>OY986043.1:12834427-14034427 GCA_963920215.1 Nineta flava
ATGAGATAAGAGAGATAACAAAAATTGAATAACAAAAAATCTTCTTCTTTTTAAAATAAACAACTTTTGTTTGAAAAATTTGTCCATAAACTCAGTATATACTCGGTATTCAAACAATCAACTCAGGTAGTTGTTACATTACTTGTTATACCCAGTATATGTAAATATACAAGATATATTAAGTTTAGTCCCGACTTTGTAAAGCTTGAAAATATGTGTGTTCATAAAATGACCTAATTCGGGCATTTTCGCATGTCTGTCCGAAAATACTCATCTTTAAAACCGTAAAAGATAGAAAAAAAATCTATTGACAAATAATCTTCTTCTTTTTAAAATAAACAACTTTTGTTTGAAATTTTTTTTTCATTGTTTTCTCATAATTTGTGATTAAATGTTCCTCGGAAAGCTAATTGTTTACAATTAGAATACGCAGAATTGTTACCAATTTTATCACTGATATACAACTCAGTATATACTGGGTATTCAAACAATTAACTCAGTTAATTGTTATTTCCAATATTTTATTAATGCTGGTATTTCTATAGAAACTATAAACTATATTAAAGATTTAGCAGTCTAAAAACGTTATTGTCGTTAGTAAAGGGAACGGTTTGGGATTTTGGACTTCTGATAGTTTTTCTGGAATCGTAAAGAAAATTTACCTTGAAAATCTCCAAACAGTTTGGACAAACACACCCACACATTGGACATTCCCCTTTTATTATCTATATAGAGATTGTTTAGTGGTCTTTAATGTTTCTGTAATAACCGAATCAAATTAAATGAAATAAAGAGCCAACGTGGAATTGAAAGGCATCAATTAGAATTTTTATATAAACCTTTGTCTTGGCATTCATTAAAATGTCAAAGAGCCATTAAAGAGTATTTCGCGAGTCAAAATATTAAAGCTCAAAGACTATGGAATTCGATTTTATACAAACGTCACGCTAAAAACTATCCAAAATGATTGATTATCCAGACCTTGAAACATAAAAACAAGATGACATATCTGATTTAAATTTTTGAGGTGAATAATCACTTTCGATCGGGTACTTAATATACTCCTTCTGCGAACGTCTATGAATTAAAAAACTCGTAAGGAACCTATGAAAAATTGTATTTTCCAGATCGAGTCCTGTTAATTAACATATTGGGAACTCTAGCACTTGGATATGCGCTCTGGTGAAATTATAAATTAGAGCTAGTAGGTCGATGTTTGCTGTCCCAGCCCCACTGACATACCATTCGACCTACAAGGTCCGTAGTAGGCAGATAAGTCCCTAGTCTGCTAATATCGTACCATTATTCCCTATAATTATTTTAACATAGTTATAATGTGTAAATTTCCGCTTTATATATATAGTTTTAATTTTTACAATGATATTAATCCCTATATTATGATTCAAAAAATTAATCAATTAAAACATTTTCTCATAAAATAAAATTCCACTAAAAAGTAGAAAATAATGTTTTTTCAAGCGTTTATAAACTGATATGAATAATTTTGTATAAATAAAAATAACTCCCTGAAATGGAAACTTGGTGGAAAAGTTAATAAATATTGGAAATAGTGGAAGTGTTGGGAAATTAATATTAAATAAAAATAGATTTGAAAAAAGTTTCCTACAAAAGATGTTGGAAATAAAATTTTAAGAACAAAATTATCAATTTTATCGTAATTATTCTAGAAAATAAGATATGCGCGATAAAAGATCTGGAGGTTATTGCCCCGCATCGGCTCAGGTTCTCACAGGGTTGCCTACGCTAGTGAATCACTATATATACTATCCTTTCTGAAAATTCCATCCCCTAATTAAATGGGCACCGTTTTTTTATGATCGTTGCTCCTACTATAAAAAAAACCAATGGACAAAAGAACTTCCAATCTGTAGAAAAATTTTTCGAATCAGTAAAATTTCACACTTGATAAAACACTGTAAAGACACTGTATACAAAGAGTAGACTATATAGTTATTTCGCGCAGGATCAAATCTACTGATATTGATTGTTGTACAGTCGTGAGACAAGGATAATAAAACAAGATGCTGTACAAAGTTATCACAAATAAAATTTTTATAATTTTGTGACATTAAAATCATACTATTTAAAAAAGTGTCTGTACAAATATTTTATCGATTAAGTAATAATATTAATAAATAACTAATAGTTTACCATTAAAACATTAGTGTTTTTAGTTAAATTTACTACATGAAATTGTACAAGTGTTCAAAGATAGCATATAGTGTATAAATGTGTAGCCAAAGGTGATACAGATTAGAAGGAAAATACTATGTGTGTGTTTTTAGGGTGGTTATACACAGCCTGTGATGATCGTGAATGCGCGAGCGTGGCGAACGTAACCAACGATGTTTTCTCGATGTGTTGACTAATACTAAATTATTATTATTCCAACTAGTGTTCCAACTGTAAGAGTTTTGTCAAGTGTGTGTGCTTTTTGTTGATTATCCCGCGAAAATGTAATAAAAATTTTTACTAATCAATTATTTAATATTAAAACTTCCAAAAAATAAACAAAAACAACAACCAATTTAATAAACATGTCTGACGCAAACGGTAGTGATGGTTCTGCAGTTATTGAAATAAATGTTGGGGGTGTTTTTTATTCGGCATCAAAGGAAACACTGACGAAAGAAACAGATTCACTATTAGGTGAAATATTTGCTGGCCGACAACAAGTACCGCGTGATGCAAAAGGCAGATATTTCATTGATCGCGACGGCGTTTTATTCCGATATGTATTGGATTATTTACGAAATAAATCGCTGATACTTCCCGAAAGTTTTAAGGAGAAAGAACGATTACGTCAAGAAGCACTGTATTATAATTTACCACAAATGGTTGAAGCAATCACACACTATTCCGAAGGTGGAACACCAGCACGCTCCAAAGGGTGTATCACAGTTGGATATCGTGGCAGTTTTCAATTTGGACGTGATGGATTAGCCGATGTGAAATTTAGAAAAATCTCACGTATTTTAGTGTGTGGACGTGTCACACTCTGTCGTGATGTGTTTGGGGAAACTTTAAATGAATCACGTGACCCGGATCATGGATTAACTGAGCGTTATACATCACGATTCTTTTTAAAACATTCCTTCATCGAACAAGCATTTGATAATTTATTCGAACAAGGTTTTAAAATGGTCGGAAGTTGTGGATCCGGGACAGCGGGAAGTGCTGCTGAATTAAAACCGGGTGTTGATTCTGAGGAGAATCGTTGGAATCATTACAATGAATTTGTATTTGTTAGAGATTAAGGGGGAGGGAAATTATCATCATTCATGTAGCCAAAAAAAACCATAAACGGGACACACATATAGAATTTATGTAGAAAATAATCTCTCATCAACATCTCAACTCTTCGTGGTGCAACAAGTTATATTCGAAGTCGAAATAATAAAAGTATATCGTCGTATTTTCCATATGTCGTAGATTGAAGATAAACTTGTTCCGTAAAATGCCTACAATTTGTTCAAAATATAAAATAATATATATATGATTATTTAAGTAGATTACAACTTAACAACACAACTTCTACGAAATTCGCCAATCGATTTGTGAGGTTGGTGGTATCAACAACTAACTAAATTGTATTCCATAATAAAGAAAAAGGTAAAAAAAGTACATTAATGTTATTAATTGAATGACGTGTTTTTGATAATTTATGTATTTGATTGTAAATAATTAAATATACATTCATTAAATTTTTAATGAATTTCCTACTTAATTTACAATAAAAAATTTTAAAAATAACTTCAGGATTTTAATATTCGGTATTTATTTATAAACTTTTCAAGAAAATCAAATTCAGGGTCGTAATCAATCTAAAATAAAATGATTTAGAAAATACCGCAGACAATCAACACTAATAAAAAATATAATATAATTTGTGCAATCTGAAATGTATTCGACGTCATTTAGTCAATAACATTATATGTGTATATAGTCATCGGGAAAAGTGACGATCTTTTTTTTCAAAAATGATTTGTAGCGAATTTATTTAGTTTAAAAACAAATGCTCAAAAAAAAAGTTGTTCGTATTGTTTTGATGAACAACTTTCATTCGAAACATTTTTTCGAAAATGAAATAGATCTGGTACAAATCAACTGTAAAAATTAAAAAAAAAAGGTTTTCACTTTAGCAGTGTACTAAAAAAACATAAAACCAATCGTACAATTTCCATGTTTTAAAGTTTTTATTTTTGTTGAAACGTTCGTTTTTAGAAAAGATTAAATATTAAATTTGAATTAGAAAAAAACCAAAAATTATGAGACGTAAATATTCTAATATCTATATAAATAATACTAATATTGTTCGAAATTAATATTCAATTTTTAATATAATTATAGAATTATAGAAATTTTTGTGTACTTTAATCACAAATTTATTTACTACAAAAACAAACAAAAAACTCTAAATAAAAATTTGCCATGCAAAAAATACTTTATATAGGATATTAAATATTTGATGTAATGGTTCTTTTGTATCGATCTATGTATAAAATATTTTTTTTGTGTATATTTTCAAGTGCTCTATTTTTCCTAAATGTATAAAAAAAAACCATTTTCAAATCAATTACATTTTCATCCACGATCTAATTTATTATGATGTAATATATTTTCTTGTAGAAAATGAGCCCACCATCGATCATTTTTCCACACAGAGCCAAAATAATATATATATACAGAGAGTTTTAAAAATATCGAGACCGGTGTATGCTTTCGAATTTAGTGATATGACACAGAAAAAATATACAGCCACATAATTTGTGAAATGCGAAAGAGTAATATGAAATATTCATCGTCTCATGTGTTTTTTTAGTGGTTGCTAGAAAGCTAACAGAAAATAGCTTCACAAAATACAAAAATTCAAATGTAAATACAACCATATTTAAATTCGTGTAGAATATGTAAAAATTATACAGTGAGATTCAAAAACAACGATGCTAGTTTATTACAATATCAACGGTACTTGATTTGTCTGAAGGGTTTCATCATTTAAAATCACCCATTATAAATAAATTTTCTTTACTTTGCCAAAAGCATGACAGCTTTTGTGAGAATGTGAACGTTTGAAAACGTGTGTAAAAATTGATATATCAACTTTAACATGTCTGAATCAGTGATTTTTTTTTGTGATTCGAAACATTATCTATTTTGTTCTACATACTATCAACTACTAAATTGGGGTTTGTTTTTTTAAATTTTTGCAGTAAATTTGTGCCAAATCTATTTAGTTATCAAAAAAAGTTACGAACATAAGTCGTTTTGCCATAAAAACTTTTATTGTAAACATTTTTTCGTAAACCGAATGGATTCGACCCAAATCAACTGTAAAACAAGTGAAAATAACAACTGAGTTAGTTGCTTAAATACCCGGTATATACTAAATTTATAAAAAAAGTTTCAAACAAAAGTTGTTTGTTTTTAATAAAGCACTTTTTTTTTCTTTAAATTTATGTTCTATCTCATAGTTTCATAGCTAGGTAGTTGTTGGTAGATTATTTCCATTCACGAACTTGGCCTTACTTTTCAGCTCTAAAACACATATTTTCGTTTTCGAGTTATCGTGTTCATAGCCGAACAGGCGTTAGAAAGCCAGAACTAAACTTACTATACCTGGGTATATATTATATACCGGGTATATAAAGCCCCACTTTACATATGAAATAATTCTAAATTGGCCGGAGAGTGTTTTGTCACAAATTCGTAAAAGTTCCACCGTCAATGTTTTTCAAATTCTCTCTATAAAAAAAGATATTAAATAATAAATTAGTTGTTCTACAAGTGAAATATTTAATGCATTATAATTTATTACCGACCATGTTGTTGTATATTTTACACGCTTATTTTTATTAATCATAAATTGAAATTATTGAATTGCGTGGCATTAATACGACACATCATACAAATTTCATACATTCTTCCTAGTCGGAGTTTTTATTTATTATTTGTTTTGAGAAAAACAAATAATTTTCGTAAACTTAAAAATCATGTATTAGAAAAAAAAGCGAAATGAATAACTTAAATAATGTTAAACAATTTTCGATGAATTCTAGTATATAAATTTATATATTTATGGTTTTATTTTTATATTCTTAACAAATAAATATCTACATTTCATGTGTTAATATCATTAATTTTAATTAATAATTAATTAATGAGAAAGAAAAAAAAACTATTGTAATTATTATAAAACCATACATGATATCAATCAATGTTTTAGAAGACAACTAATTTACTAGAAACGTACCAATATTGTAATATGGAAACAAATAATGATAGAAAAATTGCATTATGAGCTTTCAAAGAAAAAACAAAACGAAATTAAAAAACAAATTGTATTCAGGGTAGTTTTTTTTTTTTTTTTGGCGACGTGGTATAAAGTACCAAGTAGTAAGCTTTCATAGAGAAGGTGGTTGACTGATGAAACGTGCAAAATGTCCTTTAAGTAGTGTGGACTATCGAACATCCTTAACGAGGAAAAATAACAACTATGCAATTGGTTTGAACAGGATTGGAAGGTCTTCCAAATTAGACACAAACGAATATTGAGTTTGACGATCTTTTTCTTTTAAGAAAAACTTCGATTAAGTGACGAGGAATAAAATACTCTAACCGCCTTTAAACACACGCACATTCTCCCTACCATTCAAATCAGTTACAAAAAGACATCATCTTACAGGATGATAATTTATGCCGATTTCATTCGATTTTCGAAAAAAATGTTTAGAACAAAAGTTGTTGGTACTTTTATGACAAACAACCTTTATTCGCGCTATTTTTTCCAAAATCAAATAAATTCGGCACAAATTTCAAAATAGAATGCCACTTTATTTTTGGTATTGCGTGCCATATTTAAAAAATGGTTTTTATCGCATAGTACACTTGGCCACAAAAGTTGATGCCATTTTTTTAAATTTTGTAGTTGATTTGTGCCTTATTCATTCGTTTTTCGAAAAAAATTATCGAATAAAAGTTGTAACTACATTTTTATGAACAACTTTAACCGAAGAATTTTTTCGAAAACAATGAGGCACAAATCAATCATAAATTTCCAAAAATTGACTTCAACTTTTGTGGTCCATAGTACCACACTCTACTCTACAAGCGCATTGTTGTGTACCAAAATATTCTGGTAGATTCTAACAATTTGGTTGCAGAGCGTAGTTTCGACCTTGGATATTATAATCCAAGATCTAGTGCGCAACACACTACACTTCAAAGTACTTAGTAAAAATCAGTCATGCCTTTCTCATAAATAGTGTTTACTCGCGCCAAAATACTCTGGTACCATTATAGTATTCTTAGGTATGTCCGACAAAAGATGTCTTTACTAAGAAACTATAAAATATTTTTTTTGTCAATATAAAAATCTTACTGAAAAAAAATTCTGTGTTTTATTTTGTAAAACTAAATTCTCATTTATGAATAAACTAAACAAATCCCATGTTCGTTGCGGACTGAAAACATGTGTTCGTTGAAGAAAACAAATACACTTGCTAATTTAATTTTCGTACACAATGGCACAAAAATTTAATGCTCAATTTTTCTCTAAAGCTTGCATTAAAAAATCATTTTGAATATTGATTTTCTTCTTGCGTTGAACGAATAATTAAATTAGCAAGAATTAAAATAATTAAACAACAAAAAACTCTATTTTATTGATCTTAATTGTAGCTATTAGATAGCAAACAAATAAATTTTAAAAGTCATTAAGATAAAGTGGAACTTGTTTATTACCATCATCCAATAGAATAACTTGGAAAGTGAAATTGTTTTGAAAAGGATGAGTGATGTATACATATATATATATATATGATATATATATATATATATATATATATATATATATATATATATATATATCATATATGTATATATATATATATCATATATATGTATATTTATATATATATATATATATATATATATATATATCATATATATATATATATATCATATATATATATATATATTTTTATATATATATGATATATATATATATATATATATATATATATATCATATATATATATATATATATATCATATATTTTTATATATATATGATATATATATATATATATATATATATATATATATATATATATCATTCTTTTCAAAACAATTTCACTTTCCCAGTGTAGACGGGGTAGATAAATAGACGGGCGGGCTACACTTCGACCACAAGGTCTATTGTGATGCCTAAGGATGTGAGAATGTGAGTGGAGTGGAAGGAATTTTTGTGTGTAGACTAGGAATTGGTCAGATGTGCGAATCTGATAGGAACTATGCCGATATTCATCTGGAGTTTGTGAAACTGCAGAAAACATTCACAAGCATAGCCGGTTACTTCGTTCTTGTCCAAACGCCGACAGTTTAGTGAATTAATCGCCCCATTTTTTTTCTTATTAAGTGACAAACTGCAGATGTCGGGATTTGAACCCATAACGTCCCAGTTCCAAGTAGACATAACGCGTTAGACCACTCGGCTACTTAGATGGTTATATATATGTATATCTCGTAATCAATAAGGATAATCAGTTATTCATTGATATGACTGAATAGAACTCGACATTTAATATATGGACGGTCTGCCAGAAGAATAAAAGATATCAACGTTCAAAACATTCATCATTCATTGAATTATTGAATAAAACCACTCATTTATGAATTTCCACAGTATTTTAGACAATAATAAAATAATTATATATATATATATATATATATATATATATATATATATATATATATATATATATATATATATATATATATATATATTATTTTGTATTTGCCTAAAAACTGTGGATATTGAGGTAGTTCTTGTGAGAGTTAGTAAAAGTAAAAAGTATAAGATACATCATGATAGACTTACTTACTATACAGCTATGTCAATTTTAGTATACCATATATAGTACTTTAACAATTTATGATACAATGTATAATATGTTGTACTATACAAGACTTGTGTTGACAGTGATTATTCATCACTTCTTCACTTCTTCACTTCATTGCGAAATTTCGTTTCACAATCGATCAAAAAATTTTAATTTTATTGTAACAGGTTAAATTTTTGTCAGTAGCTTCCTTTCAACGTGACGCCCAACTTTTCTGTCGCAAAAATTCTCGATGATAGTGACTAAGGAAGCGCGTAAGAGAGTAACTTGTTTGTTTGAAGATAGCAAAAATTTTATCAGTAACAGTTAATTTCTTAGTTAAATTGAGAGATATGGTAATAAAGCATTCAAAAAACTTGTGTACTACAAAATGGATGGCGTGACAGGCAGGTCCTCCATCCCAACATGTTCAAATAACGAGGTATACATGGTTATTACTTGTCGCTACTTTAATAACCGTTACTTGACGCGATCGAGTGTATTCACGACAAAAACAATATTAGTAGTCTTTTATGAACTAAAGGTTGAAGAAATGAGACCTACAATATGTATAAACGTTGTGTGTCATTGAAAGAAAACATTTTTCTAATTTATAAATGAAAATTTTACATTGACATGTTCAGAGTGTAGGACTGGGAAATTGAACCACTGAATTTGTAGGACATGGTGGCCATCAAATTATACATACCATTATTAATTAACAGCATAAAAAAAGCTTGTTACTAATAACTATGTATACCCCGTTATTTGAACATGTTGGGGTGGGGGACCTGCCTGTCACACCATCCATTTTGTAGGACACAAGTTTTTTTGAAGTCTTTATTACATTATCTGTCAATTTAACTAACAAATTAACTGTTACTGATAAAATTTTTGCTATCGTTAAATAAACAAGTTACTCTCTTACGCGCTTCCTTAGGCACTATCATCGAGAATTTTTGCGAGAGTAAAGTTGGGCGTCTCGTCGAACGGAAGCTACTGACAAAAATTTACCTGTTACTATTCATTAAAAAAAACCATGCTGTACTGTAGACTATTAATGTTATATTTAAGAATTTCAGTAAATTCTTAAGAAAAATTTGTTCGTTATTCATTTGAATAACTGATTATACTACATATTGACTGCAAAACAATGTATATATATATATATATATATATATATATATATATATATATATATATATATATATATATATATATATATATATATATATATAAGTGATATTAAAGTGATTTAAGTTGTCAAAATGGATTAATTTTATCACAATCTATATAATTTATATAACATTGGTTTCATGTTTTCTTGTGATTTCAACAGACCAAAACAAATTTATTTTGATGACAAGACATAAATTTCACGTTCCGTGTAAAAAAAAAGAGTATACGTTTACTGAGACTTATTTCAACACTTCTTTACTATACTGGTGGGTATATAGACAAGGGGATAAACAAGAAAATAAAACACATTTTACTTATAAACTTATTTATAAACTAATGTTTTAAATCTTATTCAATTGATGTTAAATAGATACTATGGATCACAAAAGTTGATGTCATTTTTTTAAATTTTATAATTGGTTTGTGCCTTTTTGAAACAGCCGATGTCGGGATTCGAACCCATAACCTCCTCGTTCCAAGTAGACATAACGCCTCAGACATACGTCTTAGACCGCTTGGACGGCCACTTAGACGGTATATGGTAGTAAATATATTAATTTATTAATAGATTAATAATATTTTTATTATATTGATGCAATTGATCCAAGGAATTTTTAAAATACAGAAACAATTTAAAATATTTTTTTGTGTAAACAAATATTTTCGGAATTGAAGGACAAAACGTGAAAAACACTAGTAATGTAACAACTAACTGAGTTAACTGTTTGAATACCCAGTATATACTGAATTGTATATCAATGATTGAATTGTTAACAACTCTGTGTATTCGAAGTGTAGCAATTCGCTTTCCGGGGAACGTTTAATAACAAATTATGAGAAAAATATTGAGTTCATGAAAAAACTTTTCAGACAAAATTTGTTTGTTTTAAAGAGAAGAAGATTTTTTCTTATAAAACTTTTGTTAAATTTCTTACGGTTTCAAAGATAGACAGTTTTTCCCATTTTTTCCAAACATGGTTCGATTTGGCCCATTAACGAACTTGACCTTAATTTTTTGCTCTAGAACACAGAAAAAAAATTTCAGTTCGTTATCTCTTTTCGTTCTTGAGTTATTGTGTTCACGGACAGACGGACGGCTATGCGGAAATGGACTAATTAGACAATTTTATGAACACCTATAACAAAATTTTTTTTTCTGCGATCAAGATAATCAAGTGTTACATAGTCGGAACTAAACTTAATATACCTTGTATATTTATAAATATACTGGGTATAAAAATAGTATGTATGGATGCATGCCTTCGTTTACCTGTCAATTGTATTTCTTATTTTCAACTTTAAGCACAAATTATGAGAAAACTATTGAGTTTATGAAAAGATTTTTCAAACAAAAATTGTTTATTTTAAAGAGAAGAAGATTTTTTGTCAACGAATTTTTTTTCTATCTCTTACAGTTTCAATGATATAAATTTTCCTCCCTGGCGGGGGGAAATACGTTCCGATTTTGCCCATTAACGAACTTGACCTTACGTTTTTGCTCTAAAACACATAAAAAATTTTCAGCTTCTTTTCATTTTTGAGTTATCGGCTTCTCGAACGGACAGACAGACAGATGGACAGACATGCGGAAATGGACTAATTAGGCAACACCAATAACAAAAATATTTTTAAGCGTTACAAAGTCGGAACTAAACTTAATATACCTTGTATATTTACAAATATACTGGGTATAAAAACCACACAGAATATAATCAAAAATGTGTTCGATTATTATTTTTTTATAATAAGCTCTTTCGTTGTTATTTAAAGTTTCTGCTCACGTAATTGTGTTTACATAACGTGAGTAAGTTTTATATACACGATGTGGTGTTGTGAAACTTTTTTCTATGTTTTCCTTGTTGTGGCGTAAATAAGTGTATGGTATATTATAACTATGAAAGGTGAGTATATAAACACAATGTTCTTATATGTACTCCTTACTGATCAGCATATCATCTTATGAGTTTAAAGTAATACAAAAGAATCAATAAAACTGGAATAAATTTATATTGTTGGTATATTGATGGGAATTATATTTTATATCTCTCGTATATCAAAAGGAAATATGTAGTGTGTGTTTATTTGTCCGAATTGATGGAAGAAAATTAAATCTTGGGTTATAAAAACTATTGCACTTTGATATTATGGCCCATTGTGCACTCCCTTCTACTTTAGTCTGACGAAATCTGCTTCTCCCATATTTTGGCCAGGACCTTGCTTATCAGGTTTTCCTGAAAGTTTATATATTTAGATTGAGATTCACCGAATATATTGTTTCTACTGTAATCGAGAGATTAAAGTTAAAGATTCCAAAATTTGGAATTAAAATTGACGGTTTAAAATTATCAAACTTAAGATTTGCAGATGACATTGTAATTATTCTCTGAAAATCTACACGACTTGCAAATAATGTTTAACCAGCTTGCGTTTCACAGTAAACTTGTAGGGCTGACAGTAAATGCCGAAAAAACAAAATTAATGTCAAATGCAGATGTAAATATCGCCAATCTTGGTCTTCATCTGGGAAAACACAAAATAGAGCACGTTACTAGTTTCAAATACTTGGGAAAATTAATGTCTTTTCAAAATCATAATAGCATTGAGATACAACAGAGAATAGCAAACTCTTGGATAAGGTTTTGGTCTCTCAAACACATTTTTAAAAGTAACATATCCATGAGCTTAAAACGTAAAGTATGGGACGCGTGTATCCTACCAATAATGACCTACGGTACGCAAACTTCGGCCCTGACCATCTCACATCACAAAAAACTAAGAACATGTCAACGGAGCATGGAGAGAAGTATGTTGAACATTAAAAGAAGTCATAAAATACCTAGTAAGAACATTAGAACAAGAACAAATATTAAGAATGTTGTGGTTAATATCGAACAACTGAATTGGAGTTTGGCGGGAAATGGTGGTAGACTTAAAGATGATCGTTGGACTTTAAGATGCACGTTATGGACACCTTACAGCTATAAGAGAAAAAGATGCCGACCACCATGTAGATGGAGAGACGAGCTGCTTTCGCGGTAGATAGTGGAGTAGATTGACTACAAACAAGTAGGAATGGAATGCACTGGGGAAGGCCTTTGCCCAGGAAGTGGGCTTATACAGGCTTATATTATTATCATTATTATAAAGTTTCTTCCTGCTTGTCGCATAGTCTACATATAATGGATCTATTTTGGTGTCCTTTTGTGTACAGATGCTTACGTAGGTGATAATGTCCGGCGTTGAATCCGGTAACCTGCCGAAGTTGTATCTTATTCAGGTTGAGTACATCGAGAGACAGCCTCTTGGATTCATTCCAAAATAATCGTTAAGTAATGATGGAGGAGACCCGACGTAAACTTATTGCGTCCGACGTATACTTCGGAAAAACTATCAGAAGTTCCAAATTCCAATCAGTTCTAAAGTTATGGCCGTTTTCTGACAGCTCCAAAAGAAATAAGCAAGGGCTCACATTAGCTATCTTTTTCTCATAAAAAGCTATGAAAATTTCTTTTGCAACATTATATGTAAATTGTTAAAAAATTATAGCATATTTAATTTGCATAAAAATTCCGTGTATAAAGAAATTCGTTAATAATGACTTAATATACGAACGAACTACTATCAAAGAAATACGAAGAAAATTCCCAAGATAATATTTATTTAGCTTCATATTCATTAGCGGAGGACAAACAACAGAAGATAGAATAACATTTAAGAAAGTTTCAATTTCAATCCCCAAAAGTGTCTACAGAGGATACAACAATAGTTTTTTTTCGAATATAAGTAGGTGATGTTGTTTTGAACTCTTTAGAGATTTTTATAAGCAGTAGCAAGCAAGCATTTTATCTGTAATATACTAATGAACAAATTTAATAAATACATTTGAATGTATAATGATCAAAATTTTGCTACATTACATTTTATTTAATCTTTAATACGAGTCTTTAAAAAAAATTAAGAACATTTAAAAAAGAAATTCGGCAATAAAAATAACATTTATTAAATAAAACTCATTAATATCATTTAATTGTATTCTTCCAACAAAAAATTTCTATTTATGGAAAAGTATTTCAAGCAATATAACAACTAACTGAGTTAATTGTTTGAATATCCAGTATATACTGAGTTTATGGAAACATTTTTTCAAACAAAAGTTGTTTATTTTAAAAAGAAGAAGATTTTTTGTTATTAAATTTTTGTTATATCTCTTACGATTTCAAAGATAGGCCCATTTTGCCCAAACATGGTCCGATTTTGCGTATTAACGAAGTTGACTTTACTTTTTTGCTCTAGAACACACAAAAAAAAAATTTTGCAGCTCGTTATCTCTTTTCGTTCATGAGTTATCGCGTCCACAGATAGACAGACAGGCGGACATGCGAAAATGGAAGAATTAGGCCATTTTATGAACACATATGCCAAACATTCATGCCTGCGATCAATATTTTTAAACTTTACAAAGTAGTGATCAAACTTAATAAACCTTGTATATTTACATATACTGGGTATAATAATTTTAAGAACTATGCTATTTTGATACAGTAGTTAAAAATCCTAAATTGATTTACGCGATTCTTTTCAGGAAATTCATTTAAATACATTATATAAAAATTTAAGTAACCATTGTGGTCCATTTGTAATGTTTTATTATTATGAGTATTACATTTAAATTGCAAATATTTTTGTAGATACTAGAGTTACTGAAAATATGGTCAGGTAATTAAATTTATCTACTAAGCTTTACTCATATACATCCCATAGTGTTGGTGAAAATACATGATGCAAATTTTGGGTGTATGGAATTTCAAGCAGAAGTTTCATATATATATATATGAAACTTTTTTCATGCACCCAAAGTTTCATCCAAAACAATAGGATGTACCTATACAAAAAATTCGAACAAAAGTTGTTTGTTTTTACGCGGATACGGGAGTATGGAACAAAAATATTATTATTATTCCATTATGTTTTCCTCTTTAAACATAATTGTACTAAATATTAGATTATCAAATGATAATTAATGAGAACTCTAGTTTTTTGAAATAAAATTTCAAATTCGCCCCAATACCTTGATCAGTTTTTTTTTGTATTATAACTAGAAGTGAAACTGTCACAAAATTAGCATCGAATAACATATCCTGTGACAATATAAGAGTAATTTTAATAAGAGTGATGTTTACAAGAGTAAATTTGAATGAAAGCAATTTTAACAAGAGTAATTTCAATAAAATTTATTATACTTTAATTTATTTTGTTTATTTTTTTATTTTTTTATTTAGTTTTATTTTTGTCTATTGATTTCGATTTTCTATCTATTTATAATTGTCAAAGAGTAAATTACGACTAGCTAATTTACACTGATGATGACTACTTTGTAGTCGAAAAACGTATTTATAATACAAAAACTGATCTAGGTATTGGGGCGAATTTGAAATTTTATAATTGTACTACTTTCGGATTGAAATTTTGGTATCCTGAATATTTTAGATATTTGAAAGGTTATTTTAGGGGGTAACAAATACAATTTTCACTCACTTCATTAAACATTTTGTATTGATTTTTGCTTGGTAATTTTTTTGAAACCAAATACATTCTACATACCTATAGATACCTGCAGTATGATTAATTATAATGTACCATAAATAATGCCCTATTTTAGAATAACTGATTAACATTGGGAATATGGGATTTAAAATGTATATGAGAGATGTGTGTATAGAGTTATGTGTTTGAGAATATACAGCATGAGTCGGGAGGAATGGATCAAACTCCAGAAGTGTATTATACACATGAAATTAACGCAAAAAACTCATATGGTCTCATCAGATTTTCATTTGATTACGAGTTATAGCGAAATTAAAAAATGTTATCTTGCGTTCTACAGTATTCAAAATTGGTGATTTAAGACACTTAAAATCCGTACGCTATGTTTGAGACTGACAAAACAATTGATAACTTTGTTGTTCTGACAATGTGTCAAAATGCTGTGACTGTTATTAAACGTTTATGAAAAAAAATTGAAAACCGTATAAGAACATATGAGTTTTTTTCATTATTTTCACGTATATAATACACTCCTGGAGTTTGGTCCATTCTGCTGACTCACCCTGTATATTTATATATTATTATATATATATAAGTGTATATACTAGGTGTCCTGAAATTCATTCAAGAAAATGATACCACGGTGTAGAGCTGGAAAAAACAAACAAAAAGTTTAAAAAAGTTTTTCGATTTGACGCTTAGTTTTTAATTAACATTAATAATAAATTCAACTAATCACATTTGCATTTTTGCATGTCTATCTACACTACTCCACCAATCACAGAGCGTATAGTGTAAAGAGGTGAAGCCACAGTAGTGGAGTAGGGCGGCCATGCTAGAGTAGTGACAATCAGAGTTCTCAATAAGTGTAGCGACACCCACAAAACGGTTGAATTTATTAATGTTTAATTAATTATATCTCAAAAACTAAGCGTCAAATGGAAAAACATTATTAAATTTTTTTGTTTGTTTTTTTCCAGCTCTACACCGTGGTATAGTTTTTCTGAATAAATTTCACAACAGCTTGTATATATATACAGTGAAACCTTGATATAACAAATCCGAAGGAGATTAGAAAATATTCGTTATACCAAGTAATTTGTTACAATGAGGTGTGTTATATAGATGTTAGGTTGGTCTAAGGTTCGTTTTAGCAAGGTAAGCAAACTAAAAAAAATTAAAACACATTGTAATGAAAATTATTTAAAAACACAATATGGCACAAAATAATCAAAATTTATTAAACAATCAACATTGTGGGTCATGGTAGCCTAATTTTGATTTTGTTTGTCTTGATTAGAAAAAAAGCAATAAGGAACACCTTTTTCATTTCTCAGCCGTTGCAACTTTACATTAAACAACAGTGAAAAAATATGTAATGCACTCTCGCACTTATAGGAACCTTGCAACAATAAACATTAATTTATTATGACAGTTTGAATTCCTGGATTGTTTTACGATAAATTGTACGTGTCTGAACCTGTCGAGACATGAATTCTTGTTAGATGGATTAGTAGAATACTTTATGCAGAGCTTAATTATACTTTCTATTTATGTTTTGCAATGATTGAAAAATCGTTATAAAGAGGTTTTAATATAAGTTATTCATATTGTAAAGGTATATTTGCATTAACTATTACGGCTAGTTCTAGGGAATTTCTAAGAATTTGTTAAATCGAGAAAATCATTATTTTGAGGTTCGTTATAGTAAGGTTTCACTGTATTTCTATATACAGCGTGTCCCGTAAGTAGTCGAGGTCCATAAGAGGGTAGGTAGAGGGCACGATTTTGGAACCTAAAGTCCTGAGACATTTTTTTATTAGACGGCACCGTTAATTAATTATTAATTCATTAAAAAAACTAGGTTGAAACCAGAGTTATAAAAAGTGCATTTTTTTGATAATTCATTTTTGATTTAATTATCAATTTTTGGAAAAATGTATTGCTTAAATTTTTCAAATTATTAGTTCCTTAAAAAGTGCATTAATTATATTTTTTTATTTTTTGAAAAATGTAATAAATAAATTGTTTTAATTACAAATTTTAAAAAAAATGATGGAAAAAAAAAATTTGGAATTATCTATTTTTAGAAAATCGCAAGAAATGCACGCCCGTAAAACAAAGATCCCACCCCTGTTTCTGTGGATACGAGCGACAGATAAAGTTAATGAATGAATTAAATAATTAATAATTAATTAACGGTGAGTCTAATAAAAAAATGTCTCAGGACTTTTCGTTCCAAAATCGTACCCTCTACCTAGCCTCTTATGGAACTCAACTACTTAAGGGCACCCTGTATATATATATATATATATTATGATTATGTAGTATCTACTTATAACATGCACTCACCATCATTGAAGCAACTTCACAGTAAATCCCTCTATCTATATGTGTGTAGTGTTTTCTAGAGTGGTACAGTTAGAATATTGTAACCTGAATCTACAATTTACTATCGAATTATTACCAGAAGTTGAGACTGAACAATAATGAAATTTATTAGTTTACTGCAGTAATAAAAATATTTCAATTTATTACACATCCAGAAAATTTGAATTCGTTATACTTGTTCGTTAATTTTTAGTGACTTCATTTTATATCTAAAGATGAGAACATTTAAGGATGTACGAGCACTCGAGCTTCAAAAAGATTAAGGCTTGATTTTTTTTAAATGTAGTTGAAAAGCATATAAATTAATTATAAAAGTTTTAGGGGGTTACGAGGGTCTTGAATTAATTATTTAATATTCAAGTTCCAGTTTTAATACATTGCTCTTATGGAGAACACCATATTTTCACACATATTTTGACATATTTTGATAGTTTTCACATGGAATAAAATAAGACGAATAAAAGAAAAACAAAAGAAAAATTTCCAAAGAACTAAAAAAATGCCAAAGGGAAAAGGGAAATCTAGATTTTGTATCCTCCAATACTATAATACAACTGCTAACCAATAAACTACCCTTCCAAACAATATTACAGCAGTGAAAATTACGTACATATCTAGGGCTTTAATCATGAAGAAGTGTTTAATCATGGTACGAAGCATGGAGACTACACAAGGAGATCAAACTCTATGTAAACAAATAATTGACAAAAATAAGATGTCAGTAGTGTTCCTTCTACACCGGAAACAGTGGAGGGAGTGTCAGGCGCGAGTTTGAATTGAAAAACATGACGCATTTATGTAGTATTATAAAAATTATTTACAGCTAAAGTATTTTTCCAATCAAATACTTTTTTTAATAAATGAAATAAAGTAATTAGTTGAAGTAAGTGATAGTTAAAAATGTGCAAAATAATTACATAACAATAAAAAACTAAACAATTATAAAACATCGAATAATTAAATAGTAACCTGTAAAGTTGGAATTGTAAAAATGAAAATAAATTAAGTAGAAATAAATTATATTAAAATTATTAAAATCAATTTAGAAGATTATTGAATCAGATATTAAATTAAACTTTTATTTTTTAATAATAATTCTAACAAAATGACAAATATATACTTCACTCCTATTTATTATACTATATTCACTTGGGTACGGATGAACAACTAGTGACGTTAGTGACAAGTAAATATACCATTACGTTGCTATATTTTGTCAATTCTCCCCTTTGTAGTAGGATAATATATTAGTATGTATATTGAAAACTCTTAATCTATTACAACTGTACATAGTATCAGTATATTATTATATACTGTAAGTTGAATTATTGATTCTAATTTATTAAATTTTATTTATTAATAAATGGTGGATTATTTGTATAGTGTTGATTATCAACAGGTTCATCATGCATGCATAAGTTAAATAATTCATGATCATCAACTAACTGATTGATATATAATTAAAACCCCTAAAGAAAGATTTACATATTTATGAATACAATACCAGTGTTTACATAAAGAGCAACCAGTTATATTTCGTATTTTTGACGTTGTAAGAAGTTCAGATAGATATACTGCTTGCATGAAAATTCATAATATACCAGTTCAGTTATTAACAATTTTCAGAACACGGGTTGTGTTCAGAACAGAAAAGTCCTTACTTAAACTAAAAACTAGATCATTAAAAACTAGTCAAAACTATGATCATGTTCTGCACAGAGGCAGAACATTGGTCTACAATGCCAGAGGTTGTGGGTTGGATTCCCATCGACACCAATAATACATCGATATCAAAGATAGTGAAATATCATATGCATTCCACTGTCTTTACATCTCAGGTAGCGGCAGAACATTGGTCTACAATGCCAGAGGTTGTGGGTTCAATTCCCACCCTAAATGTGTATAATTTTTCATATCAAGCATTTTATGGCAAAGCCTCCCTCTAAGCCCCCTTTACCCTTGTCCGATTTTACCCATTAAAGAACTTGACCTTTCAAATACCAAAAGCGCTTTAAATACCAAATTTCATTCCAATCGGATTAAAATTGTGACCAGTAGAGAGCCCATAGATACATAAACGTATATATATATATACATATATATATATATATATATATATATATATCTATATATATATATATATATATATATATATATATATATATATATATATATATATATCTATCTATATATATATATATATATCGAACAAAGAAATTGAACGTAGATGCATAGCTGCGTAGAAAAAATACTGGTCGCTCAAGGAACTCTTCAACGCCAATCTTCCTCAATCAATTAAATCCAAAATTTTTGATACCGCAATAACACCAGTCTTACTAGATGGATGTCAAACTCGGGCAACATCACAAAAAAATAGATCTAAGCTTAGTACGCAACAAAGAAAACTGAAGTGACATATGCTCAAAATTTGTATTAGAGATCGCATTCAAAATAAGGAAATACGGAAAAGATCCAAAATACAGGACGCTGCTTTTATATCCAAGAAACTCAAATCGACAAAGACAATAGATGGTCCAAGTTATGTACTGAATGGTTGTCGATGGAGGGAAAAAGAAACAGAGGCAGACAATTCACAAGGTGGTACGATCCCTTTAGGAAACACGCAGGCAGCTTGGGGATGACATTGACAACGGATAAAAAAACGTGAAAGCATGTACTTAACTTGTTGCCTGTACTACATGAATAATTTTCGGGGGAGGCCGTATACCCAGAAATGGGTGCAGGCTTTTATTATATACATATATATATATATATATATATATATATAAATATATATATAATATATATATATATATATATATATATATATATATATTTATATATATATATATTAAAAAATAAATTTTGCGATTGTGAAACTTATAGCAAATCAAGTTGAGATTTTCAACAGGCACGGTATTCGTGTATACCCTATTAGCGAATTTTCGAAGGAAATGCAGCTATTGTTTTTGTACCGATGATAGAATTGCGTAAAAAATTGTTATATATATATTTATATATATATATATATATATATTATATATATATTATAATATATTATAATAATATATTATAATATATTATAATATATATATATATATATAATATATATATATATATATATATATATATATATATATATATATATATATATATATATATATATATATATATATATATAAATAACAATTTTTTACGGAATTCTATCATCGGTACAAAAACAATAGCTGCATTTCCTTCGAAAATTCGCTAATAGGGTATACACGAATACCGTGCCTGTTGAAAATCTCAACTTAATTTGCTATAAGTTTCACAATCGCAAAATTTATTTTTTAAATTATTATAAATTAATTAGCAAATTAGAAATACTTTTAAAACAAATTATATATTTATTTGTATATTAAATCAGTTCTTTGTTAATAAATGTATATTTTCTGTATTAAATAGTCTTACTCGCATAAGTGGGTAGCCTATTACCCACTTATGCGGCACAAACAATTTGAAGTGTACATTGTTTTAACAAGAGGTTTCTTTAATGCCAATAGTTACATTAAATTTCAAAGAAGAAAGTATCATATCCACTATGTATAGATTATAGTGGATAAGTTTCTCACTATAATCGGATAACACTCTTGGTTTTAAGTAGTTAAGAAAACAATAAATATTGATAATCCATTATGATTCAAAATATACAAGAATTACAATATACTGTCGATTTTACGTTTATGTAAACTAAAGTGTTTGCAAATGGAAAACTACGAAATTATTTTAAGGAATAATGTGGTTCGAATTAGTTTTAAACATATTATCGCTTCAATGTTTAAATAGAATTTAATTAAAATTCATAAATTAACCAAAAAAAAAATTATACTACATTGTTAAGCTCTGTGTTGTTACTAGCCTAAGTGGCCATGCCATCCAATTGGCTCTGCTTGGAACTGGGAGGTTGCAAGTTGCAAGTGGTAGTTTGTCAATTAAAAAAATTGGGGCGGTTAATTGACTAAACTGTCGGCGTATGAACAAGAACGAAGCTAACCGGTTATGTTTGTGAAGGTTTTCTGCACTTTTCTTTCATGAACTCCAGATAAATATCGGTATAGTTCCTATCTACAGTCGGCTGCAGTTGCACAACCAACCAAATTCCTAGCTTGCATACAAATTTCTTGTCTTTTAGGAGTCGGTACAAAAAGTCCTAGAATGGCCTACTTGCAAGGTTTCTACCTATCATCGGCTACTACTACTACTACTAAGATCTGTGCTGGTGAACCTTGTTGCGTATTCTTGCCAAAAATTTAGATGTAGAATTTATCGAGTTCTGTTATACTGAAAGCTTTTTAATAAAAGAAAAGTTATTTTATAATTTACTTATTTCAGAATTAAAGAAATGAATATTAAATTCTATAAAGATAGAAACATATGCTAGTAGAACTTTCTTCGTATAGGAATCGATAGTGCTTTTAATGAGATTCATCGTTAGGTTTTTGAAATAACTTTACATACATGCAACAACTTGGATAATGTTCCATCACAAGGTTTTTAAAACAACTCTTTTACGTGTGATGTGGAGCAGAGGAACCTTGCCATCGGGAGTACTGAAGTGTTTCGGTATATATAGTGATACAATCGCCGCTTACAAAGCTAACAAAAACATAAGTTAATTGCTTAAACACTCGGTACATACTGATACTTTTGATAAAATATTCAGTTTATGAAAAAAATCTAAGTTATTTATTTAAAAAATAGGAAAATTTTGAGTGCTAGAATTTTTATTCTATCTATTGCAGTTTCAAAGATGAATATTTGGCGGGGAGATGTACCGCCCGATTTTACCCATTAACGAACTTGATCTCACTTTTTAGGTCTAGATAGAAAGATAGATTGACAGGCGGACGGATATGCGGAAATTAGGTCATTTTATGAACACCTATTACAAAGTTGAGACTAAACTTAATTTATTCTCGTTTATCTATAAACTAATATTATAAAGCTGAAACGTTTGAATGTTTAAACGCGCTAATCTCAGGAACCATTAGTCCGATTTAAAAAATTTTTGCGTTAGATACCCCGTTTATTGAAAAAGGTTATAGTCTTCAAAAAATTTATATACAATTATATTATAAATTTATTTAAATTTATTTAAATTTATTTAAATTTATTTAAATTTATTTAAATTTATTTAAATTTATTTAAATTTATTTAAATTTATTTAAATTTATTTAAATTTATTTAAATTTATTTAAATTTATTTAAATTTATTTAAATTTATTTAAATTTATTTAAATTTATTTAAATTTATTTAAATTTATTTAAATTTATTTAAATTTATTTAAATTTATTTAAATTTATTTAAATTTATTTAAATTTATTTAAATTTATTTAAATTTATTTAAATTTATTTAAATTTATTTAAATTTATTTAAATTTATTTAAATTTATTTAAATTTATTTAAATTTATTTAAATTTATTTAAATTTAATGTAAATCTGTGCCACTTGGCAGCTACGCTGAATTGAGAAAATCTTTATGTATAAAAAATGTTTATCTAAAAAAGAAAAACAACTTATTTATGACACATTTTTCATACAACAAATAGTTACAATTTCATTACGAAGTCTGTACGGGCAGCTAGTATTATTGCCATATACTCACTGTGCTCGCAAGGGGGCTCCGCTACCTTGACCGCTACCTGGGATGTACTTCGGCCTTGGTTCCATGTCCTTCATATAATGCAAAAAACCACACACTTCTAGCATAAATAGAAGTAAAAAAGGTAATTTTTGGTTTTTTTCCCATTTACGGAGAGGTGGCGTTAGAAACATTAAAGTTTTCCGATTTTTCTCATAAGTTTGAAGTAATTCCTCGTCGAATGCAAAAAACCGCATACTTCTAGCATGTCTAGAAGTGGGTTAGAATTTGTATACGTGAGGCAGCCAATGAGTGAGTGAATCAGTTACACAAATGCCTGTACATATAATAGCATATACCAGGTATAATTACGACTGTAACATTAAAAATAATACTTAAAATGACTGAAAATATGCAATATGCAGTTATATGCATATTATAAACTTAACGTTTAAAATTTATTTTAAAACAAAACAATAAAATGTATAACATAATCCGACTTGTGTGTGTGTGGGCGAGTATATCTACGATAGCTGTTCATGTTTGTATATACAGGGTGTTTTGAAATTCATTCAAGAAAACTACACCACGGTGTAGAGCTGGAAAAAACAAACAAAAACGTTTCATTAAGTTTTTCGATTTGACGCTTAGTTTTTGAGATATAATTAATTAAACATTAATAAATTCAACTATTTTGTGGGTGTCGCTACACTTATTGAGAACTCTGACTGTCACTACTCTAGCATGACCGCCCTACTCCACTACTGTGGCCCCACCTCCTTAGACTAAGCGCTCTGTGATTGGTGGAGTAGTATAGCGACACCCAAAGATGCAAATGTATTTAGTTGAATTTATTAATAATGTTTAATTAAAAACTAAGCGTCAAATCGAAAAAGTTTATTAAACTTTTTTATTTGTTTTTTCCAGCTCTACAACGTGGTATAGTTTTCTTGATTGAATTTCAGGACATCCTGTATATAGTATTTATAACCTTTTCTAAAATGTTCATGGTTTTGTAATTTACTTTTATTACCACCACGATAAGCAAAACTTTATAAAGGATTAATAAATAACATACAGAACAAACAAAAATAGAAGAAAAGAGTGTTGCCATAGGTTAACTACTAGTTTTTACATATAGAGATGATGATGCTTTTCACTATATAATGATAAACATCTTTTTAAAACTATTTAAATAAAGTTTACGTGTGGTATATATAAACTAAATTAAAGATTATTATTTTACATTCCACATAAAGATTATTCTCGAATTATAGTTTTATGTCGTAATCCATTATTATTCGATGATGTATAGTCAGCCGTTATCGAATGTAGTAAAAAGTTATCGTATCAATTTACATAAAGTTTTGATGAGAGTATATAAAAGTAAGCTACATAAAACAAAATTATTCTCGTAAGAAAGACGGATTTCATTGTACATCGTACAAATGCTCCATTTTTAATACTTATTGCGGTATTATACATGGCATACCCATCAAAGACTTGGTATATACCCATCAAAATAACTGTAATAAAAAAATAAGGCAACAACTACGCAATCAAAAATATCAAATCCGTTTCACATAACTCATTTCATGAAGAACAAGAATGATGGATGTCCTGGAGTGTATCGACTCACTGAAAACTTTAGGTAAACATAATATAGTCACTATTGGCTGGGATGCCTGGGCATTCGGGAGTCGATGGAAGCGAGAACTTGATGAGTTAGCCAGAATAGGCCGTTTCTTGGAGCGCCGAACAGCACAAGAAAATATAAAATAATACAATGGGCGGTACAAGAGTCCAGACGTTCTTGGGTATATACTCATGGTCAAAAGAGCATGCAAAGGCTCCTATTTATTTTCGTACAAAGAACGAATTCATCGTACATCGTACAAATGCCATGTGTAATACTTGGAGGGTATATACACTCCCTTTCATAAAAATTGAACCAGTTGAAACCTTCTTAGTGTTATTGTATATAATATACATATATTTAGTAATTAATAATACGCTTAGAATGTGACTGACTGGTGGTTCACTTTTTATGAACGGGAGTGTACATCAAATAGAGGGTATACCCATCAAAATAACACTAATCAAAAAATAAGGCAACTATGCAATCAAAATCATCTAATCAATTTCATATAACCGATTTCATGAAACAAGTTGCGGCCTAACTCGACCATTTATGCAATCTATTTGAAGAATTGTGGTCGTGTATAGTGTTAGCCATGCCGTTGGCCGAAAGAAAGGCGAATGAAAGAAAAGCCGACCATACTAATAATAGATATAAATAGATGTTAGTATGCGAAAAACAATGAATAAAGAACACTGCATGTAAAAGTCTTCTTTTGATTCCGTTGCAAGCGACAAAAATTCCGAACCTTCTTGTGCGTTTAAAAGGCTTCATTAACAAATAGTAATAATATTTTCAATCTTTCCAAAATCTTCGTAACTTGTCTGAAATTGGAAAGTTTTGCAATATGCAATCTTTGCGCTTGCGTTACTGCTAGACTAGACTCATTTTTAAATAGGTTAAATATAGATCTCTAAGCTAAAGCCTATTGGCATCAAAGTTCTGTTGCTGTACTTGAACAGTTCTAAATGGAATAGCAATGATGGACAGGCCCATTTTGGTGTCACAATGGACCTCACGGCCAAAGTGTGTCACTTCAAGATACGGTTTTTGGTCTTATTATTTTGAGAAAGTATGGTAGCAAAAAATGCTATATTAACTTAAAGGAAATAACGCAACAATAGGGAATATGCATGCAAATTTTTTTTCACTTGAATTGAAGCATGTTTACTTGACAAATATCAAGGTAAAATTACTTTTTAAATAACTTTAAAAATAAGCGAGATATGAATGATTGAAATTCCCGATTAGACAAAGAGGGTGATAGCCCTCTTTGCCTCTTGATATGTTATGTGACGTCATATTACACTTTCACCATTTAAAATACAAGTAAAACTCCGTTTTTAGTATTTTTGCAAGAAAGAGACAGATAATAATCTTTAAAAGCATATAGCTTCCTTGATATTTGTCGGATTTTAATTTCGTTTTTAAATATTATTACAGTATTAACAGTATTTTCATATTCTGAAAATAAATGTGAAAAAAAATTTTCATGCATATTCCCTATTGTCTGATATAATATGTTACTTACCAATATTAATTCGAAAAAAAATTAAAAACAAATCAAATATGGAATATTCTGTTCATTTGAAAACAAAAATCCATAAGAAAGAAACAATAGCAACTAGTGTCAACCCACAAAAGAACCATAATTTCCATGAAAATATATAAATGATATTTGTCCATAAACGATTCATATCTGACTAAGGTAAAGCAAAAATATATGAATCTACTAATGTAAATGTTGTTACTTCAACATTAGTAATCCATTTTGGAAATGCTACAAGCGAACACGTTAAATAAATTGTACCAAAACCTTGTAACGTCGATGATAGCCAAATGAGAGTTTGTGTACCAGATTGATTTGAGAAGTTATTCGATGGTAAATATGTAATATTTAATTTTAAGTAATCAGCAACAAGTTCAACAAAATTGAAATTTATTGCACTAGGTTTTCCAAACTCCTTGCATGTATTAAACGATTTACAATATTTGCTTAAAACTTTGATTCGACATAATGTATAATCAACGTGCGTTTTATTCCATTGGAATATGGATTCATGTAAATGATTACATGAACCTTTGATTTCTAAGCTCACTTTGCTACCGCATTGATTATCGTTTGATAAAAAATTTGCTGAATATAATTTTGGATTAGAGTTGAATTGTGTGATAATTATGAAATGTGGTATAAATGACCTCCATATTATTTTTATTAAATCAATCAGAGAATTTTCAGTGTTGTTTGGAAAAATAAATAACATTTTTGCACTTGGATTCCATCCAATCCGGGCACGAAAATATGTTATCTCTTTTGCGATTTCTTCGACATTATCGAAAATTAATATGTATTCTGGTTGGATGTATTGATTTTGTTCCAGTATTTGATCACCGCCATCCAAATCAATGGATACATTTATTGATTGCATGAATTGTATTCCCAATTCTTGATAATTTGTTCCAAATTTTACAATAACATAGTTTTTAAAATATGTTTGAGTAATGTTTTTCATACAATTTGTAATGTCCTTGTAATTATTACTTTTTTCAAATATGAATTCATTGATTGCTATTATGTAAAAAATTTTCAATAAAATTATTATAAATATTGGAAAAATGTATGTTGTATATTTGTTTTGTTTTTTGTATTGTTAGTTTCAAAAGTTTTAATTGAACAACCATTCAAAATAATTTCACATACAGTTTTATTATATTATATTTGCTTTTGATTTTAAACATATATTTACAGTTTATAATTAATTAATAAAATGACTTGCTACGGTATTATTTACGTTGTACATACTTACAAGGTAGCGTCATAATAAGACTTCATGTTTCATTCACGTGAATGATAGATTTTTTTTTTTGGAAATTTAAATAATGCAGATCTTGAGTTTTTTTTTAAAATTAGGAGATGGCCACATAAATAAGTTATTTGAATGAAGTAGTTTACTTGTGACAGTCCAAGAAAAAACTATAAAATACAGTGTATTAAATTTATTTATTACAGGTAGGCTAATTGAATATTTCAAGTATAACATATAGTGTGTTTTAACATTCATGATATCATAATAGTTGCAAATGATCACCTTTAAATAATAAAATAAATACAAAAAGTTTTCCACTTCCGTTATATATAATCAGGGTATGTTTAGTTAAGTACCGACTTTGTAAACAAATATTTTGTTATAGATATCATAAAATTACGTTATTAGTCCATTTCTGCCGTCCACATTCGTCCGTCTGTAAACTCGATAAGTGAAAAACGAAAAGAGATAACTACAACTCATCATCTTTTTTCTAAAACTCGAATGTGTACAAAGATATTTAGGATATTAATTTTAAATTTTAAAACATTAATATTTCTGTAAATATTAGAGTAATAGAAAAAATGTAAGAAATATAATTGTAGTTAAAATAATTTTCAACAACTTTATTCGGATTTTTCCAATATTAAGAGAGATATGCCAAATTTTGTATTTTCCCCTTGCTCTAAACCCCCCTATTACCTTGTTCGATTTTGCCCTTTAACGAACTTGGCCTTTCAAGTGCCAAAAGCATTTCACATATCTAATTTCGATAAAATGAAAAATGAGACCGCTAGAGCGATTACAGACACACACAGACCAATCACAGAGCGTATAGTGTAAGGAGACGGCCTCTTACCGTCTGCCAGACTTTAACGCAACGCTCTACTGCTGAGGCCACGCCTTCTTACCCTATGCGCTCTGTGTGATTGGTTGAATTTATCAATGTTTAATTGATTGTATTGCATTGATATCTTAAAAAATAATCGTCAAATCGAACAACTTTATTAACCTTTTTTCTTTGTTTTTTTTGCAGTTCTACTCCGTGGTATAGTTTTCTTGAATAAATTTCAGCACCCTATATATATATATATATATATATATATATATATATATATATATTTATATATATATATATATATATATATATATATATATATATATAAAGTTTAGAGATAGTGTTTTACGACATTTCCATTAACGAACTTATCTTTTCAAATACTACTTCCAAATTTCAATTGCGGCCTCCAGAGCGCGTACAGACACATACATGCACAAACCGAGGAAGAATTTTCATCGAACCTATCTGGTAGATATCAAAAATGACAATCACTAAAAAAAATATATACATATATATATATATATATTTATATATATATATATATATTTATATATATGTTTGCGTATATGTGTGTATATATATATATATATTTTTTTTTTTTAGTGATTGTCATTTTCGATATCTACTAGATAGGTTCGATGAAAATTCTTCATCGGTACAAAACCAATACATTTTCTATGAAAAATTTCTAAGAGGATATGCGTGAGCTCTTTACGTTTACTGTAAATATTAAATGTATCGCCTTGATTATAAATATCGTCTGTTTCACAATCAATAAAATAATTTGATGGTTTAAAATAAAAAAATAAAAATGACACTCAACTTAATGTCGTCATATTTCAGTATTATAAAATTTTTACGAAAAATAAATGAAACGAATGAACTGCCTTAAAGAACTTTTAATACATAAATATCATTGATTAGTGTGTATTTGTATAAAATTAGGTAATGTAATTATTACCTAAAAACAATTGTTATTTGTATGTGTATATAATTATTAGTACTATTGATTTAGTTACGATATTCAATATAATAATATTAATCAATTATAGTTATTCAAATACAAAAATGGTTTTTAAATTTTGATTGATTGAATTGCTTTTATTATTGACTTTGAAATATAAAAGCAGCGCTATTCCAAACGTTGGGAGTATTCATTCGTTACGCAGGAGCTGCTTCAACTTAGCGAATTTCCTTAGAATACATAAATCACTCTCTAGCGGTCCAATTTTATTAATAAATGACTTACGTCGAGGGGAATGGGGGGGGGGGTAAAGAAAGAAAAAAACACAAAATATAAAATATCTCTCTTAATATTAGAACAATCGAAAAATGCGTAAGAAATAAAGTTGTAGAAAATCAATTTTGCTACAATTCATCACCTGATCATTTTTGATCAAACTCTAACGTGTACAGAGATATTAAGGAATTTAATTTTCAATCTTAAACCGTCAATATTTCTGTAAATATTAGTGTAACAGAAAAAATGATAAGAAACAAAATTATAGTAAAACTTAGTACCTACAACTTTTTTTCTTATAAATTTTTCGATTTTTCAAATATTAAGGGAGATATGTCAAATTTTGTGTTTCCCCCTACCTCTAAACTACCCCTCCCCCTTGTTCGATTTTGCCCATTAACGAACTTGACCTTTTGAATACTAAAAGCGCCTCAAATACCAAATTTCATTCCGATAAAATAAAAATTGTGACCGCTAGAGTGATTACAGACACACACACACATATATATATATATATATATATATATATATGTCCATAGATATATATATATATATATATATATATATATATATATATAAATTTTACAGATGGTGATTTTTGACATCTACTAGGTAGGATCGATGGACATTTGAAGAAATTTTTGCGAAATTTTGAAGTTGGTACGAGACTATAGATCTATTTCCTTTCAGGAAATTCGCTAAAAACCAGACAGAGGAGTCAAGACTGATTAGAAACTGTAAAATATAATAGGGAAGGGTGTAATTATCTAGCGTGAGTAAATGGACTGGAGCGAGAGGGGGGCGTGGTTGGGACTTAACAAGCATGACGCTTGTAAATAATTCTTTTTTTTCTTCACACAATATCTGTTATTTTTATGTCACGATTTTCAATAATATTCGTTCTCAATTATTATGACTGGTAGTTCGTCAGATTTTGATGTTGTAAAAAATCTGCATCTCTTTAAATAACAAACATGTTCGTGTGCCAAAATTTTGACATTAATGTTTTGATGGGAAAAATCGTTGAGGATTAAACTCAAGATCTCTGGCATTCCAGACCAGTGCTCAGACAACTGATCTACCCAGATGCTATGGTATAACGTGTATAATTTCTCACTATCTGATGTACACTATCTGATAATTATTTACATCTAGTTTTTGTGCCTATCCTGGTATGCAAGAATGGTTGCCTTGCGATTATGAAGAATAATCCACATCTGGTCCATGACTTACAGTTTAATTGAATTTATTCGTTTCGCGAGCATCTGCGAAGAATATCCATAAGAAAAACATTTATTGATTGATTTTTGCACTGCGATCAGGGGATAATACATTATAAAAGGTTAATAGTTCATAGGAAAGTACCAAAAAACTTATACCTAAACCAATTATTAATATTAAAAACGGGAATAGAATATGTTGTAATTTGATTGGTACGGCATCACCAAAAGCATTATCCAAATTAACGTCGACATTTGTCTGTCGATATTCGGTAGCCAGCCCATGTTGATGTACAATTGCAACAGCTAAGGAAACATTCCGACATAATGGATGCCCTCTTGGAAATATAATATTTAAAAAAAACATAGTAAATGTATCTGGTAATACTCGCAGTTTAAATAATGATTTTCTTGGCTTCGAAAATGCATGTTCGTATGTGCATAGTGTAGTCATTGTTGCATAAGTAGGATCTTCAATGAGTGCTTCCAAATCTAGGTAAAAATCCAATTTATGTCGTACATAAATTTGTTTTTGCTGTTGTCCCCCATAAATATAATATCCATCCATAATTTGACGTGATACATCAGCTGATGAGTAAACTTTTAAATCGCTTGCCAATAATTCTGGTATAGTGTTGATTGTTTCTGTGATTATAGGTACCGAAAATTGGCTAGCTAAACGACATTGAAAGCTTGTGACTAAAATAATACCGTAAAACAGCCATATAATTATAAATGCATTTAATAACCGGTTTCTGGTGTTGATATTTGTTGTAAAACCTAAAAAAGGAATATGACAAACCTCCTTATTCTGCGGTTTCTGGATTTTTGAATGAGTCCCATTAAATATTTTGTACAAGGATATTAATCTCAGTTTTTTTTTTCAACTTTGATTGGGAATATGACGCTGCACTCATCATTTAACTTGATAAATATAGCTTTATTTTTTTAAGTTATCTTGTCTACGGATTAACGGTCGTACAGACGGGTGCATATGTGGAATTGGAATAATAAGGTCGTTTTATGAACACCTATACCAAAATATTTTCTCTGTGATCGATATTTTCTACCGTTACAAAGTCGGAACTAACCTTAATATATCCTCCCGACTAGAAATTTTCGTGTACAACCGCTTGGGCACCAATTGGGTTGCCCAATAGGGTTCCCGAATTGGGATGTAACCGATAGAAGTCTTGAAACCCGATCGGTCAATCCCTATCTGATCCTGATACCACTAAAAAATAATTATAACCATTACCATGATTATTATTACTATTACTATTATTATTATTTTATCTAGAGCACAGAAGTGCTTAACGCTGAGTTTAGGGGGTTATTAAAAAATAAAAATATTATTATTATTAAAATATTATTATTATTACCATTACTAATATTATGAATGCGAAACTGAGTTTGTTTGTTCAATTATTTATTTTAGATATTACTGTTTATTCAACTACAAGTATATATACAATTACATAGTAACATGTCACTTGCGAGAGTTTATTCAAAATTGCGATTTATTTTTCAAAAACTATTCAATATCTTTTTATCAAGTTTTTTATCTGCTGATACGTAATTTATATAAATTCACACAAAATAGCTCCACCGAACTAGCATAAAAAATTGTAAAAATTTTTTTTAAATATATTGTTTTTAATTAACTATTAAGTTTGGTTTTCTCAATAATATTCCCAACAGATCTCAGTTAGGCGAAACTTATATCAGATTCGTAATTTTCTGTTGGGTTTTCCCAATCATATACTAAATAAATCCCAGTTGGGCAAAACTTATATCAGATTCGTGGTTTTCGTGGTCAAACTAATACCAATTAATAATTTTTATGTTGGGTTTACCCAATAATTTCCCGAAATATTCCAAGTTAGGCAATATTAATGTCATGTCATTGATTTTTACGTTTGGTTATACTAATGGGTTTCGAAATAGATCCCAAGTAGGAAAAAATAATATTACTTTAAAAATTTTTACATTGGGATATCCAAGTTGGGTTTTTATTGGGTTCCGATTGGGATAGCCTTACTTGGCATGCCCTCTTTATCTCCTATTGGGTCCAGACATATGTGTAGAGGCAATTTCTAGTCGGGCTTGTTTATATTATATATACTGGATATAATACAGTTAATAATATATATATATATATATATATATATATATATATATATATATATATATATATATATATATATAGGCATATATTGCGAATTCTTTAAAATAATATTTGTATTTTAAGGTTATTATTTGCAATTGCGACATCAAATTAATAATCAATGTCAACAAGAGTCTTGCATAGCGTATCATATGGTACATTGAATGATAAACGTTGAAATGTTTAACATTTGTGCCAAGACATTTTGAATTCTAATAACAGGACTACAATTTTCAGTTATCTGATACTTTAATCGAAACACAAGAAGATGGTACTTACCAATATTAGTTCCAAGAAAAATGAAAAACATATCAAATATCGAATATTCTGTTCGTTTGACAACAAATATCCATACGAAATTACCAACAGCGACAAGTGTTAACCCACAAAAGAACCATAATTTCCATGAAAATATATGAATGATATTTGTCCATAAACGATTCATATCTGACTTAGGTAAGGCAAAAATATACGTATCTACTACTACAAATGATGTTATGTCAATACTGGTAATGACTTTTGGATTTGTTGTAAGGGAACACTCTAAATACATTGCATTGAGACCTTCTAACTGCAATGATAGCCAACGGACAGTTTGTGTACCAGCTTGATTTGAGATATCAAACGATGGTAAATATGTAACATTTAATTTTAAGTAATCAGCAACAAGTTCAACATAATTAAAATTTATTCCACTTGGTTTTCCAATCTCCTTGCATGTATTAAACGGTTCACAATATTTGCTTAAAACTTTGATTCGGCATAATATAAAATCAACGTCCGTTTTATTCCATTGGAATATGGATTCATGTAAATGATTACATGAACCTTTGATTTCTAAGCTCACTATGCTGCCACATTGATGATCGTTTGATAAAAAATTTGCTGAATATAATTTTGGATTAGAGTTGAATTGTGTGATAATTATGAAATGTGGTATAAATGACCTCCATATTATTTTTATTAAATCAATCAGAGAATTTTCAGTGTTGTTTGGAAAAATAAATAACATTTTTGCACTTGGATTCCATCCACTCCGGGCACGTAAATATGTTATCTCTTTTGCGATTTCTTCGACATTATCGAAAATTAATATGTATTCTGGTTGGATGTATAAATTTTGTTCCAGTATTTGATCACCGCCATCCAAATCAATGGATACATTTATTGATTGAATGAATTGTATTCCCAATTGTTGATAATTTTTACCAAATTTAACAATAACATAGTTTTTAAAATATGTTTCAGTAATGTTTTTCATACAATTTATAATATCTTTGTAATTATTACTTTTTTCAAATATGAATTCATTGATTGCTATTATGTAACAAATTTTTGATAAAATTATTATAAATATTGTAAAAATGTACATATTTTGTTATATATTTGTTTTGTTTTTTGTATTGTTAGTTTCAAAAGTTTTGATTGAACAACCATGCAAAATAATTTCACATACAGTTTTATTATATTATATTTGCTTTTGATTTTAAACATATATTTATAGTTTATAATTAATCAATAAAATGACTGGCTAAGTATATGTAAAAATAATTGCACATATACTTTTTTTATATTACATATTTATTTAGTTTTATTAATATATTTATAATTTAAATTTCGTTATTATTTAATTTATATATGCTTACACGATACCGTCAAAATGAGACTCTATGTTGTTAACGTGAACCAGATGGATGAATTATTTATTATTGTGATGGTTGAATTCCACACATAGATATTTGATTGAAGTTGTTCGCTTATTACAGTCAAAGCAAATAGTATAAAATACCGTATATTAAACTTACTTATTACAGCTTAGTTAGCCAATTAAACCATTGTACATTGCTGACTAATGTTGACAGTGATTATTGTTTAGTTTTAGTGTCGCAGGTATCAAATAATCACCTTTCATTATTAATATCTCTTAAAAAATTCGCAGTGTATAAATTATGAGAATTCGGAGAAAATGTATACATATAACTATACAGGATGTGTCAAAAGTCATGGAGTTTGTTAAATGGGTGGATAGGGCATGGAATTCTAAGAAGAATAGTCCTTGGACATTTTTGCACCTGACCCACCGTTAATTAGATATTAAGTAAATAAAGTAACCCATTAGAGAAGGGCGTTTATGGAATAAGAAATGGTGGGGTTAAATTCCATGACTTTTGACTCACCATATATATATATATATATATACATAAAACTTCTGAAATTCATTCAAGAAAACTATATATTCCACGGTGTAGAGCTGGAAAAAAACAAACAAAAAAGTTTTATAAAGTTTTTCGATTTGACGCTTATTTTTTAAGATATAATCAATTAAACATTGATAAATTCAACCAATCACAGAGTGCATAGTGTCAAGAGACGGAGCCTCTTACCGTCTGCGAGTCTTTAAAAGGTAAAGCGCCACACTCTACTGCTGAAGTCCCGCCTCCTTACACTATGCGCTCTGTGTGATTGGTTGAATGTATCAATGTTTAATTGAATATATCTTAAAAAAAAAATTCGTTACGCAGGAGCTGCTTCAACTTAGCGAATTTCCTTGGAATAAATAAACTACTCTCTAGCGGTCACAATGTTAGTCTGATAAAAATGAAATGTCGTATCTGATTTTAGTATTTGCATGGCCAATTTTATTAATAAATAACTTACGTCAAGGGAAAAGGGGGGCATAAAGATAGAAGAAAACACAAAATATAAAATATCTCTCTTAATATTAGAACAATCGAAAAATGCGTAAGAAACAAAGTTGTAGAAAATCATGTTTGCTACAATTCACCACCTTATCATTTTTGCTCAAACTCTAATGCGTACAGAGATATTGAGGAATTTAATTTTCAATCTTAAACCGTCAATATTTTTGTATATATTAGGGTTACAGAAAAAACTATAAGAAACAAAATTTCAGTAAAACTTAATACCTACAACTTTACTTCTTATAAAATTTTCGATTTTTCGAATATTAAGGGAGATATGTCAAATTTTGTGTTTCCCCCTCCCTCTAAACCCCCCTTTCCCTTAGTCCGATTTTACCCATTAACGAACTTGACCTTTTGAATACCAAAAGCGCTTCAAATACCAAATCTCATTCCGATAAAATGAAAACTGTGACCGCTAGAGTGATTACAGACACATATATATATATATATATATATATATATATATATATATATATATATATGTATATATATATATATATATATATATATGTCCATAGATATATATATATAAATTTTACAGATGGTGATTTTTGACATCTACAAGGTAGGATCGATGGACATTTGAAGAAATTTTTACGAAATTTTGACTTCGGTACGGGACCAATAGCTCTATTTCCTTTCAGGAAATTCGCTAATAAGCGTCAAATCGAAAAACTTTATAAAAGTTTTTTGTTTGTTTTTTTCCAGCTCTACACCGTGGTATAGTTTTCTTGAATGAATTTCAGAAAATATCGTGTATATATATTTATATATGTGCGTGCGTCTGTACGTGCCTATTACTATTTAAGTACTATCAGTGTAAAATTTGGTATTCTCCATGCGTTTGATACTCACAATTTTCCGTCTGATCAAAATGAAATATCGTATATGGTGTAATTTTGCTATTTTCAAGGCCTATTTTATTAATAAATGGCATAGGTCAAGGGAAAAGGGGGGCATAGAGAAAGAAGAAAATATAAAATATAAAATATCTCTCTTAATATTAGAAAAATCGAAAAATGTATAAGGAGTAAAGTTGTAGAAAATCATGTGTGCTACAATTCATTACCGAATTATTTTTCTCAAACTCGAATGTGTACATATTTAGAATTTTAACTTTCAATCTTAAATTGTAAATATTTCTGTAAATATTAGTGTAACAGAAAAAATAACAAGGAATAAAATAAAAGTAAACTTGACTTTACTCCTAACAAATTTTTCAATTTAAAAAAAATTATATATTACCCCCTCCCTCTAAACTCACTTTTCCCTTGTCTGATTTTCCCCTATAACGAATATTTGCTACATTTCCTTTCAGGAAATTCTCTAATAGGTTAAGCGTGACCCGTTTACGTAAACTGTGCATGTTAAAAGTCTCAACCCGAATTGCAAATATGTTGTATCAATATCGGTCAAGAAATTTTATTGTTTAAAAAAAAATGTCACTCAAGTTTTGCGAAAATGAATTAACGAGTGAACTGTCTTCAATAATTTGAAACAAATAAATCGTTATGTCATTACTTAAAAACAATTGTTATATAATTATTGGTACTATTAAATTAGTTATGACATTCAAAATAAATATTAATCAATTATAGTCATTCAAACACGAAAATGATTTTTAAAACTTTGATTGATCGAAAAATTTTTGTAATCGACCTTGAAATGAAAACCAACATTGTTCAAAACTGTGGGATTCAAAGGAGTCAAAATCAATTATCGAAAATGTAAAAGTAATTTCATCAGAAATATATTTTAATTACTATTAATTAATGAGGAATCGAGCAAATAAGTACACATTTTTGTCAAGAATATATACTTTTGCTCGACTTTGTTAAACGTATTTAGAAACGCGAATGAAAAACTTTTTGGACAACAAATTATTTTCGAATGATATAAAAAATTTGTGTTTTATTTTTGTGGAATTCGCAAACAGTTCTCTACGGGTAGCTTCTAGAGCGCGTTCTTATGAAAGAAAACTGGCTAAAAATGAAGTTCAATTCTATTCTAACAAATACTCAACCCATAATTCGAAGTAAATTTTTAAAAAGAAATCTATTTAAAATCGTAGATTTTTGTTTCCTTTTAGAAAGGTTTTTTTTTTGTATTATGAAAAGTCACAATTCATCATAATTGGAAGAACAAGATCGCACTTAGGATTTTGTTGTCTTTCAAAAAAACCTCTTGTCGTGGTATCTTGACTATCTTTTACTTCCAAAAAAGTGCTATAAATTCCAAAATAGTAGAAAAATAAAAACACAATCTATTAGTAAAAGTTTACCAAATTTATTCCTATTGGAACAATATGATTTAAAAAGAATAAAAATAAATTTTATGATATTACTCAAACCTTTATTCGATTTGATAAAAAAAAAACATTTTATTTAATTCAATTTCACAATATGATTTTACATTCAATACGGTTCAATGTTTACTGAATGATACAGAACAACACTTTTCTATATATAGATTTAGACTTGAACGATCTGACACAATGTCAAATTTAAACTGTCTCGTCAAATGTCAATTTTAAACTGATCTTTAATCGTTGTTTATAAACAAATAGAAAACGTTGTTTTTTAGATACATATTTGTTTTGTAGATTCTTCTAGAATAATTAGTTACTTTCCAGCCACACGTAGTAGAGGGTTGGATAATGAATAAATGTATTAAAAATTATATTGGCTCGACTGGGATCCGAACCAAGTATAATATAGTTATAATATTCTGAATAACCACAATAACACAAGTCTTGCAGAGTAAAATATAAAGTATATTGTATTATAAATATTAAAACACTTTTAATGCTAGTGCAATTATACTAGATATGTGCAATTGGCAAAACTGTTATAAGTATGTTTATCATACTATATTTTAGACTTCTCGCTCACTTTATAAAAACATATGATTGGGACAAATGATGACATATGATAAAAGGTGAATAGTTCATAGGAAAGCACCAAAAAACTTATACCTAAACCAATTATTAATATTAAAAACGGAAATAGAATATGTTGTAATTTTATTGGGACGGCATCACCAACGTCATCATCAAAATCAGCGTCCAAATTTGTTTGTCGATATGTGGTAGCCAGCCCATGTTGATGTACAATTCCAACGGCTAAGGAAGCATTTCGAGATAATGGATGCCCTCTTGGAAATATAACATTTAATAAAAACATAGTAAATGGGTCTGGCAACACTCGCAATTTAAATAATGATTCTTTCGGCTTCGAAAATGCATGTTTGTATGTATATATTGTAGACATTGTTGCAAAAGTTGGATCTTCTATGAGTGCTTCTAAATCTAGATGAAAATCCAATTTATTTCGTACATATATTTGTTTTTGTTGTTGTCCCCCATAAATATAATATCCATCCATAATTTGACGTGATACATCAGCTGGTGAGTAAACTTTTAAATCGCTTACCAGTAATTCTGGTATAGTGTTGATTGTTTCTGTGATTATAGGTACCGAAAATTGGCTAGCTAAACGACTTTGAAAGCTTGTGACTAAAATAATACCGTAAAATAGCCAAATCATTATAAATACGTTTAATAACCGGTTGCTGGTGTTGATGTTTGTTGATACACCTAAAAAAGATATTTGATAAACATCTATATCAGCCTTTACTGAATTATTGTATGGATTAACAGCTATTTCACTTAGAAACGGAGTTCCATTAAAGGTAATGCACATAATATGTAGACAGATATTAATCTCAATTTAGTTTTTGAAAGGAATATATAAGTTTCCCTATTTCATAATAAAAAGGGAATAAAGGGAATGAGTTCAATTATTTCAACTTTGATTAAGAATCAATCGTTTCACTCATCATTTAATTAAAAAATAAAAAGATTATTTAATTTTTAATTAGAGCATTTAATTAGCATTTAATTAGCTTAATAATTTGATATTAAATACAATATAATTAATTGATTTTTTAAATATTGCTCAGGTTGGTTAGGTTGGTTAGGTTAACTGTGTTCAGGTTGCTGTGCTAGCTTAATGGACATACAATTTTCAGTGATGTGATATTCTAATTGGTACACAATATGCCACTTACCAATATTAATACTAAGAAGAATTAAAAACATATCAAATATAGAATATTCTGTTTGTTTAACAATAAATTTCCATAAGAAATGCCAAATACTGACAAATGTCAACCCACAAATAAACCATAATTTCCATGAAAATATATGAATAATATTTGTCCATAAACGATTCATATCTGATTTGGGTAAGACAAAAAAATATGAATCTAATAATGTAAATGTTGTCATCTCGACATTAGTAATCCATTTTGGAAATGGTGGTAATGCACACGCTAAATACATCGCCCCAAAACCTTGTACGTTTGATGTATACCATTCGATAACATCTTTGGCAGATTGATTTGAGAAATCATTCGATGGTAAATATGTAATATTTAATTTTAAGTAATCAGCAACAAGTTGAACGTAATTCATATTTATTCCACTTGGTTTTCCAATCTCCTTGCATGTATTAAAAGGTTCACAATATTTGCTAAACACACTTATAGGACATAATCTTAAATCTACGTTCGATTTATTCCATTGGAATATGGATTCATGTAAATGATTACATGAACCTTTGATTTCTAAGCTCACTTTGCTTCCGCATTGGTTATCGTTTGATAAAAAATTTGCTGAATATAATTTTGGATTAGAGTTGAATTGTGTGATAATAATGAAATGTGATATAAATGACCTCCATATTATTTTTATTAAATCAATCAGAGAATTTTCCGTATTATTTGGAAATACAAATAACATTTTCGTATTTGGATTCCATCCACTTCTGTGATGTAAATATGTTAACTCATTTGCGATTTCTTCGATATTATCGAAAATTAATATGTATTCTGGTTGGATGTATAGATTTTGTTCCAGTATTTGATCACCGCCATCCAAATCAATGGATACATTTATTGATTGTATGAATTGTATTCCCAATTCTTGATAATTTCTACCAAATTTTACAATAACATAGTTTTTAAAATATGTTTGAGTAATGTTTTTCATACAATTTGTAATGTCCTTGTAATTATTACTTTTGTCAAATGCATCGAATGCTATTATATAGCAAATTTTCAATAAAATTATGATAAATATTGAAATAATGTTCATTTTTTTTTTTTGTTACAATTATATTTGTGTTGTGAGTTTAAAAGTGTAATTGAACAAAAAATTGTTTAATAATAAATCTGCTTTGTATTTGGTTTTGATTTTAAACCTATATTTATGGTTTTTAATTTTAATAAATTGACTAGCTATGTTATTATTAATATCATGTCGTGTAAGCTCACACGCTAGCGTTAAAATAGTGTTTTCATAGTGTTTCTGTTACGTGAATGATAGATAGATAGATAATACCTTGGGGTCTAAAAAGTATAGCATTTCGACCTTATGGTCCATTGTGCTCCACCTTCTACTTCAGTAGACGGGGGATTCGCTTCTTCCATTCGACGAGATTCGCTTCTCTCATATGTAATAGCCAGGAGATTACTTATCAGGTCTTCCTGAAGGTTCGTATATTCGGGGTGAGATGCACCGAATATCCTGTATCAGCTATAACCCAGAGGTTCGCAGTCAAAGATAATGTGGCTGGATGTTTCTTTTTCCTCGCCACATAATCCACACATAATGGACTCGTTATAGAGTCCCATTGTGTGCAGACTCTTCCGCAGGGTATAATGCCCGATAATGAATCCGGTAACCCTCCGCAGTTAAATTCTGTTCAGCCTCTGTGCATCGTGAGATAGCCTCTTTCTTGCACTCTGAAGCAGTACCTTCCCGAGATCTTGCCTCGCTACTTTTTCCCAGTGATCACAGTGTTTAGCATTTGACCACTCGTTGATCACCTGTTTACATGCAGTCCTTGGAAATTCTAAAATAAATAAATAAATAATTAACAATTTTTCCTTTATTCCGTTTCATTCACGTGATAATAAGAAATATAACTAAATAATTATACGTTAGTATGTATGTTAGTTAGTTGGTAGATGTGGACATATTATTAAATTCACATTATATCAAGAGTATTGTATTCATTATATTTAATTTTTACTGAATTTACCAAATAAAATTTGTTTTTTTTTGCATCTAAATATACAGGTCTAGTCAAAGTTATATTAACACTAAAATAGTAGCACCCTCGTATCCAGTAATTACTTAAACCTGTGGCTACGCCCAGGTTCCATTGTAATATCTCCGGCTCTCGTCATTTTTAGACTTAAAACCTCAATGTAATTTTCCACCGCTTCCACTACTTCAAACTTTTATTGACACTACCTCCAAATTTCTCTAATTTACCAAATAAAATTTGTTTTTTTTTTGCTTCTAAATATACAGGTCAAGTCAAGGTTATATTAAAAACCATTTTTAAAAACAAGCTTTTTATAGTAAAATTAATTTTCTACAACTTTACTTCTTATGTGTTTTCGTATTTTTCAATATTCAGAGAGATATACCAAATTTTGTGTTTTCCCCTTCCCTTTAAATCAATCTTTCTCGTGGTCGATTCTAGTCATGCTAACCATAAAATGCATTGTCATCGAAACTGAACCAACATGTAAAAATTGAACTCCGTAGGATAAGAGGAAGTGGTTTTAATTCAGCTTGCAAGATTTGACCCATACATACATACATACATACATACATTGCAAGTTAAATAGAAGCTTGTAAAATAGTAGCACACTCGTATTCAGTAATTACTTAAACTTGCGGCTACGCCCTAGTTCCATTGTAATATCTCCGGCTCTCGCCATTTTTAAACTAAAAATCTCAATGTAATTTCCCATCGCTTCCACTACTTCAAATTTTTATTGACACTTCCACCAAATTTCTCTTTCAGCGAATATTTCCAAATTCTATCTCTCGTAACGAGATAACATATATACAATCAGTCCAGTAGTTTTTGTACGATGCTCGAACAGACAAATAAAAAACCATTAAAATTTGTATAATAGTAGAGATTCAATATTAAAAATTCGTTGTAAGAGCTGCGTCAACTTCTCTTTTGTTAATGGAATTAACTTTAATCGTATTAATATTCATGGCAACCTGTGACCGTTAGAGTGGCTACTGACCCATGCATATGTATATAGACTGATATATTTTCCATGTATTTGTACACTCTCTAGCCGTCACAATTTTAGTCGGATCAAAATGAAATTTTGTACCTGATTAGCTTATGGTATTCGAAGGACCAAGTTCGTTTATGAGTAGAATTGGTCGAGGAGAAAGGTTATGGAATTCCAGAAGCATCTGTTTACTACAAATGTATACGTGTGTAGAAATAAAAAAAAAAGTTAATGCACTTGTAAAGTATATATTTGTTATATTAAATAATTATTATTTAAGTAAATAATAAATATATGTAAAAGATATAATTGATCTTTATTAATTAAAATTGATATTTTAAATTTAATTTATGAAATGATATTGTTTTTATATGTACATTACCAAGGTTGTTAACATTCACAGCAACCGTGATAATAGAGGGAAGTTATAGTTGAAATGCAACAGATAAATATTAAGAACAAAATTATAATAATAATTTAAGGATGAAGCGACACCGCTACACACTTATTAAGAACTCTGTACATTCAGTGTATTTAAACCATTAATAGTTAACAGTTTTTACCGTAAATTTTGGTTTACAAAATGAGAATATCCAGTTGAAAAAATTTAAGATCACTCACATTTATAATCGATTTAAGTCGCTAACATAGTGTAAACGAATCTCAGGGTAATAAGCCGGTTGTTTTTATAACACTCTGTATAAATTTTGTAATAAGGCGCATAGATTAAGTCATGCAAGCAATGTTTTTCATGACAACCTATGATTAAAATGCCATTTTCATATTAAATCGTTGGCGAGACGTTGTATAATACATTTTAAAACTAATCGATAAATATAAGTTTGATTTTAATCATAATAAAAGATTAACAGTGATAATAATAGTTAAGTTTTTATTTCTTTTCATGTAAACGATAGTGAAATCAATGTGAATTCAAGTCAAATTATTCGGTTAATTCAAGTAGATTCAATAATGGAAACGATAGTTGCAGTCTATGCAAAATGCAAAACGCAAAACAAATAATAAATAAAACAAATATTTGAGAATTTCGTAGCAATAATTTTATTTTGACTAGTTTCGTGACACTGTTCTATAATCAGAAAATGAATATGATAATGACAACAGTATACAAATATTAAACAAACAGGTAAACATATTTAGGTACTTAATAACTGCATAGTAAACTATTTTTTTATGAATGAAAATAAAGAAATATTGGTAAAACCTAAAAATATAACAAGTAATGTAACATAACTGAGTTAATTGTTTGAATACCCAGTATATATTGAGTTGTATATCAATGTGTCAATTGTTAACAATTCTGCCTATTCAATGTTTATTTAATATGCATTATTTGTAAATCTTTGTTTTGTGTTAATCATTGAAACAGTAAAAATGTAACAGTAAATTTTTACGTTTACGTATAAATTATGAGAAATTTATTGAGTTTATAAAAAAATTTATCAAACAAAAGTTGTTTATTTTAAAAAGAAGGAGATTTTTGTTGACAAATTTTTTTCTGTATCTCTCACGGTTTCAAAGATGTATATTCTCCCTTCTAACGGAAGGAAACACGTTCCGGTTATATTCATTAACGAACTTGACTTTACTTTTAACACACACAGCTCGTTATCCTTTTTCGTTCTTGATTTATCACGTCCTCGGGCAGACAGACAGACGGAGAGACGGACGGACATGCGGAAATGGCTGAATTAGGTCATTTTATGAACACATATGCCAAAAATTCATGTCTACGGTAAATATTTTCAAGTGTTACAAAGTCAAACCTAGATCAAAATTTTTTGTATTTTAGAAATAAGTATTTCGACTGCAAAGTAGTCATCATCAGTATGAATTAGCTAATTGTAATTGTTCTTCGAGGAGATGTTACTTGTTGCTAATTTGGTGACGGTCTGCACCGTAACAAGTAACATCTCCTCGGAGAACAATTACAATTAGCTAATTCATACTGATGACTACTTTGTAGTCGAAATACGTATTTATAAAATACAAAAATTTTGATCTAGGAAATTGTGGCAAAAATCGAAATTTACATTGAGAAAAAAGTTTAATGCTGGATGTACAATCGTACGCCTAACGATATTTGAAATGTAATGAAATTTAAACAACATTGTATATTCACGCACACTCTAGTAGTAATGCGAAATGTTTGAACTAATAGGCATACGAGTATTAATAATAATTTATTGATTTATGTCAAACTCTATTGCACTCATATAGAAAATCAATAGGTGAAACAATGTCATAAAAATTGTAATTAATTTATCGTTGATTGCATTTGAATAATTAATATAATTGAACATCCCATATTTTATTGTATTTGTTCATTTGAACTCCATCCATTGCCATTTTTATGAAAACGTACAATACAATACAATTTTGTTTTATTCAATTCCATTGTTGCATACCGGGAAACTGTTATATACGAGGTCTGTCCGAAAAGTATCCGACCTGCTTTTATATCTTCGCAGAGTGTTTGAGCGACCTCTGCGAGGCATGAACGTCAACAGTAAAGCCTCACGAATTTATCGGTTGATCGCCGACACCTAAATGACTGAAAGATCAGATCAACGAATTTGCGTCAAAATTTGCTTCAAACTCGGAAAAACTAGTTCGCGGAAACTATTCAAATGATGTAGAAAGTCTTTGGGGATGAGTGTATGGGCAAAACACAAATAAAAGTGTGGTATAATCGTTTCAAAAGTGTCCGCACATCTGTTGATAGTGATCCTCGTTATGGCCGACCTTCGACGACAAAAACACCGGATAATATCGAGCGCATGCGATTGAAGACGATCGATGTTTGACTGTTCGCGAATTAGAATATGATCTTGAAATACCAAAAACTACAATTTTGGGAAATTTTAACTTCAAATTTAGAACGTGGAAGCGGTGGTAAATCTCATCGAATCTTGTACGGCAGTTTTTAACTAAACACAATATCGCACTGCTTCGCTGTGCGATATTACTGGCTGTCCGTGGGGTTACTGTATGAATGTAGTCAGTACAATGTAATGAGAGTGGGTTAAATATGTTCATTGAATTCTTAACTTTAGTTAAGAACACTCTTAAATAACACCCCACTCTTAAATGACAAACAAACAACCATACGCATACAGTATACCTATAGACTATCCATATATTTGTATGTATGAGATGACTCTCATACATGTGTACTGACTGACTTCATACAGTAACCACACGGCCAGCCAGTAATAAATATTATTTAACATTGATTCTATATTGGAAAAGCTTTCCAACACACACGGTATATATACATATATACATAAATTTTTGTTTCGGTACAAACGCAATAGCTGTGCAAATTATCAAAATTATTATCTTTTTAGCAGATTTTCGAAAATTTTGCTAAAACGGTGATATCAAAAGATGCCATTTATTTAGAATTTAATGTGTGAAAATTCTATCATCTTCGTTAGAGTTTGTTGAGACATCCGCCGCAAAAAGCTGGCCGTTTGAAGCCCGCTTTAAAGTAACACCAATGAAAAAAGTCGCAGATATTGAGAAGTATCTCCATTCTTGAGATCAATAATTAGTTTGCAGCAAGTAGAAAATATATTTTATAATTAACGGTTGTTAATTAAAAAAAAACGACTGTTGTAATTGCAAAGATAATTAATATCAGTTAAAAAAAATTATTCACGCTAGATGTAAAAAGAGAAAAAAATATTTGTCAGAAAACTTCATCTATATGTGACAGATCCGTAAAGCTTACAAAGCCAAAATTTTAATTTATTTTATTTTGAGCACATTTGTTGTGTACTGTACTGTATAAAAAGGCCAAAAAAACCGGTTTACTTTTATTATTGCACAAATACATACAAATACACACATGCACAACACATAGATATATTCTCTATTCATATATACAAATAAATGTAATTAAATAAATTTAAACTCTTGTATTTCGAAACCAAACCGGTAAAACGCGAAAAAAAATTTAATTAATAAATATTTATCTTTACTCTCCTAGTTTTTTTTTTGAATTCTGTTGAGTATTTTTTTTAAAACAACAGTTAATAGTTGGGCGGACATGAAGCTGTACATGCTTCTAATGAGAGAGAGTGAGAGAGAATGGTGACTTTGCTATTAATTATCTCGCGTTCTAAACGGTCAAAAAATCTGAAACTTCGGGATTTATTAGAAAACGTTATTTTTAGCCTGTGAAAAAAATGAGCAAAATCTGTCGAAAAGTGGTGGTACATCCTTAATATAAGAATACTCTTGTGGGAGTCAATCGTGCAATGATATTCTCAATGACTAGAAATTGAGAAATTATTTGATCGATTGTGAAGACAGATATTAAGTAATTTATGATTTGGAAGGTATATACGTAAGTGGTCCATGCATACCCTATAAAACAAGAATTTAAGTTAATTACAAATATCCTACAAAGTTAAACGGATTAATTGAAGAAAAAACCCTGTGAATTAAATTAAAAATATTAATTAATATTTAACGGTGGTAATTGAAAAGTGCGATAACATTGTCAACACAAGTCTTTGCCCAGTATAACATATAATACATTATATCATAAATGTTGAAAAACCTATATATGTCATACTAGATATGTTCAATTGGTCTAGCTGTTTTTCTTTGACTATCACGAGTTAACTGTCTTAATCAACCCTACCAAACCTTGTTAATCTGCGGATTTTTTTAAAAGATGTTAATATGCAAAGATGATTATTAGGAATTGCGATAAGCAAAATATTGAATAATCAGTTTCAACACAAGTCTTGCACAGTGTAATATATAATATATTGTATCATAAATGTTATAAAACTATATATGTTATACTAGATATGTTCAATTGGTCTAGCTGTTTTTCTTTGACTATCACGAGTTAACTGTCTTAATCAATCCTACCAAACCTTGTTAATCTGCAGATTTTTTTTAAAGATGTTAATATGCAAAGGTGATTATTAGGAATTGCGATAACCAAAATATTGAATAATCAGTTTCAACACAAGTTTTGTACAGTGTAATATATAATACATTGTATCATAAATGTTAATAAAACTATATATGTTATACTAGATATGTTCAATTGGTCTAGCTGTTTTTCTATGACTATCACGAGTTAACTATCTTGATCAACGCTACTAAATTATTGAAATATATAATAATTATATTCTTATATTCTAAGTCTTTTAAAAGTTTTATTGATCTGATCCGCAGTCACTAATTTCAATAAACAATTTAGTGATAACTTTATTGACATATCCCAGAAATATAGTACATTATATAATTTGAAAAATGTATGATACTACGTTGTATACATAAAATCTGGGCAGTACTTTAAGTAAAGTTCTTATAAAAAGTACTTTTGTGGTACTGGGAACTTGTACTTGAAACATAAATCCTCAATATTTACCGTATTGTTGCGTTAAGTTTGATCGGACACATCTATAGGTAAAATCGGCAATGTATAGATAAAAATCTGAATTTTTGATAAGTTATTAATTGATTATTAGTTATTATATGACTCATACGTATAAAATAATTTTTTGAAATAAATCTGACGAAGGGTTTTCATGTAATCAATCATTAAAAATTGGAATTTTAACATGTTATGATTGTGAATTGCAAATGGTGAATTAACGCATACAATTTCGAGAATGTTGCTCCACCTTCTATTGATTAAAAAGTAAAAAACTTCTACTACTATAAATTAAATCTCGTACATTATGTTAAAATTTAAAAAAAATAGTCTGACGAAGAGTTTTGTAAATATCTGAATTAAAAGATAAAAAATTCACGAAAATTTTCATCAAATCGTCAAAAGACGATTTTTTATTATTTTTATTAATTAAATAATTACATAAAGTCGATTACTAGTGATGTTAGATGCTATCTAAATTTAAATAATTAATTTACAGATTAACATTTTTAATTTCTATTTAAAAGAGTGCTTCTGTTTATTATGAAATGTACTGTACTTTCCGGTCAACCTTAATATAATATATAAAAACAAGTGAAAATAACAACTAACTGTGTTTGGATAGCTTAAATAACCCATTTATACTGAGTTTATGAAATAAGAGTTTCAAACTAAAATTGATTATTTTTAAAAAAGGAACATCTTTTATTTATATAGTTTTTTCTATCTCTTACGGTTTTAAAGATGGGCATTTCTCCCCTGTCGCGGCAACGTTGGAGTACAAATTGTGATAAATCTATTGAGTTTATGAATAAAAGATTCAAACAAAAGTTATTTATTTAAAAAAAATGATTTTTGTTCAAATAATTGTTTTCTATCTATTACGGTTTCAATGTTATATATTTTCCCCGCGGATAGAGGGGATACTCGTTCCGATTTTCCCCATTATCGAACTAGATCTTACTTTTTACTTCTAGAATACAAATAAAATTTCAACTCGTTACTTCTGGACACTATAGTCAGAAAATGGCTATTTCTTTGGAACGGTTTGGAATTTTGGATTACTGATAGTTTTGCTAGAGTCGCAACATAAATTTACATAGCTTTCAGTAGTTCGCTATCACCTATAGTTTTTTCAAACAGTTTGGTCAAACATATCCACAACATATTTCCCTTTTATATGTATAGAATTATGATTTTTCAAAATGGATTGGATTTAAATTCCATACTTTTGTCCAATCATCTTACATCTTCAAAAAGCTCACAAAATATAGAAACATATTCACCGAAAACTTCTTAATAGTTTTATATTTCTACATTAATAACTACATTGTACTCGTACTTGTACATTTTTTCCTTTTTCCTGTACCTTTAAAATACATATACCTACTTGGTACTTGTGGTACTGGGTTATTTTTGAAATGTACTTGGTATGTATTCATTACTTAAAATATTTTTATATGCAATACATATTACTACGAGTAATATTTCCCAGTACTTTGCCCAGCTGTGATACACATTGACTAACTCGATTTGTGAATATTTCTCGAATATGTTTGTTTTATGGACCATTTCTAAGAACGTTGGGATAATGTGGACAATACCTATTCATAAATGAAGCCAACTAGAGACATACGAGGTCTGCCCGAAAAGTATCCGACCTACCTTCATATCTCTGCGCTAGCATTTTTTTTCGTCATCGGGCGAATGGCATCCTTCAAAGTAGTCCCCATTTGATTGAATAACACGCTCCCAGCGGTGTTTCCACTTTCCGGAGCAGTCCTGGAAGTCAGTTTTTGGAATAGCCTTGAGTGCCCTCGTCGCGTTATCTTCAACTGTCTTTTTGTCGTCAAACCGGTGTTTTTTGAGCGGTTGTTCAAATTCGGGAACAACCAAAAGTCACAGGGAGCTATATCGGGACTGTACGGAGGTTGGCAAAGCAGTGCGATATTATGTTTCGATAAAAATTGCTGCACAAGATTCGATGAGATTTTCCACCGCTTCCACTGTCTAAATTTGAGGTTAAAATTTCCCAAATTGTAGTTTTTGGTATTCCAAGATCATCTACTAATTCGCGCACAGCCAACGTCGGTATTCTTCAATCGCAAGTCACACGTGCTCAACATTATTCGGCGTTGTTGTCGTCGAAGTTCGGCCAGAACGAGGATTACTATCAACAGATGTGCGGCCACTTTTGAAACGATTATATAACTCTTTTATTTGTGTTTTGCCCATACATTCATCCCCAAAGGCCTTCTGCATCATTTGAATACTTTCCGAACTAGATTTCCGAGTTTTTCCGATCTTTCAGTACTTTTTAACAACAACAAAATCCGACGAACACAAAAACAGCTTTATAAACAAATACACGCTGCGCATGAACTATACGTCCTGTAGGTGTCGACAAGCAACCAATAAGTGAGGCTTTACTGTTTACGTTAATGCCTCGCAAAGGTCGCTCGAACACTTTGGCGCGAAGATATAAAAGCAAGTCGGATAATTTTCGGACAGATCTCGTATAATACAACTATAGAGATAATACATATATTAAATGACATAAAGCACAAACAAAGTTGCTTTTGTAATATTATATACTCATCTTAGAGAGTTAGACAGGTGTAATATTTCTCTCTGTAGTACTTCACTATCGTTTTGAGAAAAACTATTAGTGGTGGAAAAGAACAAAAGAAAAAGCACACGAAATGAAAAGAAAATATAGGAAGGTAGTATAGGTAGGTATACCGTGCAAAAAAAGTTTAATTATCACGTCTGTATAATAGAATGATGAGCTTTTATACTGGTAGATACATGTCTTATAAAAAGAGTTCATACATCTTTGGCAATGGAATAAATTTAAAAAAAAAATTTTGTGATCTAGATAATAATATTCTTCTCGGGGAAAATAATTAAAATGAAATTAATTAAGTAACCATAGTGATACTTTTTTTATTAATTACTAGAATATCCGCGTCTTCGCTCGTGTTTTACTGTTATATCTCCGGCTGCCGTCATTTTAAGACTACAAACTTCAATGTAATTTCCCACCACTTCCACTACTTCAAATATTTATCGACCCTTCCACCAAATTTCTATTTCAACGAAATAGATATAATATTTCGCGTTTTTTTTTTTCTCGTAACGAGAAAAAATTCATTCCAACCCTTCCACCAAATTTCTATTTCAACGAAATCGATATAATATTTCGCGGTCTTTCTTCTCGTAACGAGAAAAAATTCATTCCAATTTTAAATCTAAACATAAGCTTTTAGAAAAAAGTTTCATCAAAATCAGTCCAGAAGTTTTTGCGTGATGCCCAAACAAAAAACGGATAGGTGTATTTTCATGTTGCAAATATTTATGCTAATATTAGAAGTTACAGAAAGTATGATATCAGTAAAGATAAATTATAGATTTTCTAGAACAATACTTATGATAAAATTTTCTATTTAATTAATATTAGAAGATATTTCATCTTTTGTAATTACCTCACCCTCTAAGCCTGCCTTTCCCCGTGACCGATTTGTTCCAATAACGAATAACATATCCTGAGACAATATAAGAGTCTTTTTAATAAGAGTGATGTTAACAAGAGTAAATCGAATGAAAGCAATTTTAACAAAAGTAATTTCAATAATATTTATTATATTATAATTTATTTTGTTTACAATAATATTTTATTTACTTTTATTTTTGTATATTGATATCGATTTTCTATCTATTTCTAATTGTCAAAGAGTAAATAATGACTAGCTAATTTTTAATGATGATGACTACTTTGTTGTCGAAATACGTATTTATAATACAAAAACTGACTGATGACGTATTGGGGCGAATTTGAAATTATTTATTTCAAAAACCTAGAGTTCTCATTATTACTTGATAATCTAATATATACATATATATATATATATATATATATATATATATATATATATATATATATATATATATATATATATATATATATATATATATATATATATATATATATAGGTATAATTAATTGTCAGTATATTTGTTTGTGTAATATGACTATAACAAATTCTATAAATATCAAATAATATAAAACCAATTGTGTTTGTTAAAAGTTTATTTGATGTTTCTCCTTCTCTGAAAGAGTAGTATGTTCCCTGAAATCTATCAAACTGTCTAATATCAGTTGTCACTCAAAGAAGAATATGTATTTAGGAGGTATCATCGTATATATATATATATATATATATATATATATATATATATATATATATATATATATATATATATATATATATATATATATATAAAGAGATGTGATTTGAAAATAAATCACTGAGAATTTAATATTATATAAATATATATGAACGAACGAAGCTTTTTGATGATAATGATACTTCACAAACATTTTCTTTGATAGAAATAAATATTTTAGGTTGATCCAACTGAACATATAGAATATACGTAACTTTATACAACACTATATATGGAATTTAACATTTTATTATAAGAATATAAAGCCACTGAAGAATTCAGTACTTGATATTGGAAATTCCAGTTGAGAGAGACTCTATCTAGCGTTACAAAATAGAACCATTGGTGAATGTAAACAATCAAATAAAATAAATTTACTTGTATATGAATTATACATTTTTCTTTATAAAAAATCATTTATTATATTTTATAATGTCGGCAAATTGTTGTGTACCGAACTGTAAATATGAAAAAAGAACAAAATTATGATATTAGTTTCGATAAATTTCCAAAAAAAATTAAATTAAAAACATATTTTGGAGGATATAGATAATATTTTAACTAATGATAAATATTAAACCAAAAATATAAGATTAATCACTGCTTGAAATTCTTACTGAAAAGTCTAACAACGTCTGTGAATTACTGTGAAGTATTTCTAGTTTTGCTACAGCGGCGCTGCGATCTTAACATAAAAACCCAATGCAGTCTTAGAAGTCTAAATTCATAATAATTGACCTATGTTTATAATAATCTATGCATTTTGTGGTATTTTCATTCGATGTATTTGGAAGATTTTATGGATCGTATTTCTACGCGAATATTTGCTAGATAATGAAAACGTATGGTATTGTATAAAACTGGTTACAATGTACCAGTCATTTAAAATTTTTTTAGTACCTTGTTTATTCGGTGTTTTGGGATTTTTGGAAACTTTTCGATTAAATTTCGTTTAATATTCGATTTATATTCGTTACTTTTCTGGTTATGTGTACTATGGGCCACAAAAGTGCTGCTCATTTTTCAAAATTTGATAGTAGATTTGTGCCTTATTCATTCGAATTTTGGGAAAAGCGGTTTCGGTTGATATCAATTTCTTGACCACCAATAAAAATTATTAACTCTTGGTAAACTTTTCCTAAAGACTTTATTTTTCTCAAAAAAGCAATCTTTGAAAATGCATTTGTTAACAGCTATAAAATGGTTAGTTAACTAAATTAGATGTATAATTAGATTAGAGCACGAATGTATAGAGCAAAAATATAATGTTTCCTCCTTTGGATGAATCAACTATTGTTTGAAACAATTTTTTCTAAAATGCATATTTTAAAAACATTTATGTGGAAACTATTCAAATAAACACACGGTATAGTAAGTATGATTGCAAAAATAAAAATATCATTATGAAAATTTTAAATATTTGTTTAATTTACTACCGTTACTAAAATATTATATTTTATGGTTTATTGGTTAATTTACACCTGATGGGAAGTTTACAACCGTAAAAAGGATAGCTTTGCAACTTTTAATGATTATAATAATAAAACTATCGTTATAATAATAAAACTAACAGTTTTTAAAAGATTGAGTATGTACACTCCCGTTCATAAAAATTGAACCAGTCGTAACATTACAAGTGTTACTGTATATTATACATATATTTAGTAATATATAGGACGCTTAGGACATGACTTACTGGTTCAATTTTGACGAACGGGAGTGTACATCTAAACTCTAAACTTAATATTTATGAAAAAGTCAACAAAAACCACTTAGGAAATACTTTAAAAAAATGCAATTCTTTACGGTGTTGTGTTTTATCGTTTCATGTAGTAAATGTTTTCTACAACATATAAACAACATTAGATTGTAAAAAGATATACTACGTAACAGCACAGGATTCTTTTTTTTTTGGTGAAAATCAGTCAACTGAAAACATCTTTTTACGTTTTGTTTTTTTAATTTTACAATTATACTTGAGAAAAATTTAAAATATGTTACATGAAACATATCCTCGCGTTGTATTTTAGTCTATTTTATATATAAATAAATATAAAAGTCAGTATAATAGGGAATATGCATGAAAATTGTTTTTCATATTTATTTTCAGAATATGAAAATACTGTTAATACTGTAATAATATTTAAAAACGAAATTAAAATCCGATAAATATCAAGGACGCTATAAGCTTTTAAAGATTATTATCTGTCTCTTTCTTGCAAAAATACTAAAAACGGAGTTTTACGTGTATTTTAAATGGTGAAAGTGTAATATGACGTCACATAACATATCAAGAGGGCTATCACCCTCTTTGTCTAATCGGGAATTTCAATCATTCATATCTCGCTTATTTTTAAAGTTATTTAAAAAGTAATTTTACCTTGATATTTGTCAAATAAACATGCTTCAATTCAAGTGAAAAAAATTTTTCATGCATATTCCCTATTGTGCCAGAAAAAAATAATCTCAAAATTTGAGGTTTTATTTTATAAGAATAAAATTCGAAAAACGAATAAAAAAATAATCTTTGTTCTAAATTATTGAAATCGTATGGGTTGGGAAAAAGGGATTATAGGGACGATTTATCTAAGCCCTGTACATAATTTACATTTACACCAGTCTAAGTGGCCGAGCGGTGTAAGGCGTTTTGTCTGCGCAGTATGCCTAGTTGGAAACTGGGAAGAGACTAGGAAGCGGTAGGATGTGCGGCTGTAGCCGACTTATAGGAACTATGCCGATACTCATCTGGAGTTCGTGAAGTAAACTGCAGAAAACCTTTACAAGCATAGTCGGTTACTTCGTTCTTGTCCATACGCCGACAATTAACAGCCCCCTTTTTTTTATAATTGACAAGCTGCCGATTTCGGGATTCGAACCCATAACATCCCAGTTCCAAGTACACACAACGCCTTTACAAGCGTTGCTACTTGGCTGGTAGCATAGACGGTAACTTTCGTTCTTGTTTATACGCCGACAGTTTTGTCAATTAACCGCCCATTAACTTTTTTTAAATTAAATTAATTGACAAATTGCCGTCGTTGGGTATCGAACTTGCAACCTTCCAGATCCGAGCAGTACACCTTAGCCACTTGTAGGATGGGTGCAATTTTTCTAGTGATACTGTGTTGATAAAGCAACATTCCGATGGCAAATTTCTTACTTTTAATATATTTAACAGTGAAAAATGCTGTCCCAAAATAGTAATTAAAAAATTTGAGATATTAATTTGAAATTTCAGGAAAGCATTCACAATTTCTAGCCTTAATATATTCCGTTTATTTGAATTTATTTACTCCAACTAACCAAGTGGCCGAGTTGTCTAAGGCGTTATGTCTGCACAGTATGCCTACTTGGAAACTGGGAGGTTATAGGTTCAAATCCCGACATCGGCAGTTTGTCAATTATTAAGAAAAAAAAAGGGCGGTTAATTTACTAAACTGTCGGCGAATGGACAAGAAGAAGAAGTTTCCTTCACAAACTCCAGATGAATATCGGCATAGTTCCTATCATAGTCGGCTGCAGCCGCATATCCAACCAATTCCTTGTCTATACAAAAAAATTCCTTCCACTCCGCTTACATCCTCACATCCTTAGGCATCACAATGGACCTTATGGTCGAAGTGTAACCCGTTAAATCTATCTATCCATCTACTCCAACTAAAAATTTGCACATGTCTCTGTATTTGAAAACAATTCTGATATTTTGAAATAGCAAACATTTATTTGTTTCTCAAGATATTTTTACAAAATGAAAAAAAAATGTGTATATGAGAAAATGTGTGATACCTTTGGGAGTTTTAACCCTCATTACTGTAACATAACAAATCCTTGTCCAATTTAAATTGGATAATTCATTGGAGGATTACACGAATAAAGTTTTTTTTCCCAGGATTTTTCTCTCAATATGTATAAAACAATTCTATTCTTTTAAATAAAACTTTATTTATATAATGAAATGATAATACGAATATATATATATATATATATATATATATATATATATATATATATATATATATATATATATATATATATATATATATATATATATATATATATATATATATATATAATACAAGTATTTATAGGGATGATTTTTGTGAAAACAATAATCCTCAATTCTATACAAATTCTAATTTTTTTCTGGTTTTTCTAGTGTGGCCCGTCATACCGGATTTTTATTGGATCAATCTCTTTATTAATATATCTATTTTCTACTCGGCCTTACGCACTACCGTGCTCTAGATTGCGTAGTTTTTTTTTATTCGTTTTATTTTATTCCAAGTGAAAATTATCAAAATAAATCGACGTTCATGGGTTTCTCCCTAAGAGCAATTCATTAAAACTCGAACTTTAACATTAAATAATTAAATAATTAATTCAAGACCCCCGTAACCATTCATATAGTGCTACCCTGCCGTACATCCTTTATTTTAGTGCTACCCGGCTTCGAACGATAATTACCTATAGTCAGATTTCACAAAATTGCCAAAAAAAAATTTTTTTTCGATGCTACCAAACTTAATAGGATGAATACCCGCAAAGCTAATCTGCAGATAAGCCTCGAAGATCGATCCAGCCGTTTTGGTGTCTATAGGGAACATACGTAAACACATCGATATATATATGTATATACAAATATGTATATATATATATATATACATATATATATATATATATATATATATATATGTATATATATATATATATATATATATATATATATATATATATATATATATACTGAGTGACTTATTTCAAACGGGCACAGCTAATAAATCGTCAGGAGAAAATGGCAGAGACAAAAGTTGTAGGATATCGAAAGGGAAGTGAAATGATGACTCCGGATTCTGAAAGCACGTAAAATTTTGCGTTTAAAAGAAAGTAGTTAACTTAAAATCGAAGAAAAGATTTCATCTAGCGTACTATTTCCTGCATTTCGTTATCATTATAAAACTTGATGTCCGTTTTCATTCCCGCAATAAAAAATCGGGTTTCTATTGAAAAACTGAAAGTTGACTTTCAAATGACCTTGAAAATCGAGTTCAATCGACTTACCCCTCGATATCCTACAACATTTGTCTCTACCATTTTTTTGATTGGGACTTTCCCTTACGAGTTATTAGCGGTGCGCGTTTAAATTGGACCACATATATATATATATATGTATATAAATATATATATATATATAAAACATTTTTCTTATATATATATATATATATATATATATATATATATAAGAAAAATGTTTTATTCAGTATCGATAACGTTAAACAAATCATCTATATTTCATTTCACAAACAATAGAAATTGTTTATAAACAATAGAAAGTATGTTTTAACCTTTCAAGTAAAAGGTTATATGGTTAAAAAGTAACTTTTATTTCTAATCCTCTTACAAAACTTACAAATCAGACTCTACGTGAGAGAATATATATATTTTAATATTACAATATTTGACTTTTATTCAAGAACACTTTTAAAACTTTTGCTCTATGTGCAGTTTTCTATATTGTTTTCTGCATTATGTGAACAATATAATATATCTTACGGATGAGTGCTTCTTCTGAATTTACCGTTCCTTTTTCTTCATATTTTTTGTTCTCAAGAAATTGAGTTAGAAAATCTTATATATCTAAGCGTAAGATATTGGAGTTAGATATCCTTAGAGATATAGTAGAACATATATGAAATAGAAAAAAAAAACATTTTTAAATCTTGTATATTTATACAATATATACATGGGGTATTATAAGTTTAGTCTCAACTAAGTAACGGTTGAAAATATAGATTGTAGAATGTTCTAATTAGTCCATTTCTACATTTCCATTTCTTCAGGTATTGGTTTTAACAAAAAAAAAAAAAGAAAAAGAGATATTGAGTTGAAATTTAGTGTTTGTATTATAGAGTTAAAAAGGAATTTCAAGGTCGAAGTGATTTAAAAAAAAAAGTAATTTAACAACTATCTGAGTTAATTGTTTGAATACCCAGTATATACTGAGTTGTATATCAATGATCGAATTGTTAACAATTCGGCGTATTCGAATTGTTAACAATTCGCTTTCCGAGGAACATTTAATCACAAATTATAAGAAAAATATTTAGTTTATGAAAAAATTTTTCAAACAAAAGTTGTTTATTTTAAAAAGAAGATTTTTTAAAATTAAATTTTTGTTATTTTGTTATATAAAAATTTCAACTCGTTATCTCTTTTCGTTCTTCAGTTATGGGGTTCACAAACGAACAGACGGACAGACAGACGGACATGGCGAAATAGACTAATTAGGTAATTTTATGAACCTGTAACAAAAATTTTTTTATGCGATCAATATTTTAAAACGTTACAAAGTCGGAACTGAACTTAATATACCCAGTATATTTCCATATACTGGGTATAATGATCGAAATCAGTCTCAGAGATAAAAAAAGGTGAAATACATAAACTATTGCGACGCCAAGTTACACAAATATGTAGAAAAATAAGTTGATATTGACAACAATGTTATACTGTCAATGATATGAACAATTTACCAGAGTCATTCTTGGTGTATTGGTTAGCACACTGAGCTAGAAACCCAGAGGTCCGGGTTCGACCGCTTCAACTACAACATCGTCAACATCGTATTGTTGACGCTTAAGTATACACAAATAAATATAAATGAATAATAACTTCGACAGAAGTAATACTGTCTAAATAAATAAAAATAAGAATGATATGAAAAGATTGGCTGTTACGTCACAGTCGTCTTTGGTGTAGCGGAAGCATACTGGACTAGATATCCAGAGGCCCGAGGTTCGATTCCTGGTTGACGAGTTAATTTTTTCATACCAGTATTTAATTACAAATAATTAAAGTTTGCATATTTGTTTTTTTAAAACTACACCTAAAAGGGGATGGAATGGGGTTGTCAAGATAATATGGAGAAATTGTCTTCATGAAGCTGAAATTTGGAAGGTAGGTAGTTTATAGATAGTAAACGTTAGCGATGGAAGGATTTCTGAAAATTAACATTTAAAGGTGGATAATTGGGGGGGGGGGTGTGTTTTATTCCTTAACATTTAGCCACAGCACCGCAAGGCAGGGAAAAGTTAGTCAACTATAAAATTTTGAACAAAAGAACTCTACTTTTTTTTAGTCCATATTAACCACAATATATTTCAAATCCAATGATAATGTAAAAGAGATTGTGTAAGGTTGGTGATTGTATTTATTTGAGTATTATGTTTGTTGTATGTTTGGAAATATTTTCAAACAGTTATGTATAAAATTTTTATATATATACGGATTGGGGGTGAAGTTTAACTTCCTGTGCATTCATTTTTATCAGGGCATCAAAAGTTGGATTGTATCAGAAGAGAATTTGAAAATGGAAAAATATCCAATACACATATACTCGTATAATATGTTCGTCTCACCATATAATTAATTGTGTATAACAATTTTAAGAAGCACTCATAAACTTTCTAAAACATATATTCATTAGAAACTTTAAAGGATCATTAAATTAGTTCCTTTTCTCGTTAAGTAATAGCTATCATGTTTTTAGTGTTCTATTCCCCAAATTGGCAAAACGGAATACTTATGAAACTACTTAAGTGTCCGCTTGTACAGTATACAGTATTTTGTCTAAAACTATTCGACGTAATAACTTAAAATTGAGCACAGAGATAGAATGTGATGGTTCAATTGTCCATGGAATTATTTCAAAGTTTGGGAATTAACTGAAAGGAATGAATTGAGATATGGGAAAAAAAACTTTTCAATGGCATCGTGTAGAGTGCCTTGAAAAGCTTAATGAAACACGATTTCAATAATACGTATGCAGTATTTTTAATGTATTTTACTCGAAAAATGCTTAAAAATGTTAATTATCACCGAAAGGTTCATCAAATCATCAAATCATCTTAACATTTTTTTACTAAAAAAACTAAAAACAGGATCAACTTCAAACTTTGACAGGATATTGAAATAAAAATCTGTCAAATTTTGAAGAACCTGTCACTGAATTGAATTTTGGTCTTAACAACCTTAATATACCTTGGTATATATTATACTAGTTGTTTCCCGTCACTTCTTCCGCATTTAATAAAAGCTAAATATATATGTATTGAAAATAATAATTATAATAATAATCACGCTATATTTATATGATATATGCATACAATATACAACGATATACGATTTATAGTGTGCTATTACAGTTTATAGTTACTATGAAAACGACAATCAAAGTTGACATTTCAAAATTGAAACAAAATTTTTATAAAATAATTTTATAGTTATTTTTTAGAAGTATAGTTTCTGTAGAAATGATAAAATCAACAAAAAATTTAACCCACTCCAAAAAAAGAAGGAGATTCTATGTTCGACTGTATGTATTTTTTTTAATGTTCACCCTTCAAGACTATTTTTTGAGACAGAAAATAGCTTATGCCCTTCTCCAAGATATAATCTATCTCCTTGCTAAATTTCATTACGATTCGTTTAGCCGTTTAGTCGTGAAAATGTAGCAAACAATTAGAGTTACTTTCACATTTATAGAGTAGTATGGATATACCAGGTATAAAGAATATTGTTATATGGTACTCTCCGTCAAAGATGCATGTAATTTATATATATACATGCATATATACATATATACATATATATATATATATATAAAATATATATTATATATATATATATATATATATATATATATATATATATATATATATATATATATATCGTGTAACGGAGAATCCGCGTTTTTATTGAAAGTAGGCGTTTACTCAAGCTCTATATATTTTTGTAAACTTATAGTCACATTAATGTATTTTTACCGACGAAAAGAAAGAGGTGCTCAATTCAACCTATATATATTTTTTTAAATGTATGATCACGCATAACTTTGTTCAGTCTGTGTAGTCCGATTTTGATAATTCTTCTTTGTCATGATAGGGTATTCTTCAAAGTTGGTCCCATATAAATTTGAAAAAAAATTCATATTTTAGCCACAAAAAAAAATTAAAAAAATAAGACTTCCCAGCGCTTCCACTAAAGAACAAATACCATAATCGCTGTATATTGTCTGTGTGTAAACACTTTGAAAGCACTCAAATCGTTGCGCAATTTGAATGTTTTTTAACTGATGGAAAAAAAAACAGAGGAGATTCTCAAGTTAACCCGTATATATATATATATATATATATATATATATATATATATATATATATATGCGTGATCATACATAAAAAAATATATATACAGGTTGACTTGAGTACCTCCTTCTTGGTACAAATACAATAATGTTACACATAATTTACAAAAATACATAGAGCTTGAGTAAACGCCTACTTTAAATAAAAACACGGTTTCTCCGTTACACGGTATATATATATATATATATATATACATAATATATGTGGATACATAACTTTTGAAGTAGTGATAACCTCAAATAAACTATGGTTAAACAGAATGTAGGACAGTACATGTATGCAAATAAACATATGGATGACATTACGTTCCTGTTAGAAAAGTTTATGGTTGGCCGACGATCTATCGTCGTCGTATTATAATAATAACATATACATACCAACCAACTATAGATATAGATACAGATACTACTATTGTCAGTGTAAACATTTATAATATATACATAGACGTGGATCGTTGATGGCACAAAGTCATCCTCCTCTTGTGTCTTGTGTATAGAGAGAGTATAGAGTTTATGTTTGTATGCTAACGAACATGTTTACAGTAATTTAAAGTTTTATATGTTTGAGTCACCAACTGTTGAATAGAGGATAGAGCTTGTATTTGTATTAAATAGTACACTTGGACACAAATGTAGCGGTTCTTTTTCAAAATCCTAGTCTTATTCATTGGGTTTACGTTAAAAAGCTTTGAATAAAACTTGTTCATTATAAATATACTAACAACTTTTATTTGAAATATTTTTCCAAAAAATAAATGAATTGATTGAAAATGAATGAATGAGGAGTTTTCCTCAACACTAGCTTGCACCAGCACACGGAAGATCACAGACAGTCCCATGTTGCAGAAAACGCTGAACCAATCGGTAAATTCTCGGAATATGAAAGAAATTTCGATATGATCTTTGTGTCTGAATAATCGAATGCAGACTTTCCAAATAAAATTGAACAGTTTGGTTCTCTGTTCTGTGCTAAGTCTTTCCGATAAATTTCCCAAGTTTATCAATATTAATTCTGAAACAAAAAAATACGTAAACAAAAAATGTATTCACTGATTAAATCATAAGGTTACTTATGCGCCATCCTATATAATGATCATGTAGGTTTATGACTTCTCAGCGCTTTCATTCTTCATTCTTCACTCTTCAAAATTATTAGTTTGCCAGTTTTTTGGCTTTTATCTCCACGCGAAACAGTAATTAAAAATGTTTGATTATAAATAACTTTAAAACCAATAAACTGCATTCACAAACGATATATTTTTTCCTACGTGATATTGTTTAGAAAGAGGGAAGAGTAGTATTTGGCATAGTTATTTGGCGTAGAATGCCGTTAATACTATACTGTATGTGTTGGAAAGCCTTGCTAATAGAGAATATTATTTACTATAATAACTATACACAATATGCTTAATAAAGAAATAAAAATAGTGGGGGTACTCTTTAGTGTATCTGTTGTGTATGCTTGCAGGACTGTTTTGTACTGCATTACCATTTAATGAGAGTGGGTTAAATATATTCATTGTTGTCTTCTTAAGCTTAGCATTACTTCGAACAATTGAAAATTCTTTTTTGAATATCCCTTATTATTTGTATGTGGAATGTTTGAAAATAAATTATAGTATTCTATTAACTGTATATGCTATTAACGTAAAACAACAATCCACACAAATTAAAAGAAAAATAAAACCGCAAAGAGAAAAAAAAAATTGAAATCCGAAAAATTTATCGTCAATTAATAATAAATTACAAACTGCTGTATCTCTCTATTAATTTTTTTGTGGGGCTTTATCCTCTTTATCTTTGTGACAGTCTTTGCAACTGGATATATAACCCCATTTTTCAAAACAGCTAATCATATGAGTAACTGTTCGAATGCTTGGCGATTGCCTATCCTCAAATGCCACAATAAATAAATTGATATATTCCTGTACCGAATGTCCCCCAAAATACCATTTAATAATTTTCACTTTACCTATTATTGTGTAATAACCCATTGATGAAATACGGTAATACCATTAAAACACACAACCAATTTCCCATGCATTAATTGATAAATATTATCAATTATAATGTGCATCATAACAACCCCACTCTTAAATGACATCAAACAAACACTATACAAGCCTACACCACAAGCTATAGCCAGATGTTTGTTAAGTATGTATGGTTTTATAGTAAATATTTTATTTATTTATTTAACATTGATTCCCTATTAGAAATGCTTTTGATAACGGTCTGTATATGGATTATAATATAGTTATGTATATTGTATTGATATGTTTAGAGATATATGTTGAACTATACGAGTAGGTAGTAGAGTAGTTCTGGCATGAGAAATATCTTTGATTTGTAAAATAGGTGTAGTTACAACAATTATAACTAAACGTTGTTGTTGAATTATCTCTCAAACAATATTATACGGTACTAAAATAATTATTTGAATCTGAACTATCCGACAAATAGGCATTCGAGTGTTAATTATTGACAACAATTTATTTGTGAGAATTAGTGAGAGAGGACTATTGACCCAGTTGATTAAGTTCATTTCATGCATCGTTTAAAATTATGCCCTAATTATCAATTCCGTATAATATTGAATAGAAATTATTCAATATATACTTGTATCATCATTTAATATCTATATATCTATATATATATATATATATATATATATATATATATATATATATATATATATATATATACATATAGGATGAGTCAAAAGTCATTGAGTTTTTTGAAAGGGTGGATAGGGGATGAAATTCTAAGATGAAAAGAAAGTCCTTGGACATTTTTGCACCTGACCCACCGTTAATTAGACATTAATTAAATTAAGGAACAAATTAGAGAAACGCGAGAACGGAAAAGAACATGGTGGGGAATTAACGCAGCGGCAACAGAGATACGTGAGGGAAGCCGGCTCTCCCCACCACTAACGTAGAGCGAGCCAACCTTAGCGTTTCAAATCCGGTACAGTTTTTGTAGTAGAATTTAAATAATTTTTGGGAAAAAAATTTACCTCTTATTTTTCTGAAAAATCTAATTAACTGAAGTATTCAGTTTTTATTAGATTTCTTAAAGATAAGAGCTGATTAGATTTTGGAATCGATCGGTACAGTAGTGTAAAAGTTCTTTATCTTTAACAAAATATTTGTTTGAAAATTTCATTTTTGGGATTATCATAAAGATAGTCAGGATAGTTTTTTAGGACCTCAAAAATTCAAGATCTTATAAAAAGATCAGTTTTCGATAATCGGACTAAATTGACTAAACGAAAAGTTGAAAATTAGTCTAAATTGCAATTGATATGATCAGTGCAAAAAACATTAATAAATTCTTAAGGATGTACCAGCATAGTGTACACATACATACACATATTATCGGTACACAGATACTTACACATACTATCAAATATTTCCGGTACGGTGATCTGGCAATGTTGCTCTGTGTATATACCTATTTATTATTATAGCATAAATATCAACAGCATATATTCCCACTCTTTACTTGATGCAACTTGAGAGAGATTGGCGCACAACGTTGTCAGACCACTATTTACCATTATTAACGGAATGTGTTATAATTGGACAAAAATAATATTTTAAATTATATATTTCGAAAACAAAACGGTAACACAAGATTTAAAAAAAAAATTTATATAAGAAATATTAAGGAATCCTCTCCTTAATGTTTTTTTCCAACAGATAACAGCTGGGCGGGCATGAAGTTTTACATGCTTCTAATGAGAAAGAGTGAGAGAGAATGATAACTTTGATATTAATTATCTCGCGTTCTAAACGGTCAAAAATTCTGAATCTTCGGAATTAACTTTTTCTATTAGAAAAAGTTATTTGTAGCCTGTAAAAATGAGCAAAATCTGTCGAAAAGTAATAGTATGCTGGTACATCCTTAAGTATAATTTTTTAAAATTCCATGGCTTTTGATTCACTCTGTATATATATATATATAAATCAAATACACATAGGTAGAAAAGCCGGAAAAACCTTTTAATTTTATAAATAGTTTTATCTTTTGAAAATATTTTGTTAAAGTATGTTTTCAAATAAAAATACACTTCAATAAATATTACAGAGCCGGTTTGTTGTTAGATGTAATTCGTTGTAGGGCTGTGTGGTTTTGTAAAGGTTGCTATACACTTGCACAAAAAGCGTGTTTAATTCATAGGGGGGCTGACCTTGACTGCACTCAGATCTGAGTGAGAGGTAGGAAGAGTGATAGAGTAAATACAGGATACCTACCTACCAATTATTATTATTTTCTTTTTTTTAATTAACATTTTCAGAAAAAAATATAATAATACCTATTTTTTATGGTCACTATTATTCAAAGTATACAATACATACAATAAATTGAATACATACTCTGGAATTTTGGGCTGGTAATTTGGGGCATAAAATGTACCTTTTTAATATATTTGGGTATGAATAAAATATAAATGTTATATAAATTATAAATTATAAACTATAAATCTTTTGATCTACATTTACCGCTTGTAAATTTTTTGATGATTTAGCTTGTTATTATTGTTATTTTTATTGTTTTTATTGTTATTATTGTTATTATGTTTTTTGGTGTATCTCTCCATATTGTAAAAGATTTTTTTTAAATAATAAATATTTTATAAAACTAATTCTAAATTGATTGAATAAATTATTGGGCAATAATCGGTAGGCAGCCTGTATTGAAAAATCGTTCCGTCTTACTTCAAAACATACCTTTTTTACTTACTCTCACCCAGCTTATGAAGAGGCGTTTGACTCCGGCGAGCGTCTGCGTCCACCCCTGGTTTAATTCTATTCCAGCCAAATCACATTACGTGACATTAACGTTATGGGGATGTAAGCAAGCAAGGTAAATTTTTGACATTGTAAAGATTGGTAAAATATTCTTGTGTCTATATAATCTTGTGTCGGCGAGTTATTATAGATCAAAGTCATTAAAGATCTTAAAATTATCCAATTTTGAGCAGAGGCAAATGTTCATGCCATCAACCGATCTCGAGATGGAAATGATATGATTAATATTATTAATATTTCAGTATGGATGTTTTTTAATAGTTATAATCTCAGTGTAAGCCCACCTGAAACCTTGGAAATTCTCAGTCATATAATCATCACCTGTGGCACAGGGTTCATAAGAAAATTTTCCAAAAAATAATCCGACGCTAGATCTTTTCGTAGCCGATTGATGCCTAAGGTTGCAACAAAAGTTTTTCAATATATTTTCGATAAGTTCTTCTGAATACGATTTTTGAAGGTGCTTGGTTTAATAGGACGATAAGTTGTTAAGTTATAAGTATCTTTTATAAATAAACAAGAAATAGCTTCCAAAAACAATCCGAGGCTACAATTTTTCCGTAGCCGATTGATGTCCAAGTTTTTTCGATATATATTGATTTGCTAAATACGATTTTTTGAACAGGGCGATAAGTTGTTATAAATAATTTTTCTGGTACTTTGACTCCTTCTAAGCAAAAAAAGTATTTTGTGAGTTTTCCGAAAGTTTTTCAAAATATTTTTATTTATTATGATAATCCAATTGGTAAAAAAGTGTATTTTTTAAAAATTTGATAATTTTTATGCTAAAAAGAATACTTAAAGTCCCATTTTATAGCTGAACTCGTTCGATATTCGGGTACAAAAATCAATCGGAAAATCTGTGGTGCAACCTTGGGCATTAATCGCCAACGAAAAGTGCCTTGGACCTCTGAATAAAAAGAATTAATTTATACTGTTATGTAAGTTACCTGTAATCAATTTTAAAATATTATTTCCAGTATATACAGGTCATAACTAGGGTATTGACGTGGATGACGTGGATAGATTTATATTTCCGGTCATTCTTTTTTCAATTATTAATACTTTTTAGTAAATAAATATAGTATAAAATGTAATAAGGATGTTCCAGCATTAAACCACTTTTTGATACATTTTGCTCATTTTTTTTCACAGCTAAATTTAACATTTTATAATAAATCTCTAAGTTTCAGAATTTTTAACCGTTTAGAACGCGAGATAATTAATAGCAAAGTTATCATTCTCTCTCACTCTCTCTCATTAGAAGCATGTAAAACTTCATGGCCGCCCAACTATTATTGAAAAAAATACTCGACATAATTTAAAAATAAATTAGGACAGTAAAGATAAATATTTATTAAATAAATTTTTAAAAAAAAGTCGCATTTTACCGTTTTGTTTTCGAAATATAAAAGTTTAAAATTATTTTTGTTTCGAAATTACTTTAATTTGTATGAATAGTGAATATATCTTTGTGTTGTATATGTGTGTATATGTATTTGTTCTATAATAAAATCAAACTGGTTTATTGCCCTGATTATATTAGACAGTGCTGGAACCACCTTAATAAAATTTTTAAATACAATTATAGATGCATGAGAAAATATAAAAATAATTACGATACACGTTTGTTTAATTTAGTGGATTTATTCCAAATTTATTGAAATTGGATCCAATGAATAAAATGAAATAATAATTGCTTTGACTGCACACATGTTTGTGGAAACATGGAACAACTAACTGAATTTGTTCATTAATTACCTTGTGTAACAGTGCGTGAACTATTTATTAATTAAAATATTCATCCAAATTTTTGCACAATTTGTTGGTTTTTATTTCTCCATTAATACTTTATTTATTTATAAGACGTTGACCAAATATAGGACATTTATGGAATCGAACAGTGAAGTAGTTATTTGCTCTACTCGAGATCTTTCGTTTTTCGTAAAAACCTCATCACTTTTAATTTTTCCATAAAAAATATGATTTTCATTAATAATATAATAATTGGTTGTTTATTTTTAACATAACTCTAATAACGCATATGTAAGTAACTATCGCAGTTGAGCCTGACGAATATGTTTCCTACTGCCAGATGATATATAGTGCTAACGGAAAAAATTATCTGAAAAATTTATCAAAGTTGAATGAAAATGAATTGATTCTGAAAAAGAAAAAACAACTAACAACTAACTAAGTTAACTGCTTAAATCCCCGATATATACTGAGTTAATGAAAAAGTTTCAAACAAATGTTGTGTATTTTTAAAAAAGGAATATTTTTTGTCTTTAATCTCTTACGGTTTCAGGGAATAATATTTTCTGCCCTGGCGGGGAAAATTCAACCCGCTTTTGAAAACGTACTTTTTAGCTCTAGAATACACACATAAAATTTCAGCTGATTTAATAACCACATATTTCAAAAAGTTTTTTCTGCGTTCTATATTTTCAACCGTTACAAAATCAGGACTAAATTTAACATATCCTTAAAAAAAATACTAAAGCGATTATTTCGAAATCGGATTATTCGATTATTATGCATGAAAATTTTTTTTCACATTTATTTTCAGTATATGAAAATACTGTTAATACTGTAATAATATTTAAAAACGAAATTAAAATCCGATAAATATCAAGTAAGCTATAATAAGCTTTTAAAGATTATTATCTGTCTCTTTCTTGCAAAAATACTAAAAACGGAGTTTTACGTGTACTTTAAATGCTGGAAGTGTAATATGACGTCACGTAACATATCAAGACGGCTATCACCCTCTTTGTCTAATCGGGAATTTCAATCATTCATATCTCGCTTATTTTTAAAGTTATTTAAAAAGTAATTTTACCTTGATATTTGTCAAGTAAACATGCTTCAATTCAAGTGAAAAAAAATTTTCATGCATATTCCCTATTGTTCATATTGTACATTTTGAAAATAATTTCAAAACTCCTTAAATTTTATTACTTTTAAGATACGTGTAAATAAAGGATACTAAAGAAAAATCATTATAGATGAGTCCCAGCTGTGTTAACGCGATTATTGGAATAATATTATGGATTTGAATAATGTATTATATATTTTATATAGCTGCTGTGAGTGTGTCTGATAGATATTGGAATAATTTCAAATATATATATATATATATATATATATATATATATATATATATATAGTACATATACATATATATAGATATATATATATATATATATATATATATATAGTACATATACATATATATAGATATATATATATATATATATATATTATATAAATTAATACATATATATATATATATATATATATATATATATATATATATATATATATATATATATATATATATATATTAATATATCTTCCAATACCTATATACACCAATCAGATATTAGTATTTACATAACTGTTGTGTATCCTGCACGTATTATTTCTATAACTAAATGTTAATTAATATTACCTACCTACCGAGTAATATATTTTAAATGAAATATTCAAATATGTATATTGTTCAATAACAATTCAAATTATTTCCCTTTTTATGAATTATGAAAGTATTTCCAATATTAAACAGTATAGCTAGTGTTCCCAAATGTACAGTCAGTGATACAAAATTTTGTATTGAATGGGTCGTTACTTCCGTCGAAAATCCATTATAATTATTAAATAAAACAAATATATGAAATCTTCATAAAATCAGTTTATTTGACTAGTTTCAGAAAACAGTTCTTCATCTTCAGAAATAAAAATGAAATGAACAATTTATACATACTGTAGCAACAAGGTAAACATTTTCAGGTACTTAACTTAATTTTCAGGTACTTAACATATTTTTATGAATGAAATCTAATAACGTTGGAAAAACCTAAAACTATAATAATATTTTTGAGTTGACAAATTCAATCAATTCAAACTATGTGTTAAATAATTTGTATAATTTGTCAATTCGAAAATATTTTTATAGATTGAGATTTTTCCAATATTAGATCTCATTCACAAAAAATGTTATGTAAGGACGGTCCAGCACTGTGTTGTATAATCAGGACAAAAAACCAGTTTGATTTTATTATAGCTCAAATACATAAACACACATATACAACATATAGACAAATCGATATACATAAAATAATGGTATTTTGAAGAAAAATAATAATTTTAAACTTTTTTCGAAAACAAAACGGTAACACACGATTTTTTAAAAAATTTATATAACAAATATTTAGCTTTACTCTCGTAGTTTTTTTTAAATTCTGTCGAGTATTTTTCTAATTCAACAGATAGTAGTTGGGTGGGCATGAATTTTTACATGCTTCTAATGAGAGAGAGTGAGAGAGAGTGATAACTTCGATATTAACTATCTCGCGTTCTAAACGGTGAACAATTTTGAAACTTCGAGATTTATTAGAAAACGTTATTTTTTGCCTGTGAACAAAAATTGATCAAAATCTGTCGAAAAGTGGTGGTTTGCTGAAACATTCATAAGTCATTTTAAATAACCTTGAGGAGGTATAGATTATGTGTAATTTGTTTCAATACATAGATCGATAGATGGCAGGCAATATTTAATATAATAAATAATTAAATTGCGTGGCCGAATCACAAATATACATAAAATAACTGTTAATACAATATGAAAACATATAAATCAAATAATATCCGACTTGAATGCAATTATTTAAATACAAATATATAGTAAAAATTTCTATTTATATTTAAATACCAATTTTTGCCATCTATCGCCCAATGTATTGAAAAATTTTCTAATGGTTATTGGCAATGACTTGGAAACAGATCAAAGTACCAAAACGAAGTGTCTCTTCTTTATATGATGTATGTTCGCTGATAACATCAGAGTGTATGTTATATTGAAATGTAGTTATTATTTTAGGTAGTCCAGCATGAAATCACTTTTCGATAGACTTTGTTATTTTTTTCCACAGGCTAAAAATAACGTTATCTAATAAATCTCGAAGTTTCAAAATTTTTGACCGTTTAGAACACGAGACAATTAATAAGTAATCATTCTCGCTCATTCTCTTTCATTAGAAAACATTTCATGCCCCTAGAACTATTATTTGCTGTGTTTAAAAAAATACTCGACAAACAACTAAAAGAGTAAAGATAAATATTTCTTTAAAAAAATCCGTTTTACCGTTTTGTTTTCGAAATATAATAGTTAAAAATTTTTTTTTTTCAAAATTACATTAATTTATATGTAAATATATGCATTTTAGTATATATGTGTATATGTATTTGTTATATAATAAATGCAAACAGGTTTTTTGTCCTAATTATACAAGTCAATGCTGGACCTACCTTAACTGCGATTTAACATTTCTTCTACAGATATATTCAACAAAATTTGTAATTCTCTTCATACATATTTGTCGTTTCCACTACAAATATTCATCAATGTTAATTATTTCTATATGGAATGTTTTACTTACAACCTGTATGCAACAACCAATATATATATATATATATATATATATGTATATATATATATATATATATATATAATATAAATTGTATATGATAGTTTTCAATGGACAAATAAAAGCAATTTATTTGTAATTACTAATTTCAATTGGTACCTGAATTACAACTATTCAAATGTGTAATAATATTGTTCAATTATGTAAAAGGGTCAAATGAAAAAATTGTTCACAAAAAATTTCATTTACGTATTTTATACCCAGTATATGTTAATATACAAGGTATATTAATTTTGATCTCGAATTTATAACGCTTGGCATGGGTGTTCATAAAATGGCCTAATTCGGCCTTGTGCGAATGTACGTCCGTCTGTGAACACGATAACTCAAAAACAAAAAGAGATAATGAGTTGAAATTTTTTGTGTGTGTTCGAGAGCAAAAAATTAGGGTCAAGTTCGTTAATGGGCAAAATCGAAACTTGTATCCCCCCCACCAAGGGGGATTATATTCATCTTTGACACCGTAGATAGATAGATTCTAGTGGCTGCCCTGAACGGGCTACACTCCGAGCATAAAGTCTATTGGGATGTCTAAGGATGTGAGGATGTAAGTGAAGTGAAAAGAATTTTATGTGTAGACTAGGAATTGGTAGCTTGTGCGACTGCAGCGGACTCTGATAGGAACTCTGACGATATACATCTGGACTTCGTGAAGGAAACTGCAGAAAACCTTCACAAGCATAGCCGGTTACTTCGTTCTTGTCCATACGCCGACAGTTTAGTCAATTAACCACCCCATTTTTTTCCTTAATAATTGACAAACTGTCGGCCTACTTACACGGTACCCCCCTTACTTTAAGCCCACATTTCCCTATGACCGATTTTCTTTATTTACGAATGTGGTCTTCCAAATCAAAAATTATGTCATACAAATTTCCGATTTGCTCGGAATTGTTTTAAACGTATTTTCTTTTTGTATGTCTTGTTTTACTGGGTATTCTCACAAACTTGTATATTTTCTGAAGAAACAACTGTATTTGCGAAACTATAGTCAAAATAAAAATTTGTTTATGAAAACCACAAATATTTATTTAATTTAATTATAATGAATTTGGGTCAAGTGACATAGAAAACAGCGCTTATACACATGTCATTTATCTATAAAATGTCATGTCCAGGATGACATGACCGACCTTTATTTAAATTACAAAACCATCATATACTCACTCACTTTAATTTGGATTTTTTCATGAGATTATAATATAATTTATTTTGTAAGGGTGTGAGTATATGAAACTGTATATGTAATCTAATGAGGAAACTCTTTTTTACTGAGTGTAATTCAGAAGAAATTATTTTGTTTTATATTTATGACCCTATTAATAACTATATTAAAGATGTTTGGGAGATACAATCGCAGGTAAAAGTAATGAAAATTCGTGAATATCTACGTTTTGCAGCATAATAAGTAAATAGTTGGCTCTTACGTCAGAGTCGTCTTTGGTGTAGCGGTTAGTACGCTGGACTAGATATCCAGAAGCCCGAGGTTCGATTCCTGGTTGATGAATTAATTTATTCATATCAGTATTCAAAAATAGATAGTGTCAATATTAAAAGAAATATAAATTTAATATAACAATACGAAATTTTACCTGTAATGTTAAATTAAAACAAATAATATAAAATAACTTTTACAATGAGTGTACCTTTAATTTAAATCAACGAAAACATCTATCTTTTTTCTTTCTATACCATATAGATGACAAAGACATTTTTAAAAATTATTATTTTATAATTTTTTTCTCAACAACCGTTTAGTGAATGTTAATAAAATTGTGAAAAATTGTTTCTGTAGAGTTCAAGTTATATAATTTGGGATTCTTTGAAGCTTCTTTAATGGTAATTGAAATGAAAATCTATTGCGTGATTAAATTGCCATAAGAACACTCTCCATATAAAATTAGTTGTTTTAAATTGCAATAACTTTTAAACAGTTTAGTAAATCGTTTTGAAATTTTCACAGTACCTTTAGCATTAAGTGAGAAACATTGTACTAGATTTTCGTTCGTTGCGTAACATTTTCGATGTATCTTCCTAACACCCTTAAGGTATACATTTAAGTTAAATTACATAATATATACATATTTGGTAAACCTTATCCATATTTTATTCTTTTACAAACGTAGTAGCCTATTAATAACAAAAGAGTATACTTACTCTACCCATAGATAATATTTACTAAAATGAAATAAAATGGGACATTTTACCTAAATACTTTATTGTGAAGGACGTATGTATACACATAAAGTGTTCGAAGGAAAGTTCTATTGCGTAGTATCAAAGAAAAGATCTATAGCAGACCACCAGGCGAAAAAATAGTATAATATTTACCATGGTACTAAAGTGACTCTTTTAATCCCGCGAGTGGAGTTTTATTCTGAGGGCTGTGCCCGAAGGAACGGCCACTCAAGGGATTAATGGCACTTTAATCCTACGGTAAATATACTATTTTGCACTTTCGGGACTAAAATGACAACTTTACTCCCTCCAAATAGGTACTAAAGTAGTACCTTTTAGTAGTAGTAAATTTTTTCCTAGCAACAAAATCAAAATGACATTTCTATTTAACAAATTTTTTACTTTTTCTCCCATTGTTGAAAAAGTTGATTTTTTTTCCCATGGGAGAAAAAGTAAAAAATTTGTTAAATAGAAATGTCATTTTGATTTTGTTGCTAGGAAAAAATTTACTACTACTTTGGTACCTATTTGGAGGGAGTAAAGTTGTCATTTTAGTCCCGAAAGTGCAAAAACGTGTACATAATCTCTACTCTTAAAAACTATTGCAAATGTCTTGTACTCAAAGCTTATAATAAGACTTTAAAACGGGTATGTATTTTATGTCGCTACGAAAATATTCGAAAATATCGTTCCCGGAAGCGGCGGGAACGATAATTATTTGAAGTAGTGGAAGCGGCGGGAAATATCATTAAGGTTTATAGTTTCAAACAGATGGGAGCTAGAGATATAACAATAAAACGCGACTGAAGCTGCAGGTATAAGCTAGTACGCATATAATTTCGTACTAGCTGATGGGTAAATACTTCATCCATGAAATAACTTTCATATTAGCTTCATTTGTAAGTAACAACTAAACTTAATATGAGAAATCAAGATGGCGAGAAATCATATGCATTCCATCAATTCCATCATTGCGTAGCGCAGAGCGTTGGCCTAGAATGCCAGAGGTCGTGGGTTCGACTGTGACCCTATATGTGTATGATTCTTTATACCAAGTATTTGATGTCAAAGAAGAACACACACATTTTTTCAAATAAATAATACATGAAAAGTGGAAAAGTGTCTGAAAGTTCTTATAAAACACATTAATTTATGTTTCCATTTGTACGTGTGGAAATATAAAGTAATTCTATACGAAGAAAAGAGAGAAAAACTCTTTAAACAAATACTTGTACTCATGGACAAAATATAAATATATATATATATATATATATATATATATATATATATATATATATATATATATAAATATATATACCCACATTTTCTGATGACTGTTTACCCAACGTGATGATGATGATGACCGACCGGAAAGAGAAAGATACACTACGTATTATAGAAAAAAAAATTGTTGCTCTTTTTATATGTGTGTGTGTTTTTTGAGTGAGAACGATGTAGGTACTGTATTACAAACACGTAATGCATATACAGGATGGCCGGTAAGTAGTCGAGTTCCATAAGAGGGTAGGTAGAGGGTACGATTTTGGAAAGAAAAGTAGGTTGAAACCAGAGTTTTGCAACTCTGAATTTTATCTGTCGCTCGTATCCACAGAAACAGGAAAGCAAAAAGGGTGGGATCGTTGTTTTATGGGGATGCATGTCTTGCAATTTTCTAAAAATTGATAATTTCAAAAATTTAATTATTGCATTATTAAAAAAATTAATCAGTAAAGTAATTTAATTAATGCACTTTTGACAAAACTTTAATTTAAACTATAATTTAACTATAATTTAACTCTAATTTAACTATAATTTAACTTAACTATAATTTAACTATAATTTAACGAATATAATTTGCGCATTTTTTTTAAAATTTTTTATTCAAACAATTTTTGTATTACATTTTTTTTTAAATAAAAAAATTTAATTAATGCATTTTTCAAGGAATTAATAATTTTAAAAATTTAAGTAATACATTTTTCCAAAAATTGATAATTAAATAAAAAATGAATTATCAAAAAAATGCACTTTTTGCAACTCAGGTTTCAACTTAGTTTCCTTAATTAATTAATAATTAATGGTGCCTCTAATCAAAAAATGTCTCAAGACTTTTCGTTCCAAAATCGTACCCTCTACCTACCTTATTATGGAACTCGACTACTTACGGGACATCCCGTATATATATATATATATATATATATATATATATATATATATATATATGTAGTATATACTATAATATTCCATACTATCCACATATTATTTACATGTAGGATGCGTCATAATTTCAGGAACCGTTTTTATGGATATTTCATGTTGTTTTTTTTCTTCCCAAGCCTTTTTGTTCGATTTTTTATGTGAAAACGTCTATCCTTTGCTTTCCGTTCATTTTTCTTCAAGTTACAGCCTGTTGAAAATCACCTAAAAATTTGGAATTTTTTTTTTGTTCCTTAATTTTTTCCACTAGTTTATGATAAACACTAAAGTAGTTCTTTCCCGACAGTCCAGTCAAAAAGTTTTAGCTTACTACATGTCAAACATACATGTTATACGTACCTGCAGAACTAAGATTTTTTAACGGCCAAGTTTTTTGAACGTACTATACCTCTCACAAATACGAGTATATTCACATATATTATCTAATATATGGTGTATTAAAACCCTCTCGATTAAAAATAGTCCACTAAATATGTTATTCGTTTTGTTTCAAAGAAATGATCAATTTATCGATTTCTATTGGATGTTATTAAAAAATGGGAGGATCATAGAAAGAAAGAGGTTTATACCATTATGCGGTTGATTCGATTTACCCTGTATATTTAAAAATATCGCCTGTATAATATGCATACGACACCATACCTACTCGTCACATAACTGTTGTTCATGGCATGTATAGAAAATAAAAAGAAAGGAACATAGAAGATTTATTTTTACCTTCATAATATATTTTATTAATTATATACAGGATAATAAACTACTGTATGAAGATACTATAGGCCACAAAAGTTGTGTCCATTTTTCCAAAATATTATCAATAATTTCATCATTTTTTATTTATTTATTTTTTATTTCCCTTATTTATCCGGTTTTCGAAAATACGCTTCGGTTATAAATTGTTCATTATAAATAAACTAATAACTTTTTCTCGAAACATTTTGCCAAAAACCAAATGCATAAGACAAAAATAAATTTTAAACTTCTGAAAAATAAGCGCTACTTTTCTGATCTTACATATGGCCAGAAAAGTAGCATCTCTTTTCAAAATCGCATATTTGCCTTATACATTCAGTTGAAGGGAGTCAGAATACCCTTGGCTCCTGTCTTAGGAATTCCAAGGATTGCATGTAAACAAGTGATCATCGAGTGGTCAAATGCTAAACACCGTGATCACTGGGAAAAAGTACCGCGGCAAGAGCTCGGGAAGGTACTGCTTCAAAGTGCAACAAAGAGGCTATCTCTCGATGCACTGAGGCTGAACAGGATGCAACTGTGGAGGGTTACCGGATTCATTACCGGGCATTATCTCCTGCGGAAGCATCTGTACACAATGGGACTCCATAACGGGTCCATTATGTGCAGATTGTGTGGCGGAGGGAAAGAAACATCCAGCCACATTATCTTTGACTGCAAGCCACTAGGTTACAGCAGATAAAGGATATTCGGTGCATCTCACTCCGAATATATGAACCTTCAGAAAGAGCTGATAAGCAAGCTCCTGGTTATTGAGAGAAGCGAGTCTCGTCAGACTGAGGTAGAAAGGAGAGCACCATAAGGTCGAAGTGCAATAGTTTTTAGATGTATCTATCTGTCTATCTATACATTGGGTTTTCGAAAAAATGTCTCGAATAAAGGTTATTCGTCGTAAATATATTAACAAGTTTTGTACATAATATTTTTTTTGAAAACAGAATGGATTCGCCGCTAATCAGCTATGAAATTTTGAAAAAAAAGGACGCCATTTTTGTAGCTATATGTACACTAGTACAAGTCTTCTCAAGTTTCAATCGATAAAGTGTTTTTTTTTTGTGTGTTTGTGGTGAGGTTGACATATTTTATAACTAGAAATATATTTTATTTTTTATTTATTCCTTGTACTTAAGGGCGCGGGATCCCTACGTCATCACATGATAAAAATTATTTCAAACTAATATTTTCGATAAAAAAACTAAGTCCAATTTTCTTGACTAATGTAGACTTCAAACTTTTAGGAATTTGATTAAAAAAGAGTCATTACATACGTTTTCACAGCAATTTGTAATAATTGTAATATATATTATCCGTTCAATTTGGACGGATTCATCTGTTAATAACCGTCGACCGGACCAGTCCAAGTAGCCGAGCGGTCTAAGGCGTTATGTCTGCGCAGTATTTTTTTTTGTCACCTCAGAACTCCGTAATTTATAAACCGATTTTGAATTTTTTGTTTTGTTTTAAAGGGTTTGGTTTCCCATTGGTCCCATTGGCACCAAATCGCATTCTGATGAGGAGATCCCCGGTAAATCGAGGAAAATTCTCATTTTATATGTTATAACCGAATATATATTATATTATATTCTGTATTATATTATATTATACTGAATATATATTATATTATATTATATATTGAATTATATTCTGCGATTTTTTTTTTTTTTTGAAAGAGTATACTCATTCATAATGGGAAAATTTTACAAAAAAAATGCATGTAAAAAAAACTGAAAATCTGTTATGAAAAAATGCACTAAAAATTAAAAAAAAAAAAAACAACGGATGCAAAAAAAATGTGTTATAAAGAAATGCAAATGTTATAAAGAAAAGTTAGTAGGTCGTTTTGTTGGTTTACCCTTATTTAGACAAATAAAATAGGGTATAGAACTTCAAAGTCACTAAAAAGCGAGAAATAAAACCTATTTTGACAAAATGGAAACCCGACTTCAAAAATTAAATATTCTATAACAAAAAATGCACTAAAATGTAAAAAAATAATTGCATATTCTCGTGCTAATTTTAGTTCTCCTAAGCAAAAATTTTTAAATATATATGTACAATTATTGTTAGTTTTGGAGTCGGTGTCAGCATAGAGAAATTCACATAACTTTTGGACACCGCCTCCAAAAAGTGATAGGTAAACTAAAATTGGCACAAGTATATGCAATTATTTTTTTACTTTTTAGTGCATTATTTGTTATAGAATATTTGATTTTTGAAGTCGGGTTTCCATTTTGTCAAAATAGGTTTTATATTATATAGATACATGGTTTTTGTAGAAACTCACATAAAATATCCGATATTTAGAAGTGTCTATTACTATGAGAAAAAGTTTCCAATTCAATAAACCTTTTTCAAGAAATTTGAAAATCTATTTTTTGCAGGTTTTTCTTCATGTAGCCTAGCGGTTTCCGGATTCCTTTTGTCAGATGATGGAATCAAAATGGATATCAATAATATTATCTATCATCTTCGATCGTAAGTTAATGTACACATTTTTTATTTATGTATAAAGCTTTAACTTAAAAATTTACACCACACTTTTAAAGAAAAACCAAAAACTGTTTTATTATTTTTCATGGGAGATACGTCGAATAAATGTTAAAAACGAGATTAATTAACCGTTTCATTCGTCAAGCATTTGGAAGGAACTGCCCTTAGTCACCCTCAAATATGGGGCTTTACCAAACAACCTGATTCAAAGTAAGTTAGTAGATTGTAGGTTAATATTATTTCGAAAGTGGTATGGTTTTCTATTTCAATTTTGTATTTATGCAAATCCAGGTATTCAAATTGTAAATGGTTTGTTGAAATGGCGGAAATTAATCGATTTGATGATAATATACACTTTATAAATATAAATACATTACCTATATTAAAATACCTGGAAGGTACTCTCCTACATTTTATCCTATTTTTAGAATTGAAAAAAAAAATACTGTAATGGAAAATTTGTATTTTACATTCGTTAACACACCGTTGATATATATATATATATATATATATATATATATATATATATAATATATATATATATATATATATATATATATATATATATATATATATATATATATATATATATATATATATATATATGTGGTGTCGCATAAGTAACGTTATGATTATTTCATGAAAAATTTTTTTCTTTCTGATTTATTTAATGTTGGTATCTATTAAAATTTAGATTACAATTTGTTTTGAAGATAATATCTTTCGAATGGTGCCCTTCGACCTGACGTGCTGTTTCCAGAGCATTTTCGTTACGTATGGCGCATAATGTTACTTATGCGCCACCCTATAAATAAATAAATAAATAAATATAAATATATATATATATATATATATATATATATATATATATATATATATATATATATATATATATATATATATATATATATATAAATATTTTCTGTTGTTTTGAAATAAAATATATAAATTCCTGAAGAGTATAAAGCTTTTTATTACCTCTATATTAAGAATATTATATGGCGCATCTCAATCAAATCAGGATACAACCGGAATGAAAGTAAGATATCCGAAAATTTGCTATCAAACTTTATTTTTAATTTCTTTAAGACTTTTTAATTAAATTAAATACTGATATGAAAAAATTAACTCGTCAACCAGGAATCGAACCTCGGGCCTGTGGATATCTAGTCCAGTATGCTTCCGCTACACCAAAGACGATTGTGACGTAGTAGCCAACTTTTTCATATTATTCAAATTTTTTTATTTATTTAGACATTACTACTTCTGTTGAAGTTATTTATTTATTTAATATTTGCTTATTTGTGTATACTTTCGCGTCAACATAACGATGTTTGTCCAAATTCCTTTCGGTTACGTATGACAAACTGTAGAAGACTTTAACGTATACTCCGACAAATTTCATTGTCATTGAATTTTTAATTAAATTAAATACTGATATGAAAAAATAAACTCGTCAACCAGGAATCGAAGAGTCTTCTTTAAGACTGACAAAGAAGTCTCATTTAATATCGTTTGATGCAGATAGTATCATGTTAATGCATATTCCGCATGTCTGTATGTTCAACTACTTCTTCTCTCAATGAATTTTGATGCACTTTGCACCATCATTTACAGAATTTCTCTCGGTAAGTTTATTTGTATAATACATTAATATTAAGTATAAGGCATTTACATGGCTTATTCACACTTGACTATACTCTTGACTACATCAAATCAACGTACTTCAGAATTGTAGGTTTTAAAAAGGCCTACATAATAGTCCACGGTAGATCAGCGCCGGATTTATCGATGTGGAGGCCTGTGGGAAAAAATTTTGTGGAGGCCTACATATGTACAGAAATCTTTCAAAAACTTCATCTACACATAGATTTGCAGAAAAGGGATGTACTTCGTATTTAATCTAAAGAACGGAGCAAAGGTTGATCACTTTTTTCCCTGTGAAATTTCCAATAGAAAATTTCACTCTGAAAGCAAAATAAATATGTAAAAAACAAAAACAAAAACAAAATCTGTTTCAGCAAGAATTTCTGGCAATCTTAAGAACGAAAAGAAGAAAAAAAACGTGCATTTTCTGTGCAAAATATGATATACTCCTTCACCGTATGGTTATTACTACGGGTAAAATATTTCTATGAAATCTTAGTCTAATAGTAATGAAAAGGGGAATAGTATATTACACCACAAGGGCAGAAAGTTTGACATTCCTGCACTGGGCTCTCAAACTTTCTGCCCGTGTAGTGTATACTATTTTTCTTTATCCACGGCCGAAAGTATTTTTCTTTATTCCTACAATATGGCACGCAGTGCAAGAATCTCAAACTTTCTGCCCGTGTAGTGTATACTACTACCGATGCATAAATGTTAGACTTTCTGCCTCGTAATCGAGTACCTACTTTCTGCCGTGGATAAAGAAAATAATTTTATTTCATAAACGACCACAAAAAAAAAAAATATCATAGTTCTAGAAAGGCGTATTTGCCTGGCTTCGACTTGTCCTCGCTAGTGCTATTACTAGGAAAAATTTATACCTATATAAATCCTTACTTCTAAATGATACCACATTAGCAGATCATATCCGTGCACTGCTGCAGTAGGTCGCAAACCAAAATGCAATTGGCAAAAGGTTACGGAAAAAAGGTTTTTTACAAATTAGCAAAACGTTTGTGGCAAAACACAAAGTCTGGTGTGAAATCTGATTGCACTCTTTGTCTTTACATATCGAGGTGGATTTATTTTATACTTTACAAAATATAATAAGCTTCTGGTTCGTGTATGTACTTACCTACCTACCTACCTACCTATGTATGTAATATGAAACAACAAAATATATGTTTTCAAGTGTAATCTTTCTTTTATTTTTTAGTTAAATGTCATTCGTAGATGTATTTCTACTTTTCACAATATTTCCGACAGGAATATTATTTTGATAAATAATAACAATTTTTCGATATTTATTTGACTGTCTTATATATGACAATTTAATCTTTAACAATTTAACTCACATTTCATGTTATTCTTTTTTTTTTGTAAGCTTTTATTTTATTTTCGTCGTTATCCATCAGCCTAACAGTGCAAGTAGCCGGGCGGTCTAAGGCGTTATGTCTGCGTAGTATGCCTACATGGAAACTGGGAGGTTATAGGTTCGAATCCCGACATCAACAGTTTGTCAATTATTAAGAAAAATAAAAAGGGCGGAGTTAATTGACTAAACTGCCGGCGTATGGACAAAAACGAAGTAACCGGCTATGCTTAAGAAGGTTTTCTGCCGTTTCCTTCACGAACAGATGAATATCGGTATAGTTCCTATCATAGTCGGCTGCAGCCGCATATCCTATCAATTCCTAGTCTATACACAAAAATTCCTTCCACTCCACTCACATCCTCACATCCTTAAGCATCACAATGGACCTTATGGTCGAAGTGAAGCCCATCCAGGGCAGCCTTTACAATCTGTCTATCTATCCATCTGTCTTCTACAAATCTTGTAATACAAATTTTCGACTCAATCTAATTGAGACAGGTCTTTGAAATTTTGAACACATGTTTTAATGTCCCGCAGAAATGTAATGTAGTTTATCTAATATCATGGCGGATTGACTGTTTTTTATAACCCCCTTGAAATGGGTATCCCATAAGTAGACGCTGAGTATTTTGTAAGTCAATTTTGAACCCGTTTCAAGTCTCGGAAAATGTTACTTGACACTATGGCACTTTGTACAATTACTTGAGTGCAAATATTTTTGAAAAACGAATGTACGAACTTTTTTCAAAATGGGTATTTTTAGGCCCGATATTTAAGTTAATTTTTAGCTCCAGAAAACATACAAATTTTCATTTTTAGATATTTGAGTTATTGTGTCCTGAGACAGACAGACAAACGGACGGATGTGCGGAAATGAACTAATTAGGTCATTTTGTGGAAACCTACAACAAAATTTTTTTTTTGCGATCAGTAGTTTCAATCGTTACAAAGTCGGGTACAAAAATGTAAAACGCATGCGCGAAAGAAAGATTTTCAGTTGTTTTTGTGACGCACAATAATTGTAAAAGCTTTTAAAACTCGGCCTTGCGCACTACCGTCAAATAATAATTAAGATACGTTTCAAGATAAAAGATATTTTCTTCATGACTCTATTAATTATGAACAAGTAGTTTAAATTTATTTTTAAAAGAGAAATAATATAAAAACAATTTACATTTGTTTGTATAATTACATTTTATTCTAATTTTCGTACATTTATATTTAAATTCATCAGAAACAATAAAGGATAGCATAGCTTTTATACATGAAATGTAATTAAATTGAAAGATGTCTTTATTACTTACCTACTGTCGAAGTCCGTTTGTTGGTAAAAAGTATTAGATTAAAGAAATAGAACCGAGTGTGAAAACAAACAAAATGCTAGATGTGAAAAATCCAACATAGGATGGGAATTGAACCCACGACCTCTGAGATTCTAGACCAGTGATTTTCGTCCATGGTACCGCAGCACTTTTGTGTACCGCCAAATTCTTAAAGTGTGCCGCCAAATTTTAGAAATGTATATAGTAAAGTATTAACCAACATAAAAACGAAAAAAAGATCGAAACTGTTGAAATGTAGAAGATAATATGAGAGTAGCATTGTCATTTTTACAACCAAATATAAATGAAATTATCCAAAAACATCAAGTTCAAATTTCTCATTAAAAGTATTCTTATTATTAACTTGTAATTAATCCCTTAATAAACGTACTGTTGTTTTTGTAGTACATATTATTTTATTTTCCATTCAAAATTATGATCATAAACTATTTTATACAGTGTATTATAAGTAAGTAACTAACTTTTAAACTTATCTTTTTCTTTGTGTGTTGTCAAATTTTGAAATCGTTAAAAGTACTTCTTAATATTTTGTTCTTTTACATTAAAAACAAACTGTGTAAACTGAATATTTATTTGTCTTTATTCGGGATTTTGTTGTAAAGTATCTATTTTATCTCCATTAATTTAGCACCCCGCTAATGAATTATACTTTCTATAACCCGGTATATAAAATTGTTTTATTTCTGCATGCCCATCCATCTGTGGACATAATAACTCAAAAATAAAAAGAGATTACTACCTCAAATTTTGTGTGTGTTCTATAGCTAAAAAGTAAGGCCAAATTGGTGAATGGACAACTTATATATATTATATTATATTCATAAAATAAATAAAAAATGGTAAAATCCAACAAGAGGTGCTAAGTTCATAGATACCTTGATGACATATTTTACTAAAAGATTTAATAGAAATTGTTTCTTTCGATTATGCACAAGTCATTCAAAATGATGATAAATCTTCCAATTTAAATTAATTCCTTTTAATAACAACAATTTGTTTTTATATTTATTTTGTAGAAATGTTTACATTAAGATTCTTTTGTTTACTTCGGTCGGTGACTTAATAAAATATATTTGTACTGGCTGAGCCACGTTAAAAATCAATCTGGTACTATGGACCACAGAAGTCCTAGCCATTTTTCAAAATTTGTGCCTTATTATATCTATAATAAACAACCTTTATCAGAGTACTGTATATAGTAAATTATATCATAAATGGTAAAACACTGTATATGTTATACTAGATATGTTCAATTGTTGTAATAAGTAAATTAATCATATTGTGTTTTATACTTTTTGCTTTGACTGTATGTAACGAATGAACTATTTTAAAATGCAACATTTCCAGAAAGTGATTATTCACCTTAGTGAATAGTCACTTTCTGGAAATAAAAATAAAACATTTTATCGATTGTAGTTTACATTCATGGGTAAAGTTATCAGGCGCGGATCCAGCTGTCAAAAAAGGTTGTGGTCACAGCCACACGAAAATCGGTCAAATGCGAGTCGGAGTATGATCCTGCTCATGATCGATATAGTGCATTCCTACAAAGGAGATGTTTACAAAATATATGACGCCCTGACCAAGATTTTGTACAGTGTTTAGTTCCACGTGGGTAAAGCCGTTGAGCGAACACTAGTATATTAATAAACCTGTACAATGTTACTTTTTCGCTCGCGAAAATTACAAAATAAATGTGTGTTTGTTTGCACATCACAGTATCACATTTGGACACAATGACTGACAATAACAAAAAACTTTATAAAGTAAACTTTTTTCGATTCAAGTTTGACCATGTTTACAAACAGTACAAACTACTAACGTCCGTGTCACGCCACGCCACCAAAAAGGAAGGCGGCTCGGAAGTTTTGGCAGAATGTATATGTGCATACAACACACGTTTACTTTTCAAGTATTCATGTGCCAAAAAGAAACAGATAATATGTTGTCAAAAATGTGACATAACGTGTCAGCATATCGTCTACGATGACTAAGTACTTCGCTGCGTTCCGAATCACGCACTATCCATTGTTTTTATTTAATGTTATTAAGACATTGAATATAATATCATCAGCCTATCGACCTGAATAGACCGTGAAAGTGTGACGTCACCAGTCTATTAGGGTTGTGGGTGTAAGGTAAATGATAAATTAAATATATTTTATTAAGCCAATTTGTAAAGTAGATAATAGTTATATTAAATAATTATTATTTAAATAAATAATAAATATATATAAAAGATATAATTGATCTTTATTGATTTGATTTATGAAATGTTATTATTTTAATATGTAAATTACCAAGGTTGTTAACATTCAAAGCAACCGTGATAATAGAGGGAAGTTATAGTTGTTATGCAACAGATAAAAATGATGAACAAAATTATAATAATAATTTAATGATGAAGCAACACCGCTACATGGGCATGCTCATCGTACCCACAACGGTGGATCCGCACTTGAAAGTTATTGGCAGAAAAGGTGGATGGATAATAATGGAAATATACACAATATTATGATAAAGACTAATATAATAATTATAATTAAGGTCGTCATTTCTATTATATTGCCACATACTGTAATAATTACGAAATAGAAGACGATTCCGTCATAACCATATTATTATTATTATTCAACACAGTGAAGAGAAGAAGTAACCTACTATCAATTTAATATTCACTAAAATTCAATTTTAAGAGGTTGTATATGTTCTAGATATATAACAAGTGAACGGCAAATTCAATTCTGCCCATATATCTTATTTCCAGCCAATCCATTACTGACTATAATCCTAGTGTTTTTATTTAAGCTGTTGGTTTGAAACATCGAATGTTAATTAGTTTTTTATAATTAAGGTTGTTGTGAAGAAAATTCAATTTAACGATAGGTTCTTCAAAATTTGACAGCTTATTATTTCAATAATAAAGAATATCCAGTCAAAATTTGAAATTGATCCTATTTTTAGTTTTTGAGTAAAAAAAAATGTTAAAGTTACGATTTTTAAGAGATTTTTACATAGGTTAAATGGACTCGTCGGTAAAAACATGAATACAAAAATGTATATCTTGACAACCAGAAATGCCAGTGTTATGAAAAACTGTCATAATAATTATCAAAGTCTTATAAATACCTGGACAAAATTTCAAATTAATCTTGATTTTGGTTTTTGAGGTAATTAAATTTGTAGATCGAAAAATGTTCTAAATCTAGTTTTATTTATTTTTATCTATTTTTATTTTTATTTTTAGTTATATTTATTTTTATCTAGTTTTATCTAGTTTGATCACTTTTTTGAAATACATAAAAACATATTTTTAATTATTAAAAATCTTCGGAAAAATGAAAATTTATAATTTAATTTTTAAACATTATTATTTTTTATTACAAATATATATTTTTTCTACAAAAATTAATTTATTTGAATCGATTTAATTGCGAAATTTTTACTTATTTAGAGTTGTGCAATGCATGGAATATCAATGCCTTTAGTATAGGACAAACTCACCACCTACTTACCCCGTCCAGTTTCACAACAACCTTCAATATAACTTTATAATCTTTTTTCTATTCATATAAGTTGCATATTTTTCTAATTTTTTATTAATTTTTTTATATTTTCATTGAAACAAGAAAGATAATAATTTGCTGTTTTTGTTGTGAGTACATTTTTACAGATTAAAATCTATAGAGATTGAAAGAGAGTACTATTGTTTGTTTCTCAAATATTTCGCGAAAATCAGTATTTTAATTTTCGTCTCATCAAGCTCATGTCGTCTCAATACTATTATTTTAGCTAGCCAATATACAGATAAACATATTTGATCTTCCGCCAATTACATCTTCACATTTACATTTGTGTATTGTTTATGACAGATAGAGATTGTAAAATATAATTGATATGAGAGACATAGTTTACGACTATCGTATCGTACCAATTATACTAAATTAACAGAGGTGGGCGCAGACGGCTTGCCGGAGTCGAACGACTCTCCCTATAATGGATGAGAGTAAGTAAAATAGGTATGTTTTGAAGTAAGACGGAACGATGTTTCAATACAGGTTGTCCTACCCGACCGATTATTGCCAAATAATTTATTCAAACAATTTAGAATTAGTTTTATAAAATATTTATTGTTTAAAAAATATCTTTTACAATATGGAGAGATACACCAAAAAACATAATAATAATAATAATAATAATAATAATAATAATAATAATAATAATAATAATAATAATAATAATAATAATAATAATAATAATAACAATAATAATGATGATAGCAATAACAATAATTACAACAACAACTATACGTATTCCCACTTTATGTAAAATTTAACCATTTAGAAATTAGTAACAAATTACCAAGCCTCCCCCCACCCAGCTTTATCATTGGCATCTTTTTTGTAACCAGTGTCATCAAATTCCCTTGACACGATACCCCCTACTAAGAAAGAATAATTAAATCAAGTAAATAATTGTTTATTAGTTCTCCGATATGAATAGTTTAGGCAAATTATTCGGAATTTCCTAAAATATAATCCTAAAATCTTAACTAAAGCTAAATCATCAAAAAATTTACAAGCGGTAAATGTAAAATATCAAAAGATTTATATTTTATAATTTATATTACATTTATATTTTATTCATACCCAAATATATTAAAAAAGTACATTTTATGCCCCAAATTATCAGGCCAAAATTCCAGAGTATGTATTCAATGTATTGTATGTATTGTATACTTTGAATAATAGTGACCATAAAAAATAGATGGTATTATTATATTTTTTTCAGAAAATGTTTTAATTAAAAAAAGAAAATAATAATAATTGGTAGGATACCCTATCTCTCTTCCTATCTCTCACTCAGAGCTGACTGCAGTCAAGGTCTGCCCACTTATGTACTAAAAGATGTGCATTGATGATGCTCTTCAAATAGTTAGTAGATCCATCGCATCATAGACATAGTAAGTAGCTTTGCTTTAAATTTGTGTCTAGTGTATCTTAAGAAACTTATGAAATATAGATAACTAAAATTTAATTTTCACCTACTACTTACTCTACAAGCAACTTCTGTGCCATAAAACTTCTGTGCCAAATAAAGTTTCGGAAGTTCGGAATCACGGAATATTATTTATAATATGAAATTCAATGGAAAATTTATGGATGTACGAGCACTACAGCTTCAAAAAGATGAAAACTAGATTTTTTTTACATATATTTGAAGTGCATATTCTGTTAATTATAAAAGTTTCAGTGGTCTTGAATTAATTATTTAATGTTAAAGTTCAAGTTTTAATGCATTGCTCTTATGGAGAAACCCACATATTTTGACATATTTTGATAATTTTCACTTGGAATAAAATAAGATGAATAAAAAAACATTTCGTAATAGTAAATAGAAATATTAATAACAAGATTGATCCAATAAAATTCCGGTATGACGGGCCTAAAAAATGATATTTAAGAAAACAACAGAGATTTCGGGTAAATTTTATTTCTGTAGCTTAATTAAATTATAGCAGTATAACGGACCTTAATTACACTTTAATTTTAACTTACGTACGGAGATCACGTTCAATTACTGCCTGTAAACTTTAGAAGGAACTATACCACATCAAAAATTTACCTTATAACAGTTGTAATAAAAATAAACTCTCTTGTAATTTATCATTGACCGGAATAGGTTATACAGTCTGTTTCACGGGAAAATCAAGTAATATTTCACCCGTGCATAACAGAACTCTAGTCCAGTCAACAGGTTGGAAAAATTGAGAGGGGGGAACTGCAAAATTTTCGACCTTCCTCAGGTTTTTCCTCAATAACTTTTTTCCCTTACGTTCTACGGCAAAAGCATTTAGCTCTGTTTAAATGTGATGAATTAAGATAGGAAATCAATTTTACAACGATTTACCATTTTTATATTGTATACATGCTAATCAAATTTCATTTATTTCCCAACGAAACCATGTTTCTAACTAAGGAGACACAATATAAATTTGAAACTATCTATACTTCAATGGATATTTTTAGATTTTGAAGTACCTTGAATTTAATGGTCGTGTAATTGTGATACTTCGTTTATCGTCTTATAAGAGGGTTTAATTGAACTGACTAATAATATATGGGTGTAATTTGATTTTATAGCAAATGGATAATAATAGTATAGAATATATATTAATGGAGTTGATATACTTTTTGTAGTTTCGTTTTATTATACAGTTGATCATTAATAGCACAGAATATTATAAAAGTTTGTTTTAAAGTCTATAGTCGAAACACTCATAAGAATATTTGAAAGTAATTTTATCAATTTTATTGGATATATATCTTTATTGAAAGCACTTAAACAAGTAAACTCTTTCAAAAAGTTTGAGTACTGTATGAAAATTATTATTATTATTAATATTATTAAAAAGTTAATAAAACAACTTGGTGAAGTGTTGAATATAAAAAACTGAATATAAAAATGTATACGACCATTTTGATGCCATGAAATGAGTTAAGTTATTATTAAGAGTTTCATTTTGATATTGAATAAAATTTATATTTTAAAACAAATAATACTTAAAATACACGATTTTATTAGAATTTTGAAATTTGTTCGGGACGATTATGATAATTTAATTTCATCTCCAAGTTTTATAATACTACTATACTTTAATTATTCTTTTTCTTTTTAGTGTAATATTTACTAATAATGCATTTTAGCGAATGTCCTCCAAAGGAAATGCTGCAATTTGCAGTTTTTGTACCGATAATGAAATTTCGTATATTTTTTCAATTGTCCATCGATCCTACCTATTAGTTATTAAAAATGACCATCACTAAAATTTACATATATATATATATATATATATATATATATATATATATATATATATATATATATATATATATATATATATATATACAGGTTGAGCCAAAAGTTATCGAGTTTTTAGAAATGGATAGTGAATAGAGGATGAAATCCTAAGATGAAAAGTCCTTGGACATTTTTGCACTTGACCCACCTAGATAATACATAAATAAAGTACTCAAATAGAGAAGCCCATCAACAAAGATGCGTAAGGGGAGCGAGCTCTCAATTCAATGAAAATAGAATGATTCATTATACCTGAAACCTACATTTTTCGTAAAAAAATTTAAGCAACCAATCATCCATAATTTAGTTCCCTAAAATATTCAAGAGAATTTGTTGAATGAAAACCACTGTAAATTGTAAATTTTGGCCTTTTCTATGTACTATGTACGAACGGAAATAAAAATATTATTATTATTATTATTGAAAAAAATTTTTATTAAGAATTTATGAATGTTTTTTGCACTTGTCAAATCCTTTGCAATTTAGACTAATTTTCAACTTTTGGTTAAGTAAATTGAAGGTTTTCAAATATTGGAAAGTTTTTGACTTCAGTCCGATTATCGAAGTCTGAGTTTTTATAAGATCTTGAATTTTTGAGGTCCTAAAAAACTATCCTGACTATCTTTATGATAAACCCAAAAATATTTTTTTCTAAAGAATTTTTACACTACTGTACCGATCGATTCCAAAATCTATTCAGCTCTTAACAAAGTCAAATGCCGCCATTGAATTTGATGAAGATGAAAATGAATTTCATCGTAAGAAATCTAATAAAAACTGAATAATTCAGTTAACTAGGTTTTTCGGATAAAAAAGGTAAATTTTTCAAAATTTTTTAAAATTCGACTATAAAAACTGTACCGGATTTGAAACGCATAAGGTTGACTCGCTCCACGTTAGTGATGTGGAGAGCTCGCTTCCCTCACGTATCTCTGCTGACGCTGCGTTAATTCCCCAAAATTTCTTTTTCCATTAACACGTTTCTCTAATTGGTTACTTAATTTAATTAATATCTAATTAACCGTGGGTTAGGTGCAAACATGTCCAAGGACTTTTCATCTTAGAATTTCTTCCCCTATCCACCCTTTCAAAAAACTTCATGACATTTGACTCATCCTGTATATATAGTACATTTTATATTTTTGCATTGGCTATCACTAGTAAATTACCAATATTCAATTGAAAACTACCACAATATGGCCTTATATTGTATGGTAATAAAGTTTCATAAAATAGGTGTGCGATCATTGTCTTTTTTGTACCAGATTAGTATTATACATGTATTTTATTTTTCATTTGAATATTAAATAAAACCTATTTTGACAAAATCGAAACCCGACTTCAAAAATCAAATATTCTATAACAAAAAATGCACTAAAAAGTAAAAAAATAATTGCGTATTCTTGTGCCAATTTTAGTTCACCTAAGCAAAATTTTTTAAATATATATGTACAATTATTGTTATTTTTGGAGTCGGTGTCAGCATAGAGAAATTCACATAACTTTTGGACACCGCCTCCAAAAATAACAATAATTGTACATGTATATTTAATAATTTTTGCTTAGGTGAACTAAAATTGGCACAAGAATATGCAATTATTTTTTTACTTTTTAGTGCATTTTTTGTTATAGAATATTTGATTTTTGAAGTCGGGTTTCCATTTTGTCAAAATAGGTTTTATTTCTCGCTTTTTAGCAACTTTGATGTTCTTAATTATTTGTAACTTATTTTATTTGTCTAAATATGCGTAGACCAACTAAACGATCTACTAACTTTTAGTGCATTTCTTTATAACACATTTTTTTTTTATCCGTTGTTTTTTTAATTTTTAGTGCATTTTTTCATAACAGATTTTCAATTTTTTTACATGCACTTTGTTTTTTTTTCGTAAACTTTTTTTTTTGGGTCGGTTTTATTTTGTAAAAAATTTTTTGGAAGTCGGTTTTTAAAAAAATTTTTCTTATTTTCCCATTATGAATGAGTATACTCTTTCAAAAAAAAAAACAAATTCGCAGAAATCGGTTATCACATATAAAATGAGGATTTTCCTCGATTTCCCGGGGATTCCCTCATCAGAATGCGATCTGGTGCCAATGGGACCAATGGGAAACCAAACCCTTTAAAACAAAAAAAATTCAAAATCGGTTTATAAATGACGGAGTTCTGAGGTGACACACATAAAAAAAATAAATAAATACAGACGAATTGAGAACCATCCTCGTTTTTGAAGTCGGGTTAAAAAAGGAGTATTATAACATTAATTTTATCCTTTTTATTAACATTTATACGTGTTACAAAAATTAAAAAAAACTGCCATGTTTATTACATTCATAATTTTCGTTTTTTTATAGCATATTTATTGCATTTGCAGTATTATCGTTTTTTCTGTTCTTTTTTGGTTGGCAATAAAGTCTAGTATCGTATGGTTAATATAGTACCATGGCACAATGATGTGTCAGAGGCACGCAGACGGGAAAATGTAAAATAATTTAATAACGCATGAAAAATTTACTCTTTTACATCTATGTACAGGTTATGAAGAAAATAAATAAATATGCGGGTTGGAAACCAAGAAACTTAATTTGACACTTAACAATGAAGAAGTGGAACGATAGGAAGAGTTGTGTTACCTGGGGACGATTGGACAGGGATATATTATCTTAGATTCTAAAAGCCAGGTAGTCATTTGCTCGTAACTTAAACCAATTTGGCGATCATCAAAGATATAAAACTAAGGATCTTCTATATTTCCTTACGGATGTGACACTTGAAAGGGTAACCAATATCTCGAATGGTCAAATGTTATCTCAGATGAACATTTATAGTGACTTATCAACAAAGAGCCAATTGCAATAACTTAGAAAATGATAGTGACTTTGATACAATCTCTGAAGACCATCATTAGCCCATTACACGGCAGAGTTTGTGTAGAGTAAGTACTCCGAAGTTAAAGCTCCAGACAAACTTGGAAGAGAGGTGCTAAAATCGCAATGAATTAGTCGGTGAGAATTGCAGCCCGTTTCTGATAAACGAAGGGGCTTTTGAAGATTTAATACAGCCCAAGAGCGTAGCCATGATGGTGCAAATGGGATACCTGTCTCTTTCTAGCTGATAGGTAGATGAGGTAGATTGTAAAGGCTGCCCTGGACGGGCTACACTTCGACCATAAGGTCCATTGTGTTGCCTTAGGATGTGAGGATGTGAGTGGAGTGGAAGGAATTTGTGAGTCGACTAGAAATTGGTAGGATATGCGGCTGCAGCCGACTATGGTAGGAACTATGCCGATATTCATCTGGAGTTCATGAAGGAAACTGCAGAAAACCTTCTCAAGCATAGCGGTTACTTCGTTCTTGTTCATACGCCGACAGTTTAGTCAATCAACCGCCCTTTTTTTTAATAATTGACAAACTGCCGATGTTGGGATTCGAACCCATAACCTCCCAGTTTTCAAGTACTGCATACTGCGCAGACATGACGCCTTAGACGGCTCGGCTACTTGGCTGGTTAGCTGATAGGTAACATAATTTCTAATTCAATATTTTGAATAAATTTCATCGTCAATTTGTATTCCATAATGTAAATAATCTGCAATACATAAAATACAACGAAGACGACAAGATATAAATTATTTTTGTTTTCTTAGAATTTATCTTTGATCGGCTAATATTATTATATACTATATATAGACTTTATAAGAAACTTTTCTTTCCAAGAATGTGCCTTTGATCAATATATATTTTATAATGCTCCTGATTTAAAAAAAATGATTTAAATGGCGAATGTAAATAAACAAAATATTAAATTTTAATTTTGGCCGAATCCTAAATAAAATCCAAGGTACGCCCTTGATACAGCCCTATGCTCCAGTTGTGATTGAATTTAATCTTATCTTTAAATATTCAGACTATTCAACTTAATATATACATAGAGATTGAGTGTAAGACCTCGAAAATCGATATTGAGTTTTTACAGGATCCTTACATTTTGGGGTCCCGTGATGTCTAAAGTACTCATTTTAACCGGAGTCTGTGTGTGTTGAATTTTTCTCTCTGCTTGATAACGAAACGAGAAAATAGCTTCACCGTAAAAGGGACTTTCTTCGTGGTGATTTTTTGAGTGTGTTTCCGGGCTGCGAAAATTTTACGAAAGGGTAGCTTGGATCCCCAGAGTTTTGGACGACTACTTAAAGAACCAGGGTACCGATAGAAGCTTTTATAGTTTTTTTGATGTCATAAACAGAAATATATCAATTTTATTTTATTTTATTTCGTGTTTGCATTTCAATTTCTTTTGTGGTCAGTGGTCAATAGAGGTTGGTTGAATGACGTTTACATCAGATTTTTTAATTACTCGTTTTATATTATTTAAAAGTGTATTAAAGTAAAAACTCGTATTTGCTACTATAAATTATTTTTTTAATTTTCATAAAGGTAATTGGATTATACCGTCTGTTTAGTTTACATCTTCGTATAATAGATCTCCCACGAGTATGAGAGAGTACATATGTATACATTAAGCAATGTGTATGAGAAGGAGGTCTTATAGGTTTGAGTGGTTGGTGACCACTCGAACAGTTATGAAAAATATGCTTGTTTATCAAACCTATAAGACCTCCTTCTCATACACATTGCTAAATGTATACATATGCACTCTCTCATACTCGTGGGAGATCTACTATACGAAGATGTAAACTAAACATAGTGTATATTAACTGATAAAAGTTATACGATTCTTTTTATTTAAGGATGTTCCAACATACGACCACTTTTCGACAGATTTTGCTCATTTTTTTCACAGGCTAAAAATAATGTTTATGAATAAATCCCGAAGTTTCAGAATTTTTGACCGTTTAAAACGCGAGATTATTAATATCACAGTTATCATTCTCTCTCACTCTCTCCCATTAGAAGCATGTAAAACTTCATGCCCGTCCAACTATTGTCTGTTGAATTAGAAAACATAATCGACAGAATTTACAAAAAAAACTATGATAGTAAAGATAAATATTTATTAAATAAATTTTTTTTTAATTCGCCTTTTATCGCTTTGTTTTTGAAATATATATTTGTATATGAATTACATTAATTTGGTATGTGTTGTATATGTGTATATATATATTTGTTCTATAATAAAAGCAAACCGGTTTATTGTCCTAGTTATACAAGACAGTGCTGGAACTTCCTTAATGGAATTGATCTCATACTGGAATTCATAAATATTTATGAATATTATTGAACTATTGGAGTTTTACACAACATTTAAAACTAGTTGTCATAGGGATTTGAAATTTAGCTTGAAATTGCTTGAGAATTGTTTAAAATATGTCTGCGTTGCGAAATATGGGACATCAGTAAGCACTTATAAGATTAAAAAGGTTTTAAAAATAATTGAATAAGTAAACTAAAAGTAAATTGTATATAGACATGATTCATTGTAGAAAAATTTACGTGGAATTCCATTATGATTGAAGAATAAATAAACACTTTAAATGTTATTTTTCAAAAGCCACTTTACTATCAAAAAACAAAAACACATGTTTCGGTAATACGGCCATCCTCAAACTGAGTTCTAAGCGAGTGAGGTTAAATGTGTTTTCATTTCTTTGAGATGAGTATAATGATTTAGATAGATAGATTGATTATAGAGGCGGCCCTGGACGGGATACACTTCGACCATATGGTCCATTGTGATGCCTAAGGATGTGAGGATTTGAGGGGAGTAGGAGGAATTTTTGTGTACAGACTAGGAATTGGTAGGATATGCACTGACTCTTAATGTTCTCCTCTTGACTCTAAACTCCTGATACTAAAAAATCATTTTCGAATATCGATCTATATGTTTGTAATCACATTAAATGAAGCTTGCGAACAAACATAACTGTATAACTACGTATCTGGTCTAGATAAACCATTTGTTTATCTGGATCTGATTTAAAAGTTTGATCGTTTTTTAATTCCGTTGATCTTAAAATAAATTTTTGAATGATTTGAACGATATTTCCCTACACAGACTAAATTACATTTTTCGCTTTATTTTCTCTTATAATATATGTTTAAAAAATATATTTTCGTATAACGGCGAAAGCTGAGCATTTATTTTATTTAAAAGTATAGTTTTTAATTTATGCCAAAAAATTGTACGAGTGCCAACAGTTTTTCTGAATAATCGACACATCGTTTGATGATACTTACAAACTGTACTGATCTTGAAATGTTTTGTATTGACATCAAGGTCAGTAAACTAATAATAATAATTTATTTAATACGTTATTTTTTCGATCGATAAAAAAGTCTGTGTTTAATTTGTTTAACATTGTTTTAATATCGTTATATTTATGGAACATTAATTATAGAGATAACATAAATGTCCAAATATTTAGATAAAAAGTAGTTAAATAAACGTTAAACATATGTTTTCTAATACTTTTATGACTATTTACAATGTTATTATTGCCAAAATGTCATATATATATATATATATATATATATTTATATATATATATATGAGATTATATATATATATATATATATATATATATGTGTATTATAGATTATGAATTTGTCATTAAAATTAAATTAAAAAGTTTGTCTACCAACATTTCAGTTTAAGGTCGCAGATTAAATTCGCAGTTTAAATTCACTCGTAAACTCAATTTTCCTTAAAAATTAGATATTGTTATTTAATAATAATACATAAGAGGGGTACCGCAAATGGGTCCCTTGCATCTAGATCAAAGGATCCTCTGTGCCCTTCTTAAGAACAACTTGTCACCTGACGAGACATCTATAGACAGATGAAGCTATTACAGGATTCTGTCGAAGACAGACGCCGCACAGAATGGATTTATGGATCCAGGGTTTCGAACCCATGCATTCTATACCTAACACCCTGCAGGTTTCTGCAAGTGCAAATGACATGTATGGAGGTTTCGTCGTCCTCCATACAAGCCCTACAAGTGGGATCATCAAAAATCCCCAAGTTATGAAGGTCGAAGTTCAATCGACAGTGCACTGTCAAGAGCCCCACCATCCTGCTAAACTGTATTCTATTGAGCCTCAACCGAACACAGTCGAATGGCCTAGCTGTGATTATGCACAACTTGGCCTGTCGAATGCCCTGCGCAAAGTCCCAGTAATCGAGATGGGCTTGTCGTAGCCACTCCTTGATTCGGTAAATTACGGAGCATCTTATGGGAATGACAGGGTCAGGTGAAAAGGGCGTTTAAGCCGACCCCTCTCTTGCCAACGAGTTCGCTGCTTCGTTCCCTTTAACGCGAGAGTGACCCGGTACCCAGATCAGTCTGACTGTGTTATTTAGTTCCTATCCTCGATTGAAATCTTGACGCCTCAAGTGCCGGAAGTGCAGCCCTATATTTATATAAATATATATATAAATATATATATAAATATATATATATATATATATATATATATATATATATATATATATACATATATATATATATATATATATATATATATATAAACACATATATATATATATATATATATATATATATATATATATATATATATATATATATATATATATATATACCCAGCTTCAAATTTATACACACTAAGAATACAATTTTCTTTACAAACGGGGCTGAGATGAGTTGTGAGCGTTTTGATCGAAAAAATGTATTCTTTTCGTGTATAAACAAACAGTAAAGTTTGTTTTAGATATTCCTCAAACCACATACAGTATTTTTTCAACACTCCCAAATAAGGAATGCAACAGGATATTGAACTATTTAGGGTAAATTCTTTTCTTATTGATTTGTTTGAATTGTACAATTACAACTATATAGCATTTGTAAATGTATCCTTGTAAACGTGACCCTATTTCCCTGATTTTATCATCATAAAAACGAAAAAAAAAAAACCAATTATATTACTCGAATTGGATGCAAACCTTTTCATCTATTGTTATTAGCACGTAGTAAATAGGACGATTTACAGCTATAATCATCCTTTTTGAAATATATCTTATTAAAAGAATACTTTTTTTTATACATTTCTCATAAACGTTCGTGATCAAATAAAATAAACAGTTGGTTCGTATATGTACACTCTCCTGCAATAAAATTGAACCAAACGGAACTCTAAAAGCTCCCAATCTATACGTTTCTTCTATAAAATTATGACAATGTTCCAATTAAAAAAAGATTTGCATATATTGATTTGTATAAAATAGAAAAAGTAAGCCATCAATAAATATTCTGGAGATATACAGGTTGCTCAGATTTTAATCCGGAAAATTGAATAGATAATTGAATAGATTTTTCAAAAAAGAGATGATAAATTCATATTAGATGTTTTTAGTCTTTGTTTTCGTGATACAGATGGATAAGGTTATATTGAGATACAGATAGATTGTAGAGGCTTCCCTGACGGACTACACTTCGACCATAAGGTCCATTGTGATGCTTAAGGATGTGAGGATGTGAGTGGAGTGGAAGGAATTTTTGTGTATAGACTAGGAATTGGTAGGATATGCGGCTTCAGCCGACTATCATAGGAACTATGCCAATATTCATCTGGAGTTCGTGAAGGAAAATGCAGAAAACCTTCTCGAACATAGCCGATTACTTCGTTCTTGTCCATACGCCGACAGTTTAGTCAATTAACCATCCCCTTTTTTTTCTTCTTAATAATTGACAAACTGCCGATGTCGGGATTCGAACCCATAACCACCCAGTTTCCAAGTAGGCATACTGTGCAGACATAACGCCTTAGACCGCTCGGCCACTTGGACTGGTTTGCTCAAGTTAATAAAAAAACTTATTTTTAAAATGTTTCAAAAACTAATTGAATGATTTTGATTACATTTGGCACGTTTTAAGTAATAAGTAAGTGACTTAATTCGATATCATTGGATTTAATTTAATTTTTCTCTGTTTTGTCAATTTTTTCCGTTGAGTAATCTAAAATCTCTAAATTGCTGGTGGGTATTAAAAAATACTCGAATACAGCGTTTCCATTGGCGTATCTCGAAAAGAAATCTGGAAAACATCCAAGTTGAAATGTGAAATTTTCTTCCAATTTTTGAAAGTAAAATCTGAGCACCCTGTATATTAAGTGTACCAAATAAATATATTAAACTTATACATATCAAACTCTTGGTCTTGGCTTTGAGTCAAATTCAGTTAGGTTCAATTTTTTTGCAGGGAAGTGTACGTATAGGAGCATATATTAGATATACCAAGCGAGAAAAAATCGACCTATTTTCTAGTTCATAAAAAACTATGAAGTGAAATCATATGTTAAAAGTTATATACCTTCTACATAATAATATTATGAAATTCGTTGACGTTTCATTTTTTACTGGTGTATAGAAAATTTTTCTTACATGAATAATGATCGAAATTGACGTGTTACGAAAAACGAAATGCAAACATCTTGAAAGTTGTTTGTTATGAAAGTAATATATAGTTGTTATGAAGTTTGCATGTACGAGGAGTGCTCAAAAAGTAAGGTGATTTTTTACTTATTTATCAATATACATATTGTCTCCTTCAAAGTAATCCCCCTCAGATATTATACACTTGTGCCAACGCTTATTCCAATCCTCGAAGCTCTTCTGATAAGCACTTTTTGGTATAGTCTAGAGCTCTTCCAACGATGCAGTTTTTATCTCCTCAATCGTTGCAAACCTTCGTCCTTTTATGAGTTCCTTCAGTTTTTGGAACAGGAACAAGTCGCAGGGGACTAAATCTGGTGAATATGCTGGCTTAGGCATGATTGTGGTGTTGTTTTTGGCCAAAAAATCACGCAGAAGCAACGATGAGTGAGTAGGTGCATTATCGTAATGCAAAAGTCATAAATTCTGTTTCCACAAATCCGGACGTTTTTTTCGTATCGCTCGCTTCTCGCAAACGGCGCATAACTTCAAGGTAATACTCCTTATTAGAGCTCCTGATGCACGACGCCACGGGAATCGAAGAAAACAGAGAGCAAAACCTTGACAGAACGAGGTTCGTAATTGGCATCTTCTCGGCCTTCTTGGAAGAGCTTGTACCACTTATAAAAATTTTTTTTACTCAGAGTAGACTCAACGTATGCCATTGTAAACATTTCGAGTGTTTTGAAGCACTGAATTCCATTTTATTACAAATTTTGATGCATATTCTTTGAGAAAAAAATCACCGAGCACACCAGACACTTCTCACTTTTATACCTCTCACAAATAAAGAGTGCTATGTAGTTGAAACTGTGAACATACTTTCGGTACGAGTGTACCAACACAACAACATAAAAAAATCGAAAATCGAATGAGTGTAGCCCGCGAAATTTGAAAAGTCACCTTACTTTTTTAACACACCTCGTACATATTTATAAATGTTACCATCAATGAGTGAAAACAACACGGAAAGCAGCAAATTGCCTGCAGAGTAAATAAATATAAAGTTTCACTTCGCAAAAAATTCGACCAATCTAGATTCTTGTGGAGACCTTTATTTTATTTCTCCTGAAAAGTGCCGTTTATATCCGACGAAAAACATAAATGTGAGGGGGGCCAAGTTTTCGCAAACAAAAAGACTCAACAACAAAAAGTAAAAACAAAAATTTTCGCCTTCAAAAGTAGTGAAATCCATATAAGGGCAAAGTTTTTTTAAACAAAATTGATATAGTGATTGGTATATATTTATTGTGTAAGTTCATCAGGTGCAGGGTATTTCAATTTGAGCCTCAAAACTTTTTTGATTCCGGAGATACAAAGACCTAAAAGTCGTCTCTAATTACTCCTGTAAACATTGTAGGTAGACGTCTATGCTTAAACTTTTTCCGACGCATTACCGTGCTTTGTGATAAGCCGTGATATGTTTTTAGGATGTATTCCGATGGACTTTTTATGATTTAATTGTTTAAATGATTTAATTTAGTTTATGAACCCAGTTTACCTATCTCATAAACTGGATTTACTGGTGTATAGTAAATGATATAATGATAGCTAAGATCGAAACATGTCACACGGTATTATAAAATAAATTATTATTAAATAAATGTGGAGTTTATAAACTGGGTTTGATAATGGTAGCTGAGATCGAAACAAGTCACACGGTAATATAAAATAAATATTTAAATAAATGTGAAACAGCCAAATAAAAATAAATAGAGTCCACAAAATCAAGGTAAATACAGTTCCACAAAATAAAGCTTGCAATAAAAAATGAATTAACTACTTAGATAATCCGCCTAATAATGGCTTTCATGTTTTGCATATTAACTGTAGCATTTACAAGTATAAAAATATATTTTATATTACGTGTTAAATATATTTTATTTTCAGTGTTTATTTACACGTTAACTTGTAGATATTGTTGCAGATGATTTACACGTTAAAATTTATAAGTGTCATATATTTTGAATAAACAAATATTTGTTATAAAAAAAATAGATGGATTACAATTTTTGTGATCCAAATAGGGTTGCCATCTCGACAATCTGGCAACTACGACAAGAAGCGTAAAAACCCCGGACTTTGGACTTTTTGTGTATTTTTTTTTTAAAGTTACTCAGTAAAATAAAAAAAAAGGTTTAATTGTTAAATCAACTTTTTACTTATTTTCATACAATTTTAAATTAAATTTAGCCTTCTTAAGAAACAAAACAGAATCTTCTTAAAGTTTTAAGAAACTGTTAACAGTCTTACATTTTTTATTTCTTTAAATAAAACAATAATGATACTCTTCAAAATCTTCTTAAAATTTTATGGAACTATTGGCTAACCTTTTTAAAGTTAAGAAACCATTAGCAATCTTATATTTTTAATTTCTTTAAATAAAACAAAAATTATACTCTTTTAACAAAAAAATCTTTTTAACCGGACTTCAAAAAGGAGGATGGTTCTCAATTCGTCTGCATTTTTATTTTTTTTATTATAACACCGCACTACGTCTTGTTCGGTCCGTCATATCGCAAGTTAGGCAGCCGCCCTGCGGCAAACGGTGACTTGAAACCCGGACTACAACTGGATGCTGGATGCCCTCTAAACTATGGACAAATCCTTGGAAACCCAGACGGATGGCAACCCTACTTATTCTAGCGAGAAAATAACTTCAAGAACAAATTTCAGTTTAATAAATATTATAATTATGAAATCGGATTAGGTAATGTTTCGGTATATTCTTTAGAATATTTAACGGTTTCTCTATACTATTCGGTGACCAGTATTATGAGTTAGTAATTTATAATGTTGGTTATTTAAATGTTAGGTACTTTTGAAGTTGATTTTTGGTGACAAGTTCAAGCTCCATATTTTCCCCTGGCACCGTATTAGGGCTAAAGTTTTCTAAGAAAATATAGCTTCAAAATAATGTCAATGTGTATTTCCACGTTAACGTATAAACAGTAACGAAATTTTTATCTTAAATAAATATGGACCTATTTTACAACTTTTTATTTAACTTGGATTATATGTATAAAATAAAATAAATATATCGTTTAAAATTTTTAATCAAATATTAACATTATGACTCTATTATACAAACGTGCTGAAGCTTGTAGATCTGGGATAACAATGGATTCATTTACACAAATTTAATTTGGTAGTTATTGAATCAAAATTGAAATATATTGGAGCTTTTGTGTCGAATATATATTTGGTTACACGATACTCCCTTTCATTAGAAATGTATATTGAATTTCAAAAAAATTCCGATGGCAGTATACATCTCAAAAAAATTCGTTACGCAGGAGCTGCTTCAACTTAGCGAATTTCCTTGGAATACATAAATTACTCTCTAGCGGTCACAATGCTAGTCTGATCAAAATGAAATGTCGTATCTGATTTCAGTATTTGCATGGCCAATTTTAGTAATAAATGACATACGTCAATGGGAAAGGGGGGCATAAAGATAGCAGAAAACACAAAATATAAAATATCTCTCTTCATATTAGAAAAATCGAACAATGTGTGAGAAACAAAGTTGTAGAAAATCATTTTTGCTACAATTAATTTTCTTATCATTTTTGCTCAAACTCGAATGCGTACAGAGATATTGAGGAATTTAATTTACAATCTTAAACCGTCAATATTTTTGTAAATATTCGTGTTACAAAAAAATAATAAGAAACAAAATTACAGTAAAACTGAATACCTACAACTTTACTTTTTATAAAATTTTCGATTTTTCGAATATTAAGGGAGATACGTCAAATTTTGTGTTTCCCTCTCCCTTTAAACCCCCCTTTCCCCTTGTCCGATTTTACCCATTAACGATCTTGAACTTTTGAATACAAAAAGCGCCTCAGATATCAAATTTCATTCCGATAAAATGAAAACTGTGACCACTAGAGTGATTAGACATTCGCTAGACACACACATATATATATATATATATATATATATATATATATATATATGTCCAAAGATATATATATATATATATATATATATATATATATATATATAAATTTTACAGATGGTGATTTTTGACATCTACTAGGTAGGATCGATGGACATTTGAAGAAATTTTTGCTAAATTTTGACTTCGGTACGGGACCAATAGCTCTATTTCCTTCAGAAAATTCGCTAAAAAAAGCTCTAATAACGAAGACATTCCCATAGCTAATTTCAACTGTATATTCAAATTGAAATGATGTAATGTAAGAGCTGACGGTATAGCTATTTACCAAAATAATAACGAGCATCCTTTCGTTCTAGAATGTATAAGTTTGTCCTGCCTTTCAATTAAAAAAAAGTCATATCACACACAAAACAAAATTATTTTCCCCTAAAGATTGGGAGGGGGTCACGCTGCCTATGTGATGGACAGACTTGTCTGTTTCGCCTAAGCATGTAATGTATGTATATATACATTTTGTCTGTATACTGTATACTCTCACACCGTGTTTCATCCACTTCGAGAGTTCATTTTCCAAAAATTCAAAAATATGTATTTTATGGATTATAACTTAATTACTAAGTTACTTGGATATTCGATTATCAAATGATAATTAATGAGAACTCTAGTTATTTTAAATAAAATTTCAAATTCTCCCCAATACCTAGAACAGTTTTTTTATTATAAATACGTATTTCGACTACAAAGTAGTTATCATCAGTATAAATTAGCTTGTCGTAATTTTTACTCTTTGACAATTAGAAATAGATGGAAAATAGAGATCAATAGACAAAAATAAAATAAATTCAAAATTAAACAAAATAAATTAAAATATAATAAATTTTATTGAAATTACTGTTGTTAAAATTGCTTTCATTCGATTTACTCTTGTTAACATCACTCTTATTAAAATTACTCTTATATTGTCTCAGGATATGTTATTCGTTGCTAATTTGGTGACACTTTCACATTATGTTTATTTGTCTTTGACTTAAAAAAACAACAAACTAAAAAGGGTCATACAGGTTATGATAATATGATATTTTCGGTTATGATAGTCAAAAATAGGGCAGTCAGGTCCATTTACATATCCCTGGACGGTTTTAAACCTAAATACTTTTAGCCTCTGACCTAACCTCAAATTGTCTTCACAAACATTTCATACGTTTCTTATGACGTGTTTATTATTTGCATGTCATAGACTATGCATGTCATAAGCTATTTTAAATAAAATCATAAAATCAATTTTTTATTAGACAGCACACATGCATGGAATATCATTTTGTCTCTGTCTTCATCAGACACATGAATGTCTCTGTAGAATATCTTATTTAAAAAATTATTTAAATTTAACACGTCCATACATTATGTATGAAAAAAAGGCAAACAAAGAAGGACGATGCTATTTTCCAACAATATTCGCATATTAAATTTGGATATATTTAGATCCTAGAAAATGTGTTAGATTTTTATGCATTCACCCTTTTGTAAATACTCCGAAGGAAAAAGTAACAAACACATAGCAACAAAAGTGGCATTCTTTTTACAAGCTTTTATTTAACTTGCAATTTACGTATGTATGTATGTATGTGTGTATGATCGGGTCAAATCTTGCAAGATGAATAAGAACCACTTCCTCTTATCCTACGGAGTTGAATTTTTACATGTTGGTTCAGTTGCGATGAAAATGTATTTTTATGGTAAACATGACAAGAATCGATAAGGGTCATCGATTAAAGGGGGGTTTAGAGGAAGGCGGAAACACAAAATTTGGTATATCTCTCTTAATGTTTAAAAAATCGAAAAACACATAAGAAGTTGTAAAGGTAGATGATTGATATATTAAATAATTATTATTTAAATAAATAATAAATATATGTGAAAGATATAATTGATCTTTATTGATTTGATTTATGAAATATTATATTATTTTAATATGTAAATTATCAAGGTTGTTAACATTCAAAGCAACCGTGATAATAGGGGGAAGTTATAGTTGTTAAGCAACAGATAAAAATGATAAACAATATTATTATAATAATTTAATAATGAAGAAGCGATACCGCTACAAAGTAAAGTTGCAGAAAATTAGTTTTACTATATAAAGCTCGTTTTTAAAATTGTTTGTTTAATAGAAACTTATTTCAAAATAATATAATTGATTTGTGCCTAATTAATTTGGTCTTAGAAAAAATGCTTTCAAAAATAAAAGTTGTTCATTAAAACTATACTAACAATTTTTATTCGAAACATTTTTCCAAAAACCGAAGGAATAAGGCAAAAATTAACTCCTGAAATTTTAAATCTGATATTTTGGGGCCCATACTACATATATAGATCGTATACCTTTGACTAAGTCAAACTTTTATCTGTTAAAAACTACTCATGGAAATGTTTCAACGGAATTTTGGCTCTATGAAAACATGGCAAAAAATTCATAACGTAATCGCACGCATGTACGATCACGCACGCACGATCAGGTGATGAAATGTAGTAAACTTGATTTACCATAAATTATTATTCTGAGAGATTTTTAACAACTTGGCTTTGTATATATGAAAAGTATATCAGATACGACATTTCATGAAACTAGAATTGTGATCGCTAGAGAGTGATTTATGTATTCTAAGAAAATTCGCTAAGTTGACACAGCTCCGGCGTAGCATTTTTTTCAAGATGTAAAACTACTATTTGACTTGGTCATAGTCGTATATATCGAGAACTATTGGTCCTACGTAAAATTTGTAAGGGAACTGTTTTGTGCTAAATATTCATCATCATCACCAACCTTTAGAAAAGGGCATTTCTTCAGTGGCCATGTTTAGGTCTCGACTAACCATTTGTATTACTATGCCGTTGCCAATCAGACTCTGTAATGATATTATACGATATTGTAGGGAGACAAAACTATTTCATTGCTGATTTTAACAACAATACACTACATTTGAAACTTTAGTAATTAACTAACTTAATACCGATTCGATAGAAATTCTGTGTTTCTAAAGCACACCAGAGACTTTAGAGGAAAAGTCCATATTAATTAATTTCTTTGTCCTTCATCATGTATAGATAGTAGTTATTAGGGACAAAGTTAGATTCAATGTACATAATATACGACCAAACCGAGATCATATTTGTGAGTTATCATAATATAAGCATTTTAATAGAACGAGTATGAATTATGTAACGAATGGTAGGAAATGAAGGGCACATAGAAACAAACATAAGGGAACGCCAGAAATTAAATTGAAGGTTACAATATACGTATATATATATATATATATACAGTGTGTACTTTTGAAAAGTTTACAGCTAAATATTATTAGCAAATTTCCTGAAAGGAAATAGAGCAATAGGGAATATGAATGAAAATTTGTTTTCACATTTATTTTCAGAATATGAAAATACTGTTAATACTGTAATAATATTTAAAAACGAAATTAAAATCCGACAAATATCAAGGAAGCTATAAGCTTTTAAAGATTATTATCTGTCTCTTTCTTGCAAAAATATTAATATTCAAAAAGTTAAGTTCGTTAATGGGTAAAATCGGACAAAGGGAAAAGGGGGTTTAAAGGGAGGAGGAAACACAAAATTTGACATATCTCCCTTAATATTCGAAAAGTCGAAAAATTTATAAGAAGTAAAGTTGTAGGTATAAAATTTTACTGTAATTTTGTTTTTTATCATTTTTTCTCTTACACTAATATTTACAGAAATATTGACGGTTTAAGATTGCATTGAAATTTCTTAATATCTCAGTACACATTAGAGTTTGAGCAAAAATGATAAGGTGATGCATGTAGTAAACATGATTTTCTACAACTTTAGACCTTACGCATTTTTCGATTGTTCTAATATTCAGAGAGATATTTTACATTTTGTGTTTTCTTCTTTTTTTATGTCCCCTTTCCCGATGACGTATGTCATTTATTAATAAAATTGGCCTTCCAAATACTAAAATCATATACGACATTTCATTTTGATCAGACTAAAATTGTGACTGCTAGAAAGTGATTTATGTATACTAAGGAAATTCGCTAAGTTGAGGCAGCTCTTGCGTACCGATTTTTAAAAAAAAATATGGCTTATAGAAAAAAAATATTTTAAATAAAAGTTTCACGGTTAAAGGACGTTCATTCACGAGGCCTGATAGTAAATTTTTTTTTAGTGAATTGAATAGCTCAATTATGTAGTTATCCTCCCACAAAAATTTAAAACCTGTTGACGATCATTTCAAAAAGAAATTATCGATTGAACATCAAACTTTTAACACAGCGTCTTATGGAGAACAAAATATTTTTTGTACTTAAAATTATAATAACTATATTATGAAAGTAGACACCATAATAAATAATGCTTATAAATATTCTTTGAAATATGCAGTTTATATAATGGCATTAAAAAATTGGCGCTGACGAACATTTTAATTAATTATTTAATAAAATTAAAACTGTTTTGTTAGGTTTGCTTTTGCCACCATATTTTGAAAAACTGGCGGCAGCGCACAGTAAACAAATATGCACATACACATAAATATACAACATAATTTATTGTCAGATCTGTCATATCAAGTCAAATCAATTTCGAATTTACATTTCCCCTATTTTTACATTAAATACTTTTAAAATATTTAAGACAAATGAAAAAAGGTTAAAAATCATAGTAAGATTATTAATATACTAATATAAAAATTTTTTAAAATCCTACATAAATTTTATTAAAGATAGTACTCATTTGAGTCTAGCGTAGCGCATGAGCGTCCTTAAAGGGAGAAATATATTGCAATAATTATTATTTTTGTTCAATGCATCCGTGATGGCGTGTTATAACTTATCTTTTAAACGGTGCAAGATTACGGAAAAACTTTAAACGCAAAAACTGTTTATCTCATAAAAACAAACAGGGTTTACACCTAACTTTGCTGTAAACACGGCGTACATTTTGTATTTACACCAGATATATTGGATAAATGAAAAAAAATTTTTATACTAAAGTTGTTTGTGCTTTTTAAATATATAAAAAGCACATAAAGAATAATATTGTATATGAACTCATAAAAACAAACAACTTTTGTTTGAATCTTTACAAAATACAAAATTTATACCAAAACAAGGAGATGATATGAAAAAAAGTTTCAAGCAAAAGCGGTTTGTTTTTATGAGATAAACATTTTTATTTATTTTGTCTATCCTGGACCGTTTGAACTGAACAGAAAAAAATTATTGCAATAAGTTTCCTCTTTTAAACTATGTAACATTTGCTTTTTTAAATGTATATTTCAAAAAATATTTAAACAAAATTTGTGGAAACTTTTCAAATGGACACACTGTAATATACACAGATGAATTTTTTTAATTTTTTTCGATTTTTCTTTAACACCCATAAAGATCAAGTTATTAAAATTAAATCCTTTTTTTTTATGAAAGTTTCCTTCATTCGATAAACAAAATTTTCCTACATAAAGTGTTTTTTTTTTTTTAAATTATAAATTATAAATATTAATAAAGTGAATATTCCCATTTAAAATAACCAATTTGAACTTCGTTAACCCTTGAAAAGGATTCGTTATATAAAAAATTGTTTACATAATTTTTCTGGCCCTCAAGATATTTAAATTCGCATCGCAGAATTTTCTGTTCAGAAAAAAACTACCCGAGGGCGGTGAACATCCTGTATATACGTATATGTGGATGGTATATTATAGATACTTGACTTTTTGTCATGACTTACCTCGAAGCTTCAAACTCGCCTCCTGCCTATGCACACTGGCTATAACCGATTCTCGTAACACTGTGATACAGTTGAATGTTATATACTCAAGGTGGAATTTCTTAAGGATGTACGAGCACTGAAGCTGCAAAAAGATTAAGGCTTGATTTTTTTTACATGTTGTTGAAGTGCATATAAATCAATTATAAAAGTTTCATGGGGACGGGGGGGGGGGGGGGCTTCCTTGGTCTTCAATTAATTATTTAATGTTAAAGTTCGAGTTTTAATGCATTACACTTATGAAGAGACCCGTGAGCGTCGACATATTTTGATAATTTTCACTTGGAATGAAATAAGACGAATAAAAAGAAAACTACGCAATAGAAAATAGAAATATTAATAAACAGATTGATCTAAAAAGATATTTAAGAAAACAACTGATATTTCAGGTAAATTTAATTTCTGTCGGCGGTAGCTTAATTACCCGAACGAAATCTTTATAATGAATTTTCGCCATTTAACTTACGGCAGAAAATAATAAACTTTATTGTGGCCTTTTATGAAAGCACTATTTAAGATTTTGAAGAATTTTATAAATTGACTATATCTAGTGCTCGTACATCCTTAACTTGCCTTATATTGACTTAAATCTACACTCTAGTTTTTGCTCAGAAAGTATTTTCAGTATGAATGCTGAATTTTTGCATAAACCTTTTTCTAGTCATTTTAAAGAGCAGTCTCGTCAAATATCGTGCATTAGATAGATTGATAGATAAATATTTTTCGAGGTATATTAAGTATTGAACTTCAACCTTATGGCCCCTTGTACTTCTCCTTCTAGTTCAGCCTGACGAGATTCGTTTCTCCCATATTGTGGCAATGCGCTTGTTTATCAGTTTTTTCTGCAGGTTCATATAGTCGGGGTGCGATGTACCGAATATCTTGTAACTAAAAGGTTCACAGTACTTCCCACACAGTCTGTACTTGATTGATTGATTGATTAATATTGGGGTAAAAACTATTGCACTTCGACATCATGGTCCATTGTGCTGCCCCATCTTCCTCAGTCCGACGAGATTCGCTTCTCCCATATGTTGGAAATAGCCTGGAGCTTGCTTATCAGGTCCTCCCGAAGGTTCATATATTCGGAGTGAGATGCACCGAATATCCTGTATCTGCTGTAATCTAGAGGTTCGCAGTCAAAGATAATGTGGCTGGATGTTTCTTCCTCCTCGCCACACAATCTGCACATAATGGACTCGTTATGGAGTCCCATTGTATGCGGATGCTTCCGTAGGGGATAATGCCCGGTAATGAATCTGGTAACCATCCACAGTTGCATCCTGTTCAGGCTCAGTGCATCGAGAGCCTCTTGGTTGCACTCTGAAGCAGTACCTTCCCAAGCTCTTTCCAGAGTACTTTTTCCCAGTGATCACGGTGTTTGGCAATAGTCTGCACAGTAGATCCGCTATGGAGTCATATTGTATGCTGATGCTTTAGTAGATGATAATTTATTATTTATCCGGTAACCTTTCGAAGCTGTATCCGGTTCAGGTTGAGTACATCGAGGAATAGCATCTTGGGTGCCTTCTGAAACAGTTTTTTCCCGAATTTTATCGAGCTCATTATGAAAGATATTAAAGATTAAACATATAGAAAATGAGTTTGAAATGAAGGGTGCAAATCCGTGTATAAGATAATTTTACAGAAAAAAAAGCAGATTTCCCGATCTTTCACCTTTAATATCTTGACTTTTTGCCAATCTTTAGAATGTCATAGCCAAGGTATATGCAAAAATCAGGTTTCAATTCGAGTTGAATCGTTTATTTCACCAATTTTGTGATTGGTGGGTTATACGGAATGTTCAACATTTCCCAAACACTCTGCATTCGAGACAGATAAAATAAGGCACAAACGGTATTCGTACTTTATTCACGTACATTTTGTGTGTTGGTTCCCCCTACTTTTACCCACTCACTCCCAAACCGTACTCATTTCCCAATTGCTATCGTATATAGTATAGAAGCAATATACGTGTGTAAACTTAAATAAATGGTTAGGTGCATGAAAGGATCATCGTCGTATATTACCGACGTATAGTATAGTACTATGGGCAACGAAAGTAGCACGCCAGTTCAAAATTTTATAATCGATTTGGATCTTAATAATTTGGTTTTTGGGAAAATGTTTCAAATAAAAATTTGTATTGAACAACTTTTCTTTCTCCCCTCCCCTGAAACCGAGAATGAATTAGTCCCAAATCATATAAAATTTAGTAAAATAAGCGCTACTTTTGTGGCTATGTGTACTAGCATACCAGTTGAGTTCATTTCTTGGTTTAAATTTACATTTAGAAACAACAGAGACTCTTTAGATCATGTGTGCTCTCTGAATTATATGGTGTTGCAGAATGACTGTACATTCTTCGAACGGTCAAGTGTCATTTTCGTGCAGATTTCAGCTCATAGAAAATTTACTCACGAAGAAAGTGTTATTTATTATTGGGATGCACACATTATTTTGATCGTTGGTTTGTGTTTTAACTATGTGTTTCAGTAACAGCAAAGGTATCCATGCATTCAGCATCGGTCTGGGCCTAAACGACCCAGGTGGCATAATGACTAAGGGTCTATCACTCGCTTAGGATCGGGGTAGACTATCTGGTAAATCACTAAACCAAATGGTATTAATAATCAAATAGGCAGCAGTTTTTGGACATTTTTATTTTCCAAGACAATTATTACAATTTTATGTAAGAAATTCTAGTTATACTAGTTATACTTAAAGCTAGCTAGATTGCCAATAAATCATTCCTTAAAGCAGCTTTCGTCCCTATCTTTGATAAGATCCGATTCTATGTTTAGAATAATCAACGAGTCCATAAGTTCTTGCTCCAGTAGAGAACGAAGCCTCATTTTCATGCACTTCGTCGTTGAAAATCGTTTCTCGCAAGTTACTTACGTGGACAAAATTATGAGGATTATACAATAAGCGACGTATATGTTGGGATGAATGATAAAATGCACTTGGTACGCAGCTTCGAGAGACATCCGAAACTATTCGAGACAAACAAGAGCGTTATTTGCTGTTTAATCTAAATCATCTTCAGATATATTCCTGCTCATTCTCTTCCTCCGTGTATGAACGATTTCGCGTATAGGTATTAAGCGTCGCGTATAGGAGTCCCACACTGGCTGGATCCCAGATGGTGAACGCCACCCTATCTTTATGGCCAGTCCAACACTGCATGCATCTATGCGAGTTTATAAATAAAATAAACAGCTTTTTGGATTAAATAAAAAAATTACTAACCAAAAACTACTATCTTATTAAGATAATGGAGATTTTATGTTATATAGAGGAAATGAAAAATATTAAGGGATGAATATTTAACATCTGTAAACACATTTACTTTACTTCAAAGAATATTTGATCAAACATACATTTTCACACTGTTATGAAGCTCAGTAGTTTTTTAGAACCAAAATTCCCAGACATGATCTTGTTCCCAGCCAGATATTTACCCTACAAGGTTTTACCATACAAAGATATAAAATATACGGGCATAATTGTAGTCCAAGTGGCCAAGTCCAAGTGGCCGAGCGGTCTAAGGCGTTATGCCTGCGCAGTATACCTACTTGGAAACTGGGAGGTTATGGGTTCGAATCCCGACATCGGATGTTTATTAAGAAAAAAAACGGGGTGGTTAATTAACTAAACTGTCGGCTCCACTCACATGCTCCACTCACATCCTCACTTCCTTAGGCATCACAAAGGACCTCATGGTCGAAGTGTAGCCCGTCCAGGGCAGCCTCTACAATCTATCAAAAAAGATTCTATAATCAGTCAGGACATACCATCGAAGTGCTCGGACAATATATAATTAATAATCAAATAAACCGATTTGGATTATTTTTAGACAGTTTGGTTATTAATTATTTATCGTACGAGCACTTCGAAGGTATGCCCTCACGGAATATAGAATCTGTTTAGTCAAGAATCAAACAAACAAGACTTGTAACCTGAGTGGTCGAGCTGTTAGAGAACCTCTGCTTGGAACTAGGAGGTTGCTGGTTCAATTCTCAATGATGTCAGTTTGTTAATTAAATTAATTTACAAAAAAAATGGGGTGGTTAATGGACTAAACTGTCGGCATATGGACAAGAACGATAGCAACGGGCTATGAATGTAATGATTTTCTGCAGTTTCCTTTCAAAAACGCCAGATGAATATCCGCATAGTTCCTATCAAAGTCGACTACAGTCGTAAAATCTACCAAATTCCTAATCTACATAGAAATTCCTTGCTCTTTAGGGCTCAGTAAAAAAGGCCTAGAAATGTCTACTTGCCAGGTTTTGAACTAATAAGACTTCTTATTTAACAATCGACGATCACTAAAACTTTAGTCCCAATATAACTGACGTTGTAATGAAGAGCTCTATACATACAGGATATTTAAATAATTAACACAGTTAGGTGTTATATTTCTTGTTTTTATTAGATTATTAGTTTAGACATTAAAAGTGATACATATTACACTTGAAAGTGTTAGAACTATGTGAATCGATTTCCATAAATAATTCAACTATAATGTTTAAAACAAATATAAAACTTTTATAATTTTTAACCAGTGTAGAGAAATAATTAATTATTTATATTTATAGTCTGTTAATTTATTAAAATACAGTCTAGTCGGATTGGCTACAGGAATTTAGTTTTATGAAACTAATGTGATCGTCTCTCACTCTCAATATATACAGTGTGTCACGGACGTATTTAAAGAGGATGGTTATGGGGTTCCGACACCCGCCTGAGTCTACGCAAAAACGCTAATTTTCGTCGAATATCCACGTACCCAGGGATGATATGCTTATATATTTTTCAATTAATTGGTTTGCGAAAATTGAACAATGATTTTATTTATTGATGATTTCATAATTTATTTTATATTGTTCAACAAATTACAGGCTCATAATAAGAGTTAAGAGTAGTGAGAAATTATACACACTGTATGTACCACAGCAACTGGGTACCATAGATGGCAGATCATTGATCTACCAGATGCCAGAGGTCTTGGATTCATTCCCCATCTAAGATGTGTAAGATTTTTCATATCAAGCATCTGATGTCAAATAATGTTATCAAGGTTCAGACGTACAACTTAAATGTCAAATTAAGTAATTGTTAGCCACCTCCGTTAGTATAACATAACCGAAAGGCAACCATACTAGCAATGTTTGGTTTTACAATAACAGTTAAAATGCCGTTTGAGGATCGTATGTTACTTTCTTTAGTGTCATAATTGGAATAATTAATCAAATGATCATCAAAAATGACATCTAACAAGATTGAAGTCTGAAGAATCTTATTCCAATTGTATTTTCAGAATTGTTACCAATAAACTCTTTGGTCACAGTGATATGAATTCATTTTGTCACAAGATATCACTATTCAATCCACGTTTTACAGAAATGTGTTTTCTTTTTCATTTATTATTTTTACAAAGTACACTAAAGTTTGAATTATTATTTGCGAATAGTTTTTCAACTTTGTTTATATTTATATCATTCGTAGACATGAGATGTATAAAATAAATTTATTTATATATCTTTTGGTAAGAAATATATATTTGCCCAAGTCTAAAAAGTTATATATATATATATTTATATATGTATATATATATATATATATATATATATATATATCTATATATATATATATATATATATATATATATATATATATATATATATATATATACGAGTTTTGGTAAAACTTCAAAAGATAATATTTAAATAAATAATTTCTATAATTTTCATATGTATACAAATAATATATATTTTTGTTTCTAAAATATTTATACTATGTTTCCAGCAAAATATGAACATCAAGTTTATATAGTCCGGTCAACCTATGAGTATAGTCAAAACAGCAATTACATAAAACTTTTTAAAATAAACATTTTTTATGATTTAAAATTCATAAAAGATATTTTTAATGTACAAAAAATTTAATAACATCGTTTAAAAAAAATTTTGTTGTATAATATATACTTTGATTTGTATACTATATCAGTAGAGTTATTAAGGGGTAATTACCGCTTTAAATCAACTAAAACTCATAACAAACTTTGCCAGTACAAGATCAAAATCACTTCTATCACTTATTAGCGATATATTTCTTTACATTTCTAAAATTCACTTAAGTATTTGATTGAACTAATTGTTAACAATGTCATCACCTTGATAAATGCTCTATTCCCAATATGATAAAATGTATGATAAACTTGTAACAGCTATATCAAATTGAACATATCTAGTATAACATATATAGTGTTTTAACATTTATGATACAATACACATTTCAAATTGATTTATGAAATTTAACTTTATAAGATATTTTAGAAATTAATAGAAAACGTTTTGTTTTACACAAAATATTTAAATTTCATGAAATTCTTAAGAAATATGAGTTTACGAGTAAACCACCTATTATGATTTCAGTATTACTTCTTCAGCTATGACAGTTCGAATAGCTATGAAAATGAAATCAAAATATATAACGATATCTCAGTTTACCGTTTCTGTCCAATCTATTCCGGCAAAATAGACAAACAGACAATTGTAACATTTATATTCATATATCAGTTGTACATATAGAACGTTTATTGGTTGCCTTGTACGGTATTTGAAATCGAAATAATTTATGGACTTTTCGATCCACAACACAATATAAAATAAATATATGAAATATACGTGTATTTAGTTTAGTGTATATATTTACATAGGCGTCAAACTTACATTACCGAATTTCTAACATTGGCTAGCATGTGTATATGTTGACGGAAAACATGGAATAACAATATTCACTTTGAAAAAGTCTAACGAAGTCTGCATGTCTCCTACTTGAGTCCAGTGTGCTTACTGCTACACTAAATACATAAATAATAATGTTAATATTTGACAACAGAAGTACTCACTCACAGAAGTACTCTCACGTCAGAGTCGCCTTTGGTGTAGCGGTAAGCATGCTGGACTAGATATCCAGAGTACCGCGGCTTGATTCCTGGTTGACGAGTTAATTTTTTCTTATCAATATTTAATTAAAATTCATAGACATTTGTCTATAAGCATAGGCTAGTTCTCTCGATTTGTCTTACGTAACCGAAATGGAATTTGACAAATATTGTACTTGTCCCTTGTACTTGGCACTTAACTATAAACTGCATTTATGAAAAAAGTTTCAAACAAAAAATGTTTATTTATAAAGAGGATCATTTTTTTTCTTTAAATCTCTTATGGATTCAAAAATGGATATTAACCCCCTGGGGGGGAGAGGCACAGTTCAATTTTGCCCATTTCACAATCTTGTCCCTTACTTTTTAGCTCTAGAAAACACACACATAAAATTCCAGCTCGGTATCTCTTTTCGTTTTTGAGTTATCTTGTTGAGTTATTGAACCCATACCCAAAAATTTATTCAATCATTTTTTACCAAAAACTGTTTTCTACGATCAATATTTTCAACCGTTACAAAGTCGGAACTAAACTGTATAGAATCTGGTATATAAGTTTTGACGTTTTTTTCGCGTGATTATTAATAGAAAAAAGTGATGCGTGATAAATGCTTTGGGGGTGATTTTTCCGCTGTCGGATCAGATATTCACAGGGTTGCCTGAGCCAAGTGATTGAAGTCACTATATGTACTATCTAGAGATGATGCAGAAGGATACATACCTATGTTTTCTTGACTATAGTAAGGCGTTTGATAAAATGAGCCATCCAAAGTTAATTCGAATACTTAAGAATTTAAATGTTGATGAAAAGGATCTCAGATTTATAATGAATATGTACTGGAATCTGACGGCTTTTATTAGAGTCAATAATACCTGTGCAGAGAATATAAGTGTCGAGAGAAGAAGTCAGACAAGGATGTATTCTATCACCTATCCTGTTTAAGTTATATACCTAGGAAATTTTCAGTAGTTTGAAAAAAATGGACGGCATTAAGATTGGCGATGAAAATATAAATAATATCCGTTACGCTGACGACACGATACTCGTTGCGAACAGCGAGATAAAACTAAAAATCCTAATTATCAAAGTGTGTGAACGAAGTAACGAAATGGGAATGAATATAAACGCCAAGAAAACGGTAGGAATGGTAATTTCAAACAAACCGAAAACTTTGGATTCAAGTATTGAAATAAACAATGTACAAATTAAAGTGGTAGACAAACATATATATCTCGGAACAATGATATCCAATGACGGTAGATTTAATAGCGAAATTAAAAGATGGCTAGCTTTAGCTAAAATAACATTTAATAAACTTAAAAAAATTCTAACCAATAAAGTGATTAGTACTAAGACAATATACAAAGTGTTACAATCGTGCGTGTGACCGGTACTATCTTATGGTTGTGAGGTGCGTTTGAAACCTGGTGTTGGCGAATAATTTTAAAAATGAAGTGGAATGATTTTACATCAAACAACAAAGTATGGAGAAAAGTAGGAGCAAAAAACCAGCTAACAAATAGTATTCACAAAAGGCAATTAGAATTTCTAGGGCACATAATTAGAAATGGGGGAATGTAAATGCTAACACTTACTGGTAAGGTGGATGGAAAGAAAAGCTGAGGAAGAGGACGCCTAAGTTTTTTAAATAGTATATTAGCAAACAATCTGAAACCTAACCAATTTATTCATCTGGCTCACGATCGTCGAAAATGGAGGAGCATGTTGGTCAACGTCCGTTGTGAACAGACATGACACTGTCATCATCATCATCATATGTACTATCTTTTTTGAGAGTTTCATTTCACAATATGCATGAAAATTTTTTTTAAGGTAAAATATTAAGGTAAAATTACTTTTTAAATAACTTTAAAAATAAGCGAGATATGAATGATTGAAATTCCTGATTAGACAAAGAGGGTGATAGCCCTCATGATATGTTATGTGACGTCATATTACACTTTCACCATTTAAAATACACGTAAAACTCCGTTTTTAGTATTTTTGCAAGAAAGAGACAGATAATAATCTTTAAAAGCTTATAGCTTCCTTGATATTTGTCGGATTTTAATTTCGTTTTAAAATATTATTACAGTATTATTCCCTATTACAGTACATATTCCCTATTAAACCTTCGTTTTTTTTATGATCGTCGGTCGCTCCTACTACTAGACATTACAGTGATTGTTGTATCAACAGTTACGTCCATACATAATTCGTTACACTGATCGATATACATACGCACCAACCAGTTGTAATACTGAACTACTATTTGGCTATACGAACGAACGATACATGATGATACAGAACTAACTGTAACCACATATCAACCAAACCATACAATTCCATATTATTATAGTTCTCAAACACCACAGCTCCAAGAACGGCACAACTATATCGACATAGCTCATATACATATATACGAGTATATTGTGATCTCATATACATATATATATATATATATATATATATATATATATATATATATATATATATATATATATATATATATATATATATATATATTGTGAGCTGTTATGATGGTAGTAGAACGTTCGCTAGGCACGTCGTATATACAGGATAACTCATTTTAAGTAATTCACTGTTGTGTTGAAAATTATAAAGTATAATTTTTGGGATACTCGTAATATTTATGATATAATATTTTTCGATTTAGTCCAAAAGTTTTTCCATTTGCAAAAGTATAAAATTATAATCGAATAAAAATAAGATCTTTTTTTGATTTATTTATTTTTCTTTTAAAAAAGTTTTTTTTTTAAATCAAATGAATAAAAATTTATTTTATTTATTTTGAGTATGTTTTTAAAGTATGCATTAAATACTGTACAAGTTAAATTTTGTTAAATAACTTTTATAGAAACAAGTTAAGTCAAAATAGCTATTATGTTATAGTATGTACACTCCCGTTCAAAAAAACTGAACCAGTTGAAACATTCTAAGTGTGACTGTATGTAATATTTTACATATATTCAGTAATATATACGCTTAGAATGTGACTTACTGGTTCAAATATATTGAATGGGAGTGTAAATGTAAATTTTGAACTGGTTAATATCTGACATTAGGCGAGATAGTGGTATACTAATAAAATCGATGGTTCCTAGCCCAGTAGAACCAATATAATTTTTAATATAATTATTATCCATTATCGACCCTTCTGAATTCGTCTATGGCTGTTGAGAAACTAATTATTTGTTCTAGTAGTTTCTATAACAAAATATGTTTTCCAAAACAATATTCTCGATTAGTGTAAACAAGTATTCTTCTCGAAGAATCCAGGGCCCTATATAAGCAGCGAAATTCACCAATTCAAACTCAATTTAATATTGATATTGGATCAATTACGATCAGAATTATAAATTAACATTCGTTCAAGTAAAATCTGTTGTAGATTAACATTTGATTAGTTTCAATCAAGTTTCTATTAAAGTCAGTTTAAAAGTAACATTTGTTCAATCAAGGCAGTTTAATATTAACATTGTTGTACTGTATTGTAAAGAGAAATAGACTCACTAAAGAGATAATTGTGGAATTAAATTAAATTAATTTTTTTTTATAATCATAACAAGTTAATCCAGGTTTGAGTTAAATCATAAAGTTTTTGTTTTTAATTAATTCAGCTCAAAGTGCGTGTTGTTTTAGTTAACATAAATTTAGTAAACTATTACTAATATTTTGTGGTTTTTTGTGTGTGTTGATTATCGGAATCTATTGTAGGTTCTACAGCGCTCCTTTGGAAGCTAAAGATAGATAGCCAAGATACCGCGACAACACCTTAATATTATATTATGTCCTTGGTCTGTTTCAACATGATTTTTTTTAAATATAGGATTGGATTGATAAGGAGGAAAAACATAGAAAATAAAAATTTAAGGTTATACGCGCATTAAAGTAAAGCTGAATTATTACTATGTTATTAAAGAATCCTATAATATATACAGCACTTTGTGTAACTCACTGACTCACGTATACGTATTCTAATCCACTTCAAGAAATGCTAGAAGGATAAGGTTTTTAGCATTCGACGTGGAAAAACTTCAAAATTACGGGAAAAATCGGAAAATTTTAATTTTACCAACGCAACCTCCCCGAAAATGGGGAAAACCCCAAAAAATTACATTTTTACTTCAAGGACACAGAGCCAAGTCCGATGAAATATTCAGTTGCATTATTTAAAATAAGACTCCCTGTACAGTTCCAATCTTTTATGTATATATGAATTTTGTGTTATATCCATCCTTTTTTATAATTCCATTTTCTATATAATATACCGCTATAGCTCTACACTAGAGTTAGTGATGCCACGAGACGTGATGTGACAAGAGAGAATATCTCTTGTATTGTACTTGTATTGACTTGGAAGCAAACTTCTACTATGGAAGCAAATTTAAAGACGTATTCACGTCAAAATTAAATCATTAGCACCCATAATGATTTACTGTTTTGTGATTAGAAGTGTTTTACAGATACAAGAGATTGAAACAGACTATAGGTACTATCGTCTGTCTCTCGAATATTTATCGAAAGTCTGGTTTTTAAATTTTGTCTCATGCTGACTTATTATCATCTCGTCTCGGGTGCCGCGTGTCTTGCGACATCACTAACTAGAGCGGTATTATTATTATGATTATTGAGTACATGGTTTTTTAACTATGTTGATTATTATATAACTTGAGTTAATACGGTTCTATTTAATATTTTATACGTTTTATATAATAATATGTGATGTGAGAGACTGTGTACTCGTATATATTCATATACATAAATTATATGGGAGTAACGATAAAAATATCTCACTGAATATATAGAATGATGAATATTTGTTGATGGAATAGTTAAATAACAATTTTAAACAATTTGCCATTATAGTATATAAGTTATGACAAAGATGGCGAAGGGCGTGTTGTGCTTTATACTCTAGATGTTAGATTTCACATATATTATTCAGTTAATACAATACATATACCATATAGTCTCCAGGGTACTTTGTACTTGTCAACAAAATTTCATATTCTATATATTATATTAGACATATTTCAATAAACATTAATTTGATAAAGATTATCAAAGACCAATATAGAGTACACGAGATTTATGAAATTAATGTTGCCCTAGTTCCTAGGTCAATTATTTCTATTTTATAAATACGCATTTCAACTGCAAAGTTGTTATCTTCAGTATGTATTAGACAGTAGTATCGGAAGGAAAGTCGTAGTCTGACAAGTAGGCCATTTTTATTATGCCATGTTTGTTAGGTATTTGGTAGGTTGTGCAACTGCAGCCGACTTTTATAGGAACTATGCCGATATTCCTCTAAAGTTCGTTAAACTCACCTGCAGAAAATCGTCTTGTATAAGTTATTCGTGTTTACAGTTACATATTCATACTGATGATAACTACTCTGTAGTCGAAATACGTATTTATAAAATACAAACAATTGATCGAGAACCACAAGCAAATGTTTCAATTTAATTAATTCTTCTACTAAAATTTTGGTGTCGAATGTATCAAGATATCTAGATATATTTTAAGGTTTTGGTAGCAGAGCGTAAATTCAGTCATTCCAACAAGGTCATGGTTTGGGGTAATTCAGTTTGATGGGAGCCGCTCATCTAAATCGTGCTCACTCATATAAATACTCACTCTAGCCATTTAATTCCGAGCAAAAATGCTTCAAACGTTTCCTCTTGATTTATTTAATTTGATTTCCAAATAAGTCATGGAATAATATAACATCATCATTATCAACAAAACTCTGGAAATTAATTTTAACAAATGAAAATAACAACTGACTGAGTTGAATTGTTTAAATATCTAGTATATACTTAATTCATTATCAATGCATGTTTATTTCAGTTTACTCACATGTATAATTTTGTAATTAAAAGTGATAAGAGAGATGTTCGATCGGATTTTTTCCATGCACAAACTTGAACTCACTTCAAATTCCAGTTCGTTATGTCTTTCTGCTTTTGAGTTATCGTTTGTGGACGGACATAAGGACGGCCGGATATGCAAAAATGGACTAATTCATTCATTTTATAAACACATATACAAAGAAGAAAATAATTTTTTTCTGCGATCAATAAGTTAGGACTAAACATAATATACCTTTGTGTATATTATACCGTGTGTGTTGGAAAGTTTTGCTAATAGAGAATCAACGTTAAATATGATTTATTACTATAATAATTATACATTGCTTCATAAAGAAATAAAAATAGTGGGAGTACTCTGTAGTGTGTGTGTTGCTTACATGCTGGCTGGCTATGTGGTTACTGTGTGAAGTCAGTCAGTACTGCAGAAACATGTAATGAGGGTTGAGAGAGTGGGTTAAATATGTTCATTGACATGTTAACTTTAGTATGTGCATCACATAATCTCCACTCTTAAATGACAAACACCATTAGCATACACTATACACAATCCGGATGTTTGTATGTATGTGTATTGTATAGTTTTATAGTTAATATTTTATTTATTTGTTTAACATTGATTCTCTATTAGAAATGCTTTTGAAAACGGCCTACATATACCGGGTATAAAAAGTTAAGGTAGCATTGAAATCATACTCTCTGGTGATTGAAATCTGCTCCGCCTACATCGTTTTGGGGGTGATGATTTATTAGTATATAATTTGTATATAAGCTCATAAAAAGATTTATTATAAGCAAGGTTGTAAGAAATAAATTTAACTAAAATATATCATCTGTGGATAAGAAATATTTTTGTGCGGTTATATAAACTAATTATAGACTAATAAATTATCACCTTCGAACAACAGTGGCTAAGCTGATTTCTCAAGAAAGTTCGATCGAATCGTATGGAAAATGAAATTACCATCTTTGTGATTTGAAAATTAGCATTTATTTAAATACATATATTATTGATGTATTTCAAAAATTTGAAAACGATCCATTGTCTGGTTTCTTAGCTTCTTATTTCTAATATTTTAGGATGTTAGGGATATACAATTGGAGGAAAAAGTATTGAAAATTAGAAATACATGAATATCTACGTTTTGTAGCCTAATAAATAGTGTTAATAGTAAAAGAAATTTATTGAATTTAAAATAAAATAGGAAATTTTACCAGAAATATTGAATTAAACAAGAAATAATATTTAAAAACTTTTGACAGTGGATGTACCTTTAATTTAAATCAACAAAAAACATTTTTCCTTTCTCTTTGTACACCATATACGTAAAAGTGACAAAGACTGTTTTTTTTAATATATTCTATTTATAATTTTTTTACTCAAAAACAGTTTAGTGAATGTAAGTAAAATTGTGACAAAAAATCTTTCTATAAAGTTCAAGTTATATAATTAGAAAAATTGAGACACTTCGTAGCTTTTTTAATGGTAATTAAAATGAGTTTAATGTTTTGAGTGAATCTCCATAAAAAAACTGTTAAGCTGCTAAAAATGTAAAATACAGGTACAGGTCCCTTAAAATACAATAACTTGTAAACGGCTAAGAAATATTTCACGGCAGTTTTAGCATTATGTGAGGAACATTCTACTAAATGACGTTTGTTTTCGTAGCATTTTGATATATCTACCAAACATCTTTAAAGAAGTATTATTTATTATTCACTAGATGTCGTCCAAAATGAATTGACTGGACAATAAGAAATTTTCAACATGGAAATGCTAAAAATTTATTAGGAGTTGTGCACCCAATAGCATTGTATAATGTCGTGGATGTGAATATAAAAACTTTCTATATAAAAATAGAAGTATATATATATATATATATATATATATATAGGTTGTGCCGTAAGTAGTCGAGTACCATCAGAGGGTAGGTAGAGGGTACGATGGAATTTTGGAACATTTGGAACAAAAAGTCCTGAGACATTTTTTTATTAGACATAAGTTAATTTATTATTTATTAATTAAGGAAACTAGGTTGAAACAATAGTTGCAAAAAGTGCATTTTTTTTGATAATTCATTTTTTATTTAATTATCAATTTTTGGAAGAATGTATTGCTTAAATTTTAAATTAATAATTCCTTGAAAAGTGTATTAATTAAATTTTTTTATTTTTTCAAAAATGGAATAAATAAATTGTTTTAATAATTAATTTTAGAAAAATGCGCAAATGAAATTCATTTAATTATAAAGTTTTCTCAAAAGTGCATTAATAAAAATATTTTATTGACAAATTTAATTATTGCATTATTCAAAAATTAATCAATAAAATAATTTAATTAATGCACTTTTGAGAAAACTTTATAATTAAACAAATTTAATTTGCACATTTTTCAAAAAATAAAAAAATTTAATTCATGACTTTTCAAGGAATTAATAATTTGAAAAATTTAAGCAATACATTTTTCCAAAAATTGATAATTAAATAAAAAATGAATTTTAAAATAAATGCACTTGTTGCTACTCTGGTTTCAATCTAGTTTCCTTAATTAATTAATAATTAATACCCTCTGATGGAACTCGACTACTTATGGGACACCCTATATATATACATACATATATATATATATATATATATATATATATATATATATATATATATATATATATATATATAGCATGCTGGGTTTGTTGTTTTCATCATCATGTCGATATCATATATATGTGGATATAAACTTAACGATCTCGAAATTTATGTACTAACGTATTATATATTATTATATACCTACTGAACTGTATACCAACCAGCTGAGTGCTAGCTGGAAAATAAACTGTTCGTTACAACCGTTTTTCTAGTGATTTACGATTTAAATTCATTATTAAAATATTCCCTGATATACATATATATATATTTATTTATTCTCTTTTTCTATATGTACATTCGTACAATATTGAAAGTAGAATTGTCATAAAATAGACTAGATTATTTTTAATAGACACACGCCTGTTTACATGTATGTACCGATTTAACTTAAAACCAATTAGATAGATTTTTATAAAACTTTAAATTAAAATTTGTTTCGTAGCAATTTTTGTATATCATTTAGCAAAAACGTTTTCAGAAATTCATAAATTTATTTGTGTATACTTAAGCGTCAACAATGCAATGTTTGTCCAAATTCCATTTAGGTTACGTAAGACAAACTGTAGAAGACTAGCGTATACTTTATAGACAAATGTCATTTAATTTTTAATTAAATACTGATATGAAAAAATAACTCGTCAACCAGGAATCGAACCTCGGGCCTCTGGATATCTAGTCCAGCGTGTTTTGCTCAAACTCTAATGTGTACAGAGATATTGAGGAATTTAATTTTCAATTTTAAACCGTCAATATTTCTGTAAATATTAGTGCAACAGAAAAATGATAAGAGACAAAATTACAGTAAAACTTAGTACCTACAACTGTACTTCTTAACTGCTGATAAATTTTCCGATTTTTCGAATATAAAAGAAGATATGTCAAATTTTGTGTCTCCCCCTCCCTCTAAACCCCCTTTTCCCCTTGTCCGATTTTTCCCATTCACGAACTTGGTCTTTTGAATACCAAAAGCGCCTCAAATACCAAATTTCATTCCAATCGAATACAGACACACATGTATATATATATATATATATATATATATATATATATATATATATATATAAATTTTACAGATGGTGATTTTCGACATCTACTAGGTAGGATCGATGGACATTTGAAGAAAGTTTTGCAAAAGTTGGTACGAGACCAATAGATCTATTTCCTTTCAGGAAATTCGCTAAAAAACTCATTAATGAATTTTATCAATTCTACCGTCATAAATTTAGAAACTTTCTATCCATATTTTATAATAACCATACTTTTATATAATCAAAATAAATCATCGTTGCTTTCGTAGAATATCATAGATTATATTTATATTATGTTATTCCATACTAAATGATAAAGAAAATTACTGATAACAGACCGACACACACATGAATATTATCTGGAGCATACAGGTATGGATTTAATCCAGTGGTTTGAATGTATACACATGAATAATAGAACATCCAATTTCAACGTACTAGTCAGTGAGACCTACCTATACGTATCGAATAATTGTATCATTTTGTTAATATGCAAAAGCCTTGAAACAGGTGCAAACAGTAACCTGGTACCTTTCATATAGTATGAATGTGGTTTTACTAATATTAAGCCCAATATTAACAGATACTAGATTAGTGTAGCCAATAGTAGCTGAAAATAAAACGGCGTTGTTCGGGCTTCAAAAATTTTTATTGGAAATTTATGTCTAATAAACTATATTAAAGACCTTGTAAAGTAAATGTTTGTTATATTAAAAAATTATTATTCAAATAAATAATAAATACATGTAAAAGATATAATTGATCTTTATTAATTAAAATTTGGTATTTTTAATTTCATTTATAAATTGTTATTATTTTTATGTGTAAATTACCAAGGTTGTTAACATTCACTGCAACCGTGATAATAGAGGGAAGTTATAGTTGAAATGCAACAGATAAAAATCAGAAAAGAACAAAACTATAATAATAATTTAGTGATGAAGCGACACCGCTACAACCTAACCGTCAGATAACGGCTGATTTTTCTGTAATTGTAAGGAAAATTAATTTTATCTTGCTAAGAGAGATAGAATTCGAAAATATTCGCTGGAATATAAATTTAGTGGAATATAAATTTAGCAGTTACAAACCATGACCTTTGAACATGAATATCTTTTTAAAAAGTCCACTGTATATGTTTTTTTTTTTTTTAAATTAATTTGGTAACAATATTTTGCTTTCAATGTTTAATATATAATCGCACACATCTTGGACTGGGGATCGAACCCAAAACCACTCGATTTTCGGGTGTGTGATCTTCTAAATAACCTACAGAGAGGTTATTATGGTTGGATGCATATAACTCTTCACTATCTTTGATTTTCATGTGTTTTTTATCACTTCTAATTGTTTTCGACCACTTATATAACATTTTTAATAGTTTTGTGTAAACTTTGTGTCTAAAACTTTAAGTATATACCCGCAGCATCGCTCTCGTTTCATTGTTAAATCTCGGACTCCCGTCCTTTTAAGACTAAAAACCTCAATGTAAGTTCCCATCGCTTCCACTACTTCATCGGATGAATTTTCTCAAAAACCAACTGAGTAACGTGGAAATCCACGTAACAGAAGTGTCACTTTATTCTTGGCATCTTTTTGGAAATTTGCTCTAAAGCAGTACGCCATACAGCAAAAATTTCAAGGACAAAATTGTTCCTGACGAAAACATGAAGAACTTTTGTGTCAAAAGCATTTGTTAAACTGTGTATATAGAGGTTTTGTTTCATACCAGATTTTTATTTTAATATTCGAAGTTATAGAGACTCTTTACAGAAAACAAAGTATACCCTTGGTATGCGACTGGATTATTATTTGAAATTCTTTGCATTTTATTCTATATAATTATTTTTAATAATAGTCGTTAACAAATATTTTTTTCTTTTTTACAATTTTTCAATGATAATGCATTTTTGCAACAACAATGTTTGTAAATCTATTTAAGGTTGTCCCGACACGATTAAATTTGTTGGAAAAAAATCATTCAAGAGATATTTCACCATCTTATGAAACAAAAATGGAGACATCTGGTCTCCATGAGAATTTATAATAAAATTATCGAAGTTCGGAAATAACTGGATTGTTATGTAGTAATGATTTGTCTGGCTCTTATATATCTCATATATTGGTAAAACGAACCCTGACCATACCGTGGAAAGTTTATTGTTTATGAAACCTAGAAAACGTTTAATAATAAAATAAATAAAAATATTATATTACAAAAGTGACCTTGTCAACATAAACACAACCAACATGTAAATGTTATTATATTTTATATAACTTCCATTACTTTAATCTTCCAAAATAGTGGAATTATACAACCAATTAAATCAGCCATTAAGCATCGATTCGTTTTTGTTTCTTAAGACTATGCTATCTGATAGCAAGAATTAGAAACATAATAGTTTGGCTCAACTGTGATAGAAACATATACACTAATTCGGTTATGCTATTAAAATATAAAAAAACAGTATTATTTTGTTGATGAAATTCACCTTTTTTGTGATGAAAAATGATAATTATAGTAAGAGGTTTTCAAACGACAGATAGAATATGTATGGAGAAATTGAAATAACAGATCGTGCAAAAATTTGGATATAATTTAAAAAAACGCCACGTGATCGAATAACCAAAAATACAGTAATGTGTTCACTAATGCTAAACACCGTGATCACTGGGGAAGGGACCGAGGCAAGAGTTGGGGAAGGTACTGCTTCAGAGTGTAACCAATAGGCTATCTCTCGCTGCACTGAGACTGAACAGGATGCAACTGCGGAGAGTTACCGCATTCATTACCAGGCATTAGCCCCTACGGAAGCATCTGCACATAATGGGACTCCATAACGGATCTATTATGTACAGATTGTGTGGCCAGGAGGATGAAACATCCAGCCACATAATCTTTGACTGCCAAAATCTAGGTTACAGTAGATACAGGATATTCGGTGCAACTCACCCCGATATACCTTTGGGTGGACCTGATAAGCAAGCTCCTGGCTATTACCAACATATGGGAGAAGCGAATCTCGTTAGACTGAGGTAGAAGGGGGTACACAATGGACCATAAGGTCGAAGTGCAATAATTTTTAGATCCCAAGATAAACTAATCAATCAATTAATATTTTCACTGCATTTTCAAGCAGAAGATTATTTATTACCATGTTTGGTTTTTTTTTATTCCTATCTTGGAAAATCCATACATACATAGTATTATAAAAGAAAGTTCCCCTGCTCCGCCTGTCTCTCTGTCAGTACGCGGTAAACTCAAAAACTACAGAACGGATTCCTGAGGAAGGTAAGGTTTAGGTGTATAATTTATTGAGGTTTTGTGTAAATTGGCTAAAAAGACGATGATAGTTGAAGAATATCATCGATATTCATCAATATTTGATAATTAATTGTTATTATATCATGGAACAAAAAAAAACGACTTAAAAATACTATATTGTGCCAAGTTGTAAAAATACAATAAGGAATTCACCCTATACAGTATTTTTTCTTGTCCCGAGAGGTGTGTGTCATCATAAACACATCAATTTTTGGAAAATTTTCTGATTGCGGCTTTACATAACCATTATCACTCATTTTCCACGCAGTCCTTGTTTCTTTCTCACGATACAAATGTAATATAAATTATAAATATGTTAAATAATCACAATAAAATTGTCACTCAACGCAAAAAAAATAATATTAAACAATATTTACATAGACATAAGTCTGAATCAATAATGTTAAAAAAAAAAAATATTTAACCCTTTTTTGAATTAGACGAATATTCCCTATTCGGTAGCAAAATTTTTAAAATAGAACATCATTTACGTGGTTGTTATTACTAGTTCCAATAAATTCAAGAAGCATTATTTCATTCAATAAATTTTAGAGGTGATGGTAAGGTGATGGGGTCTAAAATCCATAGCACTAATCAAAATATATACAACCATTCTGCTAGACTTATGAGAATTTATTTGTGTGGAGAAGAAAACATATAAATCCAAATTGATCAGACGTATTGAAGAAAAGTAAAAACACAATAAACATAAATATACGTATACATAAGTAATATACATTTATGGAGGTGAAATTGTAAAGAACCCGTTAGATATCCCTGACCCTAAAATAGAATGTTGTTAGTTATTTACGAAATGGTTATCCATTATCTTATCAAGAGCATAATGTTGAACTAAAAGAATCAAATACAAACCATTTAGATTGTAGTAATGTAAAAGTCCGTTCATACCTAGATTATTAAACAAATAATAGATGAAGTCGGATAGAAACTGCGGTTGCAAAACTCCACTTACTATTGGTGTTTTTCACAAGTATTCTAAATTTACATTTTATTATTTGTGTATATTTAGGCGTCAAAATACAATACTAATGTCAATTTCCATTAATGTTACGTAAGACATGAAAGAACTAGCGTATACTATATAGACAAAGAACAATGTAAAGCGTATATACTATATATAGCTTTTGACAGCGACATATTCAAGTTTAGAATTTTAGCATGCCTAATAGTTTTGTTCAAGCCCTATTTTACAAGCTTTTATTTAACTTGCAATGTATGTATGTATGTATGTATCTATGTATGTATGTATGTTCGAGCCAAATCTTGCAAGCTGAATTAAAACCACTTCCTCTTATCCTACGGAGTTGAATTTTTACATGTTGGTTCAGTTGACAATGACAATGCTTTTTTATGGTAAGCATGACAAGAATCGACAAAGGGAAAGGGTGGTTTAGAGGGTGGGGGAAATACAAAATTTGATATATCTCTATTAATATTGAAAAAATCGAAAAACACATAAGAAGTATAGTTGTGAAAATTTGTTTTACTATAAAAATCTTGTTTATAAAAATGTTTTTTTAATAGAAATTTATTTTATACAATTTTAAAAATTTTCTTTCAAAGTTTCTTTCAAACGCAAATCTTTTCTACTGTCAGAAAATTATGAACATCTGTTTATTTATCTGCTTATTTATTTGTTCGTTTGTTCGAGTACCACCCAAAAACTACTGCATCGATTTTGATAAAACTTTTTTTGTTTAAAAGCTTATACATTAAAAATGGTATGTATTTAATTTCGTTAAGAGATATATAATCCGCTAAAAGAATAAATTTGGTGGAAGTGTCCATAAATATTTGAAGTAGTGGAAGCGCTGGGAAATTTTATGGAGGTTTTTATCCTAAAATGACGAGAGTCGGAGGTATAACAATAAAACGCGAGTGAATCCAGCTGCGGGTATAAATTAGTATCTTATAAAATTGAACTAAACTTTCAAATTATTCTAAGACAACACATTTACTACTGAATTTTAAACCCGATATGTATAATATATACTCTAGGGTATATTAAGTTTAGTTCCGACTTTGTAACGGTTGAAAATATTATTCGCAAAAAAAAATGTTGGTGAAGTGTTTATAAAATGACCTAATTAGTCATTTCAACATATCCGTGCGTCCGTCTACACAATTATTGTGCGTCAGTTTTAGAACTAAAAACTTACTTCAAGTTTGTGAAAGTGACAAATCGTTCCGTACTACCCCTCGCTTAGGGGGAAATATCCATCTTTGAAACCGTAAGAAATAGGAGAAAAACTTTAAGACAAAAAATGTTTTTTCTTGAAAAACAAACAACTTTTGTATGAACCTTTTTTCATAAACTTATTATATAGCGGGTATTTGAGCAATTAACTCAGTTAATTGTTTTTCACTTGTGTAAGATGAAACTAATATCCAAAAGTAATAATTTGCGATACCAAAAATAATGAATAATTACTGTCAACACAAGTCTTGCATAGTACAACATATAGTATAGTGTATCATAAATGTGAAAACATAATATGTTGTAAATGAACCTTAAATTTATTATAAATATCATTATTACCATAGATATGTTCAATTTGCGAAGCTATATTAAGTAAGTTTATCATACTGAACGTGATATTTTTGTCTCTTTTTTTACCGTCACGAGTATACTATTATCTCACCAAAAAAAAAAAAAAAAATACATCAAGAGGCTCCAAACACGATGTGATGTTCATTTTGTAGAGTATATTTTTTTAATATTTGCTACGTGTATTTTATTTGTCTGTAGATTGGACAATAGATTTATATCCTTTTAAGCAAAAACAAGTTTGTGGGTCGTTTGCGTTGCCCCTTTCAATCCATTAAATTCGTTGGAGTACGATAACGTATCTGTTGTGCATTATAGTATCCATCATCCATAATATAATACTAATAATAGTTGTTGGTTAACTATGTTAACTGAAATGGACATAATATATATTATACAGAGTGTAGGAAAATTTGGTTGCATTGAGTTTTACGGAGTAAATTGAGCTTGTAATGTACTCGATTCTAAATATTAGTTTTCTTCAATATTTAGATACCTGATGTGTACGGTACATATTTCACTGAGTTACCTGGTAACTAATAACAAACTCATGTATGGATTATCTAGAGCACGGTAGTGCGACCGGCGGAGTTTAGGCTGTTTTTTACTTTCGTGCTTACAGTGCTATTACTTATCGTTAAATCAGACTCGATTTGACCCCGAAATAACTTTTGAACAAAAAGCACTACAGTGCTGATTTTTCGTATATATCCTATTTAGAGCATTATAAGAGACTGTTTTTTCAATCACCGTTAAGGAATGAACAGTTAAAAAGTTATTTTCGTTCAAAAACCCAAACAAATAGACACGCCCATAATTTTTGATAATGAAAGATTATTCCAGGGCCTAGACTATAAAAGTCCTAAAATATTGAAATTTGGCATACGGTTAGATATAGTGCACAAACCGAAAGAAAAATTATCAAACCACGAAATTTATATCGGGAAATGGAAAATTTTTGCATTTTTGTTTTGATAAAATTAACATAATAAATGCATAAGAGATATTGCTGCTATATGATTGGTCCATATTTCTATATATACTTAATATTTAGCAACACATATTCAGACAAAATAAGTATTTTAATGAAATCCCAAATTACTGGATTTTTATTTAATAATTGTAGAGTAGATTTCAAGATATTTTGGTTCCTACAAGCGTATGAAAGTTTCAAAAAAAGTTCTTGTTAATAGTGGATCGAATTGTTTTACTTTCAAAATTTAGTAAATTGCAAAAATTTTTCATACACTGCAGCAAATAAGATTTTATTACATTATATCTTCAGAACATTTTTTCTATGATTCTAATAATTTACAAAAATATTTACCGTTTAAAATTTTAATGTTTTAAGGTTATTCACACGTATTGGGGAAAATAGAGCGAATTAAAGACAGTTGAAAGGAATATATTTGTATATAATCTATCTATTCCATGCAAGAGATATATCACGATAGACAATTTTCGTTGTTTATATTAAAATATGCCCAAAACTATACGTCAGAAGACTTTGTTTATATTTTTAACATAATCTAGAATAGTTTAACTACATCATATCAATTTTAACATATATATTCAACCGTTTAAAGATCATCAGGTCTTTTCTTAGTGTAGAGTTTTTGAAGAGTGGAAGCGCAGGGAATTCATAAGCCTACATAATAATTATATAATAAAATAACTTCCCGGCGCTTCTACTCTTTGACGACAATTAATGTCATTTGTTTCAGGGTTATTCCTGCGTGTTGAAGAAAGATAGAGTGATTGAATGAATGAGAAAAGGAATCAGACAAAGAAACCTTTCACAATATACTACGGTAAGATGTCGATTACCCACGAGAGCGATATTGTCCACTCATTCGCTCGAGTGGGTAATCGACAACACCGCTTGAGTTGCAGATACTATTTTTTTTACGGGAGTAGTTTTAATGCGGGAATAGTTCTTTTTTAGCGCCCGTTCTTTCGGGCGTTAAATGGTTTTTTTGGGTATTCAATTTTTACCAGACTACTTAGATGTATTGCAAATATTTATTGTGTGCGGAAAGTAAACTTTTGGCACGCAAATAAATAGTTACCGCACTAAAAAGCGGGAGATAAACAGTACTTTCACGCATGGGTAAAAAAATTAGTTTTGCTTTCTGTTGCTCTAATATTTACAGAAATATTTACAATTTAAGATTGAAAGTTAAAATTCTAAATATCTCTGTACACATTAGAGTTTGAGAAAAATGATGAGTTTATGAATTGTAGCAAACATGATTTCCTACAACTTTACTCCTTATATGTTTTTCGATTGTTCTTATATGAAGAGAGATATTTTATATTTTGAGTTTTCTTCTGTCTCTACTGCCCCTTTCCCCTTGACCTATGCCATTTATTATTAAAATTTTGCTAAAAATACTAAAATCATATGAGAAACGATATTTCATTTTGATCAGCCAAAAGTTGTGACCACTTGAGAGTGATTTTTTCAAAGGAATTTCGTTAAGGTGAAGCAGCTTCTGCGTAACGAATTTTTATTTTGTGGGTATATGTAAGATAGTAACCATGTGTAAATGTGTAAATGAGAGACTACCAGATGTATTAAAATGTTTGACTATCATTAGTTAATTGATAATTAGTCTCCTTCATTTAACTGAAGGCGTATAGAAAGTTTACCAAGTATAATTCGATTATTTCCAAATTATTTACTTATATAATTAAATAACCGATAGCAGAAGGAAAATTTATATAAAAAAAATTATGTTCCTACACATAATGACATACATTACTTGTCATATAGTCATCTGCTTCAGATTCAAGGATCTGGGTATAATTAGTATACAGATGTATATGCTACTATAAAGTACAAGCGTTGTTAGGCCTAAAATCTACTCTATTTTCTTAAACTCTAGAATGTGTCAAACAGCTAACTCATAGCTAAGTTTAAAAAAAAAAACAGTTTAGAGATATTGTTAAAAAAAATTGCTAATTTGGTGACACTTTCACGTCACGTCACTACACTTTGGTGAAAGTGTCATCAAATTAGCAACGAATACCATATCTTGAGACAATATAAGAGTAATTTTAATAAGAGTGATGTTAACAAGAGTAAATTGAATGAAAGTTATTTTAACAAGAGTAATTTCAATAAAATTTATTATCTTTCAAAACATAAAATTTTTTTACGAGGCAACCGGATGAAAATGCGATTACCCTATTTATATAATAAAATTTTTTTGCCATCCGAAACACGCGGGCCGTTTTTGCACTCGCGAATTTAGGAAAAATCACATTTTGCTAAAAAGTGTAGTTTTTCAAGATATCCTGTACACAGATAGAGTATCTTCACCACCATCAATCAATCTCAAACGTTATTTTTTGGAATCAGAGGAAACACCGCGATGACTCAACTTTGAGATAAAAACAAAGATGACCATCAATGTATTATTACTCTGTACAAAATGAAACGAGATTTGTAATATTCTACGAACTCTTATTAACCGTACAGGTGTTTCAAAATAAGTGCGGCTACAGCTATTGTAGACAAACAACCATGAGCATCGCGTGATGCCATTTAACGAACAATTATTTAACTAGGTAATAAGTAGGTGTATTTAAAAACGAATAAAGAACATTTTGTATATGTACACATACAGGATTAATTTGTGTTAAATCTTTCTTGTGTTTTATAACTAATTGATGTCATTATTTTTGAGTATGTGTGACAGAAAGTACACTCTCTCCTTACAGTATAGTTACGGTAGAATATGTTTTTTTCTCCATATTTTATGACACACTATATAATTTATTAGGTCATTTTCTGTCGTTTTTTTACTTATATGACCGGTATTGAGACTGTTATATTTTTTTTATAGTGTTTTACCCACTGATCTCTGATTATGTGGTTCTTTATGGAGTAAAAGAAAAAAAAAGTACCAACAAATGAAGCATACAATAGCGCCACCAAGTTAATGGCAAGAACCAAATATAAAGCTGTCAATATACTCTTTCAAATGACAGTTTTCTTGATTGATAATCAAGTCTGATGAATAGTGATGCCGCGAGACGAGATAAGTACATATTAGTAACATTAAAAAATATGGAATTTTTAGCTATTTTCGGTAAGTGGTAGAGCACGTATATGTAGTGCTGTGATTCTCAACATTTTTTTTGTCGCGGCACACTTTTAACGTTTTTAAAATTTGACGGCTCACAAAGAAAAAGGTAAGTTTAAAAGTTGTTTACTTACCTATAATACACTGTGAAAAATAGTTTATGATTATAATTTTGAATGTAAAATAATATAATATGTACTACAAAAACAACAGTACGTTTAATAAGGGATTTATTACAAGTTAATAATAAGAATACTTTTAATGAGAAATTTGTGCTTGATGTTTTTTGATAATTTCATTTATATTTGGTCGTAAAAATGACAATGCTACTCTCATATCGTCTTCTACATTTAACAGTCTCGATCTTTTTTTTCGTTTTTATGTTGGTTAATACTTTACTATATACATTTCTAAAATTTGGTGGCACACAAAATTGCCACGGCACAGTTGTTGAGAATCACTGATGTTTTTTATATATATATATATATATATATATATATATATATATATATATATATATATATATATATATATATATATATATATATGCAATATCTCAGTATCTACGAATAATATGATGTACCAGACATTTAACGTATATATTTGAATATTTTTTTAGACTGGACTGACACGGACATACGACCTTAAAAAAATTTTCAAGAAATGATTTTGAAATTTATCTTAATGGTTTAGAAAGAAAGTTACTCTGATTTACAAAAAAATCGAATATTTATATGGCAAAATATTTTAACAATAGCACAAAATTTTAGGAAAATACACTTTTGTTCATAACAATTGAACCAGTTGAAACATTCTAAGTGTTACTGCATGCAATATTATACATATATTTTGTATTATATACGCTTAGAATGGCACTTACTGATTCAGATTTCGTTAACCGAAGTGTACGTGATACATATTATATAGTCACTAGTATAAGCATCAAATTTTACCATTTCCAAACTTTAGGATAGTTAGTCTACGCATATAGAAATGCTTTTAGTACTTTTGTATGTGTTAAATATTAAAAATGAAGATGGTTAAGATGATATTAAAAATGGTGGTTTCACTATATCGAAAATTAGTAATAAATATTTATATAATCGAATATTTATTACTAATAAATATTGAGTTATAAAATATTTAGGATAATAAATATTGATAAACGATCTAAATACCCTTTCGTGAAATCTATCTGCTGCAATAAATATACTCCGGGAAAAGTTATACTCTCAAAGTTATGAATTCAAACCCTTGATATGTCTTTTACCAAACTATATTCGATACTAGTGATAACCTAAATTTATTATTATTTGGTGAGTTATTACGTCAGGAATTAACATGTTTATCATAATTATTTTAGAATAGAACTCTTGGAAAACAATATAAAAGAAATAAGATTTTAAAGTAGTTCACTGGTTTCAGTCAAAGCAAAAAGTATAAAACGCAATATGATTAATGTAGTCATTACAAATATGTCAATTGAACTATCTAAGTATAACATATACAGTGCTTTATCATTTATTATACAATTTACTATATGTTGTACAATGCAAAATTGTTTTGAATGTGATTTATCAATATTTTTAGCATGGAGACTACACAAGGAGTCCGAACTCACACGGGAGAATTGACAAAATATGGCAACGTAATGATAGAAGTTATATTTACTTTTTGTGCCACTAGCGTCGCTATTTTTCATTTTGCATCGAAGTGAGTATAGTATAATAAATAAGAGTGAAGTATATATTTGTCATTTTATTAGACTTATTATTAATAAATAAAAGTTTTATTTAACATGTGACTCCATAATCTTCTAAATTTTATTCTAATTTATTTCTACTTAATTTATTTGCATTCTTACAATTCCAAATTTACAGGTTACTATTTAATTATTTGATGTTTTATAATTATTTTGTTTTTTATTGCTATGTAATTTTTTTGTGAATTTTTAACTATCACTTACTTCAACTAATTACTTTATTTCATTTATTAAAAAAAGTATTTTATTGGAAAAAATACTGACATCTTATTTTTGACAATTATTTGTTTACATGGAGTTCGGGCTCCTTGTGTATTCTCTATGATTTTTAGGGTTGCAATTATTAGCTTAAATATCAATAAATTTTTAAAAATTCCGTTATATACTTTTTTTTTTTAAATTAATCTGTTAAGTTCAACTTTATTATAAGATGTTTTTGAAAGAAATGTACAGGAAATTTTTCCAGTTTTATAAAAAAAATGACGCGAACCGTTTACGTATACCGTGCATGTTAAACATTTGAAAATATCGTCTTTCCCTTCACAATCGGTAGAAAAAATATATTTTTTTATTAAATGTAAAACATTTAGATTAATATTATATTTCAATTTTATTAAATTCTTAAGAAAAGTGGGTTAACGTGTGAACTACCTTAAACAAATATTAGTTGATTAATATTAGGTCCAATTGATTTTTAGTCAAACAGATAGATCTTAGAGTCCAGTAAAGAATATATTCTCGCTCAACATTGAAGTATGTTTCACGTTTTACGCAGAGCCGTTTTTAAAGCAGAATTAAGAGTATCATGACAACCTGTATCCAATCCAAAAGTTTTATTCGCGGTTATTATTAATTATAAAATTCCCTGAAAATAAAACCTGTAAAATGTCACGTATTTATCGTATAGCCTTGATAAATTTGTCTCCAACACTGACGCGTGAACACGTGGCGTTGTTCTTGCATACCCCGGGGATGCAATATCTATAAAACCTTCGTTGTTGGTTGCATATAATATTTCTTCTAATAATATACTCCAAGGTTGAAACACTTTAATCAATATGTGCGATAATTATAGACTTGTGTATAACATAATATTAATTGATTACATAATTATAATTAAGTGTTCTTGTTATAATTAAATACACAGTGTTCAAAAAAGTGCGCACTATTTTATCGAATGTACGTGATACCTAAAAAAAGTCAAAAAAAAGTTCTGCTTCGATAGATTTAAATGACTTTTCTGTCTGAAATAATACTTAAGGGAGTTGTCGCGTGATAATATGAGTATCTAATGCCATTTATATTTTCAATAAAATTCGTTACGCAGGAGCTGCGTCAACTTAGCGAATTTCTTTAGAATACATAAATCACTCTCTAGCGATCATAATTTTAGTGTGATCAAAATGAAATATAATATCTGATATTACTTTAGTATTTGCAAAAATTAAAACGGTATATGGAAACGACAATCAAAATTGACATTTCAAAATTAAAACAAAATTTTAATAAAATGATTTTCTAGTTATAGAAGTAGAGTTTCTATGGAAATGACACAATCAACACAAATTGTAACCAACTCCAAAAAAAGAAGGAGGAGATTCTATGTTCGACTGAAAAGTAATGTAACAAATAACTTAGTTAAATGTTTAAATACCCAGTATATACTTGTATATCAATGAGTTGTATATCAATGATTGGATTGATTTTTTTTGCAAAATTGCAAATTTCACTTGAATAATACACTCCTGAAGTTTGGTCCGTTCCTCCCGAGTCACCCTGTACATAGAAAGTTATTTTTAATTATACTCGGTGTTTTCTTATAATCTAATACTTTGGTTATTAACTCGAATATAACAGTTTTCGCACACACATACAAACACACACACACACCAAAACACACATGTGGTGTTAAATTTTACCACAAAGTATGTAAAATGTAAAATATCTATTTTGAATATTATAATGAATTATTAATTGAAATAATATTTGTGTTTTCGACAAGGGAATTCACATAGCATACAAGGTTAAGGTAATTCCAGCGTGTAAGACGTCCATCAAGACATTTGAAGGCTTATTAAATGATAATTAAATATCACAATTAGAAATTAACTATGTTTTCAAAAATCACTTTTTATGATACCTTAAACTTAAGATAATACGGACATCACGTTTAAGATTGGAAAATCTCCACTTGTATTTTTCATGAAAAGATAAAGTAGGTACTATTTGACTTGAACATAGTCGTATATATCGACTCCTGCGTAAATTTTGTAAGGGACCTTTTTGTGCCAAATTAACTAAGGAGTAAATTTGATACTTATTTCTATTAACGCGTAAATGACGTCTATTTAAGAATAACTAATTTTCACGGCTATTGACCTTAAAAAAATTTCTTTTAATCGTACTGATCAATAAATTGTAGTCTGACGGATCGATATAAACCTGAATAGAACTTGGCTTATGAGAGAAGAGAATTTGTATGTACTTAAAATTATAATAACTATATTATTAAAGTAGACACTATAATAAATAATGTTTATAAATAGACTTTGAAATATGTAGTTTATATAATTGCATTAAAAAAATGGTGTTGACGAACGTTAAAATTAGTCATTAATTATTTAAAAAAAAAAAAATTAAAAGTGATTTGTTAGGTTTGCCACCATATTAAAAACTGGCGACAGCGCACAGTAATAAAATATACACATACTCACTGTGAACATCATAACAAAATGAATTTCTAATTTTCATTTATTGATATTTTACAATAAATACTGTTAAAATATATAGAACAAATTAAAAAAGGTTATAAATCGTTGGAAGATTAATGATATACTTTACAACTTTTTTAAAATCCTAAATAAATTTTCTTAAAAATAGTACTCATTTGATTCTAGCGTAGCGTATGAACGTCCTGAATTTGAAATTCAATGGTCACGAGTATTTTTCAAAAATGACTGTTTTGTTACCTTGTGTATATATCCTATACTATCCTATACTACACTGGAGCTACCTTAAAGACATAATTTGAATATAAATTTTTATGGTTACAAGTTATATTGAAATCATTTCGAGATTCATATAAAACGTATAATGTGAATGTGTTTTACAATCTGACGACAGCTGTTAACATGTTTGATAAAGATATAAAGTATGCTACGTTTAAATTACCTGGATAGATAAAATGCCCATCGACTTAAGGGGTTAAATCTCCTCTAAAAATGGAAATCTATCTATCAGAGAAAATATAGTATATATCGCTTATCTGTATATATTTCATTTCTCAGAAACTATAAGAGACATTAAAAAAAATTAAGCCGTCGAAACACCGAAACTATTTTGTATAGAAAATATGGATGGTTTATTAAAGGAAATAAATATGGCATAATTCAAGGAAGGAATCATAATCATAAATATTATTGTTTTTCGGTTTTGAGTTATCGTGTTGATAGATAGACAGCCGTTACAAAGTCGAACTTAACCTAATATACCCTGGTATATATTGTATACACCGGGTATAATAATAAACCTTGGTATATATTGTATATACCGGGTATAAAAATATAATAAAATCTTTTAGAAGACCTTTTACAGTGTAATATCGGCCAATGTCACATTTTTTTTTTAAATTCACTGTAACTATGTGTCTGTTAATATATGGATGAATGGGTGTATATGACTTCCCAAAGTTAACTTTAAATTACCTGTTTTTTTCTGTCAGTATGTTCCCAATTCCCAATTGTTATGCTTTCTTTTTTCTATGTGTACATACACGAAGAGAAGTATTTTATGTACTGTAAATATATATCTTTATGTTATAGAAAATCCCCAACTTATAAAAAACCTTTTCTTTAAAAAATAAATTTCTTTCAGACATTCAATGCGTATCGTATATTAAACCTGATTTGTTGTACGTATTGTCTATGAATGAGTTTTGAACCTGTTTATGAACTACCATCTATGAGCATCTTTCAAAAACTGATTTGTTTTATGTAATATCACCTATGAACAATTGGTTGATCACGTGGCGAGAAAATTTCGTCTGACCGTTGTCAGATAACAAACGGTAACAAACGGTCAAACCCACCGCAATAAATTTTTCACATCAGAAAGTCTCCTACAAAAGAAAATAAACACCTGATGGATCAGGTTCTCCCAAGGCAGCCTAACCAAGTGAGAGTCATTGTATGTACAATCTTTTCTGAAAATTTTATCCCCTAACTCGATTGGCACATTGGTTTTTAATGGTCCCCGCTTGGACTGTACAATTAGTAGATTAATTTAACCATTTAACGACTGGTAAACAGTGAAAACACTCAAATGAATTACTGTCTGAAATGAGACATTCTTTTCGGAATACATTCCGTATTCTTACACTTTTAGGCGTGTGTATAACGTAAAATAAGCAGTTCACGCATTTATAATTTAGTTTAAACTGGATAATTAGTCAAGCGACTCAGTTGTCCCGCATTCTTCTTCACTAATCCAAAATTCAATTGGGATTTAATTAGAACTGTTTTCGGATTCTTGCAAAACATAGCTTTTGGTTTTGAAATTTTTTCGCATAACGCAAGTTGTTCCAAAAATTTTCTAAAAAGTATATAATAAATTTTTTCAGTTCATTTTGTCAGTTCTATGGAGAATATCATTAGCCAAAATATCTCCCGGTAAAGCAACATAAATCTAATTGCTACTCTAATAATTTGATTATCTCAATAAAAATCATCCTGTTGGAGTGGTTCTGATTTTATTCAATATTAATATGCTCAATGAGCTGAATCATAATTATTGCTGTTAAAGTAGTGTCTGTATAAATTCAATATCATTGATTACCAGATGAAAACTAGCTATATTCGAAAATAAAATAAATAAACGATTGGATGCTATGGTACAGAGTGTATCTAAATGTCATGTCACAATTGAAGGAAGTAATTCTTTGGTTTAATTTAAGAGTAACACGTTTATATAAATATGTGTCTTAAATTGCTTTATTTTAACATACAATATGTTTTTTGGAGTTTACTCCTTAAGAATCGATTTCATTTAAAGCCCCTGGTACAACATTTTGATAGGTAGTAAAATCTTGTGTTAAGCGTTATGTTTTTTTTACAAGCTAACACTTTATACGCTATGATATTCAATTTGAATTTATGATGTTTTACAATATATTTTCAGATTTTACATTAAATTTTCCTTTTTCGTAGGTCATTAATTTATTTTAAGAAAAAACATATTAAAATAAATTTTTTATAAAAATTTTAATAATATTTTGAATTGTATATTAAATGTTAGCTTCAAAAAAATAACTTTAAAATTATTTTGTTAAAATTTTGTTGAGTGTCATTGCCATAGATACTATAAACTATACTAGCACACTATAAACCGTTATATATATAAGTTAGAAATTTGCAAATTTGTATTTTAGCTATTAATAAATATAACTTTAAATTTTTTATAAATGCATTAATGCTATAATACAGTAATATACGTACCTGACAATACATGGCAGCACATGTATTATTCTGTTGCACAATTTAAGCAGAATATTTCAAAATGAAATAACTTATAAGAGTAAACTCCATCGCGTTTCGGAGCTGACACCCACTTTTTTTTTAAATGTTGCGAGGTACAGAAAAAATTCATGAAACAAATAAACTGTGTATTTAATTGGTTCATGTAAAACAATTTAAAGAAATATAAAAAACACAAAGGGGTAATTATTAACGAATTTCTTCCAATGGAAATGCAGCTATTGTTTTTGTACCAATGTTGGAATTTCGTAAAAATTTCTTCAAATGTCCATCGATCCTACCTACTAGATGTTAAAAATTACTATCGCTAAAATTTATATATATATATATATATATATATATATATATATATATATATATATATATATATATATATATATATATATATATGTATATATATATATATATATATACACTTATATATGTACTTTTTAAATGTCTGTGGACTCTCTAGTGGTCACAGTTTTATTCTTATTGGAATGATTTTTGGTATTTGAAGCGCTTTTCGTATTCTAAAGGTCAAGTTCGTTATTAGGTAAAATCAGACGAGGGGAAAGGGGGTTTAAAGGAAGGGGGAAACACAAAATTTGATATATATTTGAAAAATCGGAAAATTTATCAGGAGTTAAGTTGTAGGTGCTAAGTTTTACTGTAATTTTGTTTCTTATTTTCAGTATTTATTTCGGAAGAGACTAGTCCAATAAAGTGATTTTACAAAAATTGCAAATATTTGTTTTATTTAATAATTACAAATTTATTTTTAGCTAAATACGACACACCCGGTACATTCATTGGTATACAATTTTACTGGTAGCAGTGCTAGCAGTGCTATAAATATAGAAATATGACCCAACTCTCTCATAACGAATGAATGTATGTACGTGAGTGGATAGTATGGTATCTACGTTTCATATATTTGTGTATGTTCGTTATAATTACATTGATGCAAATTTTGAATTAGAAGAGCGAATAGAAGCTCTTTACTATCTATATATATATCTGGTCACACATAACTAAATTTTAATAGCTATCCCACATTAGATAACATTTTTGTGTAATGTAGTTATGTAACAACCATTGCATCATCGTATAATGAAAGGTGAGCTATGTTACACTCGTGGCAGTCAAAGCAGAAAGTTTACAATGAATACAGCATAATAAACTAAATAAACTAAAATATTACAGTTATGTCTATTAAACATATATACAGTCTGTTTTCAAAAGCATTTCTAATAGGGAATCAATATTAAATAAATAAATAAAATATCTACTATAAAACATAGGTGGGCAAAGTTTGAATTCACTCAGCTCTGAGTGAGTGGTAGGAAGAGAGATAGGATAAATCCAGGGTATCCTACCAATTATTATTATTTTCTTTTTTTAATTTAAACATTTTCTGAAAAAAATATAATAATAATACCAACTCTTTTTTATGGTCCCTATTATAAAAAGTATACAATACATACAATATATTGATACATACTCTGGAGTTTTGGGTTGGTAATTTGGGGCAAAAAATGTACCTTTTTAATATATTTGTGTATGAATAAAATATAAATGTTATATAAATTATAAAATATAAATCTTTTGATCCTTTACGTTTACCGCTTGACAATTGTAAACCGCTTGTAAATTTTTTGGATGGTTTAGAATTAGATTTTTAGAAATACCGAATAATTTGGCTGGGGCGGGGAGAGTATAATTTGTTACTGATTTCTTAATGGTTGAATTGTTTAATAATATAAAGTGGGAATTTTATATTAGCTTACTCAACCTAACTGAGTTTCTTCTAGTTAGTCTACTTTGAATGAAAAAAGTGAAAAGTACTATTCGTGATGTTCATTGCAATTGGACGAATCGACCGATGCAACAAATACTGCGCAAATGTTAATTTACATTCGTATGGCTTTCGATGAATTATTTGTTAAAGAAGAACGGCTTTAAAACTGATTTCTATTTTGGTCCCCAGGCCTCGTGACCAATATGGTCGCGGTTATGAATATAGTGGTAAAAAAATACCCATTTTAAAAGACTTGATTCACACAATCTGTGTACATATACAATAAATTTTAGAACAATAGCTATTCAATTCATCTAAATATGTGCAATAGGACGCCAGCCAAGTGTATTTATTTTTATATTTTACATACACTCCCGTTCATAAAAAATTAACTAGTTGAAACATTCTAAGTGTTATAGTATGTAATATACATATATTTTGTAATGTATACGCTTACGAATGTGGCTAACTGGTGGTTCAATTTTTATGAACGGGAGTGTACGTCAAATAAAAACAATGCGCGCAGCATTCAATTACAGCTGTATGGGGAAAAAATAACAGATAAAAGTGAATAAAAACTGTACCGCTGTTTCTTCATACTTTGTGGTTTAATTAATTAAGTAAATAACTAATATTGTAAATAACAAATAATATAGAGCGAACGTTTTTATAACCGGTATATATAAATATACAGCGGGTATAATAAGTTTAGTCACGACTTTGTAACGCTTGAAAATATTGTTCGCATAAACGTTTGGAATAGGTATTCATAAAATGGCCTCGTTCGGCCATTTTCGCATGTCCGTTCGTCATGAATATGATAACTCAAAAACGAAAAAAAGATAACAAGCTGAATTTGTGTGTGTTTTAGAGCTAAAAAGTAAGGTTCAGTTCGTGAATGGGTAACTTCAGATTATGTTTGGGAAAAATAGGCAAAACTGCCCATCTTTGAAACCGCAAGAGATAGAACAAAAATGTAATGACAAAAAATGTACCTTTTTTTAAAAATAAACAACTGTTGTCTTAAACTTGTTTATATAAATTCAGCATATAGCGGGTTTTTAAGGAATTACTTCAGTTGTTATTTTCACGTGTTTTACTTAGCCCTCATCTCCAAATTCACAGCAATTATTGCAAAGATAATAAGGGTAGCTTGATTAAAGTCGCCATCTTAGAATATGATGTCATGATTAAATATTACCAATAGAAATATTTAGTTGTTCAAGATTTTTTAACTTTTTAGGAATTAGACAACCCGCAATGTACTTTTTTTGTGTATTTTAAAAAATTTGAATTAAAAAAATTAAAAAAATTTAATTTTTTAAAACTGTGACACCCCTGTAGGTTTCTGACTTTTCTAGATCTATACCACAAAATGTAAAATAAATGGATACAGACTTTATAAAATTACATTTAATACACAATACAAGGAGGACGCTTACTCGTAAACTTCAATTATTTTATTCGACAACCAAAAGAATTGCTATGTAACAATAATAATAATTTGAAACGTGCATTCATGTGAAAATGAACAGAAATAATGAGGAATGTTAAAAATGTTTGAATTAAATTAACTTTTTTGTTGTAGACAATTATTATTGTTGAAGTATATAAAAATATGCTTAAGGCTGAACGGACAGTACAGTACATTTCATAATAAACAGAAACACTCTTTTTAACAGAAATTAAAAATTTTAATCTGTAAATTAATTATTTAAATTTAGATTGCATCTAAAATCACTGGTAATCGGATTTATGTAATTATTTAATAGTAAAAATAATATATAATCGACTTGGCGTTATTTTGACGATTTGACGAAAATTTTCGTGAGTATTTTAGTCGGACTCTTTTTTTTTATATTTTAATTTAAATATAGAAGTGGAGCAACATTATCGAAAATGTATGCGTTCATTCTTTTGTTTGTGTTCATTCAACAAATGCTATTCACAACATGTTAAAATTCCAATTTTTAATGATTAATTACATGAAAACCCTTCGTCAGATGTTTTTCAAAAAATTATTTTATACGAATGAGTCAGCAATTAATAACATATCAAAAATTCAGATTTTTATCTATACATTGCCGATTTTACCTATACATGTGTCCGATCAACCTTAAACAAAAATTATATTAAATAAAATGTCAAATAAAGAAAAAGGAAATTAAATATAAATTTTAGAAAAATAGGGTTCTGTAAGCATTTTCAAATGAGATTTTCTAAATGTTGATGGTCTAAATGTTGATATAAACAAGTAAAACTAACAACTAACTGAGTTAATTGCTTAAATACATGGTATATATTGAGTATGTATTGCAAATCTTCAAACAAAACTTATTTATTTATCAAAAAGGAATATGTATTGTCTTGAAATTTCTCACGGTTTCAAAAATGGTTATTTATCCCCCTATAGTTTGGGGAAGCACGTTTTGACGACCTTCCGTTTTAGATGTAGAACACTCACACAAAATTTCAGTCAACCATCTTGTTTCGTTTTTGAGTTATCGTGTTTACAGACGGACGGACGGAAATGGACTAATAAGGCCTTTTATGAACACCTATTACAAAGTCAGAACTAAACTTAATATAACATGATATACAGCTTGTATTTTAAAATACACCCAACCTGCTAACAATGTATAGTGCATCTATCACTGTCTATGCACAGTATACCATGATACTCTACTACTCTACATGCAGCCGTCCGCACCAAAGACTAATCTAATGACAAATGTCTGTGGAGAGAACGTATCAAACCGCCTCCGATTTTACTGCAGAACAAAGTAAACCATATCATAGTACACTACATGTAGACAGTAATAGATACCCTATACATTTCGTGCAGATTGGGTGTATTTTGAAATACAATCAGTATATTATATACCGGGTATAATAATAGGGAATATGCATGCAAATTTTTTTTCAAATTTATTTTCAGAATATGAAAATACTGTTAATACTGTAATAATATTTAAAATCGAAATTTAAATCCGACAAATATCAAGGAAGCTATAAGCTTTTAAAGATTATTAACTGTCTCTTTCTTGCAAAAATACTAAAAACGGATTTTTACGCGTATTTTAAATGGTGAAAGTGTAATATGACGTCACATAACACATCAAGAAGGCTATCACCCTCTTTGTCTAATCGGGAATTTCAATCATTCATATCTCGCTTATTTTTAAAGTTATTTAAAAAGTAATTTTACCTTGATATTTGTCAAGTAAACATGTTTCAATTCAAGTGAAAAAAAATTTTGATACATATTCCCTATTAAATGTGTTGCTTTAAAACAACCTAATAGATTTATACGTCATCTAAAAATTCGATACGTAGGAGCTACGTAGATTAATGAATTTTTCTAGATGAACGAATTATAATGAATATCAAATTAAAATACCATGATGATGTTTGTAATATGCATTATTACCATAACATTAAGGTAGTTTGCCGTGTAAAACGCGTTATCAACAAAATTGTCTGAATTATGGATAAATTATTCAAAATATAAATATCTAACTACGTTTAAATAAAATTTCAATTTTATTTACCGAAAAGATTGATTGATTTTTATATAATCTAAGCGGGCATGTATACGAGATGCATTCAAGCAATAAAAAGTATAGTCTACAAGCTCAGTCTTTTCATATAATTGATGTGTGTTCTGAGCTGAAACTTTTTAACACGATTACTGCAACGCAACCACTTTAAAACCGTAAATATTTCTGTGCATATTATAGTTACAGAAAATATGGTGAGTTAATAAATTGTAGTTCATTTCCTACAACTTTACTTATAATAAATTTTTCCATTTGCTAATAATAAGAAATGTGTTCCAATTTTCTTTTCCCTTCTTTCTTCAAAATTTTATAAATGATCGGTTCCTTATTTATTTGGTTGTCAAAAAAATGCTTCGGATAACCAGTTCAAGTTATGGCTTCGAACCCCGATTAAACTAATTGACTAAACTGTCGGCGTATGGACAAGAACGAAGTAACCGGATATGCTTGAGAAGATTTTCTGCAGTTTTCTTCACGAACTCCAGATGAATATCGGCATAGTTCCTATCATAGTCGGTTGCAGCCGCATATTCTACCAATTCCTAGTCTATTCACAAAAATGCCTTCCACTCCACTCACATCCTCAGGCATCACAATAGACCTTATGGTCGAAGTGTAGCCCGTCCAGGGCAGCCTCTACAATCTATCTATGTATCTAATGCTGCCGATAAATTTTGTTCATTAATTATTAATATAGTTACAACTTTTATTCAAAACATTTTTCCAAAAACCGAGTAAATACGTCAAATATCTATAAAATTTCGTTATTTTTGTGACCCCATAAGTACTCCGAATTCTATAAAAGTATACACACCAAATACACTTTATATTTTTCCATTGGCTGATACAAATCCCTAAAAATGAGATATCCTATTTTTTAATTAAAGCTAAAATTCTTCCATCATTGCAGGAATGTCGTTTGGTATTTTCCTGCCATTCGTTTTAATATACTATACGACACGGTTCTCTCTCTATATGATGACTAATGACAAATTAAACAGAAGGTATACGTTATAGAAACTTATATAAATGAAAAAATTCCATGGCCAATGTCATTACATACACTTTTTTCTAATATTATGAAAATGGGTTTTTTTTTTTAATAAAATTATTTTTTATTGCATTAAATATGCAATAAATTTATTATTATTATCATAAATACTTATGTCAGTTGTAGGTCTTAAGGATGTTCCAGCATACTACCACTTTACGACAGATTTTGCTCATTTTTTGTTCACATTCTAAAAATACCGTTTTCTAATAAATCCCGAAGTTTGAGATTTTTTGACCGTTTAGAACGCGAGATAATTAATATCAAAGTTATCATTCTCTCTCATTCTCTCATTAGAAGCATGTGAAACTTCATGCCCGCCTAACTATTATCTGTTGTATTTGAAAAAATACTCGACAAAATTAAAAAAAAAAAAACTACGAGAGTAAAGCTAAATATTTATTATATAAATTTTTATAAAAAATCGTGTATTACCGTTTTGTTTTCGAAATATAAAAGTTTAAAATCATTCCTTTTCTTCAGCGTAACATTATTTTGTATATGTGAACAGTGGAACGTCCTTAATACTCCTGTGAGTATTTATTACATTATGTATTCGATATTATAAACTGGAAAAACAACATTTCGAGGTATTTTCATGTCGAATTTTTAAATCAAGTTCTAATATAAAAAAGAAATCGCAAAACTATTAAAAATTTTACATAATTTTGTATTTTTTGGTACAAAAAAAATTTGATTTGATAAATTTAATATCGAAAATATTCTACTAGAAAAAAATATTGATGTCTTAGTAAATATTTTTTGTTAGCAAAATTCAACTATTTGTTTTATACAAAGAAACGAATTTCAGAAAAATTTTTTAATGTTCATCGAAATGTGAATAATTATCGTTAAAAACTTAAAAACTGTATGTAAATTAAATTTCAAAATTCACTCCAATTCCTAGATCAATTAATTGTATTTAATAAATAGGTATTTCGACTACAAAGTAGTCATCATCAGTATGCATTAGTTAATTATAACCATCTCTAGAATATGGAATCGAAAATATGTTACTCGTTACTAATTTGGTGCGTGACACACTGATATGATGACCTATTCAGTTCTCTTTGATTATTTTAATAAACTTTATATAAGTCTGTATGCGCCTGTATGTGCCCGTATGCGCTCTGTAGGCCGCAATTTTAGTCCATTCGGTATTGTTTGGTATGTGAGGCGGTTTTGGTATTTGAAAGACATAGCTCGTTAATCGGCAAAATCGGTCAAGGGAAAATAACGGTTTAGAGGGAGGGGGAAACACAAAATTTGATATGCTACTCTTAATATTGGAAAAATCGAAAAATGTATTAGGAGTAGATATATAGAAAATTATTTTTCTGCAGGTTGGTTTCTCATCATTTTTTCTGTTACTATATTTACAGAAATATTTACGATTGAAGATTGAAAATTATAATCCTAAATAACTCTGTATATATATTACAAATTAAAAAAAAATGCTCAGGTAATGAAATTCTAAATTTTGTGTTTTCTAGTTTCCCTCAGCTTCCGTTTCCTAGTTAAAATTGTACATATATATACATTTATATATGTATATAAAATTGTACATACATATATATATATATATTTATATATGCATATATTTTTTTATATTTATTTATTTAAGTTGTTCAGATTATCTAGATAAAAAATGTAGCATTGAATAATCCACATTTTTATGTAGAAAACATTTTTGTTAATAAACTGTAAGCATATTATTCGATTTAAAAGAAAAACATTTTTTTACTGAATACCTTTTTTCTTGGCCATATTTTACCGTTTTTTGCATGTATAATTTTGGTTTGATAAAAAAAACTTCTAATTTAACCTATGTTTTACCTTCTATAATTCAAATACGAAAATAAAAGGTAATTAGTAAAAGAAAATTGTGTTTAATTGAAAAATACGCTGGAATTTTTATTAATAAACATATTTTTACATGAAAAAATTCTATGCTACGATTATTCTATGCTACATTTTTTAGAGAATTGATGTATTTATTCGGTAAGTTGTAACGAAAAAATTTGTATCCGAAACATATGTTCAAAAACTAAATGAATTTAACACAAATTGACAGCAAAAGTTTAAAAAAGGGACGTTATTTTATGAGTAGATAGTGTACTTAGTAAAGACTTTCTAGGGATTAAACTAGGTCTTGTTTCACTCTAAACTATTTTTCAATTCTATTTAAATTCTTAGCAAAAATTTACCTCTTTTATTATAACGGTCAATCGGTAAAGGATCAAAAAATTTTTATAACATTTATATTTTATTCATACACAAATATATTAAAAAGGTACATTTTATGTCCCAAATTACCAGCCCAAAATTCCAGAGTATGTGTTCAATGTATGGTATGAATTGTATACTTTGTATAATAGAAATAGTGACCATAAAATAGGGTTGGTATTATTATTATTTTTTCAGAAAATGTTTTAATTAAAAAAAGAAAATAATAATATTTGGTAGCAAACCCTGTATTTACTTTATCTCTCTTTCTACCTCTCACTCAGAGCTGAACGAAGTCAAACTGTGCCCAGAAATGGCCTAGGTGGAGACGTATTTATTAGAAGACCTGGTATTCCAGTCTTCTCTTTATTATTATACTAACAACATGCTAATTTTAATATTCACCTGGCTATAAACATTACTAAAATTTCTCAAAACTAACTTGGTAAATGTCTTTGAAACATGACAAGTTTTAGGTATGAAAAAGCAAACGAATTGTTTCTTCGTCTTCTATTTCCGACTGAGATTATATCTGTCACTTGTAGAGTGGAGTGTATTAAATCTAATTAAGTTAGATGAAAAAAGAATTTTCGATAAAGATATTGAAATAAAAATGTACTGACTGATGTGTAGTAGTATATTCAATACAAAAATATAGAGGATAAATTGATTTAAAAAAAAAAATAAACGTATTTTTTATCATAAATCCATATCCTAAAAGCATTTTTCATTTTCATTTTCATTCAATTTTATTTATATGTACAGTAAAGAAAAAACGTCAAGTTTTATTACGCAGTCTAGAATTATATGAATACACTGCACAGCAAAAAAAGTGGCGTATTTTTAATTTAAAAACCAAAATTCATTTAAATTATTTTCTGTGGAATTTTTTTGTATATCTATATTAATCAAATGATAGAGGTTTGCCGTTGTGTGCGCATCACGCTAAAACTACTGGAGCGATTTAGATATCTTACCAGTTCAAGTGGCCGAGCGGTCTAAGGCGTTATGTCTGCGCAGTATGCCTTCTTGGAAACTGGGAGGTTATGGGTTCGAATCCCGACATCGGCAGTTTGTCAATTATTAAGGAAAAAAAGGGGCGGTTAATTGACTAAACTGTCAGCATATGGACATGAATGAAGTTACCGGCTATGCTTGAGAAGGTGTTCTGTAGTTTCCTTCACGAACTCCAGATGAATATCGGCATAGTTCGTATCATCGTCGGCTGCAGCCGCATATCCTACCAATTCATAGTCTATACACAAAAATTCCTTCCACTCTACTCACATCCTCACATCCTTAGGCATCACAGTGTACCTTATGGTCGAAGTGTAGCCCGTCAAGGGCAGCCTCTACAATCTATCTCTCTATCTTATATCTTTATTTCGAGCGTTTTAGGAGTAAAAAAATTTTTAATAGTGGATATTATCTCCTCTTGCTCTAATGACTGCCTCAAGCCTTCTAGGCATACTTTTAATTAAGTTCGCTACACCATGTGTTCTAGAGCTAAAAAGTAAGCACAAGTTCGTGAATGGACTAAATCAGACCATGTTTAGGCCAAATCGTCAAAACTGTGTATCTTTGAAACCGTAAGAGATAGAACAAAAATTTAAAGATAAAAAATGTTCCTTAAATGTATACAACAATTGTTATAATCTGTTTTTTCCACAAATTCAGTAAATATCAGTTATTTAAGAAATTAGCTCAGTTAGTTGTTATTTTGGGGTATGACCGATGAAGTGAAAGATTGTAGTACTTGATTGTAATAGTTACCTTATTTAATATCAATAATTTTTGACACGATATTTGAAACATATAGAATGCTGTATTGTGCGAGCGCCCAAAAACAAGCAAACCCGAACAACTCGATGTATTTTTTTTCCATTATCAAAAGATATTATGTCGGGGCCTATTATGTCCTTGCGGTATTTTGTCTGGTGATATTATCTCCCGGGGATATTTAGTCGGGGAAGACGCCTGCTACGGTTATTTTCACTTGTTTAATTATATTGTTTAAATAAATTTTGTAACAATTTTGTTTCGAGTATTGTGATATAAGTTTTATTATGTGAAATTATTTTCATTTGTTATTCAAATAATTTTCTGATGTCATATAATATGATGATAACCCATGGTATAGAGCAGTGGTGGGCGCAGACGGCCATCAAAATATTTACAAGTGGTTCACAATTGTCAAGCAGTAAACGAAAAAGGTCAAAAGATTTATCTTTTATTATTTATATAACATTTATATTTTATATTCATACACAAATATATTAAAAAGGTACATTTTATGTCCCAAATTACCATTCAAAAATTCCAGAGTATGTATTCAATGTATTGTATACTTTGTATAATAGTGTCCATAAAAAAGAGTTGGTACCATTATATTTTGTTTAGAAAATGTTTTAATTAAAAAAAGAAAATAATAATAATTGGTAGGTAGGATACCCTATATTTACTCTATCTCTCTTCCTACCTCTCACTCAGAGCTGAGTGCAGTCAAGGTCTGCCCACCTATGGTATAGAGAATCGATTTAAAATATCTATAATATATTTATATATACATTTATAGTTTTTGTTTTAATAATTCTCACTTACTAATATAGTTATCTATAGAATCTTCTACATATAGAGAAGAAGAAAACTTTATGAAATATGTAAACTTCACTAATATTTTCCGTTATAATATTAAATGAGGAAATTGTCTATACCTTACTACAAAACATGCAAAAACATGAAACGAAGAGTTGTTTGGTTTTATAATCGCGTGTTTATTTATGCAATGTAAATTTTGCATGTTAAGTAAGAATATAAAATATATAAACATATATACGTACGTATATATACAGTGTATTTAACATATAATCCATATGTGAATATTTAGAATTTTTTAAAGTTGTACAACACATAATACTAATTCAGAGCTGGGCATAGTATTGAATATGGAACCAATTCAAGTGGCCGAGCGGTCTAAGGCTTTATTTCTGCGCAGTATGCCTATTTGGAAACTGGGAGGCTATGGCTTCGAATCCCGACATCGACAGTTTGTCAATTATTAAGAAAAAAAAAGAGGAGTGGTTAATTGACTAAACTGTCGGCGTATGGACAAGAACGAAGTAACCGGCTATGCTTGAGAAGGTTTTCTGTAGTTTCCTTCACGAACTCCAGATTAATATCGGCATAGTTCCTATCATAGTCGGCTGCTCTATACACAAAAATTCCTTCCACTCTACTCACATTCTCACATCCTTAGGCATCACAATGGACCTTAAGGCCCAATTACACTATCGAGTACTCGACCGAGACAGCGAACCCGGCCGAGTAAGCCGCAATGTAATCGGCCGAGACAGTACTTGGCCGAGCAACTGGCGAGTGATTTTGGGCGAGTCAGTGAATAGAACCATGTTCTATTTTCTCGGCCGGGCAGGGATCTCCCACCACTCAGTCACTCGGTCATTCACCACTCGCCCTCCCACTCGGCCAGTGTTACAACGTCTGCGGCTGGCGAGAGCTCATGTTCTATTGCAACTTTCTTATCTTGTCCATTATCAGTCAATTATTGTCCCTCTTTCTTTCAATTTGTTTTGTTTTTTTGTTTGTTCTTTCTTTCAATTCGCCTTGAACAGCTGGAATGTAATCACCTAGTCACCGCATCGAAGTAGCTCGGCCTAAGTATTCGGCCGAGTACTCGGCCGAGCTACACGGTAGGTGTAATTGGGCCTTTATGGTCGAAGTGTAGCCCGCACAGGGCAGCCCCTACAATCTATCTATCTAAGTAATGTGAACCAAAAGTATTGAAAAATAAGTAAAAATAGCAACCAACTAAGTTAATTTCTTAAATATCTGGTATATACTGAGTTTAAGGAAAACAAATTTAAAAAAAAGTTTGTTAATTTTTAAAAAAGGAACATTTTCTGTCTTTAAATTTTTTGCCTATCTCTTACGGTTTCAAAAATGAATAGTTTCTCGCCTGCCGGGGGAAAGAGCGGCCCGATTTTGCCCATTACCGAACTTGACCTTACTCTTCGCTCTAGGCACACACACTAATTCAGACTGTTATCTGTTTTCGTTTTTGAGTTATCGTATTGACGGACGTATGGATATGCGGAAATTGACTAATTTGGTCATTTAAGAACACCTATACCAAAGTTTTTTTTTCTGCGATCAATATACTGGGCAAAAACTTCTTTAAGTAATGAGTACCAAGTAGATTTTAAGTGCCTAGTAGAAATACTTGTACAGATGACGGCAACTCCAGAACTAACTTCACAGAGGGATATTAATGTAGCACTTGTGGTTGTTGGTTTTTGTCAGCTAAATACCGAAAAACTTCAAATTCAATTATGTTGCCCGTCTACTCTGGTCACAGAAATTAATGAGCGTCACTTGCCATTTAAGTTTAAGTTTCAATTAAGTTTAAACCAAATTCAGCAATGGCTGCATAAGTGGCGGATTCGTGCTAATACAAATAAATCGGTCCAAGTTACCTTCACATTACGCAGGGCAATCTGTTCACCAGTAACTTTAAATAACGCGATACTTCCATAAAACGAAGATGTCAAATATCTGGGTATGCATCTGGATAAACGTTTAACTTGGCGAAAGCATATATGGGCCAAAAGAATTAAATATTCAATTAAATATTCAATTCAATAAATATTTCTGGTTGCTTAATCGTAACTCTAAATTATCCCTCGAAAATAAGTTATTAGTGTATAAAAGCTTTTTGAAACCTATATGGACATACGGTATTCAATTGTGGGGTACGGCAAGTGTGAGTAACATTGGGATTTTACAGCGTTTTCAGTATAAAGTGCTGCGTGCGATAAGTGATTTACCATGTACGTTCGAAACGATGACCTACATCGTAGTTTAAATGTGCCTACAGTGCGTGAAGAAATAGTGCGATTTAGTGAAAATTATATGTATCGTTTAGAAATGCATCTAAATGTGTATATGCTTAATCTTCTTGACAATAGTAAGACCTTAAACAGACTAAATAAACTTAATATCTTAGAATTAAAATATAGATTTATTTGACATTTTAGTGATAAATGTACTTAAATAATTTTAGTATATAATTCTTTATTCTTGTGTCTTCCATTGGGTAGACACAATTCACGATTTTTATCTAGTGATCACTCTATTCATAGTTCTTATTAGAACTGATAATAGTTAAAATTAGGACGCTAAAAAAAAAAAAAACTTGCCATTTGGGTTAGATAAGACAAGGATGAAGTACTGAAGTACTGAACTTCAAGTACTGCCCAGTTCTGAATTCTATTATATAGTTTTACTATTATTTTACTATTACGTACGAGTATTATATGGTTTTAGTTTAGAAGTGCCTCCCTCTTGTAATATATCATTATTACTTGAGATAATAATTTTACTTAAAGAATCTAACATTAAGTATTCATGCATTTGAGTAGATAAGTTGTGGCAACTTTGTAGCGAGTACTAGACATAAATTGTAGCTGCATTATATGTTACCTATTTTCTTTATGTTCCAACTTATGGATAATTTGGGTGATTCTCTGCTAATTGATTTTTAATATCAAAAGTATTATAAACTATAGTTTTGGGTATTTTGATTTAACGTACATTTGGCGCAAAAGTTGATGTTAGTTTTTAAAATTTTATGATTGATTAGTGTTCACCTTATTCATTCGGTTTTCGAAAAAAAAAATTGAAATTGGAAATACAGCTATTGTTTTTGCACCAATGTTGGAATTTTGTAAAAATTTCTTCAAATGTCCATCAATCCTACGTATTAGATGTTAAAAATCACTATCGCTAAAATTTGTGTATATATATATATATATATATATATATATATATATATATATATATATATATATATATATATATATATATATATATATTTATATATATATATATATATATATATACAACATATGTACTTTTTTTAAATGTCTCTGGACTCTCTAGCGATCACAAATGCATCGTTGCGTCGTTGTTTAATTACAATATAAGCAGCAATAAGTTCTATTGTGTGTAAAAAGCTTGGACACAAGCTGGGACAAAAAGCTCCGTACAAAAAGCTCGAACAAAAAGCTCCGTACATTTTTATATATTTGTGTCTTGATAGTGTCACCAAAAATCTGTTTTAGTGTGAACAGTAAAGAAATTTATGTCTGACATTTGTGTCGCAACTTATGCCGTAGTCTTCTAAACGAAGCATTATGTATTTACAATTTTTGATTTGAAGTTGAAGAAAAATTGATTTTTGCTATGTTCGTTAGCTTCAAAATATGCTGGCTGCAATTAAGTATTTGTTGCCACCATTTTTAGTTCAACATCATAATATATTTACAAATCATATCAGGTGTAAAATAATCTTGTTTCTATTCGCCTCTAAAACATATGCTGATTCATATTGAAATGAAAATTTTGATAGCCACTGGTCTAGTGTGACATCAACATCTCATGTATGTGGGAAGAAACTAAAAAAGATTTATGTAAACAATATAGATATTCAAAGTTTCATTTGAATGCTCACAATAGAGGACAATAGCAGAGAGATAAAAATAGGAAAAGATTTCTTTTTTTTCAGAAAATATTATTTTGTTAACGTTGCGGTTATGATGGGTAGGAGCGGGTGGTTCTGAGCTGTACATGAATCTATAACATTGACCACATAGTTTATTTTTCTATCCTTAAAAGTCCTTGTTACTATGTGTACTTTTTTCACTGACGTCTGTGTATAGATTGACAGTAATTATGGCAAGAAGATTATTAAAATAATCAAAGAGAACTCTAGGTTTTTTGAAATTAAATTTAAAATTTTGCCCTAATTCCTAGTACAATTATTTGTATTTTATAAATACGTATTTTGACTACAAGGTAGTAATCATCAGTATGAATTAGCTAATCGTAACTATCCCTGGGATATGGAGTCAGAGATATGTTACTCGTTGCTAATTTGGTGCATGTCTCACAATAATATTAAAAAAGTTTTGTCTTTTATATGATCTGACTGAGGTAGTACCTGAAGGTGTATTTGAGTTGACTGACCACTTAAGGGATTAAGTGTGTAAAGAACCCAACCCATTTATTGTCGGTATTCTTTTCTGACCATACGGTTTTTTTATTGTCAATAAGGTGAGGGTGTTGATCGAAGCTAACCTTGATATTCAGGTATTAAATGTTGTTTTGAAAATTTTTTGATTCTATTAAATCATAATTTGGAATTGGGCCATTGTCTAAATTCAAAATCTGTTTTCTTAATCTGTGTATGTATATGAAAGTATCTACTATTTTATATTGCGTAGTTTTTTTTTTTGGTTCGTCTTATTTTACTCCAGTGAAAGTACTCTTTTCTCCATAAAAGCCATGCATTAAAACTCGAACTTTAACATTAAATAATTAATTCAAGACCCCCCGTACTCCTCCCCTCCCTCCCTGAAACTTTTATAATTGATTTATATGCACTTCAACAACATGTAAAAAAAATCAATTCTTAATCTTTATGAGGCTCCAGTGCTCGTAAATTTTCAAAATCTTAAAATATACGAAAGAAATTTTAATTAAAAAATCTCATAAAGTTATCTAGAGCACGATAGTGCGACAGGCCAAGTTTAAGGGGTTTCTGATTAATAAAAATTTAATCTATTTGCCAAAGTCTTCTAATATTAACATACCATTAAAATATTTGAATATATATCGTTGGTTCATATTATTTACTTCGGTTTCCGTCATTTGGTTTCCATTGCTTTTGCATATTTCAAATTATCATATTTTATATCAACGATAGGACAATCAGTCCATGTATGGAGGTCAACGGTACTGTACCATAGAGTTTTATCGTAAGCATGGTATGATGATATCAGGTACCTTTGGGTAGATATTGTGTGGTCCTACATTAGAGAGACTTTATGTAAGGGATTCTGCATTAATTTCACCACATCAAAGTACCGTTAGTTTATTCTAATAATAACCTAATAGTATATAAACTTATATAATGCTTTGGGTGTATCCAAAGTTAAAATAATAGTTTTGTTGCATTAAAATATGGTCGAGTAAATGTCATATATGATGTTCGTTGCCAGGTTTTGCAAATGTGTATCTGTTTAAGTTCCAAATTCCAATTATAGTATATATGATATACAGTCTTCTTCCACAAGATTTTGTTATTAAATTTACTATTCCATACTTCTTATATTATTCATACAGGTTACCTTTCGAAAAACAGAATACTTATGGATCATTTCGGTGTCGTTTTTCTCAAAGTCACAGATTATTTCACGTATATGATTAAAATTTGTAATATACAGTTACGAAAATACGGACAAGAGGTTTAATTTTCAAAAAATTTGATAACCACTAAATTTAAAATTTTATCCGATTTTAATGAAATTTATTTTGAAAATCACTATTTCTTGGGTATATTTTCTTTCTATTCCTAAAGAAACATGTAACGTTTATCAATTTTGGGTACACCATCTTGGATTTTCCATTAAAGTTGAATTTCTTGATTAAAATTTAATGGATTTGGAAAAAAATTTCACCAAAATCGATAAAAATATGTTTGAGATGGACTAAAATCCATTTTTTGAATTTTTATGACATCACTACATTGATAAAAATCAGTTTCTTGACTAGCACAGCTTAATTCCCTCCGATATGAATGAAATTGTTTTTTAAACCCATTAGTTATGGGGTGTATTTTCCATATCTAAAATATAAAATATTATAGTGTCTATGAATTTCTAGATAACGGATCCATGTAAAGAACATCTCACACACTAATACACGATATCTCGGTTTTTGCTGCCAAAATAGGGAATATGCATGAAAATGTTTTTTCACTTGAATTGAAGCATGTTTACTTGACAAATATCAAGGTAAAATTACTTTTTAAATAACTTTAAAAATAAGCGAGATATGAATGATTGAAATTCCCAATTAGACAAAGAGGGTGATAGTCCTCTTGATATGTTATGTGACATCATATTACACTTTCACCATTTAAAATACACGTAAAACTCCGTTTTTAGTATTTTTGCAAGAAAGAGACAGATAACAATCTTTAAAAGTTTATAGCTTCCTTGGTATTTGTCGGATTTTAATGTCGTTTTTAAACATTATTAGAGTATTAACAGTATTTTCATATCCTGAAAATAAATGTGAAAAAAAATTTTCATGCATATCCCCTATTGTGTTCCTTGACAAAATTTAAAAAATTTGAAATAAACATACCATACTAGGTTCTCTGGTGACCATTTGACCTAATACTAAACACGATTATATAGCTTCTGTCTCGACTATATTCATAGCTAATTTGCAACTTTAAAAGGAAAATAGCAACGACAACCAATTAGTTAAATTTTTTGTCCGATAAAGATATATGACATGCTGGAAACGATAATTAGTTATCCGTTATTGAGCCAAAATAATCAATCACTATGACTGATAAAATGACAAATATTAGCCATACTAATATTTGCCAAAAATGAATTGTTACTTGGACAACTAAAGTTTTGATTTTAATTCAGTTTTACAGTTTTTATTTAGAAGTGTGCTATGTGATTGATTTCAACAAAAGTAAGTAATTTTTTCATTTATTTTTATGTTTATATTTATTGACAACATTTAAATTTGTACAAAAAAAATCTTTGAAAATGATTATCTATTTTTATTAGCTAATGCACTACCAAAGCATACCAAACAATTTTCTAAATTTATGAAATATCAAATATAAGCGTTCATACCACAGTTTTAGTTCACTCGTGCAAGCAAAGAAAAAAGTATAAAATACAATATAATAAACTTACTTATTAAATCTATGCTAATTGTATAGGGTGGCGCATAAGTAACGTTATGATTTAATTAGTGAATACATTTTTTGTTTACGTATTTTTTTTTTCATTTTTTTTTTTCAGAATTAACTTTGAAAAACTTGGGAAATTTATGATGGAAAGACTCAGCCTATCAGCCTAGAACAAAGAACCAAACTTGTTCAATTTTATTTTGAAAGTCAGCATTCGATTATTCAGACACAAAGATCATATCGAAATTTTTTTCATGTTCCGACAATTAACCGATTGGTTTAGCGTTTTCGGCAACATGGGGCTGTCTGTGATCATCCGCGTGCTGGAAGACCTCGTTCAGTTCGAAGTGATGTGAACATTGCTCGAGTGCAAGCATATGTTGAGTAAAACCCCGAAAGTTCCACCAGGTGACGTTTTCAGTAGTAGGTGATATCTAGGCGGTCTTTGCAAAGAATTGTACATACGTTACACCTTTTCCCATATATGATTCAATTGGTTCACGAGTTAAAACCAAAAGATGCACAAATACGCATTCATTAAATAAATCATAACGTTACTTATGCGCCACCTTTATATATCTAATATAACATATATTGTGATTTAACATTTTTGATACAATCTGCTATACTATGTACTTGAGTTGACAGTGATTTTTCATTATTTTTAGATGCCGCAAAAACAAAAATTGACTTATTTCAATCGTCGCAAATTCTTCAGGAAATTGAGTTTTACGAATGAACTGCCTTAAGAGAACTACCTCAAAGCTGATTTGAAATATTCCTAATCATTAAGTGTTATTTACAAAAACATAATTAATATTGGACGTGTTTAGAACATTTTAATCCTTAGTAAACTAAGTAAGTTACTAAATATGTCCTTAGTTTAAATATAACTTAGTTTTTTTGCCAGGACATTTCACAAATTCCCTAACATTGGGACGACATTTAGCTTGGATACGTGCTTTCAGAATTGGAGGTTTTACTCCAAATTAAGTGAATTGAATTGAGCTTCGTTGAAAATCAAGGTGATTTTTCTTGGGTTTGTCGTATTTTTAAACTTTTGTATTTAAGTTGAATATAACAAATCAGAATCCAAAATACAAGATCCCATGTTACCATGAATTATTTCATATTGTTAAATCCACTAAATTATCGGGCACAATTCCCCAATTTGGCAGCACTGATGACAAATTAGTAGGTGTGTAAAAAGAGGAATACGTTGAACTTAAGAGAGGAAAATTTTTACTATTATATTTCGAAAACAAAACGGTAAAACGCAATTTTTTTTATTTTAATCTACTATCCTAGTTTTTTTTAAATTCTGTCCAGTTTTTTTTTTAACACAAAATATAATAGTTGGGCGGGCATGAAGTTTTTCATGCTTCTAATGTGAGAGAGTGAGAGCGAATGATTACTTTGTTATTAATTATCTCGCATTCCAAACGGTCAAAAATTTTGAAACTTCGGGATTTATTAGAAAACATTACTTTTAGCCTGTGAAAAGAGCAAAATTTGTCGAACAGTGATTTCATGCTGGAATTCTCTTAAATGTTCAGAAGTATATAATTTTTAGATTAACTGACCAACTTAGTTTAGGTATTCTGAACAGTACCATTATTATCTAATGGCTGATATCTAAGTGATTACATTTATTCAGTTAATGGTCGATATTGGAGTGCAACTAAAAAATAAGTTATTATTGTAGGTATGATCTGAAACAAAGATTGTACAATTAAATACAAAAATAAAAAGCAATGCTTATTGTTTACCATTTGAAACATTTCCATCGTATACATTTCAGTACCATCACCCCGTAAGTTTTTCTCATATTTAAACTTATCAATCAATAATCTCAATTGTAATTGTTCAAAATCATCCGTAACACTTGTCGAATATTGCAACAACGATTCCTGAATGGAATTAAACTAAAAGAAAAAACGTATCAGATAAACTGTGTTAATTGTTAAAATACTCTTATAATTTCTTAATCAGTGTGTATACTGTTTATTTGATATACCAAGGTTCTGAATTTGTATATTTTGTATATCAGATCAAAAAGCCAGAGTTACTGAAACTGCACTCTTTCGACAGTGATAGTATAGGAAGAGGTGACTTATTCAAGTCGCAAACTAAAGTGATTGGAAATTTGTTCGTAATTCGATATGCGCGGTATCTTGGCTTTCTATTTATCCTTTAAAAGAAGCGCTGCCCGAACCAGCAACAAATTCCGATACTCGAAAAAAAAAAAAAATTATTAAAACTTTTACTAAATATCTGTCAATTGGAACAACACGCACGTTTTTTTATAAAAAAATTAAATTAAACAAAATTTTTATGAAATAAAAACCTGATTTTATTTGCTTTCAAAAGAATTTGAATTTAATTTCTTTTGTCAACAATTAGACTGAATAAATCGAACAAATGCCAATTTTAAACTGAATTTTGTCAAACGAATGTTAATTCTTTACTTGATCTTGATTACTACAATATTAATTTTTAACTTTGAACTATTCGAACAAATGCCAATTTTAAAACTGATTTTGATTAGCACTGGCCGCGGCTTTTTATACCCGTCGTAGGTCTTTCTAGAACATGGTTGTTGATGTTTAAAATATTTTTTTGAAAATATATTTTAGCATGGACGTTTCTCGAATAATTTAGTTTCTCAACAACCGTGGGCGCATTCGGAGGTTCTTATAATTTATAAAAGTAATTAAAAATTATAATGCTCCGCCAAGGATCAATCCAGAATGACACCCCTCGTGTTTGATATTTCACTATCCACTTATCATATACGGCTAGTGCTAATTCAAAACTTATATTTCTACCTGCCGCGTAGTTATATATGGTTACGTAGTTACTACGGTTACTTTCAATTTAACCATTTTATTTACTGTATAACTCGGAAAATATGATTAACTTACCTCTGCTTGCACAAATGTTCCAGCTCTTAAAAATAACGTTACAAAAATCAGCTCTGTTAGTATTGAGAAAATATTTGAGAAAAAATAACGCCAAAAATTTCCAATTATATCCGTATCATAACTCCAAACAATTACCAGAATATATAATGTTAAAACAATTTGTACCAAAAATGTTAAAAATATAATATGAATACCGGGTGTCAATGCATTACTGAGTATCTTAAATGTTGTTGTCAATTCATCAATAATATAATTAATAAAATCCCATTTTTCCACAGAACTAATATTTTTATAAATTACGGTCGTATCATTATAAAAATCTTTATGTTTCGATAGTCCACCACATAGTGTAAATTTGTATAGTCCAAAAAAGTTGTATCGTGTAAAAATTCCATCTAATGAAAGTACCGGATGGATTGTTTTTGCTTTCAGTATTTTCAATATGATGCAACGTATACAGCTGGCAATTGCAGCACATGCGCCGAATAATATGCAATAGTATGCAAAAATAACGGGTATCATTCCACATGCATATTTCGTTGCCAAAAAACCGATGTCTTCTGGTGGCCATATTCGTTTATTTATGTAGACCCATAGACCTAGTTGAATTCCAATCGATATCATCATTATGGCAAAGCACACTTTTGCTAAACCACCCACAGAACGTAAAGATTTGTAGCATATTAATCCAGATGCCCGATAATAAGCTAGAATTAATATTTATTGTTAATCTTCTTCTTTGGCGAATTTTTTTACTAAGAAATACAGCTATAAGTGTTGTACCGATGTCAAAATTTTGCAAAAATTTCTTCAAAAGTTCATCGATCCTAGTAGATATCCGATCCTACCTAGCAGTTTTAATCCGATTTGAATCAATTTTTGTATGTGAGATGCGTTTGGCATTTGCAAGAGTAAATTTCAAACATTACGACAATCCATCTTTATTTCAGGTTTTTTTGTTCCTCTAATCCCTTCTTTTCCCATCACCGATTTTGCATTTGGTGTTTCAAATACCAAAAGCGTATGTGATATCAAATTTAATTTTGTAATTTATATATATATATATATATATATATATATATATATATATATATATGTCCAACTAAGGAGATCACAGTTTTAATCCGATCGGATTGAAATTCATGTGTTCTCTGAATTTATTCTGAAGAAATTCGCCAAAGTTAGCAGTAGTGTTGACCATATTTCAAATATTTTTAACAAATTAAATTTAAAAAAAGTATAACTTCTTACGTGCGTACATAAGTACACACACATCATTACCTATAATTGTCATACATTTTGCAAATCTCTTCGCACTGAATATAAAACACAGTGTCATTATTATCATGACACACGGTGTTGTCAATTCTAATATTGATACCAAATTTAACAAAAATGGTTGATTGTCAAAATCACGTGACAGAATATACACAATTGACACAACATAAGTAAACATTGATGAGAATGTATAAATTATCCATATTGTACTTGGATAAAATTCGCAAACATTCTGTTGTTTTGGGTTATGTATCCAATAAAATGGAAAGATACTACAAAATCGAACAACGAATGCGTTTAAATAAATTTCTTCACAAAAACATTTTGAATCATCATAAACAATCGAATGTAACAGATGTTGATAAATATCAATTGCGTTGGTTTTGATCAATTCTATGAAATTTGTATTTTTTAATTTTGTTATTGTTTCACGTAAGTTTCTTAATGTCTTCATTGCTTTACGAAAGTCCATTGCTGGATGGATATTAGAAGAAATGATATAAAAAAAGAAATATATTAAAATTAAAATTATCTAATTTATATCTAATACATAACAAGTGTACAGATTGTTATCACACTGTTAATTTATAGCGTTAGAGCGATTTCGAATTTGATTTTATGTTATTATTGATTTTCTCAAAATATACCTATAGTGTATCACTTATAGTGTATTAAAATAGAGGGTGTTCATGAAAAACTTTACCATAAACACAGGTGAATTAGTGAGAAAATGTATAAGGACGTCCATTTGCTAGATATAGTACATTCATAAAATTCTATAAAATTCAATATACAGTGAAACCTTGATATAACAAATATGAAGGATATTTGAAAATATTCATTATACCAAGCAATTTGTTACAATGAGGTTTGTTATATAGAGGTCAGGTTGGTCTAAGATTCGTTTTACGCAAACTTAAAAAAAAGTAAAACATATTGTAATGAATGCACTTTAATATTTATTTAAAAACACAATATGAAAAATTGGCACAAAATAATCAAAATTGATTAAACAATCAACAGTGTTTGAATTCCTGGATTCCTGTCGAGACATAAATTCTTGTTATGTGGATTAGTAGAATACTTTATGCAGAGGTTAATTATACGTTCTAATTATGTTTTGCAATGATTGAAAAATCCTTATAAATAGTTTTTCACAAAAGTTATTCGTAATGTAAAGGTATTGCAATAACTCTTACGGCCAGTTCTACGGGATTTCTAAGAATTTGGTTAATCGAGGAAATCGTTATATTTAGGTTCGATAGACTAAGGTTATACTGTAGTACATTCATAAATTCTACAAAATCCAATGTAGTACATTCATGAAGTTCTACAAAACCCACAATAAAGTTGTCGTAAATTGAAATTAATATTCATTATTATAATATATGCTTATTTCCGTATATCTGTATAACAGCGTATATTATTTTAGCTCGTTGTTATTTTTGAAATGTTATAAAATAGTATCGATTTTGCTGATTGAAGTAATTAATAATTAATTATATTGTTCGATAACACTAATCCGGGTGCCAAGACACTGTTCTTAGTCGATTATGTTCTAAGGTCACACCAAAATGTTTTCTATGCATTTTGATCTGCTGAAAACGATTTTTGAAGGTGTTTGTCTGGAAAATGGGTTAATAAATTGTTATAAATAATTTTTATAACCAATTAAGAAAATGAATAGTTTCTGAAATAATAAAAATTCGTTACGCTATAACGTTACGTTATATATTACTCTCTAACGGTCATAATTATAGCCTAATCAAAATAAAATCTCGTATCTGATATGATTTTGGTATTTGGTATAAATAATTTTCAAACAGGAATATATTTTGGTAACATATTTTGTAATCATTTAATATACGTAATAAATTAATTCTGATAGAGTAATTATGATTCAAATTAAAAGGATTGACATATTTTATTAATAATGTAATTAATTAATCTAATCGTTTGTTCAATTAGTATTATTATAACATAGTGCTGGACTGAACAAGTTTGATTCGGGAATGTAACCATTTAATTCGTCTAAAGGATCCAGTACTTTGATTACAAATCGCTTTTTTGTAAATATCTCGTATCCAATGCGTCATATGACACTAGAGATTACAATAAATATATAAACCGTAAATATTTTCTACTTTTTAGTTCATTAAAGGCTTGTTTAAAAATTATGTCCTTTATTTTCTACTTTTTAATCTATTACCAGTCCAAGTGGCCGTGCTAAAGACTAACGTACTCTGCTTGGAAATGGGACGTTGCGAATTCAAATTTCGGTTTCACGGATGCACACTTTCCACTTCGTGCACTTTATCTCCAGGTGGGCTGATCATAAGAAAAAGTATGGGCTTAATTTTGCTGAAAATTTTTTAGTATATTATTTTTAAGTGTTAGCTACAACTTACCAGCTTGACTCACCTATTAACAGATATACTTAAGCTGAGGTACGGGGCGCAATACTAAAACTAGATCAACAAAAAGCACTTGGCTATGATCTGATAACGGCGTAGGCTTTAAGGGAATTACCTGAGGAGAGTTTGGTAGTGCTGGCGCAAATATACAATGCGCTACTATGGAGGAACTACGACCCATTTCCGCAGTGGAAGATAATCGCCGAAATTATTATGATATTGAAGCCAGGAAAAAGTGCTTAATAACCGAAATCTTATAGTCCAATAACTATCCTGCCGATAACCTCAAAATTACTGGAAATTCTGTTCCTGAGCAGAATGAACCCCATACTCAAAGAAAGGAAGCTCATTTCGAACCATCAATTCGGATTAAGGCATGTTCACGGCACAATAGAACAAAGTCATAGACTTGTAGATAGTATTTACAATGGCTTCGAAATAAGGAGTACACAGCATTCTTACATATATCTCAGGTCTTTGACCGAGTGTGGCATAAGGGCCTCCTATATCAGATAAAGGAAAGGCTCGCAATAAATTACTTTTTATGCCTAAAATCATACTTACATGAGCGCCGCTTTATTGTAAGACATGGTGAAAATACTTGGATCTTTATTCATGCTGGGGTTTCCCAGGGCAGTTCCTTGGGCCCTATATTTACGTCATACCTACTCTTTACGTCTGACCTACCAGGGACAGATGGCGCAACAGTGTGTACATTTGCTGATGAAACAACTGTTCTCGACGTTGACGAAGTGACTTCTAAAGCAATTGATCTGCTTCAAATAAGGCTGAAAAATATCTCCTTTGGCTCAAAAGATGGCGTATTAGAGACAACGAAATGAGTTAGTTTTGATCATGTCACCATGTCACCTACACACTGAAGAAAGAGACTTGCCCACCTGTTACCTTAAATAATGTTGTTATGCAAATTCCAACCTGGAAATATTGCAGAGATTCCAATCGAAACTCTTACGAATTATAACCAACTCACCTTGGTACATAACCAATGAGAGGTAGCTCCACGATTAAGGTATTCCCACAGTAAAGCAGGAAATAAAGACGGCAATGCCTAAATACAGAGACGTATTTTAAATCATGTGAACGAGCTTGTAGTCGAGCTGATGAAACCGAGAGTCATATACTCAAGACTAAAAAGAAAAATGCCTTCAGACTTATGTGAATGACAGAGCAGAACAAACAAAGACATGTGTAGATCACTGTCTACTTCATTGAAGTGGACCTGGACCACAAACGATTACTAAAAATGATTAACATATTGCTGAATGTCCATGGAGAAACTTATTGTGGTATAAAAAGGAAATTTAATTTAAGGAGATTAGGTTTTTAGTATATCGAGCCTAAAGTTGGCAAAACAGGATACTTATAGAATCACCTCGGTGTCTGTCTGTCTGACTGTTTATCTCTCTCAGAGGTTTTTCTTACAGACTCCATAAATGCTTAAAATAGTTACCCAAATACACACATACGTGCTTCATCAATATTACGCCATGTTTCTGACAAAAGAAGAATATTATAATTACAAGCCATATTGTCAATGATATCATTTTTATGGACTCGAAAAGTTTGTTTATTAAATGTATAGATTTATATACCTGGTCTTGATAAATTTCACTAACTCTGATTCAAATGTTAATAATGGACTTACAGCCCGTCATTCAAACACTAAATTGAACGGAAGAAGTGACGCTGGTTTTGTTCGACCATGATATAATGTAGAATCATTGGTTTTAGATCCAATAAATAATTTTTCTATTGTAGTTAATCACTACTGTACCATTTTATTCAATTTCTATGTCTTAATAGTAAAATTATATCTTAAATTATTTTAAAAAAATAGTATAACTTCTTACGTGTGTACATAAGTACACACACTTTACTTACCTATGATTGTCATACATTTTGCAAATCTCTTTGCTTTGAGCATAAAACACAGTGTCATTATTATCATGACACACGGTGTTGTCAATTCTAATATTGATACTAAATTTAACAAAATGGTTGATTCTCAAAGTCACGTGTCAGAATATACACAATTGACACTACATAAGTCAACATAGATAAGAATGTATAAATTATCCATATTGTACTTGGTTAAAATTCACAAATATTATTTATGACATGCTGGAAACGGTAATTTGTTATTGAGCCAAAATAATCAATCACTATGACTGAAAAAATGACAAATATTTACCATAAAAATATTTGCCAAAATGAATTGTTACTACGACAACTAAAGCTTTGATTTTTATTCAGTTTTACAGTTTTTATTTAGTATTGTGCTATTTATAGATTTATTGACAACATTTAATTTGCACAAAAAAGCTTTGAAAATTATTTTCGTTTTTTAATTAGCTAATACACTACCAAATCATACCAAACATTTTTCTAAATTTATAAAATATCAAATATAAGCGTTCATACCACAGTTTTAGTTCACTCGTGCAATAGAGGAAAAAAGTATAAAATACAATATAATAAACTCAGTACAATATAATATCCTAATTTTTGTTTAAAATCTGTGAAGTATTTTTTTTTAACACAAAAAATAATAATTGGGCGGGCATGAAGTTTTACATGCTTCTAATGAGAAAGAGTGAGAGAGAATGATTACTTTGTTATTAATTATCTCGCGTTCTAATCGGTCAAAATTTTTGAAACTTCGGGATTTGATAGAAAGCGTTATTTTTAGCCTGTGAAAAAAAGAGCAAAATCTGTCGAAAAATTATTTCATTCTGGAACTCCTTTAAATGTTCAGAAGTATATATTTTTTAGATTGACTGACCTACTTAGTTTAGTAAGAACTTAGGTATTCTGAACACGACCATTATTATCTGATGGCTTATATATAAGTGATTACTTTTATTCAGTTAATGGTCGATATTGGAGTGCAACTAAAAAATAAGTTATTATTGTAGGTATGATCTGAAACAAAGATTGTACAATTAAATACAAAATTACAAAGCAATGCTTATTGTTTACCATTTGAAACATTTCCATCGTATACATTTTAATACCATCACCCCGTAAGTTTTTCTCATATTTAAACTTATCAATCAATAATCTTAATTGTAATTGTTCAAAATCATCCGTAACACTTGTCGAATATTGCAACAACGATTCCTGAATTGAATTAAACTAAAAAACAATAACACCAAATGTATCCACTATGTTAATGGTTTAAATACCTTCTATATCGCAGGCATAGCTAAAGCTTTCATGTAGAAGGGGTTAAAAAATGCCCAAACTAGTTTGCGCCCCTGACATCACGCCATAACAAGAACAATAGTTTTATTTCCTTTAAGAGGAAATTTGCTAAAAAGCAGAACTCTAAACGTTAATAAAATCAAGTAAGTGTCACAGAACTTTTTAACGTGTACTATTTTATGGCATAGATATAAAAGGTAACTATGCGGCGAATATTAGCGTTTTTGCGTTGGCTAAGATAGAGGGGGGGGTTATATTTTCAATTTATTCCCTCTGAATTTACTGTATAACTTGAAAAATATGATTTACCTCTGCTTGTACAAATGTTCCAGCTCTTAAAAACAACGTTACAAAAATCAGCTCTGATAGTATTGAGAAAATATTTGAGAAAAAATAACGCCAAAAATTTCCAATAATTTCCGTATCATAACTCCAAACAATTACCAGAATGTATAATGTTAAAACAATTTGTACCAAAAATGTTAAAAATATAATATGGATACCGGGTGTTAATGCATTACTGAGTATCTTAAATGTTGATGTCAAATCATCAATAATATAATTAATAAAATCCCATTTTTCCACAGAACTAATATTTTTGTGATGTACGGTCGTATCATTATAAAAATCTTTATGTTTCGATAGTCCACCACATAGTGTAAATTTGTATAATCCAAAAAAACTGTATCGTGTAAAAACTCCATCTAATGAAAATACCGGATGGATTGTTTTTGCTTTCAGTAATTTTAGTATGAAGCAACGTATACAGTTGGTAACTGCAGCACCCGCACCCAATAATATGCAATAGTATGCAAAAATTGTGGGTATCATTCCACATGCATATTTTGTTGCCAAATAACCGAAGTCTTCTGGTGGCCATATTCGTTTATGTATATAGAACCATAGACCTACTTGAATCCCAATCGATATCATCATTATAGCAAAGCACGCGTTTGCTAAACCACCCACAGAACGTAAAGATTTGTAGCATAGTAATCCAGATGCCCGATAATAAGCTAGAATTAATATTTATTGTTAAGCTTCTTCTCTGGCGAATTTTTTCACTAAGAAATACAGCTACAAGAGTTGTACCGATGTCAAACTTTTGCAAAAATTTCTTCAAATGTTCATCGATCCTAGTAGATGTCCGATCCTACCTAGCAGTTTTAATCCGATTAGAATCAAATTTTGTATGTGAGATGCGTTTGGCATTTGCAAGAGTACATTTCAAACATTACGACAAACCATCATAATTTCGTGTTTTTTTCGTGTCAAATACCAAAAGCGTTTGAGATAACAAATTTAATTTTGATCAGATTAAAATTGTGACCGTTAGAGAGTATATAAATACGCGGAACATATATATATTTACACTTATATGTGTTCTACTCAGCAGATCACAGTTTTAATCCGATCAGATTGAAATTTTCATTTTGTGCTCTGAATTTATTCTGAAGAAATTCGCTAAAGTTCGCGAAAAATATGACGCAGCTCCTGCGTAACGAATTTTGATTGTATTATATTAGTAACATCTTACGTGCATACATAAGTACACACTCTTTACTTACCCATAATTGTCATACATATTGAAATACTTTTTGCTTTGAGTATAAAACTCAGTGTCATTATTATCATGACACACGGTGTTGTCAATTCTAATATTGATACCAAATTTAACAAAAATGGTTGATTGTCAAAATTACGTGACAGAATATATACAATTGACACTACATAAGTAAACATAGATAAGAATGTATAAATTATCCATATTGTACTTGGATAAAATTCACAAACATTTTGTTGTTTTGGGTTATGTATCCAATAAAGTGGATAGATACTACAAAATCGAATAACGAATATTGTTAAATATATTTCTTCACAAAAACATTTTGAATCATCATAAACAATCGAATGTAACAGATGTTGATAAATATCAATTGCGTTGGTTTTGATCAATTCTATGAAATTTGTATTTTTCAATTTTGCTATTGTTTCACGTAAGTTTCTTAATGTTTTCATTGTTTTACGAAATTCCATTGCTGAATGGATATTAGAAGAAAAAATATTAAAATTAAATTTATATCTAATACATAACAAGTATAAAGATTGTTATCACACCGCTAATTTAGAGCATTAGAGCGATTTGCAATTTGATTTTATGTTATTATTGATATTCACATATAGTGTTTTAAAATATAGGGTAGTCATAAAAAAGTTTACCGTAAACACAGGTGAATTAGTGAGAAAATGAACTAAAGGACATCCTTGTACTAGATATAGTACATTCATAAAATTTAGTAAAACACATTGTAATGAATGAACTTTAATATTTATTGAAAAACAAAATATGAAAAATTGGCTCAAAATAATCAAAGTTTACTTTTCACTTTTTTAATTCAAAGAAGACTAACTCGAAAAACTCAGGTTGAGTAAGCTAACGTAAAATTCCCACTTTATGTAAAATTTAACCATTTAGACATTCGTAACAAATTATAATAATTAAAATGTTTTCTATGTATTTTTCTCCGCTGAATACGAAAGTATTTGTTTGGGTTGATAAAATGGGTTGATAAATTTTTATAACCAATTAAGAAAATGAAATGTTTCTGAAATAAAAAATATTTCTAGTACTTTATTCAAAAACAAACAAAAAAATTGGTTACGCAGGAGCTGGATCAACTTAGCGAATTTCCTTAGAATACATAAATTACTCTTCAGCGGTCACAATTATAGTCTTATACAAATGAAATCTCGTATCTGATATGATTTTGGTATAAATAATATTCAAACAGGAATATATTTTGGTAACATATTTTGTAATCATTTAATATGCGTCATAGATTCATTCTGATAGAGTAATTATGATTCAAGTTCCAATGATTGTCATATTTTATTAATAATGTAATTAATTAATCTAATCGTTTGTTCAATTAGTATTATTATAACATAGTGCTGGATTGAAGAACTCTGATTAGGGAATGTAACCATTTAATTCGTCTAAAGGATCCAGTACTTTGCTTACAAATCGCTTTTTTGTAAATATCTCGTATCCAATGCGTCATATGACACTAGAGATTACAATAAATATATAAACCATAAATATTTTGTACTTTTTAGTTCATTAAAGGCTTGTTTAAAAATTATGTCTATTATTTTCTACTTTTTAGTCTAAAACCAGTCCAAGTGGCTGTGGCAAGATCTAACGTACTCTAATCTACCATACCGTACTCTAAGACACCATATCATAGTACACTGCATATAGACAGCTATATATACACTATACATTGTTTCCATATTGGATGTATTTTAAAATACAAACTGTATATTGTAACACTTAGAAAGTTTTAGTTGGTTCAATTTGAACGGGAGTGTATATACAGCTGATTGGAACAATAAACTCAGTTAGTTGGTATATTTTCACTTATTTACATACATTTTTAATAGATTATGTATTTCTTTGGTTTCTGGTCTACTCAAACCTACTTAAACTTATAAAATTCATCGATTTTATAATAAACCAAATCATTTAATCTAATTTAATTTAATATAATTTATGGTTGTTTTATTACTTTATTACCTTAAGACATGAATTTTTAACTAGAAAAACACCTTATTTCCGAAATGAGGTACCTAAAAATCGAATAAACAACAAAATAATATTGTATCATTAGGGTTATAATGTACAACCTAATATTATACAATTAGACTGTTGTTCCATTTCTTTTATGAGCAAATAACATGATAACTAAATCATTCGCACTTTATTATATTAAACACATGCGTAAATCATACAGGTTGTTTCACAGTAAAATGTAAAAAGTGAAAACAAAGAAAACTTAAAGCTGAGTTTTTGATATTTCTAAACTATATTAATAATATTATTTTCCATAATAACTTGGAAGCTGGGAGGTTATGGGTTCGAATCCCGACATCAGTAGTTTGTCAATTATTAAGAAAAAAAAGGGGGGGCGGTTAATTGACTAAACTGTCGGTGTATGGACAAGAACGAAGTAACCGGCTATGTTTGAAAAGGTTTTCTGCAATTTCCTTCACGAACTGCAGATGACGATCGACATAGTTCTATTCATAGTCCGCTTCCGCCACATATCCTACCAATTTTTAGTCTATAAACAAAATTTCCTTCCACTCCACTCACATCCTAACATCCTTAGACATCATAATGGACCTTATGGTCGAAGTGTAGCCCGTCCAGGGCAGCCTCTGCAATCTATCTATCTGTATGTCGTCCATAATAATTTTTGAACGACTAATAATATGTTTATGAAAAGTCATTTAAGTGTGATTTTAGATCATAGTTAATCAAAATGCCGAAAATAATCGTCTGTCTTTAATTGTTGTAAATTGAAAAAAGTAAAAAGTGATTTACTGCAGCCTTTATAAAAATGAATTACTGTTTTTTTCACTGTTTTGATTATTTTATTAAAGATAAAACGCCGTAATGCAGAATAAAAATTAATGTGGTTTGAAATATGTCAATGGAGTTTAAAGTTTATTTAAGATAGATAAAACGAGGAAATTAAATTATTCTTTCAAACATACACTTCTAATAAAGAGTAAAAAAGCAGTAGTTATATTACTCAGTTGATAAAAGCAGTACAATTTGAAAACTACTCTGTTTTTACTTTGAAAGTTGAAGCTTTTATATTATATATGAAATATTTGACAAACTTATGATTATCTTGTTGAAATAAACTTTTTAATAATTCATTGTATACCTTATATATATATATTAATGTACAGAAAACCATTTTTTTAAAAAGATTTTTTTTTATTAATTAATTTTTTTTAAATTTTTGTCGACAGTACATTTTATAATCAGAATAATGAGCTCTTTCGTGTGACCTGAATTATGGAGACGATATTTTTTAAACATTGTGTATCAAAACACATCAGTATAAAGTTTACATGTGGTCTTAGTATGTAAATATTATACATAATTATTAAATAATACTTCTTTAGGTAATCAACAACGTCTTTCGCTTTGGGACTTTTACTTATTAAGTTTAAGTAGTATTATAGTAAATATGGATATGTAAATATGGGATGCCTGTAGTTATAAGAAAATTTACAAACAATAATAACAGTACACACAAGTATATATATATATATATATATATATATATATATATATATATATATATATAAATAAATATATATATATATATATTTATATATATATATTTATATATATATATTTATATATATATATATATATATATATATATATATATATATACATCCGGTGTTGTTCTGAAAATTAACTTTGTATTATACGAAATATTAAATTATTTAATGAATTGTATACATCTAAACTATTATCTTGTATAGTCTGTTTTAGAATTATTAATCTTAATTAAAGGTAGTTCACTCGTAGACCCGCTATTTTTAAGAGTTTGATGATTTTCGAATATCCGTGTCCATTATTTACTTAAAAAACAAAATATTTCGACCGATTTTGAAGCGATATATCAGTTGTTATTTGTATGTAAACGGTTTAGCAGTTTTTGTCTAAAAATTTCTTAAAAAAATAACTATCTTATAAAGTTGAATTTTATTTAAAAAAAAGTATGTGTACTTATGTACGCACGTAAGAAGTTATACTTCGTTTTAAATAACTTTTGTAAAATAATATAGTAGTAGAAAAACTACAATAGAAAAATCATAAACTATATTTAAAATTTATGATTCTACATTTTATCATGGTAAAGCAGAACCAGCGTCACTTCTTCCGTTAAAATTACAGTTTGATTGACTGGCATTAAGTTCATTATTTACATTAGAATCAGAGTTAGTGAAATTCATCAAGACCAGGCTAGGTTTATCAAAATATACATTTAATATACAAAGTTTGAGCCAAAGCCAAAAAAATCTATCACAGATAATATGGCTCGTAATTCTAATATTCTTATTTTACCAGAACATGGAGTAGTAATGATGAAGACATTTCTGTACCTACTTTTAACTGTATAGTCAAATTTACCAAAATAATCGTTAATCTTTCTATAATGTATAACATTATCTTATTTTTCAATATCCAAAAATCATATTACACACAAAAAATTACTATCCACTGTAGAGTGTAGAGTGTATTTTCGAAACAGCTATACAGTCTGTTGTCAAATGCATTCTGAATAGGGAATCAATGTTAAATAAATAAATAAAATATTTACAATAAAACCATACATCCATACACATACTTACAAACATCTGGGCTGATTGTGTTATGATGTTGGTTTGATACCATTTAAGAGTGGGGATTTACTGATGCCCACCTAATTTATAATATTATTATTCATTACATATGCACACTATTAACTACAGAGTACCCCCACTATTTTTATTTCTTTATGAAGCATTGTGTAGTTATATAGTAAATAATATTTAACATGGATTCTCTATTGGCAAAGCTGTCCAAAACAGACGGTATACACTGAACAGGTATAGATACTATTTATACTTGTTAATAAGGGCCCTGAAAGTCACCTAATGGTACCTATAATTTATTAAATATTAATTTACATATTAATTTCGTTAGTTTCACAATGCTATAAAATACTTGAGATATATTCTACAAGAACGGTGTAGTATAATTCAGGAATTTTATGGAATTTTTATGATGTGAAAATTTTCATGAATTGTATAAACCATGTCGGGCTGTCTTCAGGCAATATGTGAAGGGTATTGTTTTTCCGTAAATATTATTCAATTTGTCTCATGATTTTATATAAAACCTAGAGAAATTCATTTATAATCTTCTCTGATTCCAATGTAAATAATGGCTTTAATGCCAGTCTATCAAACTCTTATTTTAACAGAAGAAGTGACGCTGGTTCTGTTTTAATATGATAAAATATAGAATCATTGGATTTAGATACAATATATAATTTTTCTATTGTAGGTTTTCACCACCATACCATTTTATTAAACTTTTGTGTCTTCATAGTAGTGTTGCCATTATTATATATTATTTTATAAATTATTTAAAAAGAACTTCTTAAGTGCGTACATAAGTACACACTCACTTTTTTTAATGAGCTTATACTTATTATTTTCGGATCTATGTCGGCGAAAAATTTCGTTCTTCAATCGTTGTAAAAAATTAATTTGGATCAGTCCAAAAATGAGTTTTCGAGTGAATTACTTTAATCGCCACAATATGTTTTACTTGAAGTACATATATCGTTTTCTGCTAATGTGGTATTTGAATGAATGTCTAGACAAAACATATAATATAATATAAGTTAAATTTATGTATTACTCGCCAGTTGTATAAGAATTTTTCTACAAGAAGTTTAGCTATTCTCAATAGAATACCAAATTGTACTCTTTGCTGGTAACATAAAAGATGTATACTTACTTACTCAAATATGACTGAATATTACACAGTGAATTTATTTACTTAAAGGTATATTTACCTTTCGAAACTATTCTCAAACTCAAGTATAGGAAAACAGATATAGAAAGAAAATATATTGCATTTCAAGTATATAGAAATCTCTGTTTTGTTCTAAATCGTCTATATAGCATAGTCAACTTGACGTAGTGAAAAATTTGTCAGAATTGCATAGGACTTTTCGAATCTTATTTTTCCAGTTTAACTCGTTTTCCATCAACAATTCTACTATAAGTAGTCTGAGTATAATAATTATGAATGCTGACCAGAAATTTTGTTTTGACTTTTAAAGTTTCACACACATAGTCGTAATATTATTGAACTTAATCTGATAAGCGTGGTACCGTTTATTACGGACACTATTTACATACGGTTTACACGCATAGGTGGGCGCAGACGGTTCGACGGAGTCGAACGACTCTCCATAAGCTGGGTGAGAGTAAGTAAAATAGGTATGTTTTGAAGTAAGACGGAACGATGTTTCAATACAGGTTGTCCTACCGATTATTGCCCAATAATTTATTCAATCAATTTCGAATTAGTTTTATAAAATATTTATTGTTTAAAAAATATCTTTTACAATATGGAGAGATACACCAAAAAACATAATAATAATAATAACAATAATAATAACAACAGTAATGATGATAGCAATAACAATTATTACAACAACAACAACTATATGTATTCCCACTTTATGTAAAATTTAACCATTTAGAAATTAGTAACAAATTACCAACTCTACCCCCCCCCCCCCACACCCAGCTTTATCATTGGCATCTCTTTTGTATCCAGTGTCATCAAATTTCCATGACACTATACCCCCTACTAAGAAAAAATAATTAAATCAAGTAAATAATTGTTTATTAGTTCTACGATATGAATAGTTTAGGCAAATTATTCGGAATTTCCTAAAATCTAATTCTAAAATCTAACCTAAAGCTAAATCATCAAAAACTTTACAAGCGGTAAATGTAAAAGATCAAAAGATTTATATTTTATAATTTATATAACATTTTATGCCCCAAATTACCAGCCCAAAATTCCAGAGTATGTATTCAATGTATTGTATGTATTGTATTCTTTGAATAATAGTGACCATAAAAAATAGTTGGTATTATTATATTTTTTTCAGAAAATGTTTTAATTAAATATTATGATCAATGAGATTTGTTTTAATTTGAAAAAAGTAAGACATAAAATTAATTTTCAGTACCATGTGCTATTATTATATACGGGAATCATTATTCTCAGAGCACATTTTTCTCAGCTATTTATCAAAAAAAGGAGTTCCTTTTGAAAAACGCAAGTGAATCTTCAAATAACCTTGATTTTTTCCTACAGCGCTTCTTTGTAGAAATATCCATATAAATTGTTTAAAAGGAGCGCCCTGTACATGCATATATGATAATACTAAAAATGTTTTAACTAGATCAATTTTTCGCTTTTAAGATAGTCCAGCATTGTCTTGTATTATCAGGGAAAAAAAGCGGTTTGTTTTTATTATAGAACAAATCCATATACTCATATATACATATATTTATATACAAATTAATGTAATTTTGAAAGAAAATAAAATTTTTAACTATTATATTTCGAAAACAAAACGGTAAAACGTGATTTTTTTGAAAAATTTATTTAAGAAATATTTATCTTTACTCTCCTAGTTTTTTAATACAATAGATAAAAGTTGGGCTGGCATGAAGTTTTACATGCGTCTTATGAGAGAGAATGAGAGTGAACGATTATTTTGTTATTAATTATCTTGTGTTCTAAACGGTCAACAATTCTGAAACTTCGGGATTTATTAGAAAACGTTATTTGTAGCTTGTGAAAAATGCTGGCACTTCCTTAACTGGACAATGGGCGTCCAAATTTGATGTTAGTCTATACAGTTTTATAATTGCATTGTGCCTTATTGTTTTGGTTTTCCTGTTTTCCGGTTTTCCTTCGGTTTGCCTTATTGTTGTTCATTATAAACTTAGTAACAACTTTTATTCGAAATTTATTTTTTCGTAAACTGAATGAAAAAGGCTCAAATCAACTCTAAATTTTTTTAAAATAACATCAACTATTGCGGCCAATTGTACATTGCTCGAACTTGATACCACACACTCCTATGTGTATATACACTTTTCCAATTTAATTTGTGTAACAGTTAAAATGTTATTATGGTGTCATTAAACATCGTGTAAAGAATATTTTAAATAACTAAACAAAGACAATTAAAGTTATTAAATTAATGTTATTTAGATCATCTTGGTTGACAAGCTCATCGTTAAAAAGTTTTTACCATGTCTCTTTTTATGCTGATAATGGAGTATAAATTATATGTTACAAACATACATTGAATATATAATTATTTCTTAATAATTTACATATTCGTAAAACAGATGATTAAATGATAATTAGAATTCTAACAGATACATGAATATCAACAAGTGAAAATAACAACCAACTGAATTTATTGCTTAAATATGCAGTAAATACTGAGTTAATTGTCGACGCGTAAACTGTTTATATTAGTTTTCTTGCACACAAAAGTATAAAAATACATAGTAGTGTAAAAAATAATAAATACATATATGGTTACGTCAGTGATTCTCAACCAGTGTACGGCGGCACTTTTGTGTGCCGCCAAATTCTTAAAGTGTGCCGCCAAATTTTATAAATGTATATAGTAAAATATTAACCAACATAAAAACGAAAAAAAGATTGAGACTGTTAAATGTAGAAGACGATATGAGAGTAGCATTGTCATTTTTACGACCAAATATAAATGAAATTATCATAAAACATCAAGCTCAAATTTCTCATTAAAAGTGTTCTTATTATTAACTAGTAATGAATCCCTTAATAAACGTACTGTTGTTTTTGTAGTACATTTTATTTTATTTTATATTCAAAATTATTATCATAAACTATTTTACACAGTGTATTATAGGTAAGTAAACAACTTTTAAACTTATCTTCTTCTTTATGTGCCGTTTAATTTTGAAATCGTTTAAAGTGTGCCGCAACAAAAAAATAATTGAGAATCACTGGGTTATTTAATGAAGTGAAATTTTTGTTGTTTCATGTCAAATTGTGGCTGAAATAATCACCTTATGTAATGTTTCCTACAAAAGTTGATTATTTTTAAAACAATAATATTTTTATCATTTATCAAAAATTCTTTTTTTTTTTAAATAATTTAGACAAGTTTTAAAATTCATTTCTTTTGAAACCTACTAAATTTGTAGTAAACTTCCTAATTCTAGTATTGTATTACTAATTTTCTAACACTGATTTTTTAGCAAGTGTTGAGACCACAGCGTCTCTCTCTTGAAATTAGTCAGAGAGAGAGTTTGATATATATATATATATATATATATATATATATATATATATATATATATATATATATATATATATATATATATATATATATAAATATTCTATTACCTGACCCAAAATTTCAATAAAATTCAATATATTTTAATTTATTTTGTTTAATATGTTATTTATTTTTGTATATTGATTTCGATTTTCTATCTATTTCTAATTGTCAAAGAGTAAATTACGACTAGCTTATTTATACTGATGATGACTACTTTGTAGTCGAAATACGTATTTATAATACAAAAACTGATCTAGGTACTGGGGCGAACTTGAAATTTTACTAATACATTGTGTCTATGTTGAATACAATTTATAAAATAATTATATATCGTAACTAACAATTTATTTTGTTGTAACCAAACTATATAAATTTGATAAAATTATCATTCATGAATGGTGGTTAATAACTTGTGAGTGAAATGAAGTTTTGTTGTTTTTGTGTATAATTGAAAATAACTGTTGGTGAAATATCTATTATCATCATTATTCATTTGTAATTTACATGTGAAAGTAATTAACTGAATGCCATAGTATGTTACTCGACTGTTTTGTTTATGTTCATTTATTTAAAAGAATACCCAGTGGCAAATTTATCAATAAAGTCCATTTGTATTATAGGCCACAAATGTAGTGATTGTTTTTCTCCGAAGTTTATAGTGGATTTTTGCCTTATTGATTCGGTTTTTGGGAAAATATTTCGAATAAAACTTTTTAATTTATTTATAATGAACAACATTGAGTCAAAGTATTTTTTCGAAAATTGAATGGGTAAGACACAAATCTATTATAAAATTTTGTAAGAAAAACGCTATTTTTGTGGTCATTTGTACTGTGAACCACAAAAGTTAATGTCATTTTTTTAAATTTTGTTGTTGATTTGTGCCTTATTGATTCGGTTTTCGAAAAAATTGTTTCGGATAAAATTTTTATTAAAAAGATGACATCAACTTTTTTGTGGCCAAGTGTACGTACACAGCAGTGACGCGCGTCAATTATGCAGCAGTTTAGTTTCAGTTTTCCCAATAAGTCGTTTATTTACTTATTACACAGTATTTAATTAAATTAAATACTGATATGAAAAAATTAACTCGTCAACCAGGAATCGAACCTCGGGCCTCTGGATATCTAGTCCAATATGCTTCCGCTACACCAAAGACGACTGTGCCGTAATAGCCAACTTTTTTATATCATTCTTATTTTTATTTATTTAGACAGTATTACTTCTGTCGAAGTTATTATTAATATTTGTTTATTTGTGTATATTTAAGCGTCAACATAACGATGTTTGTCCAAATTCCTTTCGGTTACGTTTAGTGTCTTGTTTCATCTGTTAAATATGAAACATGCAATATAATAATTCTTTCTTTCGATTCTTTCAATAAATTGCCAATAAAGATGCGTTTCAGATATGGGAAATAAAATATATGTTTCAGATATCAATCAATTAACTATCCTAGATTTTAAACAGAATCAAACTGTTTAGTTACGCCTGTTAGTTATAATAATTGAACAATACTTAAAGTCTGAGGGCTCATCGATGAAATTTTGCATATCCAATAATATAAACAGCTCTTTGTGTAACTCATCTACACAAAATCTAACCCACTTCTAGTAATGCTAGCAGGATGCGATTTTTTGCATTCGACGTGGGATACCTTCAATTTTTCGGGAAAATTCGGAAATCTGTAATTTCACCAACGTAACCCCCGCGAAAATGGGGAAAAAAACAAAAAAATACCTTCTTTACTTCTATACATGCGGTGCGGTTTTTCGCATTATTTCAAGAAGGCGGAGCCAAGGCTCCAGGTTACTACAGGGTTCAAAAGTGAGTCATTATATATATTTATTGAGCAATATTTTTATTTTATTTATGTAGGTATTCAGAATGTCTTAAAGTTAATAATAAGGTGAATAAAGTTAATGATATGTTACAAATATTGTGGTTATTTATGACTATGCCGTCTGGTGGAAAGAATAAGAAACAGAGTAGTGAGACTCAATTGTGATAGTTACATATGCGTATATAGGTTTATGTTATTAAAATAAACAATGCTATTTTGTTAATGAAATTCATCTCTTTTTATGAAAAATGAAAAGTGATAATTATGATATGAGGTTTCGACTCAGGAAAATATAAGACATATTGTAGTGTATATGAATACTCAATTAGAGCAAATAACGACTGCTATGTTCGATCAACAGACTACAAGGCCAAGACTGTTTAGTTTATCTTCAAAAGAATAAAAAATGTAAATTTAATTTAAATTTTTCGAGCACATAAGCATATTTTTTTATTGAAATAGTTTTTTTTTATTTCACTTTAAAACTATTTTTAAATATTATTATTATTTAAATATTTTAAATTTTATGTACATATTTTATTTAAGTATATTTTCTTCGCGTCTGGTAACACTGGTAAAATTATTATTTATACCAAACATCAAAATTATAGGGTGTTTTTCAAATTTTTGACGGAATATTTTTGCCGTTAATTATTCATTTTCCAAAAAAAAAAAATGTTTCGAACAAGTCTATATAAAATGATCTCAATAAGAATGAGTGAAAAAACAAACCAACTGAATTAATTGCTTAAATACCCGGTATATTTCAACACCCGAGTTCATTTTCAAATGCGTGAATTGTTTCTTTTACTTTTTACACACGCACAAATGATTACAAGGAAATGTATAAAGACTAATCAAGGGTAATTACCGATGTTTGTGCCGATTTGGCGAAAATTGTGGCCAAACTAATTCATTTTATGGAAAAAGTTACTTATTTTATAAAAAAGAACACATATGTTTTCTCGTAGTAAGAGAAAAGATTAAAATTTCAAATTCGCCCTCTTTACCTAGATCAGTTTTTTGTATTATAAATACGTATTTCGACTACAATGTAGTCATCATCAGTATAAATTAGCTAGTCGTACTTTACTCTTTGACAATTAAAAAATACATAGAAATTAGATTTCCATAATATAAAAAACGTTGATCTTTTCTAATCTTTTAAGTCTTATAATGAAAGATAGCAAACATATTTTTTAATACTTAAAATTATGCGGCTTATAATTCTGTTATACGTAAATAATGCATAAATTAGGTTTTATTTAGACACTCGTTATAATATATGAAAAGTAGAAAATATAATAATAATAAAACATATTTGCATGTATAAAATAATAATTTAAAAACTAAAGAAATTATTGTAAATTTGGTTTATGGCCAACAAACACGAAGGATATATTTTATAAATTAAAAAACATAAAAAATGCATAATTAGATGTAATAATAACGTTGTGCATTTCTCTGCATTATTCTTAGTTATTATTGTAAATTAATACTTTAATATCTTTGTGATAAACTACAAATTTCAATGAAAACTGCTACTGTTTAAGGTGGTTCACTCACCTTAAAGCATAGGTGGGCAGACATTGCTGCACTCAGCTCTGAGTGAGAGGTAGGAAGAGAGATAGAGTAAATATAAGCAATCCTACCAATTATTATTATCTTCTTTTTTGAATTAAAACATTTTCTGAAAAAAATATAATACAAACTCTTTTTTTTATGGTCACTATTATACAAAGTATATGATACATACAATACATTGAATACATACTCCGGTATTTTGGGCTGGTAATTTGGGGTATAAAATGTACCTTTTTAATATATTTGGGTGTGAATAAAATATAAATGTTGTATAAATTATAAAATATAAATCCTTTGATCTTTTACATTTCCGCTTGTAAATTTTTTTATGATTTAGCTTTAGTTTAGATTTTAGAATTAGTATTTAGGAAATTCCGAATAATTTACCTAAACTATTTAGTACAAAAAACATGCCAATGATAAAGCTGGGTGGGGGGAAGGTTTGGAAATTTGTTACTAATTTCTTTATGGTTAAATTTTACATAAAGTGGGAATACATATAGTTGTTGTTGTTGTTGTAATTATTGCTATTGCTATCATCATTATTGTTGTTATAATTATTGTTATTATTATTATTATTATTATGTTTTTTTAAAATAATAAATATTTTATAAAACTATTTCTAAATTGATTGAATAAATTATTGGGCAATAATCGGTAGGCAACCTGTATTGAAACATTGTTCCGTCTTACTTCAAAACATACCTTCTTTACTTACTCTCACCCAGCTTATGGAGAGTCGGTCGACTCCGGTGAGCCGTCTGCGCCCACCTCTGCCTTAAGGTAGCTCAGAATCATAAACTTACTAGTTACAGATATACGAATTGAATATATCTAGTATATCGCAAATAGTGTTATAATATTAATACTATATCATAGTGATAAACTATGAATTTCAATGAAAACTGGGTTCCAAATACAATTTTTACTTATTTGCTGTCTGAAATTATATAGCTTGTTTTTTAAAATAGACCCAATCTGGAAACAATGTATAGTTTATCCATCGCTGTCTATATGCAGTGTACTATGATATGGTGTAATTTGTTACGCTTAAGTTTGGGTGTATCAGAGTACATTATATCATGGTATGAGTATGAGCGACGCAGACGTATACTTGGATGGTAGGTACTATACGATACACAAACGTAATGTATAGTTTATCTATCGCTGTCTATATACAGTGTACTGTGATATTGTGTACTTTGTTACACTTAAGTTTGGGTGTAACAAAGTACATTATATCATGGTATGAGTATGAGCGACACAGACGTATACTTGGATGGTATGTACTATACGATACACAAACTTAATTTATAGTTTATCTATCGCTGTCTATATACAGTGTACTGTGATATGGTGTACTTTGTTACACTTAAGTTTGGGTGTAACAAAGTAACATTATATTATCGTATACTGTACATAGACAGTGATAGATGCACTATACATTGTTTCTAGTTTCCATTTTAAAATACAAGCTGTTTATTTCCATGACATTTGTTACACTTCACAAGGTTATAAGAAATAGCTTGATATATCCATTATTGAAAGTCCAAAAATCGGAATTTCATACTGCTGTGCTTGTAATTTCTATTGTTTAGCTGATATTACTATTAAGATTGTACGTGTTATTAATCAATAGTAAATACACATAAATTTTTTTTGAGAGAGATCTGACGTCCAGGATCTGGTTAACCGCATTTTTGTCATGAAATTGAACTATTAACTGCTAAATACAAAACGTTATACAACTTCAAATTAATCACTGGAAACGAAAAAGTCGATGAGGCCGCCAAACAAGCCCAAAACTCCGGAACACCATCGAATGAAATTACAACACAGGATGCAATAAATCATGCAAAACAAAAACTAATATCCCTACGAAAACAAAATTGGCTTAACTCCTCCCCCAGCAAATTAAAGTTAATCAAACCTGATTTTCAGCCCTGGGAGTCCAGTCATCAACAAGATCGGAACTTTGAGGTGGTCCTCGCAAGACTCCGCATCGGACACACTAAACTCACCCACTCATATCTGTTGAAGGGAACACAGCGGCCCCTATGTGCAACATGCCAGACCTCAATGACAACAGAACACATACTGATCCCATGCGCAAGATACCACATCTCCAGAAACAAACACAACCTGCCAAGAAACCTCAACCAACTGCTATCGAACGACAACAACATATTAAACAACCTAAAGCTTTTTTTAGTGGATACCGGACTCATGTACTGTGAAATCAAACTATATATATTATTGGCTGTACATATGACCATAGTTGTTCAAAGTACAGCCGTTAAACTACAATAATTAAAAAAAAAAAAAAAACTTCAAATTAAGTAGTTAAACTATTGAAGATTATGTTAAAAAATAATAAAAAAGTCTTCTGACTTTTAGGTTTTAGCATATTTTGATATAAACAAAGAAAAATGTCTATCTATCTCTTATATGGAATATATAGTTAAGTATTAAATATACCGTCTGTTTAGTTTACATCTTCGTATCATAGATCCCACGAGTATGAGAGAGTACATATGTACATATACATTAAGCAATGTGTATGAGAAGGAGGTCTTATAGGTTTGATAAACAAGCACATTTTTTCATAACAGTTCGAGTGGTCACCAACCACTCTCATCACTATAAGACCTCCTTCTCATACACATTGCTTAATGTATACATATGTACTCTCTCATACTCGTTATGAATATTATTCATTATTTTGAAAAATATGCTTGTTTATCAAACCTATAAGACCTCCTTCGCATACACATTGCTTAATGTATACATATGTAGTCTCTCACACTCGATATGAATATTATTCACTATTATGAAAAATATGCTTGTTTATCAAACCTATAAGACCTCCTTCGCATACACATTGCTTAATGTATACATATGTACTCTCTCACACTCGTTATGAATATTATTCACTATTTTGAAAAATATGCTTGTTTATCAAACCTATAAGACCTCCTTCTCATACACATTGCTTAATGTATATGTACATATGTACTCTCTCATATTCGTGGGATCTATGATACGAAGATGTACATTAAACATAGTGTATAGTATAATTTATTCCCTTTATCTTTCAATAATTTGCTCTATCTTTCTCCAACACGCTCGAATAACCTTAAGTACGTCATAAGCTTCATTATATTTTAAACTATTTAAGAATAAAATAGATTGTAGAGGCTGCCCCGAACAGGCTACTCTTCGATCATAAGATCCATTGTGATGCCTACGGATGTGAGGATGTGATTGGAGGGGAAGGAATTTTTGTGTGTAGACTAGGAATTGGTAGGATATGCGGTTGCAGCCGACTCTGATAGGAACTAAGAAAAGTTCGTGAAGAAAACTGCAGAAAACTTTCACAAAGCATAGCCGGTTACTTCGCTCTTGTTCATACGCCGACAGATTGGTCAATTACCCGCACCCTTTTTTTTCTTAATAATTGACAAACTGCCGATGTCGGGATTCGAGTCCATAATCTCCCAGTTCCAAGTATACAAAATGCCTCAGACATACGTTTTAGACCGCTCGACCAGTTTTTGGACACTTGTTTATTAAAGAATAAACTATCAACTTGAAAATTTCATAGAATATTTTTAAAATATTATACTTCAGCAAATGTAACGAAAAAATTCAATATTTTTTTAAAATTTTAAGTACCCGAAACCCCTTAAGCTTACTGTCACTGACACATGTTTTAAATACAAATTAACCCTTTAATATGTAAAAGTATTTACAAATGGATTTGGTTTGTGTGTGTGTGTGAGTTTTTTTGACACATCCTTTTTTTGACAAGATACAAAAAAAAAATTTATAGTTCACCAAATAATTCCAGTAGACCATTTTTTTTCTCACTAAATATGTATTCAAGCTTTAGGGGAATTACAATAAATAAATCATGAAATATCAGGAAGAGAGAAACAAAAAAACAAAAACGATATAGAAGAAACATAATTAAAATTTGGCAGGCTTTTTGTCCCGAGTTGTATTATATATATATTTTGTAACTAAGGCATGAAAATTTTAATATCATAAAATACAATGCGTGTCAGTCAAAGGATAATTATACAAGTTATACAATTTAGTAATACAGATTTATTGTTTTTGTGAGCCAGGCCGAATACAAAAAACAAATCAAATCTAATTTGATTAAAAAGATTGTTTTTGACACAAGAAAATGTCCAATAACGTTTGTAATAGGGAATATGCATGACATTTTTTTTCGCTTGAATTGAAGCATGTTTACTTGACAAATGTCATGGTAAAATTACTTTTTAAATAACTTTAAAAATAAGCGAGATATGAATGATTGAAATTCCCGATTTGACAAAGAGGGTGATAGCCCTCTTGATATGTTATGTGACGTCATATTACACTTTCACCATTTAAAATACACGTAAAACTCCGTTTTTAGTATTTTTGCAAGAAAGAGACAGATAATAATCTTTAAAAGCTTGTAGCTTCCTTGATATTTGTCGGATTTTAATTTCGTTTTTAAATATTATTACAGTATTAACAGTATTTTCATATTCTGAAAATAAATGTGAAAAAAAATTTTCATGCATATTCCCAATTGAAGTATTGTCCTTAAAATATAAGATTGTCCTTAAAGTATAATATACAAAATGTACAAAAGATGCTGATTTAGGAGCTAACAAGTTTTAGGACTTAAAATACCATCATATTTTATTTGAAAATAAAATCCATGGAATAAAGTTTGCAACGTCTCTGTTGGAACAAGCTATTGCAAATCACCGTTTATACCTTCTTTCAGAGACCGACAATAAAATCGAAAAGGTTTATCAGGAAAATTTTATTTTTGGACTCTAATTTGCATTGCAATTTTTTCATCTGAACTCTTAATCTCTGGAGTGTATGGAGGTGGCTTGTATGTGAAGTACTTCTCATCTAAGATTGATAGAGTCCAGTCTAAGTGACCGAACGGTCCATGGCGTTATGTCTGGGCAGTATGCCTACTTGGAAACTGGGAGATTATGGGGTCGAAACCCGACATCGGCACTTTGTCAATTATTAGGGGAAAAAAGGGACGGTTGATTGACTAAACTGTCGGCGTATGGACAAGAACGAAGTAACCGGATATGCTTGAGCAGGTTTTCTGTAGTTTTCTTCAAGAATTCCAGATGAATATCAGCGTAGTTCCTATCAGAGTCGGCTACAGCTGCATATCCTACCAATTCCTAAAATATACACAAAAATTCCTTCCACTCCACTCACATCCTCACATCCTAAGGCATCACAATGGACCTTATGGTCGAAGTGTAGCCCGTCTAGACTGATAGATATACTTGTGCTAATGAAGTTTGGTCACCGCAACTGTCTTAACTCTTACCTACGGTTTCATGCGTCCAATTCTGGTACACTACAGCAGCCTGTAAACTAAACTAGGTGAGGGGGCATTGTGGAGCAGTCTGGATCCTGGTCCGTTTAGATTGGTTGCTAATCGTGTGAGTTGTCAACCTAAGCTTGTGACAGAAACTTTCCACACCCTAAATTAGAAGGTAAATTAAAATAAAACCACAAGCTTGCAGGTCCCAGGTGCCCAAGCTTTTATTCTGCTACCTCATCATCAGAATCGAAGATGGTGGTAGGTTAATTAATAACCTGCTTTCTCTCTTAGATTAAAAACTATTACTGAAACTAGATTATTGGATTTTGGTTGTGCTACCCATGGAAATAATTGAACGGTATGCAAGTAATTAATAATTATAACCCTTAATCTCCAAAAAAAACGATAATCGATTGTGTATAAATAAAACATATAGATAGTAAAACTTTTGGAAGAACATTTTTTATTGCTCCAAATTCCAAAGACGTGAAGACAACTTCTAAAGCGGCGTTTATTTTTCGAATTTTGCACTCTATTTAAAAAAAAAAATTGTTTCGAATAAAGTGAGTAATTATAGACGTTCTAGCATAGCATCTGGATTTAATCTTGAATTCAATTTCCAATCGGGATGTGCAAGTTTTTTCATTTCTTAAGTTTGATGTGAAAATAATATTCAAAGTTTTTAGTTATAAAAATGAAATTATTTTATTTTATATACATATTTTCCGAAAATCCAATGGTTTGGCATAAAATCCTCTTATAGATCTTTGACTTCTAGAGATGGGTTTAGAAGTGTATTAGTGTCGAATCCATATAATCGCTCAATTTATGTTATGTGTAATTTCAATTTTTACAGTGTAGCTCCAGGATATTAGAGCTAGAGTACTTTGTAAATAAATCTGTATGAGTACCTTATACACACTTTACTTTAAATTAATACCTTTACGTTTTCCATTTTCATTATAACTTGTTAAAATAATAAAATTTATAAGTGTACAAACAAACATACAACAGGCATAGTAAATTAAATAGTGCTAAGTATATGTATAATAAACAAGTTGTACACTACATATGGGTGATTCTCTGCTAACTGTGATTTAAGGACGTTCATGCATGGGGCCTGATAGTAAACAAAAATAATTCGTTACGCAGGAGCTGCTTCAACTTAGCGAATTTCCTTAGAATACATAAATCACTCTCTAGCGGTCACAATTTTAGTCTGAATAAAATAAAATGTCGTATATGATTTTAGTATTTGCAAGTCCAATTTTATTAATCAATGACATACGTCGAGGGGAATAAGAGGGGGGGGGGGGTATAAAGGAAGAAGAAAACACAAAATATAAAATATCTCTCTTAATATTAGAACAATCGAAAAGTGTAAGGAATAAAGTTGTAGAAAATCAAATTTGCTACAATTTATCATCTTATCATTTTTGCTCAAACTCTAATGTGTACAGAGATATTAAGGAATTTAATTATCAATCTTAAACCGGCAATATTTCTGTAAATATTCGTGTAACAAAAAAAATGATAAGAAGCAAAATTACAGTAAAACTGAGTACCTACAACTTTACTTCTTATAAATTTTTCGATTTTTCAAATATTAAGGGACATACGTCCAATTTTCTGTTTCCCCCTCCCTCTAAACCCCTCTTTGCCCATGTCCGATTTTACCCATTAACGGCATATAGACAGCAACCCATTAACGAACTTGACCTTTTGAATACCAAAAGCTCCTCAAATACCAAATTTCATTCCAATCGGAATAAAACTGTGACCGCTAGAGTGATTACAGACATATATATATATATATATATATATATATATATATATATATATATATATATATATATATATGTCCATAGATATATATACATAAATTTTACAGATGGTGATTTTTGACATCTACTAGATAGGATCGATGGACATTTGGAAATTTTGCGAAATTTTGACTTCGGTACGGGACCAATAGCTCTATTTCCTTTCAGGAAACTCGCTAACAAGTGAAAATAACAACTAAGTTAATTGCTTACATATCCGGTATATTCTGAATTTAAAAAAACTTAATAACAAAAGTTGTTTATTTTTAAGAAAGGAACATTTTTTGTCTTAAGATTATTGTTCTTTTATGGTTTCAAAGATGGGCAGTTTTGCCCATTTTGCCCAGACATGGTCCGATTATTCACAAACTTGACCTTACTTTTTTGCTCTAGAACACAAATACAAAATTTCAGCTCATTATCTCTCTTCGTTTTGGAGCAATCGTGTTCACAGACAGACGGACATGCGGAAATGGCCGAATTAGGCTAATATTCATGCCTGGGATCAATATTTTCAAGCGGTACAATGTCGGGACTAAACTTAATATACATTGTATATTTACAATATACTGGGTATACAATTTTTGTTTACTGAATTGAAAATCTCAATTCAGTAGCTCTTCTCCCTCGAAAATTTAAAACCTGTTGACGATTTCAAAGAGTAATTATCGAAAAATCAAACATTTAACATAGCGTCTTTTGCAGAACAGAATTTTATAGTATTTTAAATTATAATAACTATAGTATTAAAGTAGGCACCATAATAAATAATGTTTATAAATATTCTTTGATATATGCAGTTTATATAATTGCATTAAAATCATGTTGTTGGCAAACGTTTGAATTAATTATTTAATAAAATTGTTTTGTTAGGTGTGTTTTTGCCACTATATTTTGAAAGCGACAGCGCACAGGAAAATAATATACACATACACACAAATATACAACATAGTTTATTGTCATATCTGTTACATGAAGTCAAATCAATTTCTCATATAATATTCACATATAATGAATCAGAAAAATTGATATGAAATTAAAACCGAAGTACTGAATATGTAAAATAACAGTCAGTAGTGAATCACCCATATGTACGAACTATAGATGTTTCTTTATGTCTACAGCAGTGATTCTCAACCTTTTTTTTGTCGCGGGACACATTTAACGATTTCAAAATTTGATGGCACACATAGAATAAGATATGTTTAACAGTTGTTTACTTACCTATAATACATTGTATTAAATAGTTTATGATAATAATTTTATGAATGTAAAATAAAATAATATGTACTACAAAAACAACAGTACGTTTATTAAGGGATTCATTACAAGTTAATAAGAATACTTTTTTTAATGAGAAATTTGAGCTTGATGTTTTTTCATAATTTCATTTACAATTGGTCGTAAAAATGCTACTCTCATATCGTGTTCTACATTTAACAGTATCGATCTTTTTCTCGTTTTTATGTTGGTTAATACGTTACTATATACATTTCTAAAATTTGGCAGCACACTTTAAGAATTTGGCGGCATAGGAAAGTGCCGCGGCACAGTGATTGAGAATCACTGATCTAGAGAGTATAATAAATACCTACAAGTAATAACAACACACTCACACACAAACATAATTTACATTCCACCTAGGCTCTTAAATTAACTTATCGTTTTAAATATTCATTTTCAAATATATGAATGTAGGGATATGAAAACACGTATCTACACCTAATGTATTTTTACAAAATATATGAAATTGCAGAAATTTGTCTGGAGGTTACGAAATAAATTAAAATATAACGTTTGTATTTCTACGTACAGAAGTTGATTAAGACAATTCGCCGCCCTAAGCAGCTACAAAATTGATGCCTCTCTGATTTTAAGGTACATTTTCAAGGCTGAACGGCCACGAGACCAGTTTTGACGCCATCGTCAAGAACGTTAGAAGTTGGAATGTAAAAATTAGTTATTAGAATTTATTTATTCTATTTTCGTCCAAAAATTTTCATCCACATAGAAACTACAACCCGAGCACATGCAATGTTTGATGAAATAATTTATAAAACTGAGAAAATCACTTTCAAATTAGCTTGGTGCTGTTTGAACAAAATCTGAAAAACAAACGCGAAAATCGAAACGACAGTGAATGAAATATCTCTAGATTTAAATAAAAACGGAACCCTAATTCAAACTTTCACAGTGAATTTCACACCCTTAGGGGAAGGCTTTGAAAATTGCTGACATACGCATTTCTTTGTTTATTAATAATAACCGAACAACTACCAATTTTCGTGTCTCTAACCCATAATTATACTTTGCGTCAAAAGTTGCGCTTTCCTTTCAAAATTTTATAATAAATATTGTGCCTTATTTATTCGTTAAAATGCTTCGAATAAAAGTTGTTCATTGTAAATATATTAGCAACTTTCATTCGAAACGTTGTACATAAAATTCAGTCCGGATTCTTTTATATGTATACGTTACGTTATGATGCGTTCATTTCCGGAATGTTTTAAATGTACGGTTGTTGTTTAAACAATGTTTTCAGAAATTTTCAAAATAGTAAGTATAATTTAGTAAAGTTTGTTTAGTATTACATGAAATTTACTCTTTTGCATTAATTTAAATCACCATATGTCATAAAAAATGAAAACTCATAACATTTATTGAAAAACAATATTTTGGTTTTCTCGTTTTAAACAATATTTTTTCATACAAACAATATTTCGTTTTTCTCCATAAATTTGAGGTTATGTTGGAAATTGGTAAATTCAAAAGTTGTAGATATTTTAATTATCTACAACTTTTACAGTTAATTTTTTCCGGTAGGAGGTGTAGTTTAACAGGAAATCGTAAAAATCATTGTTCACGACTATTTCTCAACCCCCAACCCTCTTCCGGGACTTTCACCAAGTTGTCTCCATTTTTTTTTAGTTTACTTATAATTTATACTAAATTTTCCGACCAATCACAATTAATTACTGTTAAGAATTGCTCTACAATTCGGGTTTTCGAAATCGGTTTGGCCCTGGTTTATTAAGGTACAAATCAATTAAAAAGTTAAAATTATTGTAAAAGAACGCTAATTTTGTATCCATTTGTACAATGCCAAATAGCTGAATTTAATAAATAAGGAAAATATTTGTAGGTACAAAAAATATTTTTTTTTTTTAATACAAAAAATGAATAACAATAACAAATTTCCATTGTGAGAGTAGAATGACAGATAATACAAAAACAGTATTATTTGTTATTGAATGGATTTAAAACTTGACATATAATGATGTATGAAGGTATTTTCGATTACGTGTATTGTTAGTATACATAATATATAACTCAAGCTCGCAGTTACGTGCAACAAATATATATTTTACAAAAACATATATATGATTAGTATAATGGTAATACGTATATATACAGGTATATACAGGTAATATTATTTTTCATACAACTTTGACGAAATAAATCATTGTTTTTGTTCAAATTGTTATCCACAAATTCTTATTTTTATGTCAACAAAATGTGAGTCGTTTTTATCTCTGTATATATCATGTGGTCATTTGTAAAGTTACCAATTAAATATTGTTTAATTGGCTCGGCTACTTGGCTGGTCCATTTAACGGATACTTATACGTTATATTCGTTTGCCAATAATGTTTTTCAAATTTCCATAAATCTGAATTTTATCAGAATACGCAATAAATATTTAATGCCCACTTAAAATGTACCCCAACAATTTTTTTCATAATATTCAATTAATTCTGTAGATATTATATTGAGAATTGTTCATATGTAGCTAATTTCATTACTAATGTATTTCGTATTATAATGGTTTCAGGGTTCCGTATAGTAAAATCCACAGTCGCGATATTTATAAAGGTAACCATCAACCAAAAATTCATGTGCGCGTGGCATCATCAGCAATAGTGCTATCAATTTGTTCCACATTCTTCGGTCATCGGCCAAACGAAGGATTTCCATATTATTAAACTAACATTTATACTCTTTAGATACAAGATTCGTCTCGTTCCTTTAGCTTTTGAACCCACCAATTTACCCGTCAAAACAAAATGTTCATGTCCTTTTTTCCTAACACAATGTCCCAAGAAACTTAACTGCCTAAACCTTAGTGTTTTTATTAATTGTTTATTTACACCAGCATATTTTAATACACGCTCATTTGAATGTGCTGGGTCCAAGATATTCGCGGGCATCGACGTAGAAACCATATTCCTGTGCTTCTAGTGCGTGGTATAACTTATCTTTTAAACAGCGCAAGGTAAGGAAAATCTTTAACGCAAAAAATGTTTAACTCATAAAAACAAACAACTTTTGCTTGCAACTTTCCACGATAGTATTTACAAACCAAACCATCATCCTAAAATTGGCACAATAAGTAGTTGACTGTGTTGATGATTCGTTAAAATTAGGAGCTGGTATTGGGTAAGCCTGAAATCTTTTCTTGTTCCAGTTAACTGGGCTTTTGAAGCTTGCTCCAAAGCAGACGAAGCGAGTAGTATATTTTCGTATCTAAGGTTATTTTTACGACTTCTATTTGATAGAACTTAATATTAAAGAAATAAATATTACCAAGAAGGAAATTATAATTATTTTGGGTTGATTTTTTTACATATGGTTGAAGTACATATAAATCAAATATAAAAGTTTCAGAGGGGTTTACGGGACTCTTGAATTAATTATTTAATGTTAAAGTTTGAGTTTTAATGCATTGCTCTTATGGAGAAATCCATATTTTTACACATATTTTGACATATTTTGATAATTTTCACTTGGAATAAACTAAAACGAATAAAAAACCACGCAATGGAAAATAAAAATATTAATATAGAGATTGATCCAAAAAAAATCCGGTTTGTTGGGCTTAAAAAAAGATATTTCAGAAAACAACTGAGATTTCGGGTAAATTTTATATCTGTCGGCGGTAGCTTAGTTACCCGAAATCAGGTTTTTTTTCTCAAATATCTTTTTTGTTACGCCCGGTATGACGGACCTAATTTTAATTTTAATTTTAACTTACGACAAAAAATAATAAACATTATTGTTGACTTTTATGAATGCACTATATAAGATTTTGAATAATTTTATAAATGGTACATCCTTAATAAACATGAAATTAATGAAGTTTCGTGAGAATTTCATCGTGTGAACAGCAATGTAATTTTTGGTATATCAACAGTTTTTATTGATATTGAAAACTTTCATCAACACTTTCACGTGTAAAAACGGCTTATATATAATGTATAAAAAGTTTTTTATAAATTTCACTTAAATATGTACACTCCCATGCAGAAAAATTGAATCAGTTAGTCACATTCTAAGCGTATATATTATTAAATACGTGTACAATAACACATACAGTAACACTTATAATGTTTCCACTCGTTCGATTTTTATGAACGGGAGTGTATATTTGTATACTATAGATTTTGTTTCTATTTTCTGAAAAGTAAGAAAATGATTGATATAAATTTAATGTGTAAGTTTCTCAGGGACAGAGTATTTCATATTTTACTTGGCAGATTTTTTTAAATGATTTGGGTCTCGGAGCGCTCAATGCGGCTGTCAAATTCGCACTTCATCACTTTTTTCAATATCATTAAAATGGGAAACAAACCGTTAACACGTTTAAACATAATTGTTTGAGTTTTATATAACAATATCATGTTTAATGAATACATAATTGAAAAGAAAAAATATATAATTTTCAAATTATTAAATGTTTCTTCCGTAGTATGATAACACATATATACGAGAATATACGTTTAAATAAATATTAAAATAAAATTTTATTTAGCTTTCATGAATATTATAAAGGATTTACAATTAATGATGAATATAACATTAAATTTGATAAATGAGTTTTCAAATATTTAGTATTTATATTATACATAATAGGCATTTTAATTGTTGTACACATAGCTACAAAAGTAGCGTTTTTTTATTTTACAAGATTGGTTTGTTCCTGATTCTGATTTTCGAATAAAAATGCTTCGGATAACAGTTTTTCATTATAAATATACACTTAATAGGGCAAAAATCAGCAATAAATCTTTATTAAAAGAATAATGTGGCCCATAGTACAACAAAATATATAGACAAAATTTAATCTACAAGGCGTATAAATGTAATAAATAATATTCAAATTGATCTGGACGAAACTGTGACTTGTAATTGGGATTACAGAAGTTTTAGCGACAACAACCCTCTGGTAGATTATAGTCAGGTATTACCTAGTACTTGATATGCGGCTTCGATATTCAGTAAGTACTGAATACCCGCGTTTAATTATATATTTTAATTTGTTATTGTATTGTATTTAAGGATGTTCCAGCATGAAACCACTTTTTGACAGATTTTGCTCATTTTTTTCACAGGCTAAAAATTAAGTTTTCTAATAAATCCCGAAGTTACAGAATTTTTGACCGTTAAGAACGCGAGATAATTAATAGCAAAGTTATCATTCTCTCTCACTCTCTCTAATTAGAAGCATTGTTGTATTTAAAAAATACTCGACAGAATTTAAAAAAAAAACTAGAATTGTAAGATGAATATTTATTAAATAAAATAAAAAGTCGCTTTTTCCGTTTCGAAATATAAAAGTTTAAAATTATTATTTTTTACAAAATAACATTTTACTGTTTTTTTTTTCTAATTAATATTATGTTTTGCTTATTTGTGTATATTTGTATATTGAGTTTGTGTGTATATTTGTGTATTTGTTCTATAATAAAATCAAACCGGTTTTTTGTCCTGATTATATAACACAGTACTGGAACGTCCTTAAGCTGACACAAATCGATTCATCTATAACAAAAAATGAATATTAATCGTTATTTTAACAACATTGATTTAATTGTAGCAAAAAACCATACAAAGTTATTGTGTTTTTTTAAAAGCTATATTTAAATTTGCATATTATAAATATTCAAACAAAAATCAAATAGTATAATCGATTAAATTCTGATTAAACTAGCAAGAGTATTTTGTACCATTTAATTGTTTTTCAATAATATTTATATAATGTCTATTTACACGATAAACATCATACCTAGAATATGTGTCAAATGCATGAAACACTATTTACACGTTAAAAGTGTCATAGACAATTCAAAGACACATAAATTGAAACTAATAAGGTATTGTTCCATTCTTGATTTCTAAAACATACATTTTCAAACTTATCCTAACTAATCTGGTATCCTCACTTATAATATACAGCTTGTTTTTAAAAATACACCTAATCTAGAATACTGTATAATGTATCTGTCGCTGTTTGTGTGTAATGCACTATGATATGCATTATATTATCGAATGATAGTTAGTGAGAACTCTAGGTTTTTGAAATAAAATTTCAAATTCGCCCACTTTGCCTAGATCAGTTTTTTTGTATTATAAATACGAATTTCGACTACAATTTAGTCATCATCAGTATAAATTAGCTAGTCGTAATTTACTCTTTGACAATTAGAAATAGATAGAAAGTCGAGATCAATAGACAAAAATAAAAATAAATAGAAAATTAACTAAATTAAAATATGCTAGATTTAAAATATAATAAATTTTAAAATATATTGAAATTACTTTACTCTTATTAAAATTACTCTTATATTGTCTCAGGATATGTTACTCGTCGCTAATTTGGTGACAATTTCACAATCTTTCTTGGTTTTACGCTGCTTATATATGTTCTCCCGACCTTAGATACTATTCTAAGATCGCACCTGATTGGTGCTGAGTTATGCGTTGTGCAGTGAATAGGTTTTTGTATTTTGACATCAGTCAATCAGAGAGATGGACATATTGGCACTTAATTTTACCGTAAGATTTTGATTAAATCTGAATTAGGGACCGGTCCATTGTCTAGATTCATAATATTACTTTTGAATTTCTGAATGTATATGCTTTCGTATGCATCCAGCTCTGAGGGATTTTGTACTGCCTTAACAGTACGAAAGCATATACATTCAGAAATTCAAAAGAAAATTATGAATCTAGACAATGGACCGGCAATTCCTAAATTCAGTATATACTGTGTATGTAAGCAATTAACTCAGTTAATTGTTATTTTTGGCTATATTCAAACTACAAAGATATTCCCTATAAACATTTCTTCGAAAACCGACTGGATTTGGGAAAATCGAATACACGCAGGTACTTATCATTTCATATACAGAATATTAATCAGAATTTTTCATTCAATTTAATCCAACATTTGAAAAATTTTGTTTTCGAATAAATTGTGTTTTCGAATTGTGTGTTCGAATATATAATATTTTTATAAGGAAAGCCTCTTTTCTTTTCTAGACAATGTAAATACTTTAATTCATAAATTAAATACAGAATTGTATGATTTTATTATTTGACAATAATACGAATAGGGAATATGCAAGAAAATTTTTTTTCACATTTATTTTCAGAATATGAAAATACTGTTAATTCTGTAATAATAGTTAAAAACGAAATTAAAATCCGACAAATATCAAAGAAGCTATAAGCTTTTAAAGATTATCATCTGTCTCTTTCTTGCAAAAATACTAAAAACGGAGTTTTACGTGTATTTTAAATGGTGAAAGTGTAATATGACGTCACATAACATATCAAGAGGGCTATCACCCTCTTTGTCTAATCGGGAATTTCAATCATTCATATCTCGCTTATTTTTAAAGTTATATAAAAAGTAATTTTACCTTGATATTTGTCAAGTAAACATGCTTCAATTCAAGTGAAAAAAAATTTTCATGCATATTCCCTATTCTGATATAATTTAAGATTAACACAGTAAAACATTTGTATGATACAACGAAAGTTTTTTAAAAAACTTTTGGTAAATATTATAAAAAAATTGTACAATAAAGCTCTGTTAATTATTGGTATTAACTTGCATAGATCTAAAAATTATTAAACAATAAATAAATAGATATTTTCCATAAACCGATATTTAAGTGATATTTTTATTCTCAATTTCTGAGAAAATTCGTAAGTTTACGCAGCTCCTGCGTGACAAATTTTTATTTTAGTTCTTAATCAAGTTCAAAATTTGAAATTGAAAAGATCTTCAAAAAAAATAGATTTTTATAAAACAAATATAGCCTAAAGTATCTCTCATCTCGATATATTGGGTTCATTTGTTTCATTTATTGAAGAGGGCAAATAGAAACTTTAACATTTTCTTATCGTTGTGTACTCATGTTTGTTCCAAGTTAATGGTTTTCTATTGTAAAAGAAATTGATATATTTGAAGTAGAAAAAAAAATCGTCTGTTATAGATACCTACAGGGCGTGTAAACCCTATAGCAACACGTCATTATTATTAGTAACAAGGATAATATTCTATATTTGTAATATTGGTACTAAGGATAGCATCATTCTACATTCTACATGAGTTTAATGTATCAGTCTAAAAATGTATATAAAATATAGTAGCGAAATTTGTTTCGGTAAATCTGTAATGTTACATTAAAAGTAAATAAAAGAGGCACAACTTGGTGACATCATTAAAACTAGCAAAAAATGTCATCCGTGGTCTAGGATATAGCGCTTCAAAAAATCCATGAACCCTAACTTTCTGCCGTGTGGTAAATAAGCTCCTGAGTCGATGGGGAGCATTTTCTCGCATACCATATATATATATATATATATATATATATATGGCAGAGCGGCCGTTTTCGAGATAGAGGGAGATGAAATATTTTGAAAAAACAATCATTAGTCTAGGATATGGCGCGTCCAAATATCCATGAACCCTAACTTTCTGCCGTGTGGTAAATAAGTTCCTGAGTCGATGGGGAGCATTTTCTCTCATACCATATATATATGGCAGAATGGCTATTTTCGTGACAGAAGGGGGGGGGGGGTGGAAAAGTGGACCATAACCGTCAGGAAGCAACGGAACGTCAAAGTATTCTTTTTTATACAGGGGTAAAATTATTGGTAGAAAAAATTTTATGGTGGTTGCGAATGGGGTGGGGTTGAAGAAAAGCTATAAAATTTTTTTTCCTTCATATTTTTTCCGGTGTATAAAAATGAATACTTAGACTTACCGTTACTTCCAGACGGTTAGAGTCCACTATTCCACGAAAACCATATGGATTCCATTACCATAACATCTGGTAGTTCAGAGGCTGAGTGTTAGTCTAGAATGCCGAAGGTAGTGGATTCGATTACCATTCCAGATGTATAAGATTTTTAATAGGGCATTATGCATAAAGTCTAGACAGTTTGAAAAATGCCCAATATGAGTAGACAATATGATAAAAACTATTGAAATAATTAAATTGACCGGGCTTTATGAATAATGTCCATCAGTTATTGGACAGAGTAATAAAAGGATGTGTTTCAATAAATATTTAATAAATTATTTTACTGTTGACATACATTATTATAAATTGTTTCATAAATCTCTCTCGTAATGTTTTTATAGCGAAAATTTCACTCTCTCTTCATTCTATTCCTTCCGCCAAGTTCATTTGCTAAATGGGTGTCATGTATCTGAAATATTTCACCTTGATGTACCTAAAACCTAATGATACTATCTTCTTTAACTAGAAAAATCAATTTTTCTGTTTCTCCCATAGTCATAACGTCAAATCTTTGCAAACGTTGATAATCTTCTGGTTTTATATTTAATACCATACACTTAGATGATTTCATTTTTGAAACATCTTTGTATATCTATGCAGTTGAAAAACTGAATATTCTGAACTTTCAACGATATCAAATCATTTAAAATGTCATTAAATCGACGATTCATGTCAATTAGTTTTGATTTATCCATGTTGAAACACGTAATTATTAATTAAACTTACTTGACTGCACTTTTCTATTAATTTTCCATTCCAGTCTTTATTAGTTTTCAATTCTAAACTAAATTGTAAATAATCACGCTCTGTAGGAAGCAGCGGCAGAGTTGCGAGCTCTGATTGGTCAGCGCGTGTTTATGCATGTCCAAGTCCGTACAAGTTTGATCTTGCTCCACGCGCCCTGTCGAATGTAGCTTAATTATCAAATTGTACAACAGATTCGTAGCAATATTCATAATGACCAGACAATGTGATAAATAATGAAGTTTAAATAAGTATTTAAGTATTTAGTACGTAGCCCGTTTTGACTTGTCATTATTCATATTGGCTGGCCATTATTAATAGTGCCCAGATTAAAATTTGGTCCATATATATATATAATTTAACCTTCTCCATTCAGACATTTAGTCTTCTAGATATGTTATCATCGTTAATTTATATTGTTACTAATGTCTTGCTGCTGTAAGTAATATAAATACAAATATAAATACAAGTAATGTCGTATAATTAATTTTATTTTACAGAATTATTCTCATTTTAAGTGGGAAATTTATTTAAAATTTTAATTACAAGTTTTAATTACAAACGACACACAACACAGCATTCATTAAATAATTTGTTTTAATTGTTTTTATGATGCAGTTTATTGATAATAAAAATTATTTAATGTTAAATAATAATAAAAATTAATTGAATAAGAAATATTTAAATATAACTCAAAGAAAGAATATTATATTCACATTCTTGGAAGGTAGATCTCCCATAAGCTCATTTGTTTTTAAAGGTATTTTTTATGAAGTTATATCACATTAAGCTCAGTATCCTTAATATATGTATTTGAAAAAAATAAATAAATTTATCGATCGTGAAGCGAGTTATTCGCTAATTAATGTTTATAACATGTACAGAGTGGACCAATTTCGTTGGTTTTATGGGGTAACTCGGTAACTGTAAGAGATAGAAAAAAATGGATGGCACATTCTCGATCTCGTTCTTTGAAACTAATTCGTCGTCATTGCTGTCAACAAAAATTTACAACCGGATCATTCCAACTACAGAAATACTAGTGTGTTCAGCATCTACAATGTTGTAATTTCTGGGTCTTGGTTTGTTTAAAGACCCGCAATCAATAAGATTTTCTTTTAACCTCTTGAAAATACATTTATCAGGTTGTCTTCTTTCTGGAAAGCGATTGAGATATATTTCAGATGCAATATCACAATTTTTATTACTTTGAAAACTAATATATCAAATCTCTCGTAATTTTCGTAAGACATCTTTTACATTTACGATTAAATAAGTTTATTATTTTTATGGTGGAAACAAAATCGTAAATAATTATCGCCTCCTTGAAATAAATATAAAAAACGCAAAAATCAAACTAGGAAATTACTATTTTGGCTATTTAAGACTTACGAATGAAAAGCGACCCGATAAATGATAAATGGTTAAAAAGAGGAAAAAAAATTCGTTCTAACTAAGCCATAGCCAACTATACTTCCTATTTAAAAAAACATAACTTTAGGTAATATCTCAAAAATCAACCTTTTTTCACGACGCCACTGGATTATACCAAAAAAAGTGCCTCAAGAATGTAAAAATTATTTTCATCTAGCTTTACAAACAACCAAGAAAGAAAAATCGAACTTTTGCTTATAACTCTCAGACAAAAGATGCTAGAAAATTTTTATTGACACCAATGAGTTAGTCTCAAAAAAGAGATCGAGAATGTGCCATCCATTTTTTCTATCTCTTATAGTTACCGAGTTACCCCATAAAATCATCGAAATTGGTCCACTCTGTACACTATAGATATTAGATTATCAAACGACAATTAATGAGAACTCTAGGTTTTTGAAATAAAACTTCAAATTCGTCCCAATACCTAGTTCAGGTTTTGTATTATACATACGTATTTCGACTACAAAGTAGTCATCATCTGCATAAATTAGCTATTCGTAATTTAGGATATGTTATTCGTTGCTAATTTTTCACGTGAAAGTGTCACCAAATAAGCAACAAATAACATATCCTGAGACAATATAAGAGTAATTTTTTCTTAAATATCTTTTTTGTAATGCACGATATGATAGGCCTAAATTAAATTTTAACTTACGACAAAAAGTAATAAACATTATTGTGGACTTTTATGAATGTACAATATAAGATTTTGAAGAATTTTATCAATGGACTATATACCTATCAGCACTCGTACATCCTTAATATAAAAATACTGTTTAATTATATCACGTTGATATCACGTATCCATGAGGTCGGTTTTCATAATTTGCATTCAATATAAATAACTATGCTATAGAAATATTAAAGTTATTCAGAATATTTTATAATACTCTCCATAAGATTGTGTGTGTGTGTATATATAGTGATTGAAATATTTCTTGACTCCTTTGTAGCTTGTTATATAATAACCATCATAAACATCAAAGACTTTATATATTTATTATATAAATAAATCATCTGTGGATATTTATTCAATGGATATCTGTTCTTACTTATGATAATGTTCTAGAAACGTCAAATGTTTGTGGAAAATTTATAATAAGTATTATAGGAAAAGGACCTATACCATTAAGGTCTGTTTAGACCATAGGTGGACAGACCTTGACTGCACTCAGCTCTGAGTGAGAGGTAGGAAGAGAAATAGAGTAAATATAGGGTATCCTACCAATTATTATTATTTTCTTTTTTTAATTAAAACATTTTCTGAAAAAAATATAATAATACCAACTATTTTTTATGGTCACTATTATTCAAAGTATACAATATATACAATACATTGAATTCATACTCTGGACCTTTGGGGTGGTAATTTGGGGCATAAAATGTACCTTTTTAATATATTTGGGTATGAATAAAATATAAATGTTATATAAATAGTGATTCAATATTCGTATCCATAATATGTAATAATACTCAATTCGTAGGAAATAGGATTAGGAAAAGTGAATTAATTAATTTAAATAAATTGGACGTTTCGTCATTTATTTATGACTTCCTCATAAATAAGTTGCTGAGGAAGTCATAAATAAATGCGAAACGTCCAATTTATTTAAATTAATTAATTCACTTTTCCTAATCCTATTTCCTACGAATTGAGTATTGTTATATAAATAATAAAATATAAATCTTTTGATTTTTTACATTTACCACTTGTAAATTTTTTGATGATTTAGCTTTAGTTTAGATTTTAGAATTAGATTTTAGAAAATTCCGAATAATTTGCCTAAACTCTGAGTGTTCAAGTGTCTGTTCACGTTTTCAAACAAATTCGAAATTTTTTCATACACGTCATACATTCCAAATACATATTATATAGTAATAAATATAGCGTTTACGTCGCTGTTTAATTACAATACTGCAATTACAATAAGCAGCAATAAGTTCTTTTGTGTGTTAACAGGTCGGACAATAGTTCCGTACATTTGTGCCTGGCTTTAAATCGGTCCAGACACCAAAAATCTGTTTAAGTGTGAACAATAAGGAAATTTATGTCTGACATTTGTGTCGCAACTTATGTCTCGTAGTCGAAACGAAGCATTAAAATGAGATTTAGTCCCATTATCAACAGTCAACTATGGTAAACTTTTTTTTTTTAATTGTTATTTTAATACCCGGTATATAATTTGTACCAGGGTATAGTAAGTTTAGTTCCAACTTCGTCACGGTTGAAAATATTGATCGCAGAAAAAAAATGTTGGTATAGGTGTTCATAAAATAACTAATTAGTCCGTTTCTGTAAATTCATCCACCCGTACGTATGTCAACACGATAAATAAAAAACGAAAAAAGCTGGCGAGCTGAAGCTTGTGTGTGTTCTAGAGCACAAAGTAAGGTCAAGTTTGTGAATGGGCAGAATCAGACCATATTTAGGCAAAATGGGAAAAAACTATCCATATTTGAAACCGTAAGAGATTGAACAAATATCAAAGGACAAAAAATGTTCTCTTTTTAAAAATTAACTTATTTTGATTGAAACCTTTTTCATAAACACTGTATATACCGAGAATTCAAGCAATCAACTCAGTTGATATTTTCCCTTATTTATTTAGTAAATTTATTGTAGAATGCCTAATAATTGGTGCCGAAGAAATAACACAAAGTATTAAAATAAGTCTACACATTCTCATAAATTATGTCAAATATTTTCTCAATTTAATTGGATTAGAAGTTTTGAAATTGAAATAAAGAAAACTGATATATATGAGACAAAGTTTGTAGACATAAATTTAATTTTAGAATTATAGAAGAGATCAAAACCAATAAATTATTTAAGGATGATCCAGCATGAAATTACTTTTCAACAAATTTTGCTGATTTTGTTTTCACAGGCTAAAAATAACGTTTTCTAATAAATCCCGAAGTTTCAGAATTTTTGACCGTTTAGAACGTGAGATAATTATTAGCAAAGTATTCATTCTCTCTCACTGTCTCTCATTAGAAGCATGTAAAACTTCATGTCCGCCCAACTATTATCTGTTGTATTAAAAAAAAAAAAATAGTCGACCGAATTTAAAATAAAAAAAAACTAGGAGATTAAAGAAAAATATTTATTAATTAAATTTCTAAAAAAATCGCGTTTTACTGTTTTGTTTTCGAAATATAAAAGTTTAAAATCATTTAATTACATTAATTTGTATATATGAATAGTGAATATATTTGTATATTTGTATTTGTTTTATAATAAAAGCCAACCGGTTTTTTGTCCTGATTATAGAAGACAGTGCTGGACCTACCTTAATATAAAACTAAACTATTACCAACTATATCCAATGAAATTTCAAAGTAAAAAATTATCAAATTTAAATATATACAAAATAAATTTTAACATCATAGTTTGTTTAAATGTCATTAAATACTTTTATAAACATTTTAAATTAAAAATAAAATTATTTATTTATACATGATAATGAGTAATATACGCCACAGGGAACTACAGTCAGGATAATATGGCTGTCTTTGTCACTGTTAGTTTTGTTTAATCTATATTCAACCATAATTCTCCATCTTTACTCGTACATATCTATCCACAATTCTGACGTTCACAGCGTTGCCAATTTTTCTCGTATCAAACTGTAACGTTATCCCTTATTTTCTTCACGATTTTATTAAAATTTTTCAAAAGTGATACCTTTGCAGATAAGCTGGGAGACATCAATAATGTCTTTTTTTTTTCTCTAAACTAAAAAATTCTAATTTTAAACATCAGGTCCTTATTTACAGATATATAGGATCGGCGTGGTGATTCCATATGTATTGCATAAATGTAATTGTGTGTGTCTCCATAATAACCCATATCTTTTCACTCAACTTTGATCATTTTGTTTCGAGTTTCACCCATCAGATTTATTTTTTATTTTCAGAGAAGTGGTGAAACACGTTTTTGAGCCTTTATATATACAAATTTTTCTTCATTCAGTCTTCGTATCATGAGAACTTAAGGCTGTTGTGAAGAAAATTCAATTTATTGACAAGTTCTTCAAAATTTGACAGCTTATTATTTCAATAATAAAGAATAACCTGTCAAAATTTGAAGTTGATCCTGTTTTTAGTTTTTGAGTAATAAAATGTTAAATGGACTCGTCGGTAAAAACATTAATACAAAAATCTGGTTGTTGAAACACTTCATAATAATTATCAAAGCCTTATAAATACCTGGACCAAATTTCAAATTAATCCTTTTTTTAGTTTCTGAGATAATTAACTTTGCAGATCGAAAAATGTTCTAAATCTAGTTTTATTTAACTTTATCTAGTTCTATCACCATGCAACTTTTTTTAAATACATAAAAACATATTTTTAATTATGAAAACTCTTCGAAAAGAAACTCTTTTTACAAATATATATTTTTTTTACTAAAATTAAGTTATTTGAGTCGATTTAATTGCAAAATTTTTACTTATTTAGAGTTGGCAATGGTTGAGATATCAATGGATTTAGTATAGGATCAACTCCCCATCTTTACTTACCCCTTCTAGTTTCATATAAAACCTAGATCACATCACCCTCCGTTGTGTAACACAGTTTTCTACTGTTACGACATCCGATAACATATTTATTATTATTTACTTTTAATAACACATATTTCAACTTATTGTACATTTGACATCCGCATCCAAATTTATTCATAAATTACTATAAATGATATTTTTGTCAAATCAGCATTTAAAATAGTTAAAAGTATTTTGTTGGTCAAATTGTTAAAGACACGTGTAAACATAAATAACAGTCCAAGTAGTCGAGCGGTCTTAGGCGTTATGTCTACTTGGAACCGGGAGGTTGTGGGTTCGAATCCCGACATCGGCAGTTTGACAATTATTAAGAAAAAAAAGGGGCGGTTAATTGACTAATCTGTCGGACAAGAATCGTCGGACTAATCGTATGGACAAGAACGAAGTAACCGAAGATGCTTGTAAAGGTTTTCTGCAGTATTATACTCGTATTAAATTGGAAACATTTGGCTAACACCAAATTTTTCAATTGTTTGTGGTCAAATATTTGAAATATTAAATAAGCCTACGAAGTTGAGCTTTAAGCAACGACTCTGGTGGCAGCGGACCTTCATCACCTGCAACAACCAAATTTGCAACAAAGGGCGCAATATAAAATTGGTGTCAACAGAGGGAATGCAACAATTTATTAAAATATATTAAATAATATCTTTAATGGTTATCATAATGTAAAATTTCCAATTATTACATTCTCCAAATAAACGGTACAAAATATATGTACAATGCTTTTGTATATTTAATATCAATGAATATATAATAATACCATTCTATGAATAAATAAATAAACTTTGATAAGTTTTCATAATTTGTAAAATTGTTTAGGCGTAAATATATATATATATATATATATATATATATATATATATATATATATATATATATATATATATATATATATATATATATATATATATACGAGGTGGGTTCAAAAAGTAAGGATTCGCGGGAAAATTACGTACATTCGATTTTCAATTTATTTTGTTGTGTTGGTACACTCGTCTCGAACATATGTTCACAGTTTCAACTATATAGCATTCTTTGTTTGTTTGAAAGAGGCATAAAGGCTAGGCCAAATGTGTTTGGTGTGCTCGGCGATCTTCTGCTGTCCAAAAAAAAAAGATCAAAGAATTAGCATCAAATTTTGCGTAAAAACTGGAATTAATTTCTCCAAAACACTCGAAATATTGACAATGGCATACAGTGAGTCTATTCCGAGTAAAAAATATGTTTATAAGTGGTACAATCTCTTCCAAGAAGGCCGAAAAAAGCACGCCAAAAGTTCAGTTTTGCTCACTGTTTTCTTCGCTTACCGTGGCACCAGGAGTTCTGCCAATATGGAGTATTACCTTGAAGTTATGCGCCGTTGGCGAGAAGTGATATGAAACAAAACGGAATGAAAAAATCATACATGGCTTTTGCATCACGATAATGCACCTGCTCAGTCATCGACTTTTTCCTGTTTCCAAAACTGAAGAGACCCATGAAAGGCAAATTCTTTGATCCATTTTTTCGACAGTAGAACATCGCCGAGCACACCAAACACTTCTAACCTTTATGCCTCTTAGGACCAAACAAAGAATGCTATATAGTTGAAACTGTGAACATATGTTTGGGACAAGTATACCAATACAACAAAATAAAAAATGCGCGTAGCCCGCAAAACCTTACTTTTTGAATACACCTCGTATATATACAGGGAACTTTTAATGCTCTTTAATAATAATAATAAAATTATAACTAAATATGGCATCAGCAGCGAGCGAGCATGTCACTACGCCTATTTAATTTCCAACAAAATAATGATTGTGATTATTATGAAAACTTAATACAGATTACGTATTTGGTTTGTAGTAGTATTATATGTAGTTGAAAATTATAATTACAATATGGTACATGTTTAATGTTTCATCTATTGAATCATAATAATAATAATCATCATTCTCAGTTCTTAAGGATGTACCAGCATACCACCACTTTTCGACAAATTTTGCTTAATTTTTGTCACTAGCTAAAAATAACGTTTTTTAATAAATCCCGAAATTTCAGAATTTAGATCGTTTAGAACGCGAGATAATTAATAACAAAGTAGACCAGCCAAGTAGCCACGCTTGTTAAGGCGTTGTTTCTACTTGGAACTGGGAGGTTATGGGTTCGAATCCCGACACCCGCAATTTGTCAATTAAAAAAATATTAATTAAAGGGGCGGTTGATTGACCAAACTGTCGGCGTATGGACATGAAAAAAGTAACCGGCTATGCTTGTGAAGGTTTTCTGCAGTTTCCCTTCACGAACTCTAGATGAATATTGGCATAGTTCCTATCAAAAGTCGGCTGCAGCCGCACACCTACTAATTCCTTGCCTGCATACGAATTCCTGATCCTCCACTCACATCATAAAATGTAAAGTAAAAATTATTATAGGTTGAAAACTCTTGATGTGGGTGGCCTCTGTTATAGACCGTCGTGTATCAAAAACGGAGGTTAAATCCGATTATTATTATTTATTAATAACAAAGTAGTCATTTTCCCTCACTCTCTCATTAGAAGCATGTAAAACTTCATGCCCGCCCAACTATTCTCTGTTGTATTAAAAAAAATACTCGACTAGGAGTAAAAAAACTGGGAGAGTAAATTACATTTCAAATTTTGACCCATTTCCTAGAACATTTATTTATATTTTATACATTACGTATTTCGACTACAATGTAGTCATCAGTATGAATTAGCTAATCTCTGGAATATAGATTTAGAGATATATTGCTTGTTGCTAATTTGGTGCGTGTCTCACTGTATGACGTTTAAGTAATATGTCTTAACATACATAAAATTCTTAGTTACCAATTTATTGATGGGGAATTTGTCATTCTTACTTACCAATTCTAAAGTTATATAAATTTATAGCTGTCACCATTGAATTATATTTGGAACCACATTGTGTTCAATACGAGACTCAAACATCTTATATACATATATATATTTATATATATATATATATATATATATATATATATATATATATATATATATATATATATATATATATATATATATATATATATATATATATTATTGTCAATGTTTTTAACAAAGTTTTAGAAAAGAATGAACAATATAACCTAGATTTCGTATACATTAGTTCACAATTTCTCTTACTATTATTATTATAATGTCTCATCAAAGTTCTCTTCTTCTTCTTCATCGTTTTCGTCTTAACACAGTGTAATCTCAAAACGACTGTACAACAAGTTATGTCGTTTCTAAAGCATATCTATGTACACTTGATCACAAAATATGATGTCATTTTTTAAATTTTACAATTTATATGGGCCTTATTAATTAGGTTTTCGAAAAAATGCTTCACTAGAAGTTTTTCATTAGAAATATAGTAACAATTTTATTGAAAAATTTTTTTCGAAAATTTTTATATTAAAATATCCAGATCTATTAAGCATTTTCATATAGCAGCAAAAACAAAAACAATTGGATATTTTTTTACTAATTATTTGCTATTTTTTTCTGAAAAAAGCAAAGTTTTTGCTAATGCCGTTTCCGAGATGCAGCGTGCTAGAGCTTAAGACTTAAGCTAGCTACCAAATTAAGTTGTGCGATAACTATAAATCATAGAACAAAAATAAAAGTATGTCAATTTTTTGATTATTTTTTGCTAACCGATGTGCCTAACAATATAACGAAACAATGCCGGGAAAGCTGAGAAATAGCTTCTACTTTCCAGCGCCAACACCAAAAAGTATTACATAATAGATGTATACAGTCTGTTTTCAAATGCATTTCTAATAGGGAATCAATGTTAAATAAATAAAATATTTACTATGAAACCATACATACATATACATCTGGCTGCATGTGTTATGAGGTTGGTTTGATGTCATTTAAGAGTAGGGATTTAGTGATGCCCACTTAATTTATAATATTATTATTCATTACATACGCACACACACACTACTAACTACAGAATACCCCGACTTTTTTTATTTCTTTATGAAGCATTGTGTTGTTATATAGTAAATAATATTTAACATTGATCTTCTATTGGTAAAGTTGTCCAAAACAGACGGTATACAAAATACTGGCTTCCCAGCACCAACACAGAAATTTATTTGGCATTGCACGATCAAAAATTTAATAAAATTTCAATTCAATAAATGGTGGAGATTCTAAAAAATAGGCTCTCATTCGAGAACGGCATTAGCAAAAAAATTCGATTTTAGTATCGAATAGTGGAGAATAAACGGTTCTTTATTATGTATGCACTTTTTCGCTGCTAGAAAATTGAAAATATAGCCCGACTATTGATGCCAATTGTACAATGTGCTGTTAAATAAATCTCTTGAGGCACTTTAGTACACCTTGTATATTGACGACTAAAAGTCTTCTTCATTTTATCATTACGACAACATCAGAAAACTATATAGAAGTTTAAAACTTTCTTTTTATATATATAAAAATATTATACCGTCTGTTTTGGAAAGCTTTGCTAATAGAGAATCAATGTTAAATATTATTTACTATAATAAATATACAATGCTTCATAAATTAATAAAAATAGTGGGGGTACTCTGTTGTCAGTGATGTGTGTGTGTGCATACGTAATGAATAATAATATTATAAATTAAGTGGGCATCACTAAATCCCCACTCTTAAATGACATTAAACATATATCATACCACAAGCAGCCAGATGTTTGTAAGTATGTGTATGCATATATGATTTTATAGTAGTAATATTTTATTTATTTATTTAACATTGATTTCCTATTAGAAATGCTTTTGAAAACAGCCTGTACATAATACATCATCTTATATGAATGGTTCATTGATTATTCCCGTTTAAGGTATTATCGTTTCTTTTCAATTTCGAGGAGTAATATTATGTGAATTTTATGTACTCCAAATACATGTATATATATATATATATATATATATATATAGATACATATATATATATATATATATATATATATATATATATATGTATGTTTGTATGTAAGAAAAACTATGTGTTAGGTGCAAAAATAAATCATAATAAAGTTTTTTGTGACCAGAAGATATTAAACCGATAGAGTAAAAACGTCAACAACTACGGACTTGTAAGCAGTATTTCATATTACCATCATGTACTAGAAATAATAGTACTAAATTCCATTACGGTATTTAATACAGAACTTTCTAGAAAAAAACTTTTTGTGGTACACATTAATTCATATGTTTCCTTTTACGAGCGCATAAATTCCAAATCGATATCGCTTTTCCCATTTATGTAGAGTTTTCAAAATGTCTTCTGAAAATGAAAATATTTTCTATAATCTTTTGATTAAATATAAAGACACGTTTTGAACTTTAAACAAATGTCAATTTTTGCATGAATATTTAATAATCAATATACAAGTTTCTTGGTAGGTACGATGTGTAACGCTGCCACATGTATGTATTGCATTAAAGGCGTTTAGATCTTGAAGTCCAGGATCTAGCCGCAAGTACGATACAAACCGTGGCAAAATTGGTAAAACAGAACCATTATAGTAACACCACGGTCGTCACCCGTTCAGCCGTCTTTTACAGCTGATTTCCTCTAAAACAATTCGGCATAATATTCTGAAATTTAGCATAATAATACTGTGATGACTAATAACTTGTAGGCCCAAATTGACTATACAATTTTGAAAAATAGACACAATTTCTGTTGTACATGAAAGAATTTTTAGAGGAGGCAAAAAACACGTCGCTTAGAAAGTCTGGTACACATGACCGACCACATAAGTAGCGTACTTTTTTCAAAAATTTGCAGTTGATTTATACCGAATCCAGTCTGTTTTCAAAAAAAATGTTTGCAACTAAAATTATTTTATTTTATGACCAACAAATTTTATCCCAGACATTTCGTTGAAAATCAATTCGACGCAAATAGACTGCGGAAATTAAATAAAAAAGAGCGCCACTTAAGTGGTTGTTAGTACATTTTGTTTGCATCGTATTTAAATGTAGATTACTTCTAACAACGATTCGATGGAATTATTTAAAAATAGATTAAGAAGAAAAACTATCAAATATAAAAAACAAACCATACCATATTCCGTTACATTACCATCTGCAAGGTATATAACAGCCATGCAAAGTGGATACACAGACACATATGACAATATTTTAAATGATGTCCGTATACAATTGTGCAACTGATACATATGGTACAGTCAAACTGCCTTCAAAAACGTGTTTTCAGGCAGGTTCGTCGGAACCGCAACTTTTTTTTTTTAAATTGATTCATTTTGACGTCCTGAATATGATCCTAACTTTTTACGATCTGACTCGTGATGGAACAGCGTCAAAATTGAATTTGTTAATAACAAAAAAGCGTTTTTTCTTAATATATTTTTTTAAACTATAAATTTAAAAAATGACCAAGAATATTATTAAATGGATATTATTAAATGGAATATTATTAAATGGAATATTATTAAAGGAATGAAAATTTTTTAGAATTCGAGAAAAAAATTCCCAAAGTTTGAAAAACGCAAAAGTTTTAAATTCGTATAAAAAATCTAAAAATTACTTTATTTTTTTTTAACAATGGAAAAGTATGCCTTTTATATGTTAAAAATAATGTGCCCAATTTTAGCCCTTAAACAAAATACGATCCCCGACAATTAATAAAATACCATGTCACCTACTTTTATAAATAAAGAGGGTGCCAATCATGTTACATGATTAAATATATTTTTAAATGGAAGGTCTTAAAAATATCTATAAAATGAAAAATAAAATTACTTTTTAAACTGTATTTTTACCTATTATTTTTCAATTTTTATAACGAGCTATAAACAAATTAAAAAAATAAACAGTCAAGAAATTATTTAAATAAACTGTATATATGTCTTTTAACTTCTAGATTTTTATTCTTTTAACTTTTAGATCTTAGACTTTAACTTTTAGAATTTAAAAAATATATATATTTAACGATACATTAACTTTTGAGAGAGTTATCATATGTTTCATCTGTTTTTAATTTACTTGTAAACAAATTAATATTTTTAGATTTTATAAGCCTTAATCGAATGCTTAAATACTTACCTATGTAACTATAAACTCAAAAACTTTTTCCGACCATTATTGTTTATTTCTTAAAGAAAAGCCGTATAAAATCCGTGGATATTTAATTAGAAAACAATAATTTTATAATTTATAATTTTTAGAATGATTGTTTAACCAACCACTTCAGTTTATATAGCCATATTCTGAATGAATGTACAGCATTAAATAGTATCTGTTAGCATATAATATCTGCAATTTGTACATAAGTCTGCTTGTAAAATCATTCAGAATATGCCTATGTGAAATGAAGATATATAGTGGTTGGTTAAACAATCATTCTATCTTTTTTTGATGAAATCGATCAAGCTGTATATAAATTATAAAACTATTATTTTCTAATTAAATACCCACGTATTTTTTCCTGCTTTTTTTAAAGAAATAAATCATATTGGTTGGAAAACTTTTCGAAAAAAAAAATTACGTTTCCAAGCAACCTGCCTGAAAAATTCTAATTTGACTCTAGTAATATTTAATATAATTCGACAAATAAACTATAGATAAAATATAGACTATATACTTACCATCCGTATTGTACCATTTGTAACATTTTATTGGATAAAAATTTATATATTCCACATGCAAAAGACGATATTTGCAAATTTATTTAAAGATAAAAGAATATATATTACTTTTTCAATTTCATTTTAATAGTTTTCTGAACAATAATAATCTTTTATACATATAAAAGTAATCGACCATTATAATCAACTGATATATATATAATCGAGCAGAAGTAAATACGTTATAAATTATGTCGATGTTTTGTGAAAAATTGATGAACTGTTTTGTAAACCTACTAAGAACAGTATTGCACTAGGTCCAATTATTGAGGAAAAATGAAACTAAAATCATAATCAAATCCGATACGCGGGGAATTTTTGTAAAACGTTTACAAATTATTAGTACCTAAATTTCGTACTTATTTCTGCAAATATCTCGTTGGCCTTCCATACGATTTTAGGCAACATTTTATTAAACTTTTGTGTCTTTATAGTAGTGTTGACCTTATTGAATATTATTATTATAAATTATATAGTAAGAATTACAACTTCTTACGTGCGTACATAAGTGCACACACACACACACACTTTTTTTAAATGTTTATGCTTAAGATACTTGATTAAATTACACTATTCCAACTTGAATTACAATATTAAACATAAGAAATGATTGGAAGGATTGGAACACAGTCACGACAATTTGAACAATCAAATAATTGTACTCGTTATCTCGTTGTGAAGTAAGGAAATTATCTAAACCATTGAATAATTTTAACATGGCTACATATGCATTCAATTTTTCAATTTCAATGTAAAATAGAAATGATTGTTTCAAAATATATTTGAAATATAAAATAAAAAATGCCATTTGTATTTTAAATATTTAAAATGGAATCATTTCAGATATTACCCATTTCTGCATTCAACATATAAGTGGACCTAGGGGATAACTTGGATTTCACGATAACAATTTGCTCAATACTTTTTATGAACTAGTTCCATTGTCATATATTCTTTCGATAAACGATTTCCAATAGACAACAAATTTATAAATTCAAAGATGAATAAAAATATAAGATGTTTACTAAACTTGAGTTGAATATCACTGAATACGAAAATAAGTGTAAAACGAAAACAAATAAATTTATTTATTGTATTCCGTTCAGTGTTCACACCCATTTAATTTCGTATTTAAAGAGGACAATAATATTAAAATATTATTACAGTCATTATATACAATAGAATACATTTATTTTTTACATATATTTCACTTCTTAAGGCACTTCAATCGGAACTAATGAGTTAAAGCAGTGTTTAAATTATTTTGTTTACTTAAGGAAGTTCCAGCATTGCCTTGTATAATCAGCATTATATTATCGAATGATAATTAGTGAGAACACTAGGTTTTTGAAACTGTCACCAAATTAGCAACGAATAACATATCGAAAGATAATATAAGAGTAATTTTAATAAGAGTGATATTGACAAGAGTAAACTTGAATGAAAGAAATTTTAACAAGAGTTATTTCAATAAAATTTATTATATTTTAATTAATTTTGTTAAATTTTATATTTTTTTTTATTTTTGTCTATTGATTTCGATATACTATCTATTTCTAATTGCCAAAGAGTAAATTACGACTCGCTAATTTATACTGATGATGACTACTTTGTAGTCGAAATACAAATTTATAATACAAAAACAGATCTAGACATTGGGGCGAATTTGAAAAAATTTTATTGGATTATCAGGACAAAAAACCGGTTTGCTTCTATTTTAGAACAACATTAACACATATACACACATATATTTATATACAAATATATTTATATACAAACTAATGTAATTTTGAGAGAGAAAACATTTTAAAATTATCATATTTCGAAAACAAAACGGTAAAACGCGATTTTTCAAAACAATATTAATTTAACAAATATTTATATTTACTGTCCTTGATTTTTTTTAAACTCTGTCGAGTTTTTTGTTCAATGCACAGATAGTTGTTGGGCGGGCATGAAGTCTTACATGCTTCTAATGTGAGAGAATGAAAGAGATTGATTACTTTGTTATTAATTATCTCGCGTTCTAAACGGTCAAAAATTCTAAAACTTCGGGATTTATTAGAAAACAATATTTTCAGCCTGTGAAAAAAATTAGTTCATGCTGGAACTCCCTTAATTATTCTAATAGTTATGAAAATTTACCATCCGACCAAAAACAAAAATGTGAGGGACGAGTAAAGTTTTCACATAAAAAAAGCAGTGGTATTCAAGCAAACACATAAATGTTCACTTTCAAAAATAGTGAAATCTATGTATGAACCAAGTTTCCTAACAAAAGTCAGAAAACAAAACGATTGGTATATATTTCTTGAGTTAGTGTCAGGTGCAGGGTATTTCATATTTTACTTGGAAAGTGGTCAGATTTTCTAACACTTAATATACAAAGAAATAAACATACCAAGTTAAATATGAAATACCCTGTAGCACCTGAGAAACTTACATAATAAATATTTACCAATCATTTTCTCTGTTTTCGCTAATTTTGATGACGAACTTTTTTTTTGGCTGGGTTATCACTTTTTATATGTGAAAATTTGATCCTTCTCACATTTTTCTTTTTTTAATTATTTTATTGTGCTTTTAATTATAAGAATATAACAAGCTTATATGTTGATTACTGTTACTTATTTAATGAAATAAAGTATTGAAATGACTTCGATATTTTTTAAGTATGTGTTACGTATATGTGTGTGATATTTGATAAATAAATAGTATTAATAATTTAAGTATTATAAATCAGTTTTGGACTAATAAATAATTGGACAATTTTTGATATATTACTTATTGATTATAGTACTAAAGAGTAATTTTGAAAAAATCAATTTCAAAGCTTGTAAGCTTTTACGAATACTCGATAACTATCATGTCTCCATTGTTGATTATATTTTTATCTTTAAACATTTTTTTCATGTGACGTTGCCAAACCATCTGTGATCCACTAGTTTCGGAACACAGTTCCTTCTTCTGAAGAAGGAACTGGTTTTGTTCCGAAACTTGTGTTATTTAATTGTTTTTTATTTGTGTTATTTAATAATTATAATGGATTTTCATCAAGTAACGACCCATTCAATACAATATCCAACACCTTTTGAACATTCTTCAAATAGATTCTTGATAGCTAAATAAGTCTGCGAATAAGATCTATGAAAACGGTATATGTTTTAAAAGATTTTTCTTAGAAAGTAGAATGTGAATCATTTTCAAATCAATAAAAATTAATAAAATATTTACTTACATAAATAGTGATTTTAAATCTCAAATTCTTTAATCATAGGATTCGATTGAAACCATAAATAGATAAATTTATAAAAAATAGTTTAAACCTTCTCAGAGTTGTTGTTTTACCATCCTATGAAAAAATAAATAAATCTGGTCGTTGACAATCGATCTCCTTGTTAATTTTCAAATTACTATGTCAAAAAGTTTGAGAGAAAATTGCCTGCGCTTTCATGATTGTTTGGAAAATTTGGGTATAGAAAACTAAAAACAATTTATTATACGTATATTTTGTTTTTGTTGAAAGCACACAGTTTTTGTTTTTGTTTTTGTTTTTTTTAAATTTTTATATTAATTAAAAAGTTAATAATGCTTTTTAACCTTTAGTCGTGATTGTTAATCTGAAGGGTATGGGAAATGAGAATGAAGGTAGATGGAAAAATAAGAATTTTCTTTGTCTTGCTTTGTTAATAACGATAATTAGTCAACATATTTCACAAAATTAAAAAAGTTTTATTATTTCATGCAAAAAAAAATTGTTTATAAAATTACATAAAATATTTTTTTTTATTTCAAAACAAAACAAACAAACAAATCGTAACGTAGGAGCTACGTTCACTAAGGGAGTTCTCTCAGAAGAAAGAATCACCATGAAATTAAGTAATCATCTGCTATTATAAGATTGTAAATGTTTGTTTATTAATTTGTTTGTTCGAGCATCACGCGAAAACTACTGGACCGATTTTTATGAGACATTTTTTGTTTAAAAGTTTATGATTAGACTTAAAAACTGGTATGTATTATCTCGATACGAGAGATGGTATTCGAAAATATTCGCTGAAACAAACATTTGGTGGAATTGGCGATAAATATTGGAAGCGGTGGGAACGACAAACATCTAAAGTAGTGGAAGTGGTGGAAAATTATGTTGAGATCTTTAATCTTAAAATGACGGGAGCCGGAGATATATCAATAAAACGCAAGCGAAGTCGCGGGTATAATCAAATTAATTATAAGATTTGAAAGTTTTAAAGTTTGTGATAAATATTTCTGAAAATGATCAGAGGAGGTATTGGATAAATTAATACGTATTTTCTACAATTTTACTAATTATAAATTGAGACACCGTTCTCACAGAAGCACCTATTTACTGCACATCTATATAGTATCTTGGTATATGCGTTATTGCCATTGACTGTAAACATCTATTCATGTGGACAGACCAATTTACACACCGAAATTTAGTATAATTAGAGTGTTTAAACAATAGAGTCGGTTGTTTCCTTTTGACAACCCGGTCTAGTTGGTATAGGTGCTCCGTTCGGAGCTCGAGGTTGCTGGTTCGATTCCCAACACCGGTTGGTTTGTCAATTAAATTAAAAAAATTAATGGGTCGGTTAATTGACTAAACTGTCGGCGAATGGACAAGAATAAATTAACCGGCTATACCTAATAAGGTTTTGTGCAGTTACCTTTCACAAACTCCAGATGAATATCCTATCAAAGTCAAATTTTAATAATTAAAAATATGTTTTTATATATTTCAAAAAAGTTGCATGGTGAAAAAACTAGCTAAAACTAAATAAAACTAGATAAAAATAAATATAACTAAAAATAAATAAAACTAAAAATAAAACTAGATTTAGAACATTTTTCGATGTACAAATTTAAATATCTCAGAAACAAAAAACAAGATTAATTAGAAATTTGGTCCAGGTATTTATAAGATTTTGATAATTATTATGGCAGTTTTTCATAATATTGGCATATCTGGTTGTCGAGATATAGATTTTTGTATCCATGTTTTTACCGACGAGTCCATTTAATCTATGTAAAACTCTCTTAAAAAACTTTAACATTTTTTTACTCAAAAACTAAAAACAGGATCAACTTCAAATTTTGACAGGATATTCTTTATTATTGAAATAATAAGCTGTACAATTTTGAAGAGCCTGTCATTAAATTGAATTTTCTTCACAACAACCTTAAAGAGTTCTTGGCGTGTGAGTATAATAATAAACTCTTGTGTGCGTCTTTTGTAGCCATTGTTTTTTATTACATTTATGTTTTGAAATATTATTTATTCATTAATTAATATGTACGTATATAAACACAACTTTTCATTTTTCTGACAAATAAAACAAAACATAATGTTTGTTTTCAAATTGAATTGTCATGTACATTTCATTATAACGAAGCTGTACTACGTACAGCTGTTATATAGAATTTATTTCAATGTTGGCGAAAAAAAAAAATTAATTAAATTTAATTTGATAAAGTTATCAAACAACAAAACAACATTTTAATATTAAGTGTTCTATATAACACACCCTTCTTACAACAACAAAAAATCCGGTGTAAAAATCTACGTGTAGACTAAGGGAATTTTCTTACAGAATGGCATCATGATAAATACCAAATCAAGTTAGCATCTGTAAGAGAATGGAAGTTTTCAATGAATCCAGTATCTAAAATCTACTATATAAAAAAATTAATAAGTTTCTATTAAAAAAATATTTTTAAAATCAATCTTTTTATAGTAAAACGAAAGTTTCTACAACTTTACTTCTTATGTGTTTTTTGATTTTTTCACTATTAAGAGAGATATACCAAATTTTATGTTTCCCCCTACCCTTTCCCTTTATCGAATCTTGTCATGCTAACCATAAAAATGCAATGCCACCGGAACTGAACCAACATGTAAAAATGCAATTCCGTAGGATAAAAGGAAGTGGTTCTAATTCAGCTTGCAAGATTTGACCCGAACATACATACATAAATACATACATACATACATTGCAAGTTATATAAAAGCTTGTAAAATAATGACAATTTTGATTTCTATCTAACCTTTATTTTTGAAGATATAAAAAAATGTCGGAATTTGTTTATTGGTAGTTACTGAGATAACAAACATAGAGTTACCTAAGTAACAGGCGGCATACTTAGTGATTATGCAAAGGTATCTAAATAAGAAAGAATATTGAGATTTAGTAGCAAGTCCACTACACATCCATAGTAATGTAGTTATAATTTCAATCCTACTAATTTCGATCCTAAATTTTATTTCAATCCTACTAATATTATAAATGTGGTTGTTTGACAAATTGATCGGTTGAACCGATTTTGATTTTCCCCAAAAGATTCCAATTTTTTGTTCCGTACATACGTGTTTGAGTGGTATAAAATTTTATAACCTTTTATAATTATTTAAACGGCGCGGAATTTTTATAATGTTTTGAGCCCGGAATAAAATAATGTTGTGAGCCCGGGACTCAGGCATGAGGTGAAAACACTAGCTGAAAAAGGCGGTGTTGCCCTCTTAAAATTCACCTCTTCTCTGGCATCTATGCCTATGCGTCTGTAGCACCGTCCAAGTAGTCGAGCGATCTAGGGTGTTATGTCTGAGGCATTATGTTTACTTGGAACTAGGAGATTATGGGTTCGAATCCCAACATTGACAGTTTGTCAATTATGAAGACAAAAAAAAGAGCTAAAGACTGAACTATCGGCGTATGGCCAAGAACGAAGTAACCGGCTATGCTTGTGAAGGTTTTCTGCAGTTTCCTTCACGAACTACAGATGAATATCGGCGTAGTTCCTAGCATAGTCGGCTGCAGCTGCACATCCTATAAACTCCTAGTCTACACACAAAAATTACTTCTACTCTACTCATATCCTCACATCCTTTGGCATCACAATGGACCCTAACTATCTATCTATGTCGCCACAATCTATCTATGCGTCTGTAATGAACTCACTAAAACTAATTTATATATTCTATTTCATAGTGTAATCCCACCATAAAGATGTAGGATTTCTTTTATCCTTTGTTTGAATACGTTTATATAATACTGTGTTGTACTAATTTACAGTGTAGTCGTAAAAGTGACAGATATCCTAACATAGTAGCAGGTGGAGTCATCTCTGTAATTTAAGATAATTGAAGGAAATATTCGGAGAATATATACAATAGAATTATTCTATCTCATATAGGGTGGCGCATAAGTAACGTTATGCGCATAAGTAATCGAATGCAGACTTTCAAAATAAATATATATCATTTAATATCAAAATATCAACAAAAAAACAAATATATATATATATATATATAAGTAGTGATTAAGATCCGATTCTTGTATGACGATGAAATGATAAGAGGTATATGGGATCAAACAAATGTACTAATCATCGAACATTAAATTTCGCGACGTTTCGCTGTTTATTTTTCAGTTTCTTCAGGCTCTGTACATAGATATATATAAAAATTACTATTCATTATTCATATAAAATTCAAAATTACTGAATCAATTTTCTAATAATACAATTAAATGTAATTAAAATTAAAAATTAAACAACTTAAGAATTGAAAATATATAAATTTCACTTGTTAATTAAATTCAAGGTAAAATTTATATCTTTTCAATTGTTAAGTTGTATAATTTTTAATTTTATATGAATAATGAATTGTAATTTTTATATATGCTTTATTTATGTACAAGTCTCTGAAGAAGCTGAAAATAAACAGCGAAACGTCGCGAATTTGAATGCTAGCTGATGAGTATTTCCCTCTTTCTTTGATCCCAATTACCTATTATCATTTCATCATCATATACAAATATATATATATATATATATATATATATATATATATATATATATATATATATATATATATATATTTGATATCAAATAAATATATATCAAAAATTTATTCACTAATTAAATCATAACGTTACTTATGCGCCACCCTCTATATATGTAGAATTGTTTCATTTTCTAAAAAGTATGCTAAAATTTATACAATTTCTGTTATTATTCCATATTTGACTGAATACTTCACAGAAATTAGTTTCTTTAATTACAACCTCTATTTAGGTAGTTTCGCTGTCCGTTGAGGATAATCCAAGTACTTCTCATTTTGCTTGGGCCTCATTCAAAGAAGAACTTTGAATATTGGCGTCACTAGATATACATTAGCTAAGTTATCTCGCAATTATTTTAACTGTAGTTAAGCAAAAATTTTTAAGTGAAGAAAACTGCTGAAACCAACCTCCTAGTTTCGAGCAGACCGCCTTTGGTAACTGGACCATTCGGACAGGTATTTCTTTGGCGTTGCTTAAACAATTGTTTCGAATAAAACCAGTTAGTTAGTATTCCATTGAAAACTTTGTTTGAGAAGAGCGATTTAACACAGAGCGTCAAAACTTTTGCAATTAACTATTTAATTATTTTTTGCTTCTTTGTGCGTCATCTATTAATAAAAGCTTTTTTATCCATTTCCATTTTTTTTAAATTATATTTTTTTATACATCAATTTGATTTATTGATGCTAACACCCTTATTAACGCGTCCACCAAATTAATATTTCAGTGAATATTTTCAAATTCCATTTTAAATTCATCCAGATGGTACCATGGGAAGGTGAGCGAAAGGGTGTGGGGTTAGTTAACTCCCTCGCAAATGTAAATATTAATTAATAGCGAATACATCAAATGAATATACCAGTAATTTTGATAAATTACTTTTTATACCCAGTATTTGTAAATATACAAGGTATATTAATTTTAGTTCCGACTTTGTAACGCTTGAAAATATGAATCCTAGACATAATTGCTTGGAATGTTCATAAAATGACCTACTTCGGCCATTTAGGCATGTCCGTCTGTCTGTGGACGCGATAATTCAAGAACGAAAAGACATAACGAGCTAAAAATTTAGTATATGTGTTCAATAGCAAAAAAGTGAGGTCAAGTTCGTTAATTGGCAAAATCGGAACGTGTCTCCCCCCGCCAGAGGGGAAAATATACATCGTTGAAACCGTAAGATATATAACAAAAATTTGTTTGCAATAAATCTTCTTATTTTTAAAATAAGCCACTTTTGTTTGAAAATTTTTTTCAAAAACTCAATAGTTTGCTCATAATTTGTGCTCAAAAGTTCCTCGGAAAAAAATATGTCCATCTTTAAAAGCATAAGATATTTTTTAACTGTTAACAACCCAAACATTGATATATAACCCATTATATACTGAGTATTCAAACAATTAACTCAGTTAGTTGTTACATTACTTGTTTGACTGACATTTTATCACATATTCCGTTCATCTTGCTTTATCAATCTGTTTGCTGATGTAACTACATATGTGTATGTGTATATGTGTGTGAGTGTCCGCGTGTCTATGTGTTCCTATTTATAGTGTGTAAATTTCTGTGAAAAACATTACATTTAATATGATTTTCATTTCCATTTTCATGGTATATTAAACATGTTACGACCATTTTACAGTATATGCTTGTTGCAACCATGTAATAACAACTGTGCAACTAACTATATACAATTCAGAATGATGTTTTGAAAATTAACATACATAATTATGATTGTACTGTGTATTTAGTGTACAAAATTAGTGATGCCGCGAGAGATGTGCGAAACGAGACGAGTATCAGCGAGACCAGCCCAAGTGGTTGAGCGGTCTAAGGTGTTATTTCTGCGCGGTATGCCTGCTTGGAAACTGGAAGGTTAAACGTTCGAATCCCGATAGCGGCAGTTTGCCAATTATTTTAATTTTGACATTATTTTGGTTTTTTGACAAAACTGTCGGCGTATGGACAAGAACGAAGTAACCGGCTATGCCTGAGAAGGTTTTCTGCAGTTTCTTTCACGAACTCCAGATGAATATCGGCATAGTTCCTATCATAGTCGGCTGCAGCCGCATATCCTACGAATTCCTGGTCTATACACGAAAATTCCGTCCACTCTACTCACATCTTTAGGCATCACAATGGACCTTATGGTCAAAGTGTAGCCCGTCCAGGGCAGCCTCTACAATCTATCAATCTATCTATCAGCGAGCGACGAAACGAAAATGAGAATCCTGATTTTCGATAAATATTCGAGAGACATACGATAGTTCTCTATTCCAATCGCAAAACGGCAAATCATTTTTGGTGGTCATGGTTTAACGTTTTCTATAATCTTTATTGTTTCGATAGAAATATAACAAAATTAAATTAATCAGAAGTAACTATTTACAAGTTAATAAAATACAAGAGATATGCTACTCTTGTCTTGGTTTGTCTTGCGGCACCAATATACAAAATTTATTTGCGTGTTACTAAAATAAGCTCCGGAAATTATATTAATATAGAAACTCAACTCTTAAGAGATAGCTCTTCAAATATTTATTGAAAGTAGAGTGGATCTCGCTTTTAACGATCTCTATTAGTTGAGTGATCTAAATCAGGCTTCTAAATATACTAGTGGATTCCATTAATTCGCCTTGACCAAGATTTTGTACAGTGTATAGTTCTACGTGGGCAAAGCCGTGGGGCGAAAACTATTAAATTAATAAACCTGTAAAATGTTAGTTTGTTCGCTCACGTAAATTACAAAAGTAAATGTGTGTTTGTTTGCACATCACAGTGTCACTTTAGACTCTAAACTACTGAACCGATTTTGATGAAATTTTTACAACTTCAAAGAATATGAAATTAAATTAAACCCTAGTATACATTTTACATTATATAATTTTTTTTAGGTACGCACTTAAATTACAAATTCAAGCTTACGTTTCTTTTTCGCGAAAACATTGATAATTTCATCGATATCCAGGTTCACATCTTTGTGTATATTGAGGAGAGCTAGCCCGGATAATCTTTCCTGTGCCAATTAGTAGATGACTATTCGCACCCAGCAAATAGTCATCTCTTTTTTCCAATACAAGTATTCATATACCAAAAGAAACAAATAATATGTTGTCAAAAATGTGACATAACGTGTCAGCATATGGACTTTGATGACTAAGTACTTCGCTGCGTTCCAAATCACACACGATTCATTGATTTTTTTAATTTTATTGATTTTTTTAAGTCATTGGATATAATATCATCAGCCTATCGATCTCAATAGATTGTGAAAGTGTGACGTCACTAGTCTATTAGGGTTGTGAGCATGCCTATCGGGCCCACAACGGTGGATCGGTGTTTGCTACTAACTTGGTTGTGATTCCTTTTCCAAAGCTTTACAGTCAATTATGCCAAATACAACAGAACCAATCAAACTACAAACGAAGTTCTTTGTATTGTTAAACTTTTGTTCGATACATTTTTTTCGAAAACCAAATAGATCACCCAGAAAATTTTAAAAATCTACCACATTTGTATACCCAAACTTACCACACCCTTGTAAAAGTATACTTGCAAAAAATGCCCAAACTCATGGCATGTTTCATGAAACACATAGTGTGTTTGTATAATATATTTGATTACAACCATCATAGTAGAGATTGTTAAATAGATGAACAACGGATTGGGAGGTTAAATAGACGACGTTGGTTACAGAGACGAATGGGGTCAGGAAAATACTTGTTGAAAAAAAGGAAAAGAAAATTGTAATAACATACATTCATAACCTATTTCAATTCATAATATGTCAAAAACATAAAAACCATTAATACAAAATTTTAATATTATGATACACTTGAGGTATGTATATATACAATATTGGGATACATTTTGTTTTAGCAATTATTTATAGAATTTGTTAAGAGGGGTCGGTTGGAATTCTATGGAAAACTAATTCTTGTAGATTTGAAAAACCGTATTGATGCAAATAAATAATGTTTTCTCAAAATTTTAAACGTCATATAGTTAGTATTTTTAACGAGAATTTCACAATATTTATGAATAAAATCCGTATGTCATTATACTTAAAGTAGTTCCTTCACTCATATGTAATCAGGACAAAAAACCGGTTTGTTTTTATTATAGAACAAATACATATATACACATACACAACACATAGACATATTCACTATTCATATATACATATTAATGTAATTTAATAATTTTAATCTTTTATATTTCGCAAACAAAACGTCAAAACGTGATTTTTTGTTGAATTTAATAAATAAATATTTATCTTTACTCTCCTATATACAATATTGGGATATATACAATATATACAATATTGGGATACATTTTGTTTTAGCAATTATTTATAGAATTTGTTAAGAGAGGTCGATTGGAATTCTATGGAAAACTAATTATTGTAGATTTGAAAAACAGTATTGATGCAGATAAATAATGTTTTCTCTAAATTTTAAACGTCATATAGTTAGTATGCTATCGTCGTATCTTTTTCTATTTTTTTTACCAAGAATTCCCCAACATTTATGAATAAAAACCGAATGTCATATTACTTAAGGTAGTTCCTTCACTGTCTTATACAATCTGGACAAAAAACCGGTTTGCTTTTAATATTGAACAAATACATATATACACATACGCAACACATAGACATATTCACTATTCATATATACAAATAAATGTAATTTAATAATTTTAATCTTTTATATTTCGCAAACAAAACGTCAAAACGTGATTTTTTGTTGAATTTAATAAATAAATATTTATCTTTACTCTCCTAGTTTTTTTTAAATTCTGTCGAGTATTTTTTTTAATACAACAGATAATAGTTGGGTGGGCATGATGTTTTATATGCTTCTAATGAGAGAGAGTGACAGAGAATGATTACTTTGTTATTAATTATATCGCGTTCTAAACGGTCCAAAATTCTGAAACTTGGGGATTTATTAGAAAACGTTATTTTTAGCTTGTTAAAAAAAAATGTGCAAAATATTTCGTTTTGCAAAAAAGTGGTTTCCTGCTGGAACATCCTTAATAGAATACAAAATATTTTAACACTTTATGCCATTACCGTTGTATTTATTACGTAAACATATTTTTTAGTAAAAATACCGTTGTTCTTTTGAAATATAAATATTGTTTTGATAATATCTCAAAAAAGATGAAACGATCGTCAACAATTATTTTAAATAAATAAGTGGAATTAGCAAATACAAATTGTGTTTTTATTATTAATCATTATGGAATTTCACAAGTTAAAGCTCAATACAATTAATAAATCATTTATTTAGATCTAGTCATACTTTTTATTACTTAGGTTTTATACTTAGGTTTAGCAACTGGAAAAAGCAACTGTGAAATGATAAAAAAGATAATAATCAACAAGGAAGGCATAATAGTTACTGACATAATACGCATTTTATAAAAGCTTACTAATTTTGAAATTTTCAACTAGGAACTAGAAACGCTTACTTGTCAAGCCTCGTAAGTAATCGCAAAAAATTGGGTATGTATTGTGCTTTTGTTATATAAAAAGTCAAGTTTGCTACTGGACAAAATCGGTCGAATGGGGAATCATTTTTTTTTTCGACAACAATTAGGTAGAATACAGCCACTGAATAGCTGAAAAACGCCTGAAATGTTCGGAGGATAAATTTATTGACTTTTCGACAACGGAATATTAGTTTTATCTATTTGAATATGGATGGTGTTCTGCAAACTTTACCCAACAGAAACTCCGTTTTAAAGTCAGTATTTCTGAAATGTAGTGCATACTTGCCGTCCCGAAGATTTTCAAGATTTTCATTGTAAACTGTGAGATATTTATTTTGAATTATAACACTAATATAACACTATCATTTGATTTACTAACGTGGATTGGATTCAAATAGTATACTTACACAAGCACTATCCTTCGACTTCGACAAAAAGCTCACAAAATATTACTTTGGACGTTTACTTTGCTGTTCGTAACCACCTTCAAAGTACATATATTTGGTACTAATAGATTATTCTTGAAATGTACTTGATACTCGTTCCTTTAAGTGTTTTTTTATTCGGTACTTGGTACAAATAACGTCAAAAGTCGAGCTTTAATTTCAAAATTTTTTAATTATCCCTTATTTATTCGAATTTCGGGAAAATGTTTCGAATAAAAATTATTAGTATATTTATAATGAAGAACTTTTAACCGCAGCATTTTTTTCTAAAACCGAATCAATAAGACAGAGATCAATTTTAAAATGATAGTGATCGACTTTTGATTCGATTTTTACTTATTATTTAGAGTACTGTTTATCGGTACTTTGTCCAGCTCTGTTAGAGACAAAATTAACCGAATAATGTGTATCCCAATTATGCTATAAATAAATGAATTTCATTCACCCTCCATTCATTGGAACTCAATTAATTAAGGACATGGTAAAAACATGATTCTGTATTGTTTACAAGTGTTCATAATATATCGATAATGGATGAGTATTTAATTAAAAACAGAAATAAAAAAAAAAGATATCAAATGATATAAAGCGAACATATTTAACCTTTGAACTTTATTTTACGAACGAATATAATTTACCCATTAGTACAGTCAATATAGAATATGGCGTTGCACTAAATTACAGGAGTATTTCATTTTAAATTAGGTTCAGTATCACGTACTGAATGTAAATGAACAAATATCCTTACAAATTTGGACCCCGGAAGTGCCGTCATTTTGAGAAAAACTGTATAAAACTGTAGGTATAGGCCAATATCTCCCTTACCGTGGACCTTAGGTCCAAAGTGGAAATAAATTTTCTTATAGACATAAATATAAATATATAGACATATAAAATTTCCTTTTTTTTTTGTATCGTTTACCATTTACAGCTTATACGACAATTACGATTTATTTATTGACTTTTTGACCGATATCTCTTCTAATAATTGTTTAAACAATAAAATGCTAATAATTTAACTTTTAAATCAACAAATTCTCTACAATTTTCATTAAAAACATGTTTGTCTAAAATTAATATTTTTAAAGTTATAATGTGTTTAATGTTGCACTACCTGGTGCAAGGTCAATAAAAACGAGGTATTCATAGTATAGTATAATACTATATGTATTCACACTTCATGTAAAATTAAACCATTTAGAAATGAGTAACAAATTACCAACCCTCCTCCCCCCCACCCAGCATTATCATTGGCATCTTTTTTCTATCCAGTGTCATCAAATTCCCATAACACTATACCCCCAGCTAAGAAAAAATAATTAAATCAAGTAAATAATTGTTAAGTAAATAATAATTAGTTGTCCGATATGAATAGTTTAGGCTAATTATTCGGAATTTCCTAAAATCTAATTCTAAAATCTAAACTAAAGGTAAATCATCAAAAAATTTACAAGCGGTAAATGTAAAAGATCAAAAGATTTATATTTTATAATTTATATAAGTCAAAAAGTCAATAAATAAATAGTAATATTCGTAAGGGTCGTAAATGGTAAGTGATCTAAAAAAAATTAATAAACAAAAAATAGGAAATTCAATTATCTACAAGAAAGGTTTTAACCATTTTTGGCATTAAGTGTACTGTAACGGAGATATAGGCCGATACAGTTTTTCTCGAAATGGTGGCACTTCCGGAGTCGACATTTGTAAGAATTTTGTTCATTTACTTTCAGAACATGATACTGAACGTAATTTAAAAACAAAAAATAATTCCTTTAATTTAGTGAAATGCGGTCAAGACTAACGGGCTTCTCAATTGACTGTCCTACATTGAATGTAGTAATTTTTCTAAATGTGTACCTACTATTCATTCATTCAATATTACATACAATAATATATCCTTTTCTCTGCTTTATTTTTGTTCCTGGTTCCACGAAGTAGATAATTTGTGAAAGGATAATATAAAAAAAAAATTTTGTAATGATTTAGATGCGTGACAGCAATGATTTTTTTCTTTTATTCATTCTTTTTACTTTTTTAAATAGAGCTTAGTATTCCGTACCAAAATTTGTTGGAGAATAATTTTTTTACTACGCCACTGTATAAAATTTAGTATTGATATTTTTTCATATTTTTATTATTCAAAAAAAAAATAATTTATATAATTATTGGTTTATGCTAGTTGAGAATTTGCATAGTTTCAACAGGCATTTGCTTAGATCAGAAATGACTTGCGTATATACAAGCTTACTTCGATATTTCAGCACATATTTAAAATCAGTTACAAAACTCATCTCATGGAGTGAGTTACAAAAAGAAAGTAGTTACAAAGAGTATTTCTCTCTGGAAGTTACAAAAATTACTTCTCTCTGTGAGCTACAAAAAGAAGACAATTACTAAAATTAGTTGATTCACATCAATTAATCAGATGGTATTTAAAATTTTTATTTCTTCAATTTACAAGTTGAATATTTTTTATGGATTGTGCTGAAGTATCGAATGGGCGAATTAATGGTTTCTATCTGATTGTATCTAAGTATATTTTTTTTTGTATAATTTATTTAATTCACTATTCCGAAACTTGTGGTCTCTCAAGCTTGTAACAATTCAATACACACTCTATACACACTTTTGGTGTACAATTTATATTTTATGTGAATATGCATTGACTTTTCAATTTATAACTATATTGTTTGTATACGCTTGGTTTTTTTTTTGGCCGTGTATTTTTTCTTTACAGAAGCGTAATGTCTCTTTATATATACAACTATGTATCTGAATTAAATTTGTAATCCATATTTATATTTTTGCAAATCAGACATATTTGAACATATTTTTTTTTTACTGTAGTGTCTTTTTTTTTATATATACAATATTTCTTTTACTACAGTTCAATTTAGCACATATTCATATAATCTTTGTTTTTATACCTTGTACAACCAATGTTAGTGTTTTAAGGATAGTTGTACTATCAGTGTATTAGATTAGAAATTATTTATTTTAAATATATATTTTATTTTAACATATATTTGTTTTGTTCCCCTTTTTGTACCTTTTATTTTTTTTCAGATTCGAATCACTTGTCGATAACTAAGACACTTACTGGATAGTAAAGATCTTACTACCTCAATATTATCTTTTTTAATGGGCCCAGCTTTTATTGAAAGACTTTCGGTTCAACGTGTTTTTTTTTTATATTTACGTGTATGGCATTAGTACCGATCGTTTTCTAATTTTCATAATTCCACATACAATACTCTGCTTTGGATTTTTTTTCTAAAGTACCGTATATTTAGTTTTCATTATTTTTTTTAAAAATACATCATAATAACTTTTAATTAAAATTACTAAATTAATTTAATTTCATATTTATGAAAATAATTGATAATTCAATTATTTTCTATAAAGTGTTTAGTTTTTTTTTTAAAACTAAACACACAATTTTTTTTTAAAATAAACTCTAATTACTATTTTTTACATACACATTGTAAGTTTTTCTCACATACTATTGCACGTAACTGATTAATACTTGACATATAGTTACCTACGGCTAGTAATATGTAGTTACCTAAATATGGACATGAGGTTTAAAATTCCAATTTTCGAGTTTTGGTGTCAGTTCTGTAGGGCGTCAAATAAATGCTTATTGGACATATACATGCTATATATTATTTATGCATTTGTTTAAACAATTTTTGGGAAAAACTACTGTTCCCACTGTTATGACCAAGAGGATCGCTTAAAAAAATCTGCAATGAAATTTATGTAAATTGAACCAAAATTACAAGGACAGAAAAATTATAGTATTAGCGGAATCCGGGATGCGGATTTCTAAAAAAAAGGGTCGCCTATTTCAATATTAATAATTTTTGAACTTATAGTTTTTTTGGCGCGGTATGATAATCCGATTAGAGGATATTTTCAGATATAACCCTCGAATGGTGTAGCACTTGCTCGATCGATGTAACACAAATTTCTATCCCGCTCTATTGCATAGTTGTTGGGAGACATTCAGTCAAAAATTTACCATATGCTTCAGCAAAACAGGCAAAAGTCTGTCTGTCACATAAGCAGTGTCACTACACTCTGGACAGTAATTTTGTTTGTGTGTGATTCGATTTTTGGATATTGAAAGACAAAACCATATTATACATAATGGAACGAAAGATGTATAATCGTTATGATTTTGGTAAATAGCTACACCGCCAGTTCATGCATTAGAACATATAAATTTGATTATACAGTTGAAATTAGGTACACGAATGTCTTCATCATTATTACTCCATGTTTCTGATAAAAGACGAATATTAGAATTACGAGCCACATTAACAATTTAATGTCGATTTTTTTATACTAAATGTATATATTGATATTCTGATTCTAATGTAAATAATAGATTTAATGGCAGCCTTTTAAACTATAATTTAAGGGAAGAAATGTCGCTGGATCTGTTCTACCAAAATAAAATATAAAAGCATTGGTTTTAGATACAATATATAATTTTTCTACTGTAGTTTTTCACAACTATATCATTTTATTAAACTTTTGTGTCTTAATGGTAGTGTTGGTCTTATTTAATATAACAATTTGTTTCACGGAACACTAGTTGTTCAAGTATATCTTTGAACTTGACCGATTTTCCTTTTTAAATAGAACTTTTTTATTATATCGGTATCATTCTATTAGAACAGTATAAAAGGTGCCATAAACCATTCCATTATGTGAATCTCTCTCATTCCATATTTATTATATTCATTAACACATTGAAAACATGGTCACGTAAAAAAGAATTGATTTTAGTAAATTTTGTGCAGAGAATTTTTGTGGCATATTAAAACAAAAAAAAATTGACACGAACGATGGTTAGTTTTATTATTTAATGATTTTTATTTGATTTACGTTTATTTATATAACGTGCTTTAAAACCGAAATTTAAAAAAAATTCGATCGAATTTTATGGAAAACGAACTTTGAGATTTGCCAATTAGTATTTGTACAAGGTGGTGCAAAAGTAAGGTTTTAAATTAAAAAAATATATGAGAAGTTAAAAAAAATTTATACTTTGCAACTCCTAATATAAAGTATGATTCTTGAAGTTTTTTCCCAACTATTTACGAAAAATAATGTTTAACAAATGATATCCCCTTTCGCGCTGAAGACTATGAGCTCTTTTCAGCATATCTGACCTTTCGTAAAATTTCTGGAGATATCCTCCAAATCTGTCGCCTAATATTCTAAGTTATTCCATGCATTGTGGCTTGTTTACATAAACCCTTTCTTTCAGATAACCCAAGAGAAAATAATCAGTAATATCGTATGGTTAGAAGGAACATATTTGACACTAAAATATCGTCGATAGTTTCTCTGAGTGGAAATAAAGCTTCTTCCATTTTCCAATTAAATAGTTACGATATTTATCATTTCTACAGGCTGGTATCACTCTATATCGAAACTCCTAAGTATTTACTATAATCTAAAAAAGAGAGACTCAATAAACATTAATTCCAGAAATAATTATTGAGTTTAAACAACGTGAAGGTATTTTTGCGCCACTCTTTATAAAGAATTATTGATGTCAACATTTGAATATGATTCGTCGTCTAGTTTCATAGAAAAATGGTTTTAAATATGACGCTTTTCTTATACACAGACTCTTATGTTTGACAAGCTTTCATCATGCCTTTTTTTATTTTTTCATCAATAATCTCTTTTTTATTTTTTCATCAAACTTAATGAATAAAAAAACCAATGTACTATGGACCACAAAATTTGATATGATTTTTTCAAATTTTATAATTAATTTGTGCCTTATTGATTCGATTTTCGAAAAAACGCTTCGGATAAAAGTTGTTCATTATAAATATACTAACAATTTTTATTCAGAATTTTTTTTCGAAAACCGATTGAATAAGGCAGAAATCCACTATAAAATTTAAAAAACTAACATTAACTTTTATGGCCAAGTGTAATAGAGCTGATACTTGTAGAATTATAACACTTTAAAAATATAATAACATACACACTTATTACCAAAGGTTTGGCAATATGGTCCGGCCCGAGCAGTTTAGAGAAAAGAAAAAAATAAAATCAACAAGGAAGACATGATAGTTCCTGATAGAGTAAGCATAAAAGCTAACAAATTTTTGAATTTTGAAACTAATAATTACAATTTCTTCTATACAATTTTGAAATAGACTTTTACGAAATTAGTAGATTTCAGTACTTGATTGAATAAATAGTATATATAAAACTGTCCAATTAATAAAACTTAAATAAAATAAAAATTATTATTATTATTAATTTTTCGAATGTCTCATACATACCTTCATATATAAAATTGATAGCGTGCTATTGCAACATCTATTTATCAATCCGTCTGGGTAAAGAACAATGAAGTCATTTCATTACTTTATTTTATAAAGTAAGTAAGATTTATCAATAAATAATTTTTTTATATTATTTTAAATTAAAATAATCAAGTTTCAGATCTACTAGAATAATTAAGTTAACAGTTAACACTGTTTTGAATCATTAGTTCCGATTAAATTGCCTTGATTTACTATTAATACTGAAGTTTCGTAAAGTAACGACCCATTCAATAAAAATATTTTAATATTCGATATATATATATATAAGAGTATATTAAGTCCCGAGTTTGTAACGGTTGAAACTATTGATTGTAGAAAAAACTTTTGGTTTACGTGTTGATAAAATAACCTCAAAAATCTGAAATTTTGTGTGTGTGTTCTAGAACTAAAAAGTAATTTCAACTTCGTGAATGGTCCAAATCGGACCGCACATACATTCGCCAGGGGAAGAAATTCGTGATAGAACAAAAAATTAAAGCATTCAAAGCATTCTCAAGCAAAGCATTCTCTTTGATAAATAAACTTTATTGGAAAATTTTTTTCCGGGTTTGTAAGCAATTAGCGCAGTCAGTTGTTATTTTCATTTGTTTGATATAAAATTTCATAGCACATATTTACATGAATCAAATATATATTTGGTACCAATACGCACGAAATAGATACCCTATTTAATGGTATACGATGCCCTTCTAATGGTATACGATTTGTTTTATATATTTTATCATTTGTTTTCAAAAATTTTCTCATATATACAAACATTATAAATAACATTCTCATTCATTTTCCACTTTGTAATATATACAGCATATAAATTATAAGGTATGTATGTATTATATGTATGTATTTTGTATAAAGGTAAAAATAAAACTCCATTATAAACTTTTTAATATTTCGATAAAATAATTTTTAGAAAAACAATTTTTCATTTATTTTTTAATATTAAACTTTTATGTAGTTATTTTTATGTATCTGCTATAAAAAAAAAAGTTAGTATGAAATTATTAAAACATTCTCCGATTAAAAGTATATTTTATATAATATTAGTTTTGAATACAAAAAAAATAAAATAAATATATAAAACACTGTTATTTTTAGTACTAACGAAAATATATAGTATACAGGATGATTCACAAAAATAAGTATCTCATTTAACCCTAGAACATTAACCTTAAAATGTAACCCTTCATAACTAACCATGAGTAAGATTTATGCAGATTGGGTAAAAAAAAATAATTTCACATTTTACCGACAATTTTGTTAAATATATTTGTATAATAGTTTAATATGAATATAAGATACAAAATACGTAAGAAATAAAAACTTTAAACAATTTTGAACATTAAAATATTATAAAAAGTGTGGAACACCCTAGAACACTAGAACCCTAGAACACTAACCATGCATAAATCTTACGTACACAAATATAAAAACCACCCATGCGCTAAAGTCACGTGTCGGTCACTCCTCTACTTCATATCTAACATTTCTCCGAACAGTGCTTTATGTGATTCCATCAAGATTGTTACTTAAAGAGCAACGCATCCCATCTTAAAGAGATTTTTTCTTTAAGTGGTGCGCATTTGTTTATTCTTTTATTACTAACTATACGTATAATTTACTCACCACTTTAAAAAAAATCTCTTTCAAAATGGAAGGCGTGGCACTTTAAGTAACAATCTTGATGGAAGAACATAAATCACTGTTTGGAGAAATGTTAGATATGTAGCAGAGGAGTTACCGACACGTGACTTTAGCGCATGGGTTGTTTTTATTTTTGTGTACGTAAGTTTTACGCATGGTAGTGTTCTAAGGTTAAAGATGATAATAAAGCCAGATATATATATTTTATTACTTAGTAAATTTTAATATAATTTCTGGAGTTTTTACGATATAATCCCGTTAAGTTATATCTGTTAAATGGTTCTCAATGTTGCGTAGCCAAATAGATTCTTGGTTTTGCTTCCATCACCTTTGTTAGTGGTATTTTAGAAATTTTCTCTATTTAACGTCAATTATAAAAATCCGTTCGTATGAAAATCCGTTCGGTAGTTTTTGAGTTTACCACGAACAGGCAGACAGGCGCAGCGGGGGGACTTTCGTTTATAATATGTAAGGATTACAAATCGAACGTCACCTTACCCATCAAAATCGCTTAAAAATAACGAAATTACAGTCCTGCAATAATTTTACTCCAGCAATAATCCGTTAAAAATTTTTTGATGTGGTTTTTATGGATGCATCCAGTTGGTTATTTTAATTAGCTGAGATTAAAAACTAATTAAAGAAAATGTTTGAAGACCGCCGTTGACGACAATGGCACTCTGATCCTGCGACACCTAATCTCAATCCACTTTCTCAGTTGCACAATATTGTTTGTTCACATCATATGCTCCTGTATAGTCACACATTTCGGTAACACCTTGTACATGTTTTTATGTATTTTTAATAAAAAGTAGATGTAGATATTAATTTGGAAAGTTTTCTATCAGTATTCATCAAAAATATTTCACCTTTATGCAAAGTGTATATCATCAGTATGTTGTACAGGGTGTATTAACTTTATATATTTAAATGATATACTTCAAGTTTTTATTAGTCGATAAATCACTGAACATTGAAAAATGAAGGAAATATAAACCCGTGGGGTGCTTCGTGTTGATACTGACTAAACCATTATAGTCGTTTTAAAGTAATACAAAGCGATCCACACGTCATCAACCCTAAACAGCTTGTATATTAGCCATTTTGAATGTGTAAATTTGTGCTTTTTGGAAAATGGACCTTCATAAGGGTGAAACATATGGTATTTCAGTTTTTTAATGTTAGAGATATGAAAATACGTGTTACAATTTAGAAAATCAGTCCTTCACAGGGAGAAATTTTTTATAATTTGTATTTGACGGGGAGAAACTAAATAATAAAACATGAATATAATTCTACATATTATTATTTGTGTAAACTTAAGCGTGACAATACAATACTAATGCCAATGTCCATTAAGGTTACATAAGACATAATATGAAAGAACGTTTTCTTCGTCTTATTCAGCTCTACAACCCTTGGTGGACCTTGGCTTTCTCAATTATATGGTTCCACGTTGCTCTCTACCTAGACTCTCTACCTAGACTAGATTTTCAGGTCATCCTCAACCTGATCCAGCCATCTTAGCTTCGGTCTTCCTCTTTCCCTTTTTACTATATAATTTTCCATTCATGATTGTCTTAGTCATGCTTGTTTCCTTCATGCTTTCGATATGTCCTATCTTCTGAATTCTTTTTGCTTTTATAAAGTATGAAAAAACTAGTTGTATACTATATAGCGAATTTTTAATTAATTACTCATATGAAGTAACTAATTCATCCATCGGGAATCGAACCCAGACCTTAGCGTATTCTATATAGTGATTTTATAATTAAATATTGATATGAGAAAACTAATTCATCCATCAGGAATCAAACCGGGTTTTAAAAAAGCTTTTAAAGTATGAGGGAATGATTAATATATTTTCAAAAGTTCCCAATTTATTGAATACATTTCGCCTTTATCATTTCGCCTTGAAAATTAGTGAATAAAATCTTCAAAAAAATTGATTTTTATCACAGTTTAATAGACCGGCCTGGAAGGACTCCTCCTACCTTACCTCGTCAGATCTGAATCAAGTTCATGAATGCTTATTAAAAAGATATTTCGCCTTTGTAATAATATTTTATTGCTACGATAAAAGTTTAACTCTTGTTTTGAAAGTACCATTCCAATCTTGTAAGACATTCTCATTTGGATCACTTTAACCTACTTCTTCGGTTACCATATATAAAAAAAAAAAACGTTTAATGTGTTCTTTCTTCACTTGCTTGAATAAATACCGACGTACCTGTCAATAAATTATTAAAATTGTATTTAATTGAATCTCTTCTGTATTTGAAAGGTAAATAGATGGATGCCTAGCGTCGTCGTATCTTCATCATCATGGTAAGTAATATTAAAAACTTTACCTCAATAGCAGCACAGACACAGATAGCTTTTGAAGAAAATTTTATTTTATGTCGGAAATAAAATGAAAATGTTGGTAATTGAGTAAGAAGGGATAAAAAGAAAATTCACTTAAAATATATATTTGATAAGATTGAGAAGAACATTAAAGTAAATTGAAATTTTGTTTATAATTATTAAAAAGTATTTTATGTTGTCTCCTTCTGAACTTATAATAAATACATTTTGTAGTGATTTATTTTAGAAAATTTACATAGTCTAGCAACTTCAGAGGCAAAACAACTGGAATGTTATATTTTATTGAGCAATCAGAGGGTGATTTGAAGGGTTATATACAGCTTATTCGTAGATAAAAACATCTGGACACAATGGTAATTTTTTATAATGTTGTTTGGTCTTAATAATTATAATACGGCCTTACTGGACTATATGGCTAAAGATATTGAATTAGCAGAATCATTAGCCGATAATGAATTTAGACAATGGCCCAATTCGAAATTAATTCTGATTTAATAAAATTAAACCATTTTCAAAAAAATCGAATACTTGAATATCAAGGTTAGCTTCGATACCCTCACTTTAGTGACAAAACAGACGCCGCATAGTCACCAATGGATACCGTCAATAAATAGGTAGAGCTTTTCACACACCTAATCCGTTAGTCAGTCAACTCAAATAATCCTCAGGTCAGATTATACCCTCAGTCAAATCGTATAAAAGACGGAAATTTTTCAATGTCATTGTGAGACACGCACCAAATTAGCAACAAGCAACATATCTCTGAATCCATATCCCAAAGATAGTTACAATTAGCTAATTCATACTGATGATGACACATTGTACAATACGTATTTATAAAATACAAACAAATGTTCTAGGTATTGGGGCAAAATTTGAAATGTAATTTCAAATTTATCAGAGTCTAATGATTATTTTAATAATCTTTATCAGAGTCTAATAAAAATGGTGATAGAAAAACTTTGTTTTTCAGCATGATACCTATGTAGTATTATACCTATACTAACTTTGAAATCACTCTGCATGAAATGATACCATTACATAATGCTGAGGTTTGTTAATATGCTATTCGTGGTATTAGGTCTCATCAATTTAATGGATAACATTAACGTTAAGGTTAGATAATGTGAAATGATTAGTACCACCAACATATCTAACTAAACCAATCAATTACTTAAGGTAGTTTGGTAGTCACATCACTTAAACTTGACCCCACATTTTTCTCTATTTCATTCTAATTCAAAAAATTATAATTAAATGCACGTATAGAAAAAAAATTCAACAGTCATATTTTATGAGCGCCCAATGGTTTTCTTTTACGCGTTGGAAGTTATTCCAATCACCTTAGAATCACCGGAAACAAAATTATTTTCTACTTTTTAGTGCAATATGGTTTTAAAAGTTTGTTTTAAAAATTTATTTTTATTTTTTGTATTTAAAATCAATGAGCAAAACAACATCGTTTAGAAATATTTTTACTTCATGACCCCCCTCAAAACTAAATATAATTTTATTGCTTCTTAATCAAATCTTACATTGAGATACTTAAATGGAAGGAATGAAATCTAGAGTGTTACGTAATTTAGTACTACTGAAAAAATAGTATTGTTTAATCCATCTTTATCAATTCATGAGTAACAAATATTTTCCAATTGGTTATTGATAATCATGGTTGACTTGATATAAGTTTAATTAATTATTCAAAATAATTTTCCATAATATTGTTATAAAATTAATAATAAAAATAACTATCTGAAGAAATTTAATTCCATTATCAAATGAATAAAATTATCTTTAGCAATTATTCGAATATTGATATCTTAAAGTTCAACTTTTGTTTTCATTGTATTTATTTACTTTTTAAACTTAAATAATACTTTATATCCAGTTGTAAAAATTGACCATTCCAATATTTAATTAGTTTAAAAAACCTATAGTTAACCTATAGTGAACCCTCCACTCTAGATCCGCGCCTGATCTATAATGCGTGCATTTGTTAATACTCAATATATACGTAGGTACCTGATTATTTCAAATCGATTTATTGTGTGTTAATAAATTTATGCGAATATCATGTTTATACTATAGGTAGGTTTATCAGATACAACCCACAATAGGAATATTTAATGTATGGGTTGAATGTAAATATCAATACATAAATACAAAAGGTTTCAAAATTTCCTAACCCAAATAAATTCTATATAGAATTAGCTCCTGATTGTATGCGGTGGAATATATATTGTTTATTGTGGTTCTCGGGAATAAATCTTCCATGAAAAACGTTTCTATTTATCTTGATTTAGTTTTCTCATAGCACAACAAAGAGAGAATTCAGAATACTTTGCGAGTGTTTGATTTTTCATCTTTACCATATGTTTAATATTCGATTGATGATTCAGCAAAAACAAATAATTAATCAAATGAAAACAATTTGTTTTATACATTTTTGTACTGTTTGAAAATGGTGTTTATGTACAGGGAGCTATACTGCCCGATTACTTTTAAATTTGATAAGAGTTTCTAAAAATACTTTTTTTAAACTGGCCATTAGCGTTATCATTTATTTATAGTGTTTCCTTCACAAATTTGGGATTAAATGTATGATTATATAATAATTATATGGTGGAGATGGATTTTTTATTCGAGTATTTCTCATTTCTGCGTCGTTCAAATAAATTGTTACTCCTACCCGACTAAAAATTTTCATGTACACCCACTTGGGAACCAATTGGCTTGCCCAATAGTGATCTTGAATTGGGATGTAACGGATAGAAGTCTAGGGATCCGATTGGGCAATCCCTGTCTGATCTTGATACCACTTAAAAATAATTATAACCATTAAGTTATTAACCTACTACTATTATTATTTTATCTAGAGTACGGAAGTGCGTAAGGCCGAGTTTAAGGGTTTTTACTATTCCTAATATTATAAATGCGAAAGTGAGTTTGTTTATTTATATATTTTAAATTATACTGTTTATTACGAGTATATATACTTACTCGTTTACTACGAGTATATATACTAATACATAGTAACATGTCACTTTCGAGAGTTCAAAATTTATTCAAAATTTTGATTTATATTTAAAAGCTATTCAATATCTTGAAGTTTTTTATCTGCTGATGTGTAATTTATATAAATTCTCACATAACAGCCTTCTCCGCCGAAATAGCAAAAAGAATTGTACACATTTTTTATTATTTTTTTGCTTTTAATAAGAGATTATTAAAAATCAGTATATAGCGGAGTTTTTACACCGAAATCCGCAGAAACAGTACCGATTTTAATGATTTTTTTCAAATGTTTGTTTTTATAAATTATTTGAAATCAGAAATATTTTGGAGAGCGGAGTTACCATGAGGATGGATGCCACCCCATTTTGCTGGTGAAAATATTTTCATTCAAATAGACGCACAAATTGATTTTATGCAAAAAATGTCCGATACAGTTTTTCTGCAAAAGTTACAGTTTCTGAGTTATTTATACTTCAATTAGCCAATTTTTCGTCGGAAAAAGCATATTTAGCAACATTTTTTCGCAAATAGTTAAATTAAAACCTTAAATCTAATCGGAAAAAGATATAACAGATTCCGAACTATTCGATTAATTTCCAAACAAATAAGTTCAAATAAATATTTCCAACTTTGACGGTCATTCCTAACGTTTTTGACCTCTAAAGGGTTAATTTTCGCATAAAAAATTTCTATTTAATTTTATATCATTCATGCAGAAATTCCACGTAGGAATTAACATTCTGTTTTATGAGGTTAAACTTAACAAAATCACTTATCAGTGAGTGTTTACATCATAAAAGAATCGTAGTACTTAAATTTATTATTTTCAGCTTTAGCATTTTCAGCTCTACGACGTTTCAAGCTATTTTCATGTCAAGGACGTTCATGCCTGAGGCGTTCATGATAAAAATTTTTTTAGTGAATTGAATAGCTCAATTATGTAGTTATTGTTCCTCAAAAATTTAAAACCTGTCAAAGAGATGATGGTCGATTAAAAATCAAACTTTTAACACAGCGCCTTATGGAGATCAGAATTTTTTTGTACTTAAAATTATAATAACTATATTCTTAAAGTTGACACCATAGTAAATGATGTTTATAAATATTCTTTGAATATGCAGTTTATATATTTGCATTAAAAAAATGGTGTTGTCGAATTAATTATTTAATAAAATTTAAACTGTATTGTTAGGTTTGTTTTTGCCACCATATTTTGAAAACTGGCGAAAGCGCAAAGTAAAAAATATACCCATACACACTGTTAATGTCATAACAAAACATAGTTTATTATCAGATCTGTCAAATCAAGTCAAATCAATTTCTAATTTATATTTATTGATATTTTCCAATAAATACTTTTAAAGGTCAAATAAAAATCGGTTATAAATCATTGTAAGATTATTGATATACTTTACAACTATTTTTAAAACCCTAAATAAATTTTCTTAAAAATAATACTCATATCTCTAGAGTCAAATGAACGTCCTTAAGTAAGGCAATATAAAATAGTATTCAGTTTATTTACACTCTTTCGAGAAATGTATCCTACACCAACATTTCTAGTAACAAAAAACAAAATAAAACCGTATAGTATTCTTTTGATTTGTAACCGTTTTGTTTATAAACCTTTTGTATTTATTTTTACAGGAATATATTTTAAAAGGATACTTTTTGTTTTTTTATTTTCTGGGAGTTATAAACACATATGTTCAAATACGGCTGTGGATAGATATATTGATGGTACACTTTAGAATTTCGATAGAATGTATAGACCCTAAAACAACAATAATATAAAATATACATGTATACCTATATTGATCTGTATATATGGTAAATAGTATGAGATAAAAGTGTTAAGAGTACATAGACCCATTTATATATATTTTTACATAACAAAATAAAAATGGTAAAATAACAACAGAAATGTGAGTAACTTTTTTTTTTGAATGTTTGAATATGAAAAATACATGTTTTTTTGGGAGTGATATTATCGATATATTTTGTTTGATGCATACCTTAAAATTGAAATAAAAAGATCCAAATAACTTACACAAGAGTTTATGTTGGATGATTAACCCTACAATAGCCGAGGTGCAATTTTCAGATACCAGTGGTCGCACCCAGACTGGCGGTTCGCATATTTAAATCGCCAAATAATGTGTAGTTTAAATATTTGTAAATTAAACATAAATCACAACAATTTAGAATTACAGTCTGATACCTAGATTAAATTTCAAATGATGTAAAAAAGATACAAGGCTTTAAAATTTTATAGTAGAAAATTTTTTCTTTTTTTTAATAGACTGACAATATTTATATCAATATCTTTACACAATATTTATTGATCATGTCTGAATATGCAAGAAGTGACTTATGAAGCTATTAAAAGCTTCTAGTTGATAGGCTGGGGAACATAAAATAGCAGAGCAGCAATTTATGGACTACATTGGGAAAGAATTTATATTATGTTACATATACACCGTATTAAATATGGATTATTAATAAAACAAATATTTGAAATTTTTGTAAAATCACTTTATTTGACTTTCGGAACACAGTTCCTTATTTTAAAAAAAAAATTATTTTGTTTCATTTTTATTTCTTAAGAAGGAACTGTGTTCCAAATACTAGTCAAATAAGAAAATTTCAAATATTTGTTTTATTTAATAATTACAATTGATTTTTCTCAAGTAACGACCAATTCAATACAAAATATGGATTATTATTTTACTAGAATTAGGCTAGATTGTAGCAGCTGTTCTGGATGGGACACACTTAAATCCGTGAAATATTAGGATAACAATACAACAAAATATTAGAATAACAAATATTAGGACATTCACGGTACTAACAATTGGATTATAATTTAGCCTTACGTCATAATTGTGATGAATCAAGTAATGTCCGACAAAATTCATACTTTTGACGTAAAAAACGAATACAAATTTGAGATACTTGCAAAAAAAAATAAATTCCGTAAATAACAATATCATGGTAATAACATGTTTTTTATGACTTACTTTTATCAAGTCAAAACATGTCTCATTTTTGGTAATCGGTCCGAAAATCGAAATAAATGTTTTCACCATATCTCAACGTTTCCAGATCACCCGTGTCTATCATTGCCATTTTTGAAAAGATGTACTGGTTCGTGTGCGTGTATGTAAACATTACACATTTATTTTGTGACAAATTTCATTCTTGTTTGCTTGAATTGTTTTTTGATTACATAAGTTTATTTTGTATATAAATAAAATAAACTAAAAGTGTTGAAGTGAAAGCTAAAACCAAACAATGTCAATGTTTCAAATATAGACACCATAATGACTGTTGTTCTGCTAATGGATGTTAATTTGCATTCAATTTTTTCACTGGTAATTAAATGTATGCGTCAATTTTTAAGACTGAAAGTGTCTGAATATCCAAATCACTTGTCGAACAAAACATTTATTTTTTACATTGGTTGAATAACTTTAACTCGAATCTCGTCCCATTGAAGATCAATCCCAATTTGTCAAGACAAAAAGCATAAGACACCAAAAATGATCATGATATTGCGTATTAACTTTACGTCATAGACGTCTTGTTTAGCTTTGCAAAGTAAACCATTTGTAATGATAAAAAATATTTCGCAAATTATGAAAATCATGCAAAACATTTCAGGCAAAGTATATTTGTTTGGTAGGTTTTATGTTACGAAAGAGAAAACTCAAGGAAAATCATTAAATCAGCATCAAAAAAGTCGAAACAAGGCTAAAAATATAATTTATTCTGATTCAGAAAAACTGAAGAAATATTTCTGACTCAGAAACGCAAGTAAAGTTGAACTTAAGGACGTTCCAGCACTGTGTTATGCAATCAGTACAACAAACCGGTTTGATTTTATTATAGCACCAATACATAAACACACATATATAACACATAGACACTAACACTGTTCACATATACAAAATACTGTTATGTTGAAGAAAAGGAATAATTTTAAACTTTTATATTTCGAAAACAAAACGGTAACACACGGTTTTTTTTAATATTTATATAATAAATATTTAGCTTTGCTCTCATAGTTTTTTTTTTAAATTCTGTCGAGTATTTTTTCTAAAACAACAGATAATAGTTGGGCGTGCATGAAGTTTCACATGCTTCTAATGAGAGAGAGTGAGAGAGAATGATACCTTTGATATGAATAATCTCGAAAAAATGAGCAAAATCTGTCGAAAAGTGGTGGTATGCTGGAACATCCTTAAATGCAATATCCTTTTTTTGGGATATTTGATTAAAAAAAACGATCGGATCACATCATTGATAATTTTCAAACTTGTATTTATCCTTAAACTTTGTATTTTTATCAACCAATAAAATGGTAAACAAAACAAAACCTCCATACAATATGTGGTTTTACAAAAAAATATAAACCACAAACATTATTTCAAGTAGTATTCAATTTAAATAGAATGTCAGAAATCCATTTCCTTTCACATGCCTGGTGAATTTCTATATCAGAAAACAACATAAATAATAGCAACCTACTAGAGCTGGTTCTAGCTGCTGTTCGTCGAATATTCTACATCAATATATATATATATATATATATATATATATATATATATATATATATATATATATATATATATATATATATATCTAGTTGTTTATATGCAATATAGAATATGAAACGTTTGATTGTAGGTATTGATCTATATAATATTACAAAACAATTTTCATTTTTCAGTTTTTCAATTCTCTTCATAACTTCATGCAGTATTTTTCTACTCTGTATATCTGTATATATAATAGCAACTTCGAAATCTTACACACGGTACTGAAAGGTAAAAAAATGACTTTACTGGACTCACATAAAATATAGCAACACAAAAATGAAGCTCAAAAACTCTTTAAAGATGAAATCGATCTATTGTCTGAAAATGATTGCAGAAACCGAAACATATGTAACAATCGGTTTTTAATAAATTTTGGTTGGATTCTCAAAAATAAACAAGTAATGTAACAACTAACTGAGTTAATTGTTTGAATACCCAGTATATACTGAGTTGATGAAAAATTTTTTTGTTTATTTTAAAAAGAAGAAGATTTTTTGTTAACAGATTTTTTTCTATCTCTTACAGTTTCAACGATGTGTATTTTCCCTTCTGGCAGGGGAAGACATGTTCCGATTTTGCCAATTAACGAACTTGACTTCACTTTTTTGCTATAAAACACATATACCAAATTTCAGCTGGTTATCTCTTTTCGTTCATGAGTTATCGCGTCCACAGACAGACGGACATCCCTAAATGGCCGAATTAAACCATTTTATGAACACTCACCTTGTATCTTTACATATACTGGGTATAAAAAGTAATTTATCAAAATTACTGGTATATTCATTTGATGTATTCGCTATTAATTAATATTTACATGAGCGAGGGAGTTAACTACCCCCCACCCTCTCTCCTACCTTCCCATCATACCATCTGGATGAATTTATAATGGAATACAAAAATATTTACTGAAATATTAATGGTGGATGCGTTAATAGGGGTATAAGCATCGATAAATTTTTTGCAAACAAATTTTTGTTATATCTCTTACGGTTTCAAAGATGTGTATTCTCCCCTCTGGCGGGGGAAACATTTTCCAATTTTACTCATTAACGAACTGGACCTTACTTTTTTGCTCTAGAACACAGAAACAAAATTTCAACTCATTATCTCTTTTCGTTCTTGAGTGTCTACAGACAGACAGACGGACATGCGGAAATGGCCGAATTATGCCATTTTATGAACATCTATACCAATTTATGTCAAGCATTAATATTTCCAAGCGTTACAAAGTCGGGACTAAACTTAATATACCTTGTATATTTGCATATACTGGGTATAAAAACGTATCAACATAAATATTGTTGTATTTTATTAAAATATACATACGATTATTATAAGTTTGACCCTGATTTCGTTACGAATAGAATTTTGGATCGTAGAAATAAAACTACAGATGTCCATTAAATGGTCCAATAACTTCATTTCGGCTTGTCAGCCTGTCTGTTCGTTAAATGATAGCTGAGAGACGAAAATAGATAACAAGCTGAAATTTGTTTATTCTCGCGCTAAAAAGTGATTATCAATTCATAAAAGAGTAAAATTTTATAGTAGAATCATTTGGTGCTTAAAAAGGGGGTTATCTGGAAAGTTTTCCGGGAAATTGAAAATTGGTATTTTTGTAGATTTCGATCTATTGTTTTCGATTGTTTTGTCATCTTAGCTATATTGGGAAAATGGCGATTCTCTTTCCGAATCAGTTTACGATGAAAATAGTTATGTAATAAATGAAACTAGCAAACATTTTTCTAAAATTTATATAGAAAAATGTTGTATAGAAAAAAAAAAATTATATAGAAAAACTTGTTTTTTCTAAAATAAATAGTTTCAGCATACGAGTATCGCAAACACAAACACATCAGCACCAACACGAGTATTTCGTACATTGACGAAAAATATTTCATTGCACGTTGAAAAACCGGCCTATTTTGGTCTATAGCGTCGGTCCGTCTCAGATATAAAAGGGCGTACTCCCTTTACAAATTGAATTACAAAAAACGTTTCTTTTATACGCTTTTTATTAGTTTCACCTGTATGTATGTTTGTATGTATGTATGTAACCGACCCTTTTGGGCTCGATTTTCTCCTAGTTTGAACGATCAGATTTAATTCCAATTTTTCACACCTGTCAAAGACCGATGACAATGCAATAATTCGATTAAAATATCTGATTATCCTGAGTAGATTAGCCACGATTCATCAATTTCGCAGATAAGTTACTGACTTAAAAAAAAAATGTGTGTGTGTGCAAGTCACACACGGTAGAAGTGAAACTTCTGAAAAGTCCCTGATTAAAAATACTTATTGAAAAAATGCTTGTTGTTTAAAACCATAAAATAGAATAAAATCATCCACAAATATGTAAGGATGTACGAGCACTAGATATAGTCCATTTATCAAATTCTTCAAAATCTTATATAGTACATTCATAAAAATCCACAATAATGTTTATTATTTTTTCTCGTAATTATTGTCCTCTGACCCACACAAGTTGATGTCAGCTTTTAAAATTTTATAATTGATTTGGGCCTTAATCAATTATAAAATTTTAAAAGCTAACATCAACTTGTGTGGGTCATAGGACAATAATTACGAGAAAAAATAATAAACATTATTGTGGATTTACCAGTTTTATACCTTTAGTTTTATTCATACCAGATTTAAATCTTTTATTTTTGAAAAATAACATACATCTCAGTCCATGGGTCTGTATATATGTGCGTATGTACGGTTGCATTTCTTAGTCGATTTTATTGATTCTATTTTAACCCTTCCGACAAAAAAATTTTGTTGCTTTAATTTTCAGCTTGATTCTGTCAATGTATCTGTCTTTGGATGCTTAATATCTGTCTCTGAACTAATTTCAAGGCGGTTTTTACTTGAAGGTTAGTTTAATCGAGATGATTCTTAGTTATATTTGATGATTAAAGATCATCAACTATTTTTCATAGGTTGGTGTAGAGAATATTTAAAAAGTGGAAGCGCTGGAAAGTGTTAAAATACCATATCAAGATATATGATAAAATAATTTCCCGGCGCTTCCCCACACAAAAAAACATTGAGGTCTTTGTATTTCTGCTTATGCGTCTGCCATCATAGTTCCCAAACGCATGAACCGATTTTCTAATTGTTTGAAGGCTGGTTTACACAGGATGATTCAACGCTATATTTCACAAATTTTAGAAATAGATCCATCAAAATAGACCCATATTTAATTCCATATTTATTCCTAGAAAAAATCATAAATTTCGGAAGCATGTGAAGTAGAAGGAGAACCACAATGGACCATAAGATCTATCTAGAACAAATCTTTATTTTATTGTACTAAAAAAAAAAGAAATAGACATATGGGAGTCTGTCGATAATATCTTGTATCCCATTTAAACTTGATAGCTATAAAATGGTAGATCGTTTCTACCATATGAATGTTTGAAACAACCTCGATAAATCTGATATATTTCCTGTCTTATACAGAGATCACGGAAAAGTAATCGAGCATATGATTTTCCACATAATATTTGCGTCTGACAATCACAACTGGTGGTTGAATACAAATGTATGCCATTATAGATGCTATGTACCATACAAGTCCGTTCTCTAATCATTATATAATAAGCTACACATAGCCACAAAAGTAGCGCTCATTTTTCAAAATTTTTAAAATTGATTTGTACTATATTTATTCGGTTTTCGAAAAAAATGCATCGGATAAAAGTTGTTCATTATAAATATACTAATAAGTTTTATTCGAAACATTTTCCCAAAAAATCGGATGCATATGAGATAAATTAACTGTGAAATTTTGAAAAATTATCGCTATTTTTGTGTTTCATAGTACTACTGTTTATATATGTTTGTTTGATACATATAGATGTATGTTGTTACATTTCCGTGTGTGTTATGAAGAAATATTATTTATTGTATATATTGGTTATTGGTTATCCGTCCGGTATTATTATTATTATATAAAATGGATATTTATATATCAATAACAACAAATTCAATTGTTTATTCTTATCATTATCGTTCATTCGTTTAAATTGATTATTTTTGTGGTTATTGTTTATTCACAATTGAAAGAAAGATGATGGGAAAAAGATCAATGAAGCATTTTTCTTGGAGTTTACTCGTTAAGAATCGATTTCAACTTAAAGCACCCGGTACGACAATTTGAGGGGTAGTAAAATCAAGTGTTAAAAAAAAGTGTTATGTTTTTTTACAAGCTAACACTTTTTACTATCCATGAAATTCAATTTGAATTTATGATGTTTTACATTAACATCATTTCAGATTGATTTTACATTACAAATTTTCTTTTTTCGTAGGTCATTAATTTATTTTACGAAATAAAATAATAAAATAAATTTTTTATAAAAATTTATATTTTGGATTGTATAAAATGTTAGCTTCTAAAAAAAATATAAAATTATTTAAAAATTTTATTGATTGTCATTTCCACAGAAGATAAAAAATAACTATAAAATTAATTTTGAAATGTCAATTTTGATTGTCATTTCCATAAAAACTATAAAAAACTATAATCGTTATATATAAGAAAAATGCAAATTTTTATTTTAACCTTTATAAATTTAAATTTCGTCATCTAAGCAGAATATTTCAAAATTAAATAACTTTTGGTAACATAGTATAATATATATTCGTAATATAGTAAATAACTTATAAGATTAAACTCCATACGCGTCGGAGCCCGATACGCACACTCTTTTTTACCTCATGGATATAGACTATTTCGTGAATTCTATATGGATGTATCATGAAATCTGTATGGATGGTATTACCATCGCGTTGTAGAGCGTTGTAGAACTTTAACTTAGGAGTACCATGTACTCTTTCAAATGTTTATCGACACCATCAATTTCTATTTCAGCGAATATTTTCTAATTCTATCTCTCGTAGTGATCTTATACATACCAGTTTTTAAGTCTAATCATAAGCTTTTAAACAAAAGAAATTTCATCATCGGTACAGTAGTTTGTACCTAATGACAAACATTTACAATTTTTTTTTGTAAATGTTTCTATAGCATGGCATTGCGTCAGGCTAAGTTTCATGGGGTGTGGCTTATAATAGTAGTGATAAATAAATGAGTTTACTAGTGAACTATATACTAAATCACCCAAATAATAGAGAAAAATTGTATAAGTGTTAGTACTCTATTTTAAACAAATACGACAGAAAAATCAACGTACGCGTAGATATTTGTTACAATAAAAAATGTTGTTTTGTTAAAACCATCGAGTTAAAGGTATACCAACATGTTCCATTGTTCTCTTTGTCGGATATTTATGTCGGCTCTTGAATTAATATTTTTTTGAACAATGTAATAATATAACATATAATATATACCACATCGTACGTTTTTTTTATACGCTTATCGGTCCACTTGTTAGAAGCTTCACATCTAATACATAGGGCTATAGGGAAAACTAATGGTATATGCTGGTAGTAATTTATTTTTATAACCTAAGGTTATAATGAATTACTCGCCCATTTTCGAATTGACCTTATAAATATTTCATAAACGATCAGAATTATTCATAACCATACGCACATGAAAGTAAGAAGAGTTGGTTTTAAATGCTTTTGGTATAGTTTTTACAAGAAATGTAAAAGTTTCGTATCTGAGTTAATTGTTTAAATACCTTGTTTATATTGAGTGAATGTTATTAGTATGATTTTATTTTACTTAAATATGAAAAACTTGACTGTTTTATGTACCAAAGTACTGTAAGTGTGTAAGTTCACAGAGCCGAAAATGTGGAAATCTATATATGAAAAATGTTCAATAGTTTTCCCATATTTCCTAGAGCTGACACTTAAATTTTATTTCAAATTCCATCGTAAGATTAGTTTGATGGTATTATATTATTGTGCTGTTGTAGGAATAGTATTTACAAGATTTTAAACCGATATCTATGTTAGGAATGCGGGGAAATTTACTACGAGGTTTTTTTAGTTGTTGATGTTTATTACAGTTATTATATATATTATATATATATATATATATATATATATATATATATATATATATATATAGATATATATATATATATATATATATATATATATATATATATATATATATATATATATATATATATCTATATATATATATATATATATATATATAGTATTGATCTAACGATTTCCTCTTTCCCATTCCAGTCATTTGTTACCCATCGTTGCTAGTTAGTACAAGAAACATTTAACAGTTAATCACTTCTCGTCAGGTTTTGTGCATCGAATGTTTATTATCTATGCTGAGCTTTGTTGAAAAAAATAAGGGCTTCTACACACCTATATAGTTAATTAGGAATTTTACGGAATACCGGATAACCGGAATCGCAGCCGCTACCTTCCAGTTCCAAGCAGAGTGCGTTAGACCGCACTGCCACTTGGACGGGCTGAATATAATTATAAGCTAGAGTAAATACATTTCATATTAGGATCGTTACATCCGATGTTTCATTATACCCGGCATCGCTGTATCCAAATAATCTCATTCAAATAAATATATAAATATTACCATAATAATAATAATAATGGCATTTTATATCCGTTTTTGAGACACACACTGTATCCCAGAGCCCACCTACTTCATTACCGTTTTATTATTTATTAATCTCAATTGCATTACATTAATGATGTGAGTAAGGGTCAAGGAATTATATGAAGACTAGGATTTGGTAGGTTGTGTGACTTTGATTGAAACTATACCAATATTAACATGAAGTTTGTGAACCTGCACAAAACCTTCACAAGCATAACCGGTTACTTGGCCATACGCCGTAACAATTAAGTCAATTAACCACGCCATTAATTAAAATTAGCAAACTGCCATTGTCGGGATTCTAACCCGAAATCTTCCAATTACAGAATTTGACTGGTTTATAAGTTCAATCAACAACATGCTTTAGAATCTATTCGGAATATCCTTATATCGAGAATCAGTAAAAGTAGCCGAGCGGTCAAAGGCGTAATGTTTGTCCAGCATGCATACTTGGAAACTGGGAGGTTATGGGTTCGTAACCCAACATTGGCAGGTTTTTATTCATTAAGAAAATAATAACGGGCGGTTAATTGACTAAACCGTCGGCGTATGGACAAGAATAAAGTAACTGGCTACGCTTAAGAAGGTTTTTTGCAGTTTCCTTCATGAACTCCGGATGAATATCGGCATAGTTCCTATCATAGTCGGCTGCAGCCGCATATTCTACCACTTTCTAGTCTATACACAATAATTTCTTCCACTCCACTCACATCCTCACATCCTTAGGCATCACAATGAACCTTACGGTCGAAGTATAGCCGGTCCAGGGCAAATCTATCTATCTATATCGGGGAATCGTATGCGTATTCCACTGTGTTAAAAATCACCGTATAAATGCGATACCCTTGAAAAAAGACCATTAAAATAATAATCGCCTACGTATACGTCATATAAAACTGATTGTTTTTATTATGTGGTTTTTTTTTTTATAACAAATGTTTTTTTCTTATGGTAGTTTTATTTTATTTTATTTTTTTTTGCTACCATCTATAAAATAATGTTGTTTGAATACTTTCCACATCTCTAATTATTCATATACTATATGTATTTTTATATTTATATACATTTTTATGTGTGTGCTATTTTTTTCTCTTCTTTCCATCAACAATAATGATAATTATTTGAATTTGCTCGTATACAATTCACTGCAAGTAATAAATGGTTGAATTCATTTTATATAGTTCAGTATTACACCTCTATATATTATACAGATTCGAAATAGTATACAGTCAAAACAGTTGGCTGAATTGAAATTAAGGGTGTACGAACACTGAAGCTTCAACAAGATTAAGGCTTGAAAAGTGCATATAAATCAATTATAAAAGTTTCAGTTTATTTAATGATAAAGTTCGAGTTTTAATGTATTGCTCTTATAGAGAAACTCATATTTTTATACATATTTTGACATATTATCATAATTTGCTCTTGGAATAAAATAAGACGAATAAAAAAAAAAACTACGCAATAGAAAATAGAAATATTAATAAAGAGATTGATCCAGTAAAATTCCGGTATAACGGTATGACGGCGACGACTTTGGCGACGCCAAATTGGAACTCGAATCAAATAACATCTGGATCATGTGAAATTTGGGAGAACCGAAAAATCGCGTACGCTATTGAGAATGTAAAGGTAATTTTTATCTGTTATGCAACAGATAAAAATGATGAACAAAATTATAATAATAATTTAATGAAGAAGCGATACCGCTACAAGAACAACCACAAAATTGATAAATCGAATTTAAAACTACTTAAATCGGTACAAAACCCCACAGAGTTAGATGCATACGAAAGTATCTATACATACACAAATTAAGACAACATATAATGAATTTAGTCAATGGCCCAATTCCAAATTCTGATTTAATAAAATTAAAGCATATTCAAAATTATATTCCTGAATATCAAGGTTAGCTTTGATCAACACCCTCACCTTATTGACAATAACAACACCGCATGCTCAGACAAGGATACCGCCAATAAATGGTCTGGGCTCTTCACACACTTAATCCCTTAATTGGTCAGTCAACTCAAATAATCCTTCAGGTACTACATCTGTCAGACCATATTAAAGACAAAATTTTTTAATATTATTGTGAGACACGCACCAAATTGGCAACAAGCAACTTATATCTGACTCCATATCCCAGAAATAGTTAACTTATACTGATGATGACTACTTTGTAGTCGAAATACGTATATATAAAGTACAAATAATAGTTCTAGGAATTGGGGCAAAATTTGAAAATTAATTTCTCTGGTCTAAATTCGCTTACTTTACCTCGTAGCTCGTAGCTACGAATTTACTAATCATAACGTCAAATTTAAAGAAACAATTTAAATTTTCTCTAGGCATATGGTATTTGTATGTATATGGAAGTTTTGTGAATATCTCTCCCAGATTTTTCCTTTGTTTGACTCCAATGTTTTTGTATTATATGAGTAAAAAGAAAAAATAATATGACTGTATCAATATTGATCATGTTGATTGAAGCATTCTATAATTTGTTGTTTATGTAATTCGAATAGTCTTTCAACTACAATGGAAATAATTTTATGGCTTAACAACAAACTCTGTACATAACAACGGTGAAAATTCAAAATGGTACTAACAGAATTATAAAAAACGTGTAATACATAAGAAATCTAAATCTAATGAATCTAAGAAATAACCTTTATACTCAAGATCAACAATTATTATAATAGTGGTAATAGAAATTATTCTAGTATTCGAATAATAAAATGGCAAATATTTCTCTAAATATTAGATCTACCGTAGTAGCGAGACCTAGATGATGACTACCTTGTACTCGAAATACGTATTTATAAAATACAAATAAATATTCTAGGAATTGAGGTAAACTTTGAAATGTAATTTCAAAAAACCTAGAGTTCTCTTTGATTATTTTAATAATCTCTATAGTCAAAACAAAATTAATTTTACGAAAATCTTTAATATTTGTTTGATTTCGTAATTATTCAATACAAAACTTTTATATGAATTAAGGACGTTCAGTTGCTACGCTGAAGTCAAATGAGTACTATCTTTAATAAAATTTATTTAGGATTTTAAAAAAGTTGTAAAGTATGTCAATAATCTTACAACGATTTATAACATTTTTTTTATTTGTCCTAAATATTTTAAAAGTATTTAGTGGAAAATACCAGGAAATTGTAAATTAGAAATTAATTTGACTTAATGTGACAGAACTGACGGTAAACTATGTTTTATATTTGTGTGTATGTGTATATTATTTTAGTGTGTGTGGTCGCCAGTTTTCAAAATATGGTGGCCAAAACAAACCTAACAAAAAAGTTTTAATTTTATTAAATAATTAATTCAAATGTTCGTCAACACCATTTTTTTAATGCAATTATATAAACTGCATACATCAAAGAATATTTATAAACATTATTCATGATGGTGTCTACTTTAATAATATAGTTATTCTAATTTTAAGTACAAAAAAAATTCTGTTCTCCATAAGACGCTGTGTTCAACGTTTGATTTTTAATCGATAATTACTCTTTGAAATGATCGTCAACAGGTGTTAAATTTTTGAGGGAGGATAACTACTGAATTGAGCTACTCAATTCACTAAAAAAAAATTTTTATCTACTATCAAGCTTCATGGATGAACGTCCTTAATAAGGTTTTCTCTTACTTATTTTTAAACAATAATATTTTTCAAATTTTCAAATATTTTTCAAATAATAACAGTTGCTAAGAGACGATATAAAACAATGGTAAAAATTTTGGAAAAAAATACTGTTAGATGAAATTTTAACAGTTAATTAAACGAAAGAAATATATATGTTTCTAAAACTTTATCCCCTAAAAACGAATAAGCAAACAAACAATTGTCTTGGGATTATACATTTTACTTCAGATAAATTATTATATCTATGGAACACAGGTACTTCAGAATAAATTTTTATTCTCTACTAATAACTCTCTTACTTGTTTTACTCTTTTTGCACAATTTATGTGACTGAAGTTTCTCTTACATAAAAGAGTAGACCATAATTTATATTTTTATTTCTTTTATGTATAAATTCCATATTTTGTAAAGCTCTAGTAATAAATATCTTATATATATATATATATATATATATATATATATATATATATTTATATATATATATATATATATATATATATATATATATATATATATATATATATATAAATATAAATATATGTGTATATATATATTTCTCTAGTATATTTTCTTTCACTGCAAACCTCTAGGTTATAGCAGATACCAGATATTCTGTGCATAGCACCTCAAATATATGAAGCTTCGGGAGGACCTGATAAGCAGGCTCCAGGCTATTGCCAACATATGGGAGAAGCTCATCTCGTCGGACTGAGGTAGAAGGGGGAGCACAATGAACCATAAGGTTGAAATGCAATACTTATTAGCCCCCAAGATGAATCAATCATCAATCAATCATCATGGACGTTCATATGTGAGGCTTGAAAATTATTTTTATATTAATCACTTATTTATGTTTCCCCAAAAATTCAAAACGTGTCATCTGTAATCGATTATTTGATGAAGTTTCAACGATTTCAAATCAAATTTTTATCATATATCAAATCATATGGAATAATATACTTTTTTCACCTTTTAAAATGTTCATAAATTAGACACTGTGATAAAGATTGTTTTAGAATATTGTTTGAATAATAATACAGATTATTTAATTGATAAAAAAATTGATAATTTCTCAATTGTATATATCGAGAACTATTGGTCCTGCGCAAATTTTGAGGACCTTTTTTTGGGCAAAATTAACTATGGAATAAATTTGGCATTTACTTCTATTACAGTAAATAGCCTCTATTCGAGAAAAATTAAGTTTATCAACTTTTGACCTTAAAAATATTTACTTTAATCTTACTTATCAATAAATTGTAATCTAAATCGGCCTAAACTTTAAACATATTTTCCGACATATTTTGTCTCTTTTTAAACTCAGTTTACTGTTTCTTGCAACATTTGGGCCTTATATGTAAAGAATTACCTCACAGATAAATTTAATAATAACCTATTTTATAGAAAAACCAATAGTTTACGAGATATTTGCGTAAAATTGATTTTTTCAATAACTGTATTTTGCACGTGCGATTTCATTATGAACTTTTTACCATGTTTTCATAGTGCCAAAACCTAGATTATTCCGTTAGAAAATCTCCACGGGTATTTTTAAAGAGGTAAGCGCATGTTTGTGTACTATTTTACTGGCCTAAATTTATTTTGAAAAGAAAATCATTGTTTTTAAAAAAGATTTTTAAATTAATTTATTTTTTAGATCGATTATTCATTAAATAAAGTAAAAAGTTACTTTAAAAATACATCAATTCATTTGAAATCGTAAAATGCTGGTACTTATTTTCGAAGACATTCGATAAGTATGTATTATTGTTGTACCACTACCGGGTGTTTGTTAAAATAGCTTTGAAGCTTCTTTTGAAACATTTATAGACAAGAAAACTAGGTACTATAAACAAATTTAACAGCAGAATAATAAATACAAATTGAATTTTATATCACTGTGCAAATAGATTCGTATACAGGAAGGAAAAACATTGTAATCTGTCTGTGTTCGTCAAAGAATTTGTTTTATGTGTTTAGGGTTCCATACCCAAGGAACACGGCCAATACACCAATAGACATTTGTATATCAACACCATCGAATAGATTTGCATTTGAAGATTGTGGTCTGTGATAACTAAACATAATTGTTAATTGAAGTGAAGGAATTTTAATCGTAAACTCTTAAATATATTATAATCACTCAACTTAAGAAATTGAGGAAATAGGAAAATAACAATTAAGCTTATTGTAGATTATTTATTTTCAAACAACTAAGTTAATTGCTGAAATACGCGTTATATACTAAGCTCATTGTCCATACGTGAAACCTCTTTCAAAGAAAGAAGAAAACACAAAATATAATATATCTCTTTTAATATTAGAACAATCGAAAAATGTATAAGGAGTAAAGTTGTACAAAATCAAGTTTGCTACAGTTCACTATTTTATCATTTTTTCCAAACTCTAATGAGTACAGAGATATTTAGAATTTTAACTTTACATGATCAAAAAAGTAGTGCTCATTTTTCCAAATTATCGCATTGATTTCTGCTCTATTCATTCGGTAAAACGGCTTCGACTATGTGTTATTATTTCTAAGTTTACTAACAACATTTAAAACATTTTCCCCAAACACCGTATGAATAAAGTACGAATCAACTAAAAATTAATATGTTGCTCGAACGAATTCGAGTGGTCGAGCTGTTAAAAGCACACTGCTCGGAACTGGGAGGTTGTGGCAGTTTGTCAATTAGATTAATTTAAAAAATCAAAAAAATTCGTTGACTAAATTGTTGGCGTATGGACAAGAATGGAAGTAACCGGCTGCTTTGCTGGCGATTTTCTGCAGTTTTCTTTCACAAACTCCATATAAATCTCAGCATAGTTCCTATCAAAGTTTGCCGCAGTCGCACAACCCACCAACTCCTAGTCTCCAGGCTAATACCTTGTCTTTTAGGAGTCGGTAAACAAGTCCTAGAAACGCCTGCTTGCCAGACTTCGACCTACCCTCCGGTACTACTACTACTAACATGTTGCTAAACTATATTTGAACACTATGTATTAAGTAGTACATTATTCTCTATACACTACGTAAATTAAAATAGACCCGATAGCAACATTGTGTAGTGAATCTATTACTGTCTATGCACAGAATCCTATGATATGGTGTTACACTCACACGACAGATGACGGACAATAACCACGATGTATATATGCACGCGTAAGATGTAACTGTATATAAATGATTGTAGTTAAAAAGTGATAAGTATAATATAATAGTTATTTAAGTCATAATACAATACTGTTTGTGAAAGTGTGACAAAGTAAACCATATCATAGTACATTACATATAGACAGCGATAGATATACTATACAGTATTTCAGATTGGGTGTATTTTAAAAAATAAGCTGTATACTGTATAAAAAATATAATATATTACATTCGTATAAAAAAAAAAGTCGTTGCCACATTTTCACGTACAGTTATTAAATGTGACAATATCCCATCATTTTTTATCCAATGAACGTACACCATCCATCCGTATATACACTCCCGTTCAATAAAATTGAACCAACCGGAACCGAATCAGTCTCTCACAATTTTGATTATTTTTGTAGTAAATGTTTCTGACAGATTCAACATTTTAATTAAATAGTGATATGAAAAAATTAACTCGTCAACCAGGAATTGAACCTCGGGCCTCTGGATATCTAGTCCAGCATGCTTCCACTACACCAAAGATGACTGTGACGAAACAGCCAACTTTTTCATATCATTCTTATTTTATATTTTGACAGTATTATTTCTGTCGAAGTTATTATTCATATATATTTAATTGTGTATACCTTAAGCGTCAACAATACGATGTTTGTCCAAATTCCATTTCGGTTACGTAAGACAAACTGTAGGAGACTAGCGTATACTATATAGACCATATCAGCATTTAATTAAAAATTCAATAACATTTGTCTATATAGTATTCGCTAGTCTCCTACAGTTTGTCTTACGTAACCAAAATGGAGTTTGGACAAACATCGTATTATTGACGCTTAAGTATACACAAATAAATATATATGTAAAACATTTTATTTTAGTTTTATACGTAATAAAACCTATTTTGACAAAATGGAAACCCGACTTCAAAAATCAAATATTCTATAACAAAAAATGCACTAAAAAGTAAAAAAAAATTACATATTCTTGTGCCAATTTTAGTTCACCTAAGCAAAAAATTTTAAAATATATATGCACAATTATTGTTATTTTTGGAGTCGGTGTCAGCATAGAGAAATTCACATAACTTTTGGACACCGCCTCCAAAAATAACAATAATTGTACATATATATTTTAAAACTTTTGCTTAGGTGAACTAAAACTGGCACAAAACCCTTTCAAAAAAAATTCAAAATCGGTTCATAATTGACGGAGTTGACACACATTAAAAAAAAAAAAAAAATACAGATGAATTGAGAACCATCCTCCTATTTGAAGTCGGGTTAAAAAGGAGATATAACACTTAACATGTATTTACATTACATATTCTTGCTCTATCACTGACTTGTTCTTACTTTTTTCACCTTCAAAAAATATACTACTTATCTTTGTTTATAAAAAAATAATATACAGAGTTACAAAAGTGAGAAGTTTTATGATATGTAAGAAAATTAACATTTCAGGTTGGTACAATTTTATTGAATGGGAGTGTACTATATATTCTGACACAACATTACATATCCTGACATGCAATAATGATACAATATATGTATGTATGTAGTCCTGTGCAGTAAAAAAATCCTGTGCAGTATCTATCTATCAATTCCCAATATATGTGTAAAGAATCGAGCTGTTGTAACACCCTGGGGATACTACCATGTTGTTTTATAAACCCATCTATTCTATCATGTTACATACTATATATATATATATATATATATATATATATATATAATCTAACCTACAGTGGAAGTCATTGATAACGTTCTCGATAATAGTTTTTTTAAGTCCGTATTATAGTGTATATACAGTGTGATTTGAAAGGTTTCCACCAAAATATTGTTTTAAAATATGCATTTTAGAAAAATAAAAATATAAACAAATGTATTTAATAGGGAATATGCATGAAAACTTTTTTTCACATTTAATTTCAGAATATGAAAATACTGTTAATATTGTAATAATATTTAAAAACGAAATTAAAATCCGACAAATATCAAGGAAGCTGTAAGCTTTTAAAGATTATTATCTGTCTCTTTCTTGCGAAAATACTAAAAACGGAGTTTTACGTGTATTTTAAATGGTGAAAGTCTAATATGACGTCACATAACATATCAAGAGGACTATCACTCTCTTTGTCTAATCGGGAATTTCAATCATTCATATCTCGCTTATTTTTAAAGTTATTTAAAAAATAATTTTACCTTGATATTTGTCAAGTAAACATGCTTCAATTCAAGTGAAAAAAAATTTGCATGCATATTCCCTATTGTGCCACATATTAATATTTGTGTATATTGATGTGATTTTGGTATTTGCAAGACCAACTTTATTAATAAATGGCAGACGTCAAGCCGTCAAAGGGAAACTAGGGTATAGAGAAAAAAGAAATCACTAAATATAACAAGAATATTCGAAAAATGTATGAGGAGTAAAGTTGTAGAAAATCATGTTTACTACAATTCATTGTCTAATCATTTTTCTCCAATTGTTATGTGTACAGAGATATGTAGAATTATAACTTTCAATCTTAAATTGTAAATATTTCTGTGAATATTTGTATACCAGAAAAAATGATAAGTAACAAAATTATAGTAAAACTAATTTTCTACTTCTTATACATTTTTCGATTTTTTCCAATATTAAGGAAGATATACCAAATTTTGTGTTTCTAAGCCCCCTTTACCCTTGACCAAGTTTACTCCTTAATGAGCTGGACCTTTCAAATACCAAATTTCATTCCAATCGGATAAATACTGTGTCAACCAATCATAGTGTAAGGAGGCGGAGCCACAGTAGTGGCCCCGCTTCGGTATAACTGCATGTTGATAGTTTAAATTGTTAAAATTCATTAAGTGCGTCAGTATTACTTTATCAATATCAAATATACTATCCCGCCTCCTTACACTATGCGCTCTGTGATTGGTTGAATTTATCAATGTTATTAATTGATTTATCTTAAAAAATAAGCATCAAATCGAGAAACTTTATTAAACTTTTTTGTTTGTTTTTTACAGCTCTACAACGTGGTATAGTTTTCTTGGATGAATTTAATAACACCCTGTGTATATATTCTTTGGAAATTCGCTAATATAGAAAAGTTTTCCAGATTTATAAAAAATATGATATGCCCGAAACATTTTGACTGAAATATCCGGATAATTCCACCACACTGGCTTTCGGATAATTAGATATGCATATTTGACGTTATATTTGACTTTAATTGTACTACTAGTCATATATTATCCCTGATGTTAATACACAAAACAGTCGACTTTAATGCCACATATTCTAACAAATATTTTCCGGTTTTGATTCTCTATTCTCAATGCTAATCAATTATTGTGTTATAAACTGTTCGAATGATTATCACATAACAGGAACGTGAATCATGTTTAAGCTGTGCAAATTTGATATGACAGGCTAAAAAGTATATAGCTCATTAGGGTTGGGCCCAAGTGTTAAATTATTTTGCTAGAAAAATGTCAATAATAAAAAATGTTTATCGAAAATAATCTTATCTTTGTCCATATTATCTATAAAAAGAAATGTCGATTTAAAAAATCAAATACTTAAACCACTCAAACTTGAAATTAAATTTCAAATTTTGCCCCCAATTCCTAGAACAATTATTTGTTTTTTATAAATACATATTTCGACTACACGGTAGTCATCATCAGTATGAATTAGCTAATCGTAACTATCTCTGAGATATGGAGTTAGAATTATTCTAGGAATTGGGGTAAAATTTGAAATTTAATTTCAAAAAACCTATTTGATTATTTTAATAATCTTTACACTCAAACTAGAAAAAATTTTTTACAAGGCTCATCAAATATTAAGACGTTTATGCATGAGACTTGATATTAGATATAAAACTTTTAACCTTTGATACTAGGCAACTTGAATCACGTAATTATAAAATTAATTAATAGATCTTAGAAATATTAATGAATTAATTGATCACAGAAAAAAATATATTGGATGTAGGTTTGTATTTGAGTGTGTTTTCTAGAGTTAAAAATAAACTTCAAGCTTTTAAATGGGAAAATCAGTTCCGCAAGGGGGATGTCAAAAAATTTTTTTTTAATATTAAATAAACAACTTTTTTTTGAAATACCCGTTGGTATAATATAACCGAAAGTCAACCATACTAACAATGGAAATAAATAGACGCTATTTTATAAAAATCAATTTAAAAATACGTGATTAGTAAATAAACAAAATTAGTAACACAATGGCATCAAAAATGATAGTGAAAAATGATAAGCATAGCACTACCATAACATCTAAGGTAGCTCATCTAAGGTAGAGCATTGGTCTAGAATGCCAGACGTCGTGGGTTCGATCCCCATCCCTAGATGTGTATGGATTTTTCATATCAAACATTTGATGTCAAAAAATGGTATCAATTTTCAGACATATTACTTAAATGTCAAACAAAGTAAACGCTAGTCGCTTCCATTGGTATAATATAACCGAAAGGCAACCATACTAGAAATACCAGTAACACTGCAGTATACATGGCCACAAAATTAGCGGTCAATTTTCAAAATTACATATTTGATGATTTATGGCTTTTTCATTCGGTTTTCGAAGAGATGCTTCCCGTTAAAAGTTGTTCATTATAAATATACTTACAATTTTTATTCAAAACAACTAAAATATTTTGAAATATGAGCGCGGTACTCTCCTTAGCACTAATCCTTTTAATGAAGGAATATATTGTAAATTTGTCAGGACCATCGATAATTCTCATGACACACTTTATACATTATATTTAGGTGCATCTACATATTTCTTGTAAGAAAATTGCATCGTATTCAGTCCATTGCACATTGCTTCTACATTTTCTAAAGACCGTTACATCTTAATACATGGTTCAGATAAACAGATACAGAAGAATAATTCCCAATACCAGCAGGAATTTGTCTCTGACATGTATATGCATGGATACATTCATTTCTCAAAATCGATATAGTAGATATAAAATATAAAATATATTATATTCATCAACGCCAAATGGAAACTATTGAAATGGTTTTAAATTTTATGTTATTCCAATTCGTTTGAATTTTTCCAAATGAATGTAGTTCACAGTATATACCGTGTGTTCATCTGAATAGTTACCACCTAAATGTTTTTATCAGTTTGCATTTTAGAAAAACATGTTTCAAATGAAAGTTGCACAATTTAAGGACGTTCATACAGGCTTGATAGTAGATAAAACAAGTAATTTAACAATTAACTGAGTTAATTGTTTGAATACCCAGTATATACTTTTATATGAGTTTGTATATCAATGTTTGAACAATTCTTCAAATTCAGATACGAATTTTTTTTTTTGCGATCAATATTTTTAAGCGTTACAAACTCAGAACTAAACGTAATATACCTTGTATATTTACAAATATACTGGGCATAAAAATAGTATGTATGAATGCTATATACATGTATGTATGCATGCCTTCGTTCACGTATCAATTGTATTTCTCATTTTCAACTTATGAGAAAAGCACAAATTATGAGAAAACTATTGAGTTTTTGAAAAAATTTATCAAACAAAACTTGTTTGTTTTAAAGAGAAGAAGATTTTTTGTCAACAAAATTCTTACGGTTTCAACGATATAAATTTTCACCACTGGCGAGGGAAGAGGGAAACACGTTCCGATTTTGGGAACTTCACCTTACTTTTTTGCTCTAGAATACACACACAAAATTTCAGGTCGTTAACTCTTTTCGTTTTTGAGTTATCGGGTTCACGGACAGACAGACAGACGGACGGACATGCAGAAATGGACTAATTAGGTAATTTTATGAACACCTTTAACAAAAATTTTTTTCTGCGATCAATATTTTCCAGCGTTACAAAGTCGGAACTAAACTTAATATACCTTGTATATTTACAAATATACTGGGTATAAAAAATTAATTCACAGACAAGCAGACAGGAAAAAAATTAGGTCATATAATGAACACTTATTCAAAATTTCATTTTCTGCGATCAATATATTCAACCGTTGTTAAGTCTTAATATAACCTTGTATACGGGGCATCAAAAGTCGAGCTATCATTTTAAAAATGTATAATTTATTTGTGCCTTATCTATTCTCTTTTCCAAAAATGCTTCGGATAAAAAGTGTTCATTATAACAATACTAACAACTTTTAGTCGAAACATTTTTTCGAAATTCGAATAAATAAGACACAATTCAATTATAAAATTTTGAAATGATAACTCGATTCTTGACGTCATTGTTACATATTAGATTCATCGGATGTTAAAATGAGAAAAATTTATTCCATATTTAAATAATACTTTTAAATGAGAAAAAAAAAAACCATTTAAACCGTAAATAATCGATTTTATCAACGATTTTTTTTTTTCAATGTAAAATGAAAACTATTACATTTCTGACATTAGAAATTAGTGACTTTTAGATTGTTCTTTTATTGCCATAACAATGAAGCATTTTATGTATGTAGTTTTTTTTATGATGTTCTTATGTTAAATATCAAAAGTTTTTATGTTTTTTTATGGACATTCGTAGCTGTTAAGTATCACGTTAAAATTGTAACAACCAAAACTCTTAACCGGTCAAAACTTCTTTTAACTGGCAAAATCAGTCAACAGTACTTTTGACCGCAGGCTTTCGACAATAGTACTTTTGACTGAAATAACAGTCAAAAGAACGATTGCAATTGAAGCTGGTCAAAAGGAGTTTTGATTAACTGATTCCGTCAAAAGTAGATACCAGAGAGGTCTGGTATTGAAACCAATCTTGCACACTGAAATGAACAGCCGCTGCCAGGTTGATCTTATTGACATACAGTCGCGAGAATGAATTAGCATCAGATTGGTCGGAGCTGAAACTTGTAACTGGGAAACCACGCCATAGCAAGGTCAAGGTTCCGTAGAAAGGGCGAACTAAGACGTTGAGAAAATGCTAGCGTCGTGGATGCAAGATAATAAAACCACTAACTGGTCCAATGGTCTCAAATTAGTGCAATTCATGAGAAACAGAGCATTTCACTCTGGGATAAAACCATCTCCACATTATGCAATGTTTGGAACGGAACCTAAAGTGGGAATAACAACATCTAATCTTCCTTAGGAGATAATAAATGGATTGCATAATAAAGAATATTTTCAAGTTGCAATCACAGAGATGAATCAAAACTTCAGTGATAATGAAGGGAATCAAAACAGACAGGAAAATAATGAAACTGAAGAAGGTGAACAAGACGGAATTTTTAATCAGAACAAAAATGAATCAATAATATTGGAAGCAAGAGAAAAAGCGCATTTTAATTTAGTACAAAAAAGCAAAATTTAAATTTGACTAACTGTCTAGCAATTAAAAGTAGTTTTGACCAGAAGCGTCAGCCAAAACCACTTTTGACCGAAAATTTACAGTCAAAACTATTTACCAATGTTTTTCAGGCAAAACTACTATTGACCAACCTGTGTAGTCAAAAGTACTTTTGCCTGTTTTTTTAGTTAAAAGTACTTTTGACCGGTTCTGCGTTTGACTGTAACATATATATTATGTATGTATAATCCAATTAAAATGTAAAAATTTCTAGTCTACAACTGCAGAACATGAAATACAAAGAAAATAAACGGTTTATTTTTTATCTTAATTTTTTCATTTAAAAAATTCGCATGAAATTATTAAATAATAAATAATTTTTGACGTGAATATGCCTGTTAATTTACTTCCGTATAGTGGAAGACAATTCAGAAAACTGATGATAACAAAAATGGGGGAAATAATTTGGTGTTGCGGCTATATATCTATCATCCACATCCAAAATTTAATTACACCACTCAATAGCTAGATAGATAGATAGATTGTAGAGACTGCCCTGGACGGCTACACTTCGACCATAAGCTCGATTGTGATGCCCAAGGATGTGAGGATGTGAGTGAGAAAATTTTTGAAAAAATTTCAAAAAAAAGTTTATTTAATTTTTGAAAAAAGTAAACGAGTTAATTGTTGAAAATGAACAGTAAATAAGAATCACCGTTCTACGACCTACCACCTATAGTGGTTTGTTATCTACTTGACTAAATTTGTATTAAAAAATATATTATTTAAAAATTCTATAATCATCTTTCTCATATCCCCTTACATTCAAATTAAACGTCGTGTTTTTTTTTTTTTGTTTAATTTTTTAATTTTAATTTTTCAATTAAAATTTAAATTATGTTGTTTTGTGCGGGAAAAAATATGTATCAGAAAATTCCCTTGTTAAATGCGATTTGGTATTGTATTAAATACAACAATTGAGCTTATTTCCCCTTCCCGTTTACATTATTAAAAAGAGAATTTATAATTACAATGAAAGTAAGATCGTATTTTTCTTATTTTTTAAAGCCATCACAAAGAATAGAGTATTTCTCAAAAAGCTTACCCTTGTTATAAATATAAAAAAGCACTGTACCTGCGTAAAATAATACCATTCAGTTTTCTCAAAATTCTTTTATCTTTTTTTTTCCGATACAAAGAAAATAATGCATCAACTTTGAGTTAACAAAGTGTGTTGTGTTTTAGAATTATTATAATACAAGAAATGTAACAACTAACTGACTTAACTATTTCAATATCCTGTATATATTGAATATATTTCTTTACACGGCGTTGTATCCTAATTTTCATGGCATCTAGTGGCAACAATCAGAAGCCTAATAGTCAGGCTCAACTGTGATAGTTACATATGCGTTACACGGGTTACGTTATTAAAATAAACAATAATTATTATTTTTATGAATGAAAATCGCCTTCTTTTATGAAAAATATAATTGATTGTTGAAATGTAGACTGACTTAAGCCGCCATTTTTGAATGAGACTTCATTAGTAACTTTAACAGTAGGAGAAGATATAATAAAACGGAACCATTAAAGTTTTTTACTTCATAAAACAAAAAATTGTACAAGGAGAACTTATAAACTTGTATTCTTATATAGTCTAATGCAACAGAACCCCTCATCATATTCAACTCCAGAGGGTCCCAAAACTTTTGAAATCCTGGAATTATAATATCAACAAACACATCACAACTTGTAAATACATGATTTACTTTTAAGTCCAGACATTTCAATCAGATATATTTAAAAATGAATCCCAGTTTTGAAAACTTAATTGGTAAATAAAATTGATATCTCCGACGTATAAACACCAATAGACAAATGTGGCACATACTTTTAGTCAAAGGCGAAATAATCATTTGGACGGCGAACACACTTAGTTTTCAATCGAAACACTTAATCGAATGAGAATTATATAGCCACAAAGCCTTAATCCAGTAACGTGTTATATTGGTAATATGAATGCACCTAACTGGTTTATAACTCTGTGGCCATTGAATTTCGACCAACCCCTTTTATGGTTTCCACCTTATTCACGATTTAAGAGCAATAATTGTACCTAAATGAGTAACAGTATTGACAAAGCATCAAAAAATATGTTTTTTAACATTTCTTCGCGGGAGACTTATCATCTGCTCGCGGAGCTCCAGAATCAAAAGATAAGTTCAAATACTATAAATGTTCTTCTTTAAAAAACAAACAACTTATATCATAAACTGAATAATCTTGTTACTATTTCAACTCAAACATTATGTAAATAATGCAGATTACAGAAGCATATAGACAGACATATTTGATACATATTACCATGATAATTAATATATATATATGGTATGGACTAAGTGATTAATAGGGCATTATTCACTAAATCCAGACACTTTGAAAAATGCCCAATATGTGTAGACAATATGATAAAAACTATTGAAATAATTAAATTGACCGGGTTTTATGAATAATGTCTGGCACTTATTGGACAGAGTAATAAAAAGATGTGTTTCATTAAATGTTTATTAAATTATTTTACTGTTGACATACATTATTATTATAAATTGTTACATAAATTTAAATAAATGATAATCATTTCTCTCGTAATGTTTTTTATAGCGAAAATTTAACTCTCTCTCCATTCTATTCCTTCCGCCATGTTCATTTGCTAGATGGGTGTCATGTAGAATCTGAAATATTTAACCTTGATGTACGTAAAACCCAATGACACTATATTCTTTAACTGAAACAATCAATTTTTCTGTTTCTCCAATAGTCATAACGTCAAATCCTCGTTGATATTCTTCTGGATTTTTATTTGACACCATACACTTAGAAGAGTTCACTTTTTAAATCATCCCTGTATAACTTATGCCGGTGAAAAACTGAATATTCCAAATTTTCAACGATATCAACTCATTTAAAATGTCATTTAATCGACGATTCATGTTAATTAGTTTTGATTTATCCATGTTGAAATACGTAGTTACTATTTAAACACACTTGACTGCACTTTTGTATTATTTTCCCCTGTAGTAAGCAACGGCAGTTGCTTACTAAAAGTTGCGGGCTCTGATTTGTCAGCGCGTATTTGTGAATGTACAAGTCCGTACATGTTTGATTTTGCTCCTCGCGCCCTGTCTAATGTACCTTAATTATCAAATTGAAATCAATGTGATAAATAATGAAGTTTAAAATTACGAAGCCCGTTTTGACTTGTCCTTATTCATATTGCCCGGGCATTATAAATAGTGCCCTGATTAATCACTTGGTCCATAACATATACATAGGATTAAAACACTTAACTCAGTCAGTTGTTACATTTTTTGTTTATTTTTTAAATGTAACATAAAATTTTCTCGGTAAAAACAAAAAACGAAAAGCTCACTTGTATCGATTCAATTTAGAAGCTCTGCTACCATATAATAATATATTGTTGTCATATAATATCATTTTCATTGACATTTTCTATTATAGGACAATATATATATTATGGACATTGTTCATATAGCTGTTAAAACAGGAAAATAAATTATACTTTGAGACCCAGCATGTTGTATAGGTAAAGTTTGTAATAGGTGGGGTGTGCTACTACCTTTAGTGCATACATTCTGATAGTGTGAGGGGTAAAACATAAATAACAAAATATTACTCTTATTATTTTATATTTTACTCTTTGTATCTAAGTTATTATTAAACTTTAAATTCATAAAAATCGTGTAATAGAAAATAACGTGTAATAGATAATAAGTAGGCACAAAGAAAATAAATAATATGAATGAGTAAAAACAAAATTAATAAATTTTTTTGTAAAGCACCCACGCACGTCTTTACACCATAGAGATAATAAATACGTAGAGTAGGCAAGCCAAGTCAAAAGTTGTCCCTCTGAGATATCTGCAGCTGGAGAATCGCTGAGGTACAGCTATCTCTTTTAAATGACTAGTATACAGACTGTGTTGGAATGCTTTTCCAATAGAGAATCAATGTTAAATAATATTTATTACTGGCAGGCCGTCTGGTTACTGTGCGAAGTCAGTCAGTACACATGTAAAGAGAATCATCTCATGTGCGTATGGCAGTTTGTTTGTCATTTAAGAGTGTGAACTGATTCATTGTCTGTCTGTATTGTGTGTACTGACTCATTTAAGAGTGTGTACTCATTCCATGTGTACTGACTGACTCCGCACAGTAACCAGACGGCCTGCCAGTAATGAGTAATATTTAACATTGATTCCCTATTGGAAAAGCACTCCAACACAGTGTGTATAATCATTATATATTAGTCGTTTAGAAAGAGAAAGCTTTACTTCAGAGATGACTGACATCTGTTTCTATTGAGGAGACGTTTCCATTTGCACGTGCCCCTATGACTTGCCTACTCTATATATATATATATATATATATATATATATATATATTATCTCTATGCTTTACATACCATGATGATTCCTGGGAATGTATATGGGTGAATTTCTAGTAACCATGATTCTTAACAGCACAGCCTAAACGGGTGGGCATAGAAGCATGAAATTTGGTTAGTTAGTAACACGAAAGTTAGTGTTTAGGTTTCTGTTTATAAATAAAAGTCAGTTTTATTAGCATTTTTTAAAATGCATCCCCTAAGAGGGTTAAATAGAAGTTAAAAGTTTGCATGGAAGTTCGTCCTTTTTTAAGTTAGAAATATAGTAATTGGTGTTTAAAGTTCTGTTTATAAATAAAAGTCAGTTGTATCGGCGTTTTTGGAAATGCATCCCCTAATGGGGTAAAATTGAGGATGAAAGTTTGTATGGGAAACTGTGTTTATAAATATATAGTCTGAAGTTAAAAACGTGAAAGTTGATATTTAAGGCTTTTAAGTAAAGTTGGATGGTTCATGGGATCTTGCCGATGTTTTACTCGAAGGATTCGAGATGGTTTTTAGGCCTCAGTATTTTGCAAAATTTCTCAGGTGCAGGAAATTTCATATGTTACTCGACAAGTTATCATATTTTATTATGCTTAATATACAAAAAAAAAACTTGCCAAGTAAAATATGAAATACCCTGCACCTTAGAAACTTCCACGATAAATTCATAACAATCATTTGAATACATACCAAGGAGAATCTCTCAGAGTAAATTAATAGCCAGTATTTTCTTACTTTTACTTTTTATTTTTTTGTATTTATTTATTTATTTTATTTATTTTTTTATTTTATTATGGGTATCAAGTAGCCGAGCGGTCTAAGGCGTCATGTCTGCGCAGTATGCAGTACTTGGAAACTGGGAGGTTATGGGTTCGAATCCCGACGTCGGCAGTTTGTCAATTATAAATTTAAAAAAAAAGGGGCGGTTGATTGACTAAACTGTCGGTGTATGGACAAGAACAAAGTAACCGGCTATGCTTGAGAAGGTTTTCTGCAGTTTCCTTCACAAACTCCAGATGAATATCGGCATAGTTCCTATCATAGTCGGCTGCAGCCGCATATCCTACCAATTCCTAGTCTCCACTCACATCCTCACATCCTAAGGCATCACAATGGACCTTATGGTCGAAGTGTAGCCCGTCCAGGGCAGTCTTTACAATCTACCTCTACCATGGGTATCAATAATCTTTTGATTTTGCTGGGATATCTATCTTTCGGTTTTGCTGGAATATCATCAATACTTTTTGCGTGCGAAACGCTAACCCCTTTCACATTTACTTTTTGGTGTAAACAGTACAAACAATTGAGGGGAAAAATTATCATAGAAAAATTCGGTCACCCTTTTATCATCAATTGCTTCAATGCGCGACAGCTATTTTCATGTTCTGGAGGATAAAAGCTTTAATTAAAAAACAAAAAACTATGGATGTTCAATGACGGAAGTAAGGTTCCGATTAATAGTTTTCTTATTATTCCATATTAATGATCTATGCCGGAGTAAAATTTCCATTTTTAACTGCAATAGGGAATATGCATGCAAATTTTTTTTCACTTGAATTGAAGCATGTTTGCTTGACAAATATCAAGGTAAAATTACTTTAAATAACTTTAAAAATAAGCGAGATATGAATGATTGAAATTACCGATTAGACAAAGAGAGTGGTAGCCCTCTTGATATGTTATGTGACGTCATATTACACTTTCACCTTTTAAAATACACGTAAAACTCCGTTTTTAGTATTTTTGCAAGAAAGTGACAGATAATAATCTTTAAAAGCTTATAGCTTCCTTGATATTTGTAGGATTTTAATTTCGTTTTTAAATATTATTACAGTATTAACAGTATTTTCATATTCTGAAAATAAATGTGAAAAAAAATTTTCATGCATATTCCCTATTAGCTTAATTACAGTAATTTGAACAGGATTGACTTAGGGCGACCGATTTCCCTCGAAAGATGATTATTTGTACTTATTAATTAACTACAAATATTGATGATGGTCGATGTGGGAGGCATTGGACTGTTTTAGTAGTAAACGAATTTTAGTAGTTTTTACGTAGAACCATGAGACAAATGTTGACATGATCTTTAGTTGAAAATGTTAAATGTTAAATTTAGAGACACCCTGTACAACAAAATTTTTCTTTTTTTTTCAAATATTGTCTTTTGTCTGAATGAATTGCTTTAACAATCACAATGCGATATGAAGCATATTGTTGTTACATACTATAAAAATATAACATCATATAAAATATTATGAAATGCAGAGAGAGACTACAGATATTCACTGCCCATTTTGTAGGTGGGTGTATTAACAAAAGAAATGTTACAAATAACTTACACAAGAGTACATTTTATACAGCAGTTACAAATCCTCAATCCAGACTCTTCCAAACCCGATCCGATTACTTTTAAATGTATACCAATAGTTTTGTTTGTGTATGATATTGTTTTTGGATGTTGAAAGAATATAGTACATTATTTTAATTCACTATACAGTTGAAATTAGGTACAGCAATGTCTTCATCATTATTATTTTATATTTTTGATAAAAGAAAGTTTCTGATAAACGTGGCGTGGTCTTGATAAATTTGACAAACTCTGATTGTAATGAAAATAATGGATTTAATAGATGGTTCGAACTCGAAATTTTCACAGAAGAAGTGACGCTGGTTCTGTTCTACCATGATAAAATGTAAAATCGTTGATTTAGTTCTTCACTACTATGTCATTTTATTAAACTTTTGTATATTAACAGTAATGTTGACCTTATTTCAATTTATTTCAATAAATTATTTCAAAAGTACTTTAATTTCTTACATGCGTTCATAAGTACACACACACACAATTTTTTTTATTCAACTTTGGAAAACGAAATTACATTTTAAATTTTGCCCCTATTCCTAGAACATTTGTTTGTATTTTATAAATACGTATTTCGACTACAATGTAGTCATCATCAGTATGAATTAGCAAATCGTAACTATCTCTGGGATATGGATTCAGAGGTATGTTGCTTGTTGCTAATTTGGTGCGTGTCTCACAAACTCGCATCGAGTCAAAATCCATCATTGAATAAATTTGATCATTTATAACAGCATTCTCAACAGACCTAACGTACAAATTTAGGACTATTTAGTATAAACTATAAAGGACTATTTTCAAATTCCATGATGAATTCATCCAAGAGGTATCAAGCTGTTTTATTGATACGTCTATTAGACGGGGGTCAAACATCAATCACAACAAATTCGACACATTAAATTATTTAAAAAAAAACATTTTCAATGAAAGTCAATTTTCATAAGGAATTTATGGCATCCTTTATCGAAAATATTAACTATACCTGTTTTCTATCAAAATATTTGATATTGATTTCTCAATTACGTTATTTATTACCAAATTTTTATTATAATATATATATTGGAGCTTTTGTAAAAGTATATTTTTTATGATATTTTTCAGTCACGTACTTGTTTTCTATAAGAAAAGGATCGTATAAGATTTTCGAACACAATATTTTAAATACAATTTTATGTAACCTAAGTTCATGAAAAGATTATTAAAGTTTTGTTTGATAGTATCAAATGTAATATAAATTGAAAGAACACTATTTTGATTTTATGTGACTTAAAAATTTATAGATTTAAAAAATTGAAATACCTTTTTCAAACTGAACGTTTTAAGTTGGTAACGCACTAAAATGCAAAAAATAATCAAATAGTTAATTGTAAAAGTAAAATATCTAAAAAAAAATAAAATACTTGTAAAAGCTAAGGTATCATATTCTATAAAGTCGTTTTTTCGAAACTACATTTGTCAAAGTGGACTGATTAATAACTTCAATACAGGTTTTCATTCAATATCTGAGAAATCCTCATAGAATCTTTCAAACAATGCATTTTCTAAAGAGATCCTAATTATGTAAAGTATAAGAAAAAATCCTCTTTTACAAAACGTTTTTGATCTCTCAAAGCCAATTAAGCTTTAAATTTGAACTAATTCATAAAATCTTTAGCGCCAGACTCGGTTTGGTTTTTGTTTGTCGGCTAGGATTTTTTTGTTTTAAATTCTTTAATTGCTCTTCGATTTTGATGAATTTTATTGACACCTACATATATCTTTCATAATTGCATCCATTAATGATATCGAAATCTCTGGAGGTCTTTAATCCTCTGAAGTAGATACTCGTAGATAGATAGATTGTAGAGGCTATCTTGGACGGGACACACTTCGACCATAAGCTCGATTGTCATGCCAAAGGGTGTGAGGATGTGAGTGGAGGACAAGGAATTTTGTTTGTAGACTAGGAATCGGAAGGATGTGCAGCTACAGCCGACTTTGATAGGAACTATGTCGATATTCATCTGGAGTTCGTGAAGGAAACTGCAGAAAACCTTCACAAGCATAGCCGGTTACTTCGTTCTTGTCCATACGGAGGCAGTTTAATCAATTAACTGCCACCTTTTTGTTTTTTAACTATTGACAAACTGCCGATTCGAATCCATAACCTTCCAGTTCCAAGTACACACAACGCCTTTACAAGCGCGGCTACTTGGCTGGTCATCCTCTGAGGTAAGATGATTTTTGTGCCACATACGATAAGTTCAGATACAAGCCAACCCCAAAACCATAATTGTCCGGCTGATTTAAAGTCTATATTTGTAACGAGCACTTTTTTCTAATACGATTTTCCTTCATTGTTTTAAACTCATAAAATTTAAAATAAGTAGCTTTAACAATGGTTCATAGCTCTCGGAATGTAGATTATGTACAAATAATATTGTCACCTCGGTCGGATTCAGAGAGCTAAGAGGAAGTCTCCAGAAAGTTGAGACAAAAATCCTAGAACTCTATTGCTGTCAACTTAATGACAGCATCCCATCGTATTCGATAAAACTATAGCCTCCTATTATGTCATCAAAGTTTTTCAAAATTTTTAATCTGACCTAGAAAGATATGATAAAATATTTATTCCGAACAAAATACAGAAAGGTTGGTTTAATCTTCTTCTATTCATAATAACTACAGTCGTTTTTTGTATGTTTTATATATAATGTTAAGGACGTTCATTTGCTACGCTGAAGTCAAATGAGTACCATCTTTAATAAATTTTATTTAGGATTTTAAAAAAGGTGTAAAGTATGTCAATAATCTTACAACGATTTATAACCTTTTTTATTTGTCCTAAATATTTAAAAAGTATTTATTGGAAAATACCAGGAAATTGTAAATTAGAAATTAATTTGACTTAATGTGACAGATATGACCATAGACGTAATACTACGTCTATAGATATGACAGTAAACTATGTTTTATATTTGTGTGTATATTATTTTAGTGTGTGTGGTCGCCAGGTTTCAAAATATGGTGGCAAAAACAAACCTAACAAAAAAGTTTTAATTTTATTAAATAATTAATTCAAATGTTCGGCAACACCATTTTTTTAATGCAATTATATAAACTGCATATTTTAAAGAATATTTATAAACATTATTTATTATGGTGTCTACTTTAATAATATAGTTATTATAATTTTAAGTTCAAAAAAATTTTGTTCTCCATAAGGCGCTGTGTTAAAAGTTTGATTTTTAATCGATAATTACTCTTTGAAATGATCGTCAACAGGTGTTAAATTTTTGAGGGAGGATAACTACTGAATCAATTCAATTCACTAAAACAAAATTTTTTATCTACTATCAAGCTTCATGGATGAACGTTCTTAAGCCGCTCCTATATATTAATGAAAAAAGATTCTGTTCAGGCAAAGTCAACTGCAAACACAATTTGTTAGATAATATTTTCCAACTCAGTTCATTTATATTTATTGAAAAATAAATATAAATATTGAAATAAAATTGAAATAAGATAATAAATATTGATTGTTTTATTTATATAGAAAATATTGTGAAACACTCCACACGCTAGATTCGACTTTTTAACATCGTTTATCAACTCAGTGTCAGTAAAGTGTTATAAGTTACAACAGTGTCAGTAAAAAGTTAAAAGAATATGTACACTACGTAAATTAAAATAGATCCAATAGCAACATTGTGTAGTGCATTTATCACTGTCTATACACAGTAATGGCATAATGCAATATTAATGGCATAAAATTATCTATCCAATAAAGCCAGTTTAATTGATATTGAAAATATTTTTCTTTGTTTTATTTTAATTTAAAGTTGTGTAACTCTAAAGAAACACCCATTATAATTTTTTTTAAGTCTTTTACATTTGATTATACTTAGGGTTTCACCGAGGCTACGAGGTAACCTCGCCTCGCCTCGGTCCTCGGTTACGAGGCACGAGGCGAGGCGAGGCGAGGTTCAAAACTTTCATTCTCATTACTAACCGAGGCGAGGCGAGGTATATCGTCACAAAAAGGAAGGTATATCGCCTCGATCGAGTCAAATTTACATAAAAAATTTTTATTTATTTATATATGCAGTGTCAGTAACAGTGTAAGACTTAATACATGTTAAGTATTATATCTTCCTCTTACGTATAAAAATAAAATAAAATGTTGTATCTATAAAAAACATTTACTACAAGAATAATCAAAATTTTGAGGGTCGGTTCATTTTATATATAATACTGTAATACTATAAACTCGGCCTGTCGCACTACCGTGCTCTAGATTATATAACGTATGTTTTCATTATTGTTATTTCAATGAATAAATATATAATTAAATTAATAAATTTAAAAGAATTGAAAAAATTTTAATTTCCTTTATACTTACAGTAACTTGTATATGGGTTTCGCATTGGAAATCGTGGAAGAACATTTTGAAGAACCTCTTATATAGTTCATAATATTTTTTTTAGGCCAAATTTTTTTTAATTTACTGTTTTCATTTGAGGAGTCATAAAAATTTAAGAGGCTAAGAGACTAAGAGACTAAGCAACTTATATTCCGTGTTTTAAAGACATTTATTTTCTAACAAGTTTTTTTAACCATATTATGTACATTCATGCAAAATAAGTCAAATTTAGTAAAAATTTTACCTCGGGCGAGGCGAGGCGAGGATGATAGCTAACCCAACCGAGGCGAGGCGAGGCTGGTAAACATTCTACGTCGGCCGAGGCCGAGGCGAAGCGAGGTTGATAGTTAAAAAAGCGAGGAGAGGCGAGGTGATACCAAAACCTCGCCTCGCCTCGTGCCTCGTGAAACACTAATTTTATTCCAATCGATTTTAATTGTACGGGCCTTAAAATGATATATATAACGATATTATATAACGCTAGCGTGTAAACTACATGCATTATGTATCAACGTGGAAATTTTTTATTATAGCGATACTTTATGTAATGGAATTAAGTTTTTCTCAAGCAATCTTTTATTACTCGTTTTTTTTTCTTATTGAATTATTTCCACAGCTAAACAAATTTCCAATATGTTAACAGTCCTTGTTAATTTTATTTAGATTGATTTAGTATATATACCCAGGCATACATTGAATGATATCAGAAATTATATGCCCTTATCTGAAATTATATTATTTTAATATCAATCAGTAAAGAAGATATCTTTATTATTATCATGTTTCACTTCCGATTACATAAAATTGAATCAAATTTTAACATGATACCGGATGTGTATATTGTCGATATGAGAATCCATTATTTAATCACTTTGAGTAGAACAGTGTGTACCACTACTATAATAGGCGTCATCGAAATGACCTAAGAGCACCGCCACACAATCTTACATTATATGAACAAAATCCCTTTTACCATAGGGACATACATTTTTTTATAGGTTGCCTGACAGAATTAAAAACATATCTAAGCTTAAGAATTTTAAATTTAATACCTGAATATCAAGGTTAGCTTCGATCAACACCCTCACTTTAGTAACAATAACAACGCCGCATAGTCACAAAAGAATATCGTCAATAACTGGGTGGCGTTTTTCACACGCTTAAGGCCGGGTACACACGTTACGTTATACCTTTGCAGATTTGTCTGCACAGATATACCGGAAAGATATACCTGTGCAGGCCTAGAGCTCCCACACGTTACGATATACCTGTGCAGGTAAACCTGCACAGGTATACGGTAAACCGGAAGATTTTAACTCAGTCGAGAGATGGTGAGCAAACAAGAAGATGACGCAATCGCTTTAGTCGGTTAATTAGTAGCCACGAAGTATAAAAAGAAGCGAAAATGCAAAGTCTGGTGTAAAGATTGGCTAACAAAGACAAATGAATACACTCATACAAGATTACTAAAAGAGTTAAGTTCAGAACCTACAGATTACCGGAATTATTTGCGGATGAATGAAGAAGTCTTCCAAAAACTGTTATCACTTGTATGTCCTCTAATACAAAAGAAAAATACAGTTATGAGAATTTCGATTTCTCCCCATGAAAGGCTTACAGCTACTTCAAGCTTTTTGTAAAATAATTCCGGAAACATGTGAAGCCATCTACAAAGTTATAATAAGATTTTTTTTTTAAATACAGACGAATTGAGAACCATCCTCCTTTTTGAAGTCGGGTTAAAAACCGTTTAAAAACATAAAAACTGTGCAGGCATATCGGAGTGACTCATACACACGCTCAGGTCTACATGCCTGCGCTGGTAGTCAATACTGATTTTCTTGTTTGGTCGCTTGTACAGGTCGCTATGATAGGTGACCTGTACAGGTGAACCTCTCCGGTATACCGTAACGTGTGTACCCGACCTAATCCTTTAATTGGTCAGTCAACTCAAATAATTCTTCAGGTCAGATCATACCCTCAGTCAAATCATATAAAAGACAATACTTTTTAAATATCATTGTGAGACACGCGCACCATATTAGCAACAAGCAACATATCTCTGAATCCATACCCCAGAGATAGTTACGATTAGCTAATTCATACTGATGATGACTACATTGTAGTCGAAATACGTATTTATAAAATACAAACAAATGTTCTAGGAATTGGGGCCAAATTTGAAATGTAATTTTGTTGTGGTTTGTTGTATTTTCTTGTTGACATGTTATATATTTATTTGTATCATCTAAAAAATCGAATAAATATTATTATTATTATTATTTATTATGAATAAAAATAAAATATAGACCCAAAAAAAATGGCCATAAATTTTCTATTTTGATTTCATACGAATTTATTTTTGTAAAGTTTTTCTATCCTTTAGTTGATCTACTGAAAATAACAATAATGCTGGGAAATTGAAGTTTGCAATAAAAGTTTTATATTAAATATTCCTAGCTTATTCCACGGTTACGTACAATATAAACTATTGTATTCAGTAACCTCTATGTATGTATGGACTAACTATCCTGTAGTTTAGAAATGGCCAAATGTGCTTGGAACTGGGTGTTCAGTTTTAATTCGGAAAATTGAATAGGCGATAGATCTTCCAAAAAAGCTTCGTTTTCCAGAAACAGGTTGTTAAAATTAGTTTAAAAAAACTTTTTTCTTCAAATGTCTCAAAAACTACTTGACTGATTTCGATTACAGTTAGCATGTTTTTACAAGCTTTTATTTAATTTGCAATGTATGTATGTATGTATGTTCGGGTCAAAACTTGCAAGCTGAATTAGAACCACTTCCTCTTATCCTACAGAGTTGAATTTTTACATGTTGCTTCAGTTCCGATGGCAATGCATTTTTATGGTAAGCATGACAAGAATCGACAGGGGAAAGGGGGGTTTAGAGAGAGGGACTCACATAAAATTTGGTATATCTCTCTTAATGTTGAAAAAATCGAAAAACACATAAGAAGTAAAGTTGTAGAAAATTAGTTTTACTATAAAAAGCTTGTTTTTAAAAATGGTTTTTTTTATTAGAAACTTTTATTAGTAATAAGTAAGTGGCTTAATTTATTGGAATAAGATTTAATTTAATTATTCCAGGGGTGGCACTAGATATTTTACAGAACAATTTATTGATATTCTTGTTACAAATATTGTACTGTTTTGGTAAACTATTTTATGTCTATGCCCAGCTAAGATGTGTAAGATTTTGTAGCATCTGTTTTGTTCAGTTGGCACACTTATCTGAGCACTAAAGTTTAAACATTAAAAAAAATTCGTTACGCAGGAGCTGCGTCAACTTAGCGAATTTCCTTAGAATACATAAATCACTCTCTAGCGGTCATAACTTTAGTGTGATAAAAATGAAATATAATATCAGGTATGACTTAAGTATTTGCAAAAATTAAATTTATTAATAGCCAAAAAAAAAACGGTATAACGATTATAGTTTATAGTTACTATGGAAACGACAGTCAAAATTTTTACAATAAAATATATTTTATGTATTCGTGTCAAACAAACACAAAATTACAGTAAAACTTAGTACCTACAACTCCTGATAAATTTTTCGATTTTTCAAATATTAAGGGAGATAGTCAAATTTTGTGTTTTCTCCTCCCTCTGAAGAAATTTTTACGAAATTCCAACATTGGTGCAAAAACAATAGCTGCATTTCCTCTGGAGGAAATTCGCTAAAATTATATTTTACCATAAGGCTCTATGTTAAAAATATGATTTTAAATTGTAGATAACTTCTTTAAATGACAGATAAACTTATTAAATATCAAAGTTTTATCAAATAGCAAGTCTCACGTAAGAATGCCCTTAAATGAAAAGCATCAAAACATAAATTTTAACTAAAAGTTCATTATATTTACCTACATCGGCTTGAGCTGTAACAATAACCGGATTAAGTAACCTATTTTGCAACAAAAATTAAAACGATCTTATGAAGCAACGACGAACTGCCACTTTGCGATTCAAAATGTATGTATGGTTGGCTTTATTTTAGTTCCCACCACGAAAATAAAAGCTCTAGTGTATGCTTCAATTTGGACCATTTTTTTGCTATAAGAATCCCCAATCCATATATATATATGTATATATATATATATATATATATATATATATATATATATATATATATATATATGTATATATATATATATATGTATATATATATATATTTATATATATATATATATATATATTTATATATATATATATATATATATATATATATAGACGTCAGTGAAACTATCATATTCCTCTTTCTATCAATTCTTGTAAAACAAACTTTAAAGTATAATTTTAAAGTATTCTATATATTCCTTTCTACTTAGGAAGCTTAGCACCCCGATGCAAAAAAAGATACCGTGTAGGATGTTTCATTAAAATAGTTCAACCTTCAATAGTACTGTCGACCACAAAAATAGCGTTCGTTTTTAAAATTTTTATGTGGTCGATTCCATTATAAAAAAATTCGTTACGCAGAAGCTGCGTCAACTTAGAGAATTTCCTTAGAATACATAAATCACTCTCTAACGGTCACAATTAAGTTTGGCACAGTAGTTTGGTTTAGGACTGTCACAGTAGGTTTGGCAACGCCAGTGTAATTAAAATAAAATAATTATTATTAATTAAAATTAAAATAAATAATAATAAATAAATTATTATTAAAATAATTTTTATTAATTTTTACTAATTTTTTTTAAAATTTTTTATTTATTTAATAATAACATGGTAACACAATAATTCTAACAAGGTTAGAATTTGAGCATTTTGAGTTACACGAACTTAACCGCTAATTTTGGTTCACTTTCTGAACAACCTTTACACACACCTTTATGGGAAAATATTATTTTTTATATTTCATTTTGTTAAAACTATGTTAATAAATTAAACACTGTGATAAATATTATTAATTATACAGTTTATTTAATTGAATAAAAAACAAATAGTGTTAATGATAGAATTTACATCCACTATTTTGTGAGATTAAGGTGTAATAAAGCTTTGAAATTTCGTGTGACCTGTTTTATATATACTATAAGTTTTTGAAACACTTGGTTAAAATATTCGTATTCTAAAACAGAATACCTGTTTAAAATATTTTTATTATCATACGCTGGTTGTTAGTACATTTCATACAACTTTTATTAGTTTTATAGCCTTTAAATGCTAATAATAAACTTTTAGTATGTACTTATGATGACCCAATAAGATTTGAAAACAATGACAAAAATTTAATTTCTTTTTCTTCTATTTTCATAATATGTTGTTCATTGCTTTTACCAATTTATTTATTTTTACCATTTATTTAGTGAAAACTATTAAATATTTGGCTATTATTGGGGTCTTGTTATTGAACATCCTACAATACTAGACAATCTTCTAACAAACAAGTCTAGACAATTTCCTTATAGACAAGTCTAGACAATTTCCTTGTAGACAAGCCGAGAATTTGACTGTAAGTGTTATAAAACAATTATCCAAATATAATAAAACTTATACCACAATACTCGAAACAGAATTTCTTGTTCCACATTTTTATAGCGAATTGGTCGTGTTGTACCGCGATTATTGGGACATTTTTTTAAAAATGTTTTTAATTGAGAAATAATTATCTTGGACTTTAAAACAAACATTGAAGTATCTATAATCGGTTTAACGAACATAAATATTATAATGGCCGGCAAATTTCGATATTTGGAAAGTTTAATACCTGGGGAATCATGGGCCAGAAAAGAAACGCTGTTTTTTCAAATTGTTTTTAGTTGATTTGTGCCGTATTCAATCGGTTTTTGGAAAACTGTTTCGAATAAAAGTTGTTGGTTCAATTATATTGAACAACTTTTATCCAAAGAATTTTTTCGAAAATCGAATGAGTATGGGACAGATCCAGATCCAACGCTATTTCTACGACCACGTGTACACATAAGTACAAACCTTTTCTTAAAACCGAATATTTCTAAAAGTTTTTAACTAAATTGTTAGAAATGTATGCTCGAAGTGTTTTTTAGATCGCTGACTGCGAGACTGAAGTGAAAATTATATGATATGGCCGACTTTTTGAATGAAGTACTCTTAAAAATACATTTTACAGCTAAACTCTTCATCTTAGAGAAAAATTAGAATAAAATGGTCTCCTCATCGATTTTTTTTCATAGTTTATCTCGAATATAGTCCATACTATTTATTGTAAAACAAATATACGTGATATAATAAATAATAGCCTGAGTTAAAAATTAATCATAACTTGCATGTCTGCAACTGTTACGACAAGCACGTCATAATGTTGCTAGTAAAACATGTATAACCTACACATTTTAAATGGAAAAATTTAAAAATCAAGCAAAACTATGTTTCCTTTAGAGAATATTCTCATGATTTATGATTCAAAATTAATAGGATCTACTATTTAGAATCAAGAAAAATTATTTTGAGCCGGAATAATATGTTTTCTCAATTCCTAGAGTAATAATTTGCATTGAAAAAATATGAAACGACCATCAAAATTCCATCAACTTACAGTAAACTGTGGATGCCAGTGATTGAGATTTTATTTTTAAAGATCGTGCTTTCAATTTCTCTTCGACCATTTCACAGTAAAATATAAAAACAGATATCGGTATAAAATAGCTTTTAATCAAAAGCTTTTTATCTGGAATTGTTCTCAAAAATAATTACGCTACTATTATAAACGTGAAAAAAAATAATGTAGCCATTGAGACCAGAGCCATAAATCTCCGTGGACTTTTGAAAATTTCTGAAAAAAAAGAAAACAATTAAAACAACATAATTGAAACTCACTCGTTCGGTTTTCCAAACAAATAATAAATGGTTACCAACAAAAGTTTGTAGAGGTAAATGATTTTGTTTGTAGAAGAAGCGATACCGCTACAAGTTCTTAGTATTTATTCCACCAAACACAAATTGTGAGAGGGATCAGGTTTTTGCATACTACAATTAGTGATATCCCAAGAAAAACAGAAATGCTCGCCATCAAAAGTAGTGAAATCTATGTACCTAAGGGCCAAGTTTTTTAACAAAAGTGAGAAAATGATTGGAATATATTTATTGTGTAAGTTTATCAGGTGCAGGGTATTTCATATTTAACTTGGATACAGATGACTAAAAACAGTATGTAATATGTAATATGAAATAAGTAATATGAAACAACTTTGTAAGTTTTGTCCAACCATTTTGGAAAAATTAAAATTGACAGGTGTGGAAACTGTCATATACCAATTTGAATCTACATTTAGCCCATTTTTTAATACAATAGCTTAATCAATAGCTACATTTTAGAAGCAAACCAATTTGTAGTATGTGACAAAAAACTATTGAAATTACTAGCTTTCAGATTCTTGAAATTGGGAAAGGAGTTAAAATTCAAACTTGTGCTAAAAAAACGTTCAATGAATATTTTTTCATAGTTTATAAAACAAAAAACTGATCGAATATCATTTTAAAAGATGTTCTTTTGATAAAATATAATTTTTCCAGACATGTATATACATTTTAACAATGTGAGAATGTTTGTGTGGTTATTTGTTTGGAATCCTTTTTATATTTACCAAAAAATAAAAAAGTCTTGTATTTAAACAAATTTTTATATATTTTATATATTTATTATATATACTAAGAAATAATACAAATAATAAAATATTTAAATAATATAGCAAACATAAATATACATCTATTTGATTATATTATTCGAAAATAAATTGAATAGTTCAAAATAGCATTAAATCAAATAAAAGAGAGCTCGAGCTCCTCGAATCATTTCTCATATATATATATATATATATATATATATATATATATATATATATATATAGGGTGAGTCGAACAGGGTGACACATTTTCTAAAGAAAAACAACGAAAACTTGACTGACTTGATTATAATAATAAAGCATATTATTAATTTTTTGAACCATAAGGTTATTTTATACCTTTAATTATCATAAAATTTAACTGTGTTCCTTCAGCTACAACTTACCATATATAATATATCATATTTGTATATATGCGCCCCCCGGGAAAAATTTCTAGATTCGCCCCTGGAGTACTGGGGAATCATAAAATTTGTAATAAAAATCTATTATTGTTTTTAACATGTATTATGTTTCCCTAATCTTTCAAACTGTATATTTTATGCGCACCAGGGCTTACGTTCCCGGATTTGATTATTATGAATTTGGAACCCGTCTGCTTTATTTTTGTGCGCACATTGTTTTGAGTGCATTGGTTGTGGCTTATATCATGTCTTTGGGTGGTCTTTGTTTTGTTATAATGTATTGTATTATATTGGATGTTGTAGCAAATAGGAGTATCGTGGAAGGAAGTGGATGTGTGTGCTATTATCCACATGCTTCGACTCATCCTATATATATATATATATATATATATATATATATATATATATATATATATATATATATATATATATATATATATATATATATATATATATATATATATTCACTCTTATTTATTCTATGTTATACAGTAATAAAATTTATCTTTATATTGAATTTACAATATTACATTCTTACAAAGAGTGACAAATAAATAAATTCTATGATTTATATTCTTCGGACGTCAAATTTTTAACATATGGAAAATTCTTATGGGTAAATATAATTTTTATATTAATATAAACTTGTAGTAACTATGTTAATAAATTAGACAATTTGATAAATATTGTTATACCCGGTATATTTGATGTATACAAGGGTATATAGGTTTAGCTCCAACTTTGTAATGGTTGAATTTTGAGTATAGCTGTTCATCAAATCAGCTACAGTATGTAGCTTCTGCATATCAGTCAGTCCGAAAATAACGACCTAGCTAACGAGCTAACGACCTGAAATTTTGTGTGTATGTGTGTGTGTGTGTTATAGTAGTTTTGTGAAAAGTTAAATCCAGTTCGTGAATGGGAAAAACCGGACGGTTCCTCCCTTTTCCAAGGGGGTAAATATCCATCTTCGAAACCGAAAGAGATAGAACAAAAATTTAAAGACAAAAAATGTTCCTTTTTTAAACATAAACAACTTTTGTTTAAAATTTTTTCATAAACTCAGTATATACCAAGTAATTAAAAAATTAACTCAGTTTGTTTAAAAATATTTTCTGAATTATACAGTTTATTGAATAGACAGGCAGAGCCAAGATACCAACCATTTTTTTTTTTACTTTAATACTGACAGAAATATTTCCGCTTAGAAAGGAAATTCATTAATCTACATCGCTCTCAAATGACAAATTTTCTTCTAATTGTAGTGGGTTAATAAGACCACCCACTTAATCTAAGTGTACACGCACTTAAGTTAATCATAAAATAATTGAAAACTTGATCGCTTTTAAAAAGAATTACTGTCGATGAAAATGATTGATTGGCAATTCATAAAAGATGCTTAACAATATAAACTATACTCGTTATAGTAATAATTAGACTATTGTTTAGAGAATAATATAATTAATTTGATGAATACCTATCTATATTTTAGTACTATATAGTAATAGTACATATGGTCACAAAAGTGGCGTCCTGGTTTAAAATTTTCGCGGTTGATTTGTACCGGGATCCATTCGGGTTTCGCAAAAATATTATGTATAAAAACTGCAGATATTTTTATGACGAATAATTTTTATTTAAAACATTTTTTTCAAAAACCACATCAATTTGGCACAAATCAACTATGAAATATTAAAAAAAGAACATTTTTGTGGCCATAACTACTATGGGTCATAAAAACAACGTTCATTTTTCAAAATTTTACACTTAATTTGTGCCTTAGTCATTCGGTTTTTTGGGAAAATGTTTTGAATAAATTGATATAATGATCAATTGTTATCCGAAACATTTATTCAAAATATTAGATTATCCAATGATAATTAATGAGAACTTTAGGTTTTTGAAATAAAATTTCAAATTCGCCTGAATATCTAGATCAGTATTTGTATTATAAATACGTATTTCGAATACAAAGAGTCATCATCAGTATAAATTAGCTAGTCGTAATTTACTCTTTGACAATTAGAAATAGATAGAAAATAGAGATCAATAGACAAAAATAAAATTTAAACAAAATTCAACAAACTAATTAAAATAAAATAAATTTTATTGAAATTACTCTTAAAATTACTTTCATTCAATTTACTCTTGTTAACATCACTCTTATTAAAATTACTCTTATATTGTCTCAGGTTATGTTATTCGTTGCTAGTTTGGTGACAGTTTCAAATTAGCAGGATATGTTATACGTTGCTAATTTGGTAACAGTTTCAAATTAGCAGCGAATAACATATTCTGAGACAATATACGAGTAATTTTAATAAGAGTGATGTCAACATGAGTAAACTTGAATGAAAAGAATTTTAACAAGAATAATTTCAATAAAATTTATCATATTTTAATTTATTTTGTTTAATTTTTTTTATTTTTGTCTATTGATCTCGATTTTCTATCTACTTCAAATTGTCAAAGAGTAAATTACGTCGAGCTAATTTATATTGATGATGATCACTTTGTAGTTGAAATACATATTTATATAAGAAAAACTGATCTAGGTGTCGGGGCGAATTTGAAATGTTATTTATTCGAAAACCAAATATATTTAGTATATATTATTACCTATAGAAATTTTGAAAAAGAACGCTACTTTAGTGGCCACGTGTACAAGTAGTTAGTCTATAACTGCTGTGTCTATAATAAATTGATATTCAATTTGACATATAATAAACATATATTATTATTATTGTTTAAATTGTATCAGAGTATGTTGTATTGTTCTAAACAAGCCTAGAAAACTACATACATTTATCAATTGTCTAATTTAGTAGGTTTCTACTCTACTCTATTATACGAGTACTAGGCCGAGTTGTTCAAAAGTTTGACAACTGCAGAAATATTTCTACCAGGCGAAGTAGACAAAATTTGATATTAGTAGTAACAGTGGAGCGAAAGCCAAAGCCTGGTAAGTAGGCCTTTCTAGTCCACTTTTACCGATCCCTAAGAGACGTATCCCTTCAACCACCTCTGTCCTTTACCACACCTGGTTCGTTTCCTTTAACCCTGTGTTCGTTATCAACACTACCCGTCTTCTTTGCGATTGAAAGGGCAGAGCTCAACTTTAGTCTTAGAGATAGATAGATAGGTTGTAGAGGCTGCCCTGGACGGGCTACACTTCGACCATAAGGTCCATTGTGATGCCTAAGGATGTGAGGATGTGAGTGGAGTGGAAGTAATTTTTGTGTATAGACTAGGAATTGGTTGGATATTCGGCTGCAGTCGACTATGATAGGAACTATGCCGTTATTCATCTGGAGTTCGTGAAGGAAACTGCAGAAAACCTTCTCAAGCATAGCCGGTTACTTTGTTCTTGTCTATACGCCGACAGTTTAGTCAATTAACCGGCCCTATTTTTTCTTAATAATTGACAAACTGCCGATGTCGGGATTCGAACCGATAACCTCCCAGTTTCCAAGTTGGCATATTGCGCAGACATAACGCCTTTGACCGCTCGGCCACTTGGACTGGTAAGTTTAGTCTTACCTCAGATTCCCCCAATTCGGTTTTGCAGATGGATTGGTACCTCATTCTGGCTCTGTGAGGACATTCTACCAGAAGGTGGAATGACGTATCATCCGCTCAGTTATGTTATGTGAGCTCAGTTACGTTACGTTACGTTATTTCGTTACGTGAGATAGGTGCCTGGTTAGCCTGCAAAATCTGATATTGTTTCCTTTTGTAATTTTTTCCGGAAAATCTAAGGAGTGAATCAGATTTTAGATCCCAGGCAATCAAGGTCAAAGTCTGACTTTTAATGTGGAAATATTATAGGAGAAATAATTTTATGAGAATTAATTAGCTCCCTTAGTATTTTTCAAAAAACGCTTTGTATTGGAGTTACAAAATATTAAACCTTCGAAAAAAGAAAAAAAAATTAAAAAGTAACTTTTTAGTCTAACTAAGTCCTACACTAAAGCAAATGCCTAAATAATTTTGAGTCGGCGCCAATAAATCTCCATCGAAATGGGCGAAAGGTGAATCTGATTTTCAGCTAAAAGTAATTATCACAAAATATTACATATTTTTTGGCGCCGACTCAAAATTATTTAAGTATTTGCATGAGTGTCGGACAAAGTTAAACTAAAATGTTACTTTTTTATTTTTTCCTTTTTTTTTCAAAGGTTTAATCTTTTGTTACAAAGTTATTATTTTTTGCTTTTCAGTTACTTTCTTCTGTCGTCGGTTCTATTTTTTGATAAAAAGTTTTTATTATTTATTTTTTTGTGGTTTATAGTGTCATTAGAACTACTTATGTGTGTCAAGTTTCAACAGAACCGCTTCACAGATGAAAATTCAGTGGTGAACAATCAACCATTCATGTAGTATACCCTATCCAACAAAAAAAGAATTATCAAAATCGGACTACTCTGTAAAAAGTTATGCGTAATCGTACATTTAAAAAATATATATACAGCTTGAATTGAGTACCTCCTTCTTTCGACGTAAAAAATAAAATAGTTGTTTCGTGACTGTATTTATTTCTGATGAAAATTTGTACTTATTATCAGCAAATGACAATAATTATTGCCGAGATAGACAAAATGCATTGCAAAGTGTCTCAAGCGGCAATTATCATTTGCTCATAATATGTAAAAATTTATCATAAAAAATGTTTGATTCTATTTAGGCCCCCCCGAAATTGGTTAGCTCATTCGACTTCCAGGTGAAAAATTTAAATAAAAAGAACCAGAATCAGATTTTGTTATAAGTTCGCCCGGTATGAATTAATCAGCCGTTGTTGGATTTTTGAAGAACTCTGTATATGAATGATATGGTATTGTTATCTATTTATTTCGAAAGGTAGTTACAATGTCTATAACCACATGTTGTGGAAAGTGTAATTACTTATTAATCGTATCGAAAATATTCTCTACGAAAGTCTTCTGTTCTATTTTATATACTTCAATTTGCTGTTATATTATAAAGTGTTTCAGAATAGGTCGATATTGTTTTAAAAGACATTTTTGATTCCTTACGAAAGTAGCGATCTTTCAAAATTTTATAGATGATACATGCCTTCAGTTTTTGGAAAAATGTTTTGAATAAAAGTTAAAAACAAAATAAATATAGACCAAATAAACTACAAAATTTTAATATTTGTTTACTTGTGTATACTTTCGTGTCTGTTGGCTGTTGCATCACAATCGTCTTTGGTGTAGAGGAAAGCATACTGGACTAGTTATCCAGAGGCCCGAGGTTCGATTCCTGGTTGACGAGTTAATTTTTTCATATCAGTATTTAATTTAATTAATAAATTCAATGACAATGAAATTTGTCGGAGTATACGCTATAGTCTTCTACAGTTTGTCATACGTAACCGAAAGGAATTTGGACAAACAAAGTTATGTTGACACGAAAGTATACACAAATAAACAAATATTAAATAAATATCACTTCAACAGAAGTTAATACTGTCTAATAAATAAAAATTAGAATAATATGAAAAAGTTGGCTGTTGCATCACAATCGTCTTTGGTGTAGAGGAAAGCATACTGGACTTGTTATCCAGAGGCCCGAGGTTCGATTCCTGGTTGGCGAGTTAATTTTTTCATATCAGTATTTAATTTAATTAATAATTTACAAAATTTTGAAAAATGAGTGATAGCTTTGTGGCCATATGTACACCCCCGTTCAATAAAATTGAACCAAACTGAAATGTTAATTTTCCTACATTTCATAAAACTCCTCACTTTTGTAACTCTCTTTATATTATTTATTTATAAACAAAGATAAATAGTTTATTTTTAATCGTGAAAAAAGAAATGGAAGTTTTATATTTTTTATTTATGTAAACAAATCAGTGATAGAAATATAAGTAAGATAAATACATGTTAAGTGTTATATCTCCCTTTTACGTACAAAAATTAAATAAAATGCTTATTGATTACGAAATAAACTATCTGGTCTCAGAACGAGAACTGAAAGACCAGGCTAACAACAGAGGAAATACTATTTTCAGTAACCTTATAAGTTCATTGGGGAAAATTAATGTGCGCGTGTTTACTAAATAGTAACTACATTAAATACATTTAATGTTTACATATATGTTTTACGCCATCGAATTAAAGCCATTTGTAATTATCCTTTTGACTTTAATATTTAACCAAGCAGAAAAATGATCATAAACCAACCTCTCTCTCTATAGTCCAGTAGAGCTGGCGACAAAAGTCGGCAAGAGTATTGTAATGGCCCATAATTCAATATGATTTAGTATTAAGGGTGTACATGAGTCAGCACCCACTCGGCGCGCTTTGATTACAAGTGTTTTGTAATAATTGAAAATTGGCAGTAAACTAGTTTATAGTACAAAAAAACGTGAGAAAGTGGTCCGACCGCATTTTTGTGGAACGCGGCGAGCCAGCACGCCATAACGATGCTAAGTTGTCGCCATAACGATGTCGGTGCAAGTGAGTTTTGTAATGGCTGAAAATGAGTTTTGTAATGTGTGTCTACTGTGTGTCTACTTAAGTTGGCTCCATATGGAAAACTTTTTTATTATAAGGTTTACGAAAAAAAGTTATCCTTTATAAAAATTTCTGCTTTCGAAAATATTAACATGCCGCTATTTACTTTTGACATCAAATGTACAGGGTGTGTAGAAATTGAAAAAGTTCGATAGGAAATTATTTTCCACTTCAATTTTAAATTAAATTTTGCAAATCCTACTTATAAAACACGTTATCTGTTATTCTAATTAACCAGTCATCGTACTTCAAAAGTTTATTTGCTGATTTGAAAAATATAATGAATGATATGTAACAACATAATGAATACAGAACATTTATTTTTCATACATTACATTACAAACACAATTATTATTGTTGACGTAAGTAACAACAGTTATCTTCAGTTCGTTTTTGCCTCAACGTATCCACCTTCGCGTTCCATACATGTAATTGTTCTTTTACAAAATTCTTTAAATCCACTCCTACATATCTCGGGAGTGATTTCTTGAACCTTTTCCCGTATAATCTGTTCTATATGGTCTACATTTAGAACAAAAATATACAAAATTCAATTTAAAATAGAAGTGGTCAAAACATTCCTATCGAACTTTTTCAATTTTTAGACACCCTATACATTTGATGTAAAAAATTAATAGCTGAATATTAATATTTTTGAATACAGAGATTTTTATAAAGAATAATTTTTTTTCGTAAACCTTATAATTAATAAAAAAGTTTTCCATATGGAGCCAACTTAAGTAGACACACTGTATATATTTTATTATTTCTATAGAATTATTTGTATAGTTTTTACTAGAGATACATACATATAAATAAACTATACAAATTAAATGAGATAGATAGAGACATGATGAGAAATGAGTGAATTTTTATGACTAGAGTCATAAAATAATAAAAATTAAATTTTATGTTCCCAAACTTTGGTTGCAGCGTCTGTACTGAAAATATTTTATAGGCGGGGTTCAATGTTGCTGCAACCATGTTCTGCGTCTATTCTGTACTTAAGCGTCAGTCGTGTCATCATTTTGAGCGACTGCTGACTACCTCAGTTCATCATATTGAATTATGGGCCATTACAAAACTCTTGCCGATTTTTGTCACTAGCGTTCCGACTACTATCTCATATATACTATTTCTATATAATTTAGCTATTTGCATATACAAAGTAAATACTACTATAATTTTACTATAATGGGAATATAATTTATATTTACTGAAAAGATTTATATTTACTGAAATTAGAAATTTATGTAAATATATAAAATTAGCCCAGTCGTTATATAGTATAGTATTTTGCAATAGTATAGTATTTTAAGATCGTATAATTCAGCGAATTTCCTCCAAAGGAAATCAGCTATTGTTTTTGTACCAATGTTGGAATTTCGTAAAAAATTTCTTCAAGTGTCCATCGATTCTACCTACTAGATGTCAAAAAACACCATCGTTTAAATTTTTATATCAACATATATATGTACATATAAGTTTATGTGTCTGTGGACTCTCTAGTGATCACAGTTTTATTCCGATTGGAATGAAATTTGGTATTTGAGGCGTTTTTGGTGTTCAAAAGATCAAGTTCGTAATGTTCGTTAATGGGTAAAATTGTACGAGGGGAAAGGGGGGTTTAGAGGGAGGGGAAAACACAAAATTTGATAATTCTCCCTTAATATTTGAAAAATCGAAAAATTTATCAGGAGTTCAGTTGTAGGTATGAAGTTTAACTGTAATTTTGTTGCTTATCATTTTTCTGTTACCAATATTTACAATTAAAAATAAATTAATAAATACTAATATTTACAGAAATATTTACAATTAAAGATTTTAAGTTAAAATTCTAAATATCGTAATCTGTACACATAAGAGTTTGGAAAAAATGATAAGGAAATGAATTATAGCAAACTTGATTTTCTACAACTTTACTCGTTATACATTTTTCAATTGTTCAAATATCAAGAGAGATAGTTTATATTTTGTGTTTTTTCTTTCCCCTTGATGTATGCCATTTATTAATAAAATTTGAAAATACTAAAATGATATCAGATACGACATTTCATTTTTATCAGACTTAAATTGTGACTAGAGAGTGATTTATGTATTCTAAGGAAATTCGTTATGTTGACGCAGCTCCTGCGTAACGCCTTTTTGATATTTGAGTATGTCTAATGATAAGAGATTCCAATGAAAATATCAAATATATCGCTCACACTGAATATGCCATTTTGAATTGAAGATAATAAACATGAGGTTTTGTGAAATAATTCCATGTATGAATGGGTAAGTAATTAAGGTAATGCGGCCGTCCATTGAGTATAGTTACTTTAGTGCAATTAAACAAAACTTTATAAAATAAACATTTTATTTTAAAAGAAAACTTTCATAATAAAAATGTACAATAAATTTAATAAAATAGTTTAAACAAGAGAAGTTATATACATAAATTCAAAAGCTCGACTGCGAAATAAACTTTTTGTAATATGTACCAAAACGGAAGCATAAAAATCATAGAATATATATTTATATATTTATAAATATATATATATATATATATATATATTCGACCCATATTGTTATAATAACAAAATATATCTCTATTAATCCTCTCTTTTTTTATTCACAGACGCCATTTTTCAAATCCATCAAGTCGTTTAGGCTACAGAGCGTGCCACATAAATAGACATGCATACAAGCATACAAACAAACATACAATCAAAAAACAGTACCCTTCTTCTGGAAGAGTTGGGTAAAACAAGTTTAATCGCATAATTATGCTTTGATTTTCTTTGTAGACTTATAGAGCATCCAGATATCACCCACAAATATATTGTTTAACATAGGATCTATTGTCAATTAATCGTAAATTTATCCGTGGTTGAGTTCCATTAAATTGCCTCTCATTATCATCAAAATTATCATCTATCAATATAAGTAGTTTTGAATATTTTTAAATTTTGCCTACTCTAAAGCGCCGCGTAAGTCGTTATCTATTGGCCATAGAAATAACTTCTTAATGGTATAAGAATTTGCAGTAAGAGGAGTTATTTCACAATAAGTTATTTTTTGTTCCTTCAATCTTAGTCACGACGTTTGGTATCCAAAATTAACGTTTCAAACGTCAAAATTTAGAAAAAAATAGTCATTTGACATTAAAAACATAGATTATTATTTCGTTGCCCACAAAAGTCAGCGATGTATTTCTAAGCCCCACCCTCAGGCCCGTTCTCAATAGGATTTCTAATCAAATTCAAGACATGATCATGTTCAAGCCATATACAAAATAGTATCTTCAAAATTAAAAACTATTCGAACTGCTCCAAGGTTCCAACATCCTTTTAACGACACCGCGACTGGGCTATATATACGTACTATCAACACCATAAATGCCGAATTTCAAAATTTTGTAGTCAATTTGTGCTGAATTAATTTATTTTTCGTAAAAATCTTTCAAATAAATATTATTCGTCATAACAATACTTTTGTTCTAAATATTTTTTCGAAAAACATGATCAAGTGTATTCGGTACAAATCAAATATGCAAATTTGAAAAAGGAACGTCACTTCTGGAGTTGATAGTAAACATAATACTCGTAATTCGAATATATATTTAGTTTTGTATTTTCCGTATTATACGTAATCATAAGGGTTGAATACATTTAAATTTGGTACCAATAGGACTTAAAATGTTAAAGATATTTTCTGATAAGTTAGTTATGAGCTTAATATTTACTTTAAAATATAGTAAAAGTTTAAGATAAATACAGTCGAAACCAACTATACCGACATGCTATTTCTTTTCCGGAAATTCGCTAAAATAAAATAAAATATACAAATTAGAGAGAGAGAGAACATACACTTATATAATCAATAGAAATTTACATATTAAATCACGTTTAGACTTGAAAAAATAACGCAAAGAACATCGTTCCAGGCAAATATAGTTCCCCCGACTGCACAATTTTATTTCTCTAAAATAAGAATATGCAGTCGATCAACAAAATAAAAATAATACATTTATTTTTCTCTATAAAATTTGCAAACCGGTGATGTACAAATTTATGATTATTATTATAAAAAGTAATCATGGCATAAAACTTCTTTTTTCCTTTAAAATGCATCCATCTATTGCTTCATGTTTTTTGTAAAATACATGTTAGGTACTATATTATTTTATTAAAAAAAGTTTACTTTTTGTAAATTTGCCTCTGCCGATGCGAGGTTTTTGGCACAATATACCTCGCCACGCGCCGATTAGTAATGAGGATTAAAATTTTGAACCTCGCCTCGCCTCACCTCGTGCCTCGTAACCGAGGACCGAAGCATGGCGGGTTTACCTCATAGTCTCAGTGAAACACTACTTGAATTAAAATTGGTTGTAAAATTTTGGTATTGTAAATATGTGTTATGTTACGTTACCAAAGAGTACCTTCTTAGTAGTTTTTTTCAAGGATAATTAACGAAAATACTAAATATACTAATATATTTTCAGCGGTGACATTGTAATTGGCTTTCACTTTTAAACTATATCAAAGCAAAACGATTTAGTTTTGGGTTAATTTGTATAAAGAGCTACGAAGCAAACCAACTATAAATAATCACATCAAATAAGTAAATATAGGCAATATATAATTGAGAGAATGGATCTTAACATCAAACAACTTTATTTCACCTGTAATAATTTCAACTAATGGTTTTTTATTGATTAGTTGAAGAATTTTGATTTGAACTCCTAAACTAAATTGATTTGAACTAAATTAACATTTTAGCAAAATAATAATATTCTAGTTTCAAAACCAACGATTTCCTTCTGTAATCTTTTTACAAATGCTCTATTTTAACCGCCGAGATTTTGCTTCATATCGGCCGTTGCAGAAAATCAATGACACAAATATAAATACAGCTATTTTAAAGTTTTTGATGTGAGACTTTACAAGAATGATTTTATAACCATACTTTTGAAAATTTGAATTTCTTTCTTAACATTAGTAAAATGGAAATGTTTGAAAGAAGTAAAGTTGTAGTAAATATATTACTACAGTTTATTACCCATATTTTCGGTAACTCTAAGTTGGACACAAGTTTTTATGAAGTCTTTATTACATTATCTCTCAATTTAACTAACAAATTAACTGTTACTGATCAAATTTTTGCTATCGTCAAACAAACAAGTTACTCTCTTATGCGCTTCGTTAGTCACTATCATCGATAAATTTCGCGAGAGAAAAGTTGGGCTTCTCCTCAAAAGGCAGCTACTGACAAAAATTTAGCCTGTTACTAATCATTTTAAAAAAACCGTTCTGTACTGTGGGCTATATGTCTTTCCAGCCACTCTAACGGTCATCATGGATTGAGTGAGCGATGAATTTATTCTGAGAAAATTACCTAAGTTGACGCAGCTCCTACGTAACAAATTTTTTTTTAAGTATTACTCCTTTTTATTAATGAATAATAATCTAATCTAAATCCGTTCAAGGTCGAAGAATATTAAGAAAAAAAAATGGGATTTTTAAATAATATATCCTACACAGGAATTAAATGTACGATGATTAATCATCTTGATTATTCTGTGAACAACATTTCGAGAAATATTGATCATTACGATATAAATCTTCAAACAAACAAAAAACAAAACCATTTATTTAAAAATAATAAATGTTAAAAAAAAATAATAATTTTGTTTTCATCACGATTATTTTTAATAAATTGTCAATGTTAGCCAAACGTATAATTAATTTTAAAATTTATGAAGTTATTTATTAATAATTAGCTAGAAATTACTCTTCATGGGAATTTTTTTTAATAATGAATTATAGATTTCGTTTTTAGGCTACTGCAAAAGAGGAGGAAACTTTTCAATTAAATGTTATGGATATTATGTTAATGATATAATATATTATGTACACTCCCGTTCATAAAAATTCAACCAATAAAGGTCGATCCACACTATAGTGCCGATCACAGTTCGTTCTCGGTTCGATCTCGGTCTGGTAAACTATTATCAAGTTCATGTTCACATTATAATGCCGATCACCGTTCGTTCTCGGTCCTATCTCGATCTGATAATATTAAGCCGTAACATACGCTTCAATGGGTGATAGTTGACTTAATCAGAGCACTCACACTATCCTTTACATGCCGTTACAAGTTCGATCTCACTCAAAAAATTTTTTATTCATCGTGACTGGAGTGTGATTGGACCGGGACTCGACTGTGACCGATTGGATGAATACACACATTGTTTCTTAACTTGATAATATTTAAGCAGACCGAGATCAGACCAAGAACGAACCGTGAGCGGCACTATAGTGTGGATCGATCCATAGTCACGTTCTAATCGTATAAATTACCGTATATAACCGTATAAATTAATATTTATATATTATTTTATACAGTAAAACTTCAACTGGTTCAACTTTTATGAACGGGAATCTATGTATAGGACGAAAAAAATGCATGAAAACAGTAAAAGTGAAGACTTCATAGAAAATAATCGGAATCTTACTCATTTTACCCCCCCCCCCACCTCTAGTGTTTCACGAGGCACGAGGCGAGGCGAGGTTTTGGTATCACCTCGCCTCGCCTCGCTTTTTTAAATTTCAACCTCACCTCGCCTCGCCTCGGTTGGGTTAGTTATCATCCTCGCCTCGCGTCGACCGAAGCGAGGCGAGGGAAAATGTTTACTAATTTTGACTCATCTTGCATGAATGTACATAATATGGTAAAAAAAACTTTCGAAGATGATTTGACAACATCTACTAGGTAGAATCGCTGGACATTTGAAAAAATATTTGCAAAATAATCTATCTATTGCTTCATGTTTTTTTGTAAAAATACATGTTACTATATTATTTAAAAAAAAAAAAGTTAATTTTTGTAAATTTGCCTCAGCCGCGGCAAATTCCTCGCCTCGGCCGAGGCGAGGTTAAACAGTAAAATTTCAATCCTTAAACTTTTACTGTTTAACCTCGCCTCGGAAAACACTCCCCAGTAATAATGGTTGAAAATGGGTGGAAATGTTTGGGGAAGACTGCAGGAAGTGATTCCAAGGAGGAAAAAGTCCTTTTCGTCTGTTGGGTTCGAATAAAAACTGTTAAACGTTTACCCGAAAAATGTTTTTGAAAACGCTACTTTTGTTTGCATGATGGGTACAAACAATATGTTCTCAGTTATACTTCAATTAAATATATGATGAATTTAATACGGAAAATATGCACTGCTATATGATTCCTTACAATTTTTCTCCGCTAGATTTAAATTTATTATTTTCTTTCTGTTCTTTCTACATTATTTGTCATAAGTAATATGCTAGAGCATTACTAATGACTATTGATTTTCTGTTACCATAAACGTCATGAGATTGCAAAAACCAATGAAAAAGAATTGTATAGGTATATTACTAGGATTGACCTACAAATCACATAAACATAGTATTGATATGTTTTCGATACAGTGACAGTCCAAACGTCTACGGATCATGTGCAGGAAGTTTTCATGAAAAATCTACGGCACGGAACCGAACTGCGCCTTTCCTCTTTTTAAGCGCATTGCCTGAAAGGGAATAATGCTATTGGTCTCGTACCGACTTCAAAATTTAACAAAAATTTGTTTAAAAGTCCATCGATCGTACCTAGTAGATATATATATATATATATATATATATATATATATATATATATATATATATATATATATGTATATATGTCTGTAATCGCTCTAGCGTTGACAATTTTAATCCGATTGGAATGAAAGTGGGTATATGAGGTGATTTTGGTATTTGAACGGTCAAGTTCGTTAATAGGCAAAATCGGACGACGGAAAATCTCCCTAAATATTCAACAAATCTAAAAATTTATAAGAATTAAAATTGTAGTAAATAAGTTTTACAGTAATTTTGTTTCTTATCATTTTTCTGTTACTACTAATATTTACAGAAATATTTACAATTCAATATTGAAAGTTAAAATTATAAATATCTCTGTTCACATTAGAGTTAAAAAAAAAAAGATCGGATAGTGAATTGTAGCAAACAAGATTTTCTACAACTTAACTCCATATACATTTTTCAATTGTTCTAATATTAGAATAGATATTTTATATTTTGTGTTGTCTTCTTTCTCTTTTCGACCCTCTCCTCTTGACCTATGCCATTTATTAATAAAATTGGCCATGCTAATACTAAAATCATATCAGACATAACATTTGATTTTGATCAGACTAAAATTGTGACCGCTAGAGAGTGATTTATGTATTCTAACGAAATTCGCTAAGTTGACTAATAACAAATTGCGTCCTGCGTAACGAATTTTATTTTATATTGCCGACGAGTGTATTACAAATAGGACAATCCTATTAAAAATATATAATATCTACACTTTATTTCATAAAAAAAAAACATTGGGAAGAATAAAAAAGTGTATTGTTCTCTTTGTTTTTATTATTCGACATATGATAAATCTATCTTTTACACACCGAAGAACATCACAGAGAGTTCACAGTCACAACCGTTTCACTATATATATATACCTATATATATATATATATATATATATATATATATATATATATATAGGTGAGTCAAAAGTCATAGAGTTTATTGAAAGGGTGGGAAGGGGATGAAATTCTAAGATGAAACGTCCTTGAACATTTTTATACCTAGCCCACGGTTAATTAGATATTAATTAAATAAAGTAACCAATAACTCGTTAACGGAATAAAATGGTGGGGAATTAACGCTGCGTCAGCAGAGATATGTGAAAGGAGCGAGCTCTCCCCATCACTAACGTAGAGCGAGGCATCCTTATGCGTTTCAAATCCAGTACCGTTTTTATAGAAGAATTTTAAAAAATTTTGTATTATTTAGTTTTTATTAGATTTCTTACGTTGAAATTTTACGGCGGCATTTGACGTTGTTTTTGTAAAGTTAAGAGCTGATTAGATTTTGGAATCGATCGGTCCAGTAGTGTAAAAATTCATTAAAAAATTATTTTTGTGATTATCATAAAGTTAGTCAGGATAGTTTTTTAGGACCACAAAAATTCAAGATCTTATAAAAACTCAGTCTTCGATAATCGGACTGAAATCAAAAACCTCCCCAATATTTGAAAACCTTCAATTTACTTAATGAAAAGTTAAAATTAATTCTAAATTGAAATTGATTTGATGAGTGCTAAAAATAGTAATAAATTCATTAAGTATAATTTTTTTTGAATATTTTAGTGAGCTAAATTATTGGTCATTCGTTGTTTAAATTTTTTAACGAAAAATCAAGTTTTCAGGTATATTGAATCATTAAATTTTCATTGAGTTGAGAGTATCTCTGCGTTCATTTCGCCGCTGCGTTCATTTCACTTCCTGCAGTCTTTCCCAGACATTTCCACTCATTTTCAACCATTATTACTGGAGGGGGGGGGGGGGGTAAAATGAGTAAGATCCCGATTATTTTCTATGAAGTCTTCACTTTTACTGTTTATCCATTTTTATCGTCTTATACATAGATTCCCGTTCATAAAAGTTGAACCAGTTGAAATTGTACTGTATATATATATATATATATATATATATATATATATATATATATATATATATATATATATATATATATATATATATATATTTGGTAATTTATACGGTTAGAACGTGACTAAGGGTCGATCCACACTATAGTGCCGCTCACTTTGCCGCTGCGTTTATTCCCCCCCCCCATTTCTTATTCCGTAAACGCGCTTCTCTAATTGGTTAGATACTCTATTTAGTTAACATCTAATATTTGTTTATTTGTGTATACTTTCGCGTCAACATAACTATGGTTGTCCAAATTCCTTTCGGTTACGTATGGCAAACTGTAGAAGACTTTAGCGTATACTCCGACAAATTTCATTGTCATTGAATTTTTAATTAAATTAAATACTGATATGAAAAAATTAACTCGTCAACCAGGAATCGAACCTCGGGCCTCTGGATATCTAGTCCAGTATGCTTTCGCTACACCAAAGACGACTGTGACGTAACAGCCAACTTTTTCATATTATTCTTATTTTTTATTTATTTAGACAGTATTACTTCTGTTGAAGTTATTTATTTAATATTTGTTTATTTGTGTATACTTTCGCGTCAACATAACGATGTTTGTCCAAATTCCTTTCGGTTACGTATGACAAACTGTAGAAGACTTTAGCGTATACTCCGACAAATTTCATTGTCATTGAATTTTTAATTAAATTAAATACTGATATGATATCTAATTAACGGTGGGTCAGGTGCAAAAATGACTAAGGATTTTTCATCTTAGAATATCATCTTCTATCACCCTTTCAAAAAACTCTGTATGACTTTTAACTCACCCCCTGTATATACATGTATATTTTATGCATCTATACGTACACAATTCTAGTAGTTATAAATGGATTTTATATCTAATTAAAAATGGTATGGATAAAGTTAAATGTTATGGCAGTAAATTAAATTTGCCTTTTATATTTCTATATCAGTTGGTACAGTAGTACGAACCGTACGTAATGGTGACGCATGGTGATGTATAAAATACGATATTTAACCCTTAAGTGATATCGTGAAGACCGAGTAGAAGTTAAAATTTAAAGTAAAATAATTTTATTTATTTTTTGGGAATTGATTATACCCGGTATATAATATTTTACCAGGTGTATTTATACTTTAGTCCCGAGTTTGTAACAGTTGAAAATATTGATTGCAAAAAAATGTTTTGATATATATGACCTAATTAGAGTCGATAAAAACAAAAGAGATAGCGAGCTGGAATTATTATGTGTGTCCTTGAGCTAAAAATTTAGGTCAAGTTCGTGAATGGACCAAATCGTACGATGTTTGGGAAAAAGGGCAGAACTGCCCAACTTTGAAACCGTAAAAGATAGAACAAATATTTAAAGACAAAAAATGTTCCTTTTTTTAAAAAAAAACAACTTTTATATATGAGAGGTAGGAAGAGAGATAGAGTAAATATCGGGTATCCTACCTATTATTATTATTTTCTTTGTTTAATTAAAACATTTGGTCGCTATTATTAAAAGTATACAATACATACAATACATTGAATACATACTCTGGATTTTTGGGCTGGTAATTTGGGGCATAAAATGTACCTTTTTAATATATTTGGGTATGAATAAAATATAAATGTTATATAAATTATAAATCTTTTGATCTTTTACATTTACCGCTTGTAAATTATTAAATTAATTTAGAATTAGATTTTAGGATATTCCGAATAATTTGCCTAAACTATTCATATCGGAGAACTAATAAACAATTATTTACTTGATTTAATTATTTTTTCTTAGTAGGGGGTATAGTGTCATGCGAATTTGATGACACTGAATACAAAAAAGATGCCAATGATAAAGCTGGGTGGAGGGGGAGGGTTGGTAATTTGTTACTGATTTCTAAATGGTTAAATTTTACATAAAGTGGGAATACATATAGTTGTTGTTGTTGTTGTAATTATTGTTATTGCTATCATCATTATTGTTGTTATTATTGTTATTATTATTATTATTATTATTATTATGTTTTTTGGTGTATATTTCCATATTGTAAAAGATATTTTTGAAACAATAAATATTTTATAAAACTAATTCTAAATTGATTGAATAAATTATTGGGCAATAATCGGTAGGACAACCTGTATTGAAACATCGTTCCGTCTTACTTCAAAACATACCTTTTTTATTTACTCTCACCCAGCTTATGGAGAGTCGTACGACTCCGGCGAGCGTCTGCGCCCACCTCTGTTAAGACCTATGGTGTTTAATACCAGTAGTCCTATTGCTACTGGTATTGGTATTACCAAATAATGTTAAACAATTATTTTGTTATTTCAATAATAATAATATCTAAGTTTGAGACGCAATATTTTAAGTAATTTCATTATATCATAACTTTCACCAGAGGTCAGACGTCTGGCATTTTAGCATATTCAAGGACGAAGGTATATGCGTGACGCCGACGGTAAAAAAATGTATGCAATTTGTTCAAATTTGTTAATTAGAATCATGCAAACATGTGGTTTTCCATAATTCATTCTCATCTATCCATTTTCCATAATAGATGAGAAAAAAATAAATATTTTTTTTCGGTTGCAAAATAACCAATATTGTTTAGTATGGTAGCCTTACAGTTGTGTTATACTAACGATTGTGACTAGTGTTTACTTAATTTTATGTCTGCGCAGTATGCCTACTTAGTAACTGGGAGGTTATGAGTTCGAATTCCGACATCGGCAGTTTGTCAATTATTAAAAAAAAAGGGGCGGTTAATTGACTAAACTGTCGGCGTATGGACAAGAACGAAGTAATCGGCTATGCTTGAGAAGGATTTCTACAGTTTTCTTCACGAACTCCAGATGAATATCGGCATAGTTCCTATCTATCTAATATGTCTGAACATCTAACATTTTTGAAATCAATGTTATATGAAAAATTGACACTAGTCTACTTGATGATAATTTTCAGTGTCAAGGGTTAATTTTATATGATAAATTCAGGGTTGTAAAATTTTCACTACTTACATTAAAATATATGGGTCAACATAACTATAATTGAATGTTTTATATCTATCTGTTTATGTTAATAAAATAATATATATGTGAAAATAATGTTAAACTTAGTTGATGATTACTTTTTGAGCTTAAAAATAGGATAAATAATTCAATATAAGCATAGATGGCTTTTCAAAAAAGGTGTTTCCTATAGTTTATCATATCATATCACTCTTACTGTCATATTTTTAGGGGTTATATGGGTTTCTATAGGGCTAAAAAAAACATATTTTCTCTAATTTTTTTCTAAAATTCAAAAAAATGAAATATTTGATACAACCTTTAAACATATACAAAGATAAACATTTGACAAATATTTTGTGACATTTTCATTTCAAAGTTTTGAAAATTCAGCCATTGGGACCGCATTTCCTGTGATCCCTCAAAATAAAATTCCCTTGGCGTAGTCAGAATTACTCATGATAGATTCTACCGAAAAAAAAAAAAAAAAAATTATTTCTGTTAGTAGATATATAATATAAATAGGTCGTGTTTTGACGAAGGGAAAAAAAATGAATATTGGAATTTTTAGCAGAGTTTTGTACAAAAAGTTACTATTTTTTGGTAGAATTTGCATCATGTATTGCCTTGTAAAATCAGTTGAGATTTAACAAAATATCCTTCGTTCCTGCACTAATCAATCTTATCTTGAAGAAGTGTGCAAAACTTAAACAAGATCATTATTTTTTGAGAAATCTTGTCAATCGATTTCGAAAATAGAGTTTTGAGAAAAACACGCTAATTTGGTGTAATTGTCACCTAATTAGCGACGAGTAACATATCCTGAGACAATATAAGAGTAATTTTAATAAGAGTAAAGTTAACAGGAATAAATGTGAATGAAGGAAATTTTAATAAGAGTAATTTCAGTATAATATAAAATTTATTATATTTTAAATCTAGTATATTTTAATTTAGTTAATTTTCTATTCATTTTTATTTTTGTCTATTGATCTCGGCTTTCTATCTATTTCTAATTGTCAAAGAGTAAATTACGACTAGCTAATTTGTACTGATGATGACTACATTGTAGTCGAAATACGTATTTATAAAACAAAAACTGATCTAGGTATGGGGGCGAATTTGAAAATTTATTGTAGTTTTTCACAACTATGTAATTTTATTATACTTTTGTGTCTAAATAGTAGTGTTGACCTTATTTGATAGTATTTTTCATAATTACATTTCAAATTTTGCCCCAATTCCTAGAAAATTTATTTGTATTTTATATATACGTATTTCGACTACAATGTAGTCATCATCAGTATAATGACTACAATCGGTATCTACTGAAATTGGTACAAAACCCCACAGAATTAGATGCGTATGAAAGTATCTACTTATACAAATTGAGAAAACAGATAATGAATTTAGACAATGGCCCAAATCCAAACTCTGATTTAATAAAATTAAACCATTTTCAAAAAAAAAATATAATACCTGTATATCAAGGTTAGCTTCGATACCCTCACTTTAGTAACAAAAACAACGCTGTATAATCTCAAAAGGATACCGTCAATAAATAGGTGGGGTCATCACACACCGAACCTTTAGTCAGTCAACTCAAATAATCCTCAGGTCAGATCATACCCTCAGTCAAATCATATAAAAAGACAGAACTTTTTTAATATCATTGTGAGACACGCACCAAATTAGCAACAAGCAACATATCTCTGAATCCATAAGCGCAGAGATAGTTGCGATAAGCTAAATCATACTGATGATGATTACATTGTAGTCGAAATACGTATTTATAAAATACAAATTAATGTTCTAGGAATTGGGACAAAATTTGAAATGTAATTTTAAAAAACCTCTTCTCTTTGATTATTTTAATAATCTTTATTTTTCATAAGTTATTTAAAAAGAAGTATAATTTCTCTTGTGCGTACAATAAGTACACACCCATTTTTTTGTTTGTTTAATAATACTTTTGATATTCTTTTAAATTTAATATTCAAACTTTATATCAGTGTTAGACGGATAATACCCACATTTCCACATAAACATCAACAACAAGTATTAATATTTTTTTTAAAATCCTTTAGAAACACTTTTTTAATTGTAATTGATGTTTACATATGTTTACACTTATGTAAATTAATTTTACCATATTTCATACTTACTATACACATACGAGTACATACTTTGTTTATGTAAATGTTCAACAATTATTTTGTAATACCCAAATATTTATCAAAGTTTTTTAGTATGTACAAATATTTTACGTTTACAACTAATAAACAAATTAATAATATTTTTATAATATGTTTTTTAACCTTTGTAATATGGTAAAACAAGTGAAAATAAGATCGGATTTAATTACTTAAATACCCGGTATACACTGAATTTATGAAAAAAAGTTTCAAACAAAAGTGTTGTATATTTTGAAATAAGTTTCTATTAAAAAAACATTTTTTAAAACAAGCTTTTTATAGTCAAAGTTTCTACAACTTTACTTCTTATGTGTTTTTCGATTTTTTCAATATTAAGAAAGATATACAAAATTTTGTGTTTCCCCCTCCCTCTAAACGCCCTTTTCCCCTTGTCATGCTTACCATAAAAATGCATTGTCGGAACTGAACCAACATGTAAAAATTCAACTCCGTAGGATAAGAGGAAGTGGTTCTAATTCAGCTTGCAAAATTTGATCCGAACATACATACATACATACATACATACGCACACACATACATTGAAAATTAAATAAAAGCTTGTAAAATAAAAAATATCTCCGGCTCCCGCTATTTTATGACTAAAGACCACCACTTCAAATTTCTATTTTAGCGAATATTTTTTAATTCTAAAAATAATACATTTCTGATTTTTATTCAAAATTTGATTGTCTACATTTTTTTTTGTATATAATTTTTTTTGGCTCGTTCTACGGTAGTGGTGGGGAGGATACGTGAGGTCGCTCCCCTCACGTATCTTTACAGCCGTTGCGTTCATTCCGCATCATTTCTTATTCCGTTAACGCGCTTCTACAATTGGTTACTTTATTTAATTAATATCTAATTAACGGTGGGTCTGGTGCAAAAATGTCCAAGGACTTACAATTTCATTTCCTATCCACCTTTTTCATAAAACTCCATGACTTTTGACTCACCTATATATATATATATATATATATATATATATATATATATATATATATATATATATATATATAGAGAGAGAGAGAGAGAGAGAGAGATTTATGTATTCGAAGAAATTCGCTAAGTTGAAGCAGCTCCTGCGTAACGAATTTATTGAAAGAATGAAATCAAATTCAATAAATTAAAAATTTCATAATGAACAGTTGACATAAGAATCATATTTCATTCGGAAAAGTTCTCCTAATGAAAATTGACAATTTAACGAAGTTAGTCATTTTCACAACACAGTAATTTGATGAGAAATCTTTGTAAGTATTATAGTGATAAATCATCCAATAAAATATAAGATTTGTCTAACTGAGTCTACTACTGAGTGTTCTTCAATGACTAAGAGTTTTATTGTGTATGTGAAGATCAGTATACATTTGTCAAAACTTTGGCATCGAGTTGAAAGCCAACGCCAATAGTTTTCGAGATATAATGTCGAGATAGTGAGCTAACCAGCAACATGTCCCACATATAATATATGGTGCTTAACTTGTCAAGTTCCGTCATGCCTAAATTAATTACATTTTGTAATGGTGAAATGCTCCATCAAACATATTCGCAAAATCTCATTTTTAATTTTTTGTTTGGACTTTTTGATTCTTCTAAACTGGCAAAAGAGAATCTTATAATCTTATGCACGAGAGTCCAGATTTAGTGGACAAACTTAACGAAAATAGGTGTTTCGTTATTATTTCGTTTCCTATCTGCCATGTTATGGTGTACAATTCTCACTCTCCACACTACATCACGTGATTGATTGATCTTACGTCAAAATACATGAGATAAAATTTGTAGAGAATTTTAGGCTTTACAACATTTTAAGTAAGTTTTAATAACATAAGAAAATATTTTATTCAAAAAAATTTCCTATAATTATGTACTCATAAATTTTTTGGAACGATCAATAGATCTTAATACCTTGCCTCAAGGACACGAAATTATATGTAACTCTTTTGCCAGTCTAATGAAGATCAAGCCAAACGTTTATTGAAAAAAGTTTCCATTTCCAGGTTGAATCTTTATTAGATTAGGACATTAGAACAGATTAGGACATGTAGCGAAAACATAATTTTAAGTTGTTAATGGGGATGTTAATGGGGATCTGCGAAAATTGATCTCATTTAGATAGATCATCACCAAAAAATCAGGCGTTTCGTAAATTTCCGAATGCACCTGTTATAATAATAATAGGGAATCGAACCCACGACCTCAGACATTCTAGCTCAGCGCTCTGCCTATGACCTACCTAAGACGTTATGGTAGTGGAATGTATATGATATGATTTCCACAAAGCGTTGGTCTAGAATACCAATAAGATTGTAGGATCGATTCTCAATCTTGATGTGTTTGATTTTTCTTAAGAAGAATATCAAGCATTTGATGTTGTCGAGGATAGACCAAGCGGATCTGATATCCTTATCTGACAAACATTAAATAGACAATATTTTGGGGATTGAAACCAAACGTTTATTTTTCTTAACAAATAATGAATGAATCGTAGTTTGTTAGTAGTTACCGTAACTCAGGTCTACCGTAACTCAGCATATATATGGTATATACGCAAAGGTATCTAAATATGAAAGTAAATTGAGATTTAGGAGCGAGTACACTGCAATGTAAAAGAATGTTAAATAAATATTTTAGTTTCATGTTGAAAATTTTCTAAATTCTCTGTACAAAACAAATCATATTGAAGTAGTTTCAAGTCATTTATCTTTTTTTTTTCTTAACAAAACATTATATACATGTTATTCTATGATAAACTACAAATAATAATAATACATAATATTATTAATATTAATAACAAATAATAATAATAATAATGGTTATAATAATAATAATAATAAAAGGTCGATGTCTCAGAACACAATAAACATACATACATTTATACACACTAAAAGAACACAAACACCCTTACCAATATACACGCACACTCACACATTCTCCGGTTCACATGACAGACTAGAACAAAAATAAATAAAAAACACTGTTTACATGACTATGTCCGTGCGGTAAACTCAATCAGGTTCAGCTTTAAATAAAAAAAATAAAAAATAATAATAATAACTCCCTCTTTCAAGATCATCATTCTCGGGATCATCAGGGTATGTTCTACCACTATCTAGACACCTGTGGTCTCTCCGTTGATCTTACGTTTTCATTCCTCTAATCAGCTGGACTCAAGTCCGAAACAGAAGGCTTTATCGTCGCTGCTCAAGGCGGTGTGATAGCTGCTCTTACAAACCAGAGGTACGTGTGGAAGGTGTCAGTCTCCTGTATTCAGTGCAGAGCGTGCAAATCTCGACCACCTACATTCATCGTCATAACGCTGCCTTGCGTGTGCTGTACTACTTCTGGAGACACAAGTATGAAGTGGACCGTACGCCAGTCCTTCCATATGCCCCCGGAGAAATCGAGCCTGTTGTCAAAAACGAGAAACGTATCATCTTTTTCTCGTTTCTAACTACCAGGCAGCTCTCTGCTTCTAAGCCTGATAGAGTGCTCCAGGATATTTCAGATAAATATATTTTAGTCATCGAGTTCTCAGCGCCCGCAAGAGCGAATATAGTCCTGATACAGGAGCAAAAACTGATTTAATACATTGATCTTCTCCAAGAACTACGACAACTACACCCTGGCTACTCAGTCAAAATGGTTGTTCTCATTATCGGTCGCCTTGGACGTATACGCTCCACTCTAGAGTCTTATCGTTCCACCATTCCGATTTGCAGGTCTCATCTTTATCACCTCCATGCAGAAGGCTGTCATCATAGGCACCCTTCGTACATTGACATCGCATAAGACTGTCTTCAAGTAACACCCTTGAGGTTTTTTTTATATTAAATCTTGCAGGTTCCACATCCGTGTGGTGCAAGGACGTAGCTCTGCACGACCAGAACACTACAAGGCAGACAAACGTACCCCCTGATTAGGAAGACAGGTGGACCCATCGAACATCGCGTTAACTAGCGGACGTATAGACTACACGACCATAAGGTAGAGAACCTCCTTCAAAGGACGTAGCTACTTTGTGAGGATTTATGTTTGTTGAAGCGGTGGGTGACCGTGGGGTTTATATCCTGTACCCACTCTCACCCTTCAACAGACATAAATACGTTAATATGAATTTGATATTTAATTCATATGCACACATCTTTCTATATGATTTATACCACAAATAATTATTAATTATAATAAGGTATAACATAAATAAACTATACTAAAATGTATTGTTGATGTGTGACATAAAGCTATTCTGATTTGTTCATAATAATAATAATTATATATTAATAATAATCTATTGTTTATTAATAATTATCACAATCATTATTATGTGAGTATTCAGATCCGGTATAAATTTATAATTAGATAATAATTACAATATTATAATCAGGGTTGTAGTGAAATTAATTTATCGTTTCTTTTGATGTGAAAAATTTATTGCGGTGGGTTTGGCCGTTTCTTACCGTTTGTTAACTGGCAACTGCCTGGTAAAATTTTCTCGACACACGATCAACAAGTTGTTCATAAGTGATATTACATAAAGAAAATCAGTTGTTAAAAAATGGTCATAGATGATGGCACACATACGATCATGTGTAAAAACTCATTCATGGGTGGCAATCCATATTTTATAAAAAAAATAGTTAATAATAATAATAATAGTTTAAGTAAATGATTGAAAGAATTGAACCGTGTCAATTTTTATGTGACAAGATAATGTATCCATAATGGATCCATTGTGGATTCCTATTGTAGATGCTTTCGTAAGTGATAATGAATCGATGATCCGATGATGAATGCAGTAACCTTTCGAAGTTGTATCCTGTACAAGTTGAGTGCATCGGGAGATAGCCTCTTGAATGTTATCCGTAACAGTATTTTCCCGCGTTTTATTACGTCACATAGCCTATGTAACTCGTATGAAACGAATTTTGTTAAATATTACGAAACGAAAAGAAAACATAAAATATTAGGATACTAGCATTTCTTTATAGCCTTTTTTTAATGTAAATTATGACTTTTGAATTAATCGCCAGTATTTTATATACCGCAAGCCAACCCTGTATTAATATTGTTTACCACATAAATCAAAAATCCAGTGAGTCTTCATATAACACATTTTTGCGATCAATCATTTATTGATTTATGCTTACTTTAATTGTATTAACTAAGGCATATTAATTTATATTAATTTTATAAAGTTGGAAAGTTTGTATGTTTGTATGGGATATCCCATATTTTGAGAAAGGTTATAGGCTGAAGGAAAAAAGGTTGAATTTCATGCATCTGTGCGAAATTCAAAATGATAAATGACTTGAAACTACTTCAATATGATTAGTTTTGTACAGAGAATTTAGAAAATTTTCAACATGAACCTAAAATATTTATTTAACATTCTTTTACATTGCAGTGTACTCCTAAATCTCAATTTTCTTTCATATTTAGATACCTTTGCGTACATACTATATATTCCCTGAGTTACTACGGTAACTCCTAACAAACTGCGATTCATTAATTATTTATTTGGCAAAATAAACGTTTGGTTTCAATCCCCATAATATTGTCTATTTAATGTTTGTCAGATAAGGATTTCAGATTCGCTTGGTCTATCCTCGACAACATCAAATGCTTGATATTCTTCTTAAGAAAAATCACGCGTGCTTAAACGGTAAAAGATAGGGAAAATCATTGAGAATAAAACAATTTATCTTATAGGAAAAGAAACTTTTGTATGAAATATTTTTGCATACAACAAATAATTTCAGTATGAAGCCTGTGCGGAGAGTTTGGAATATTTAAATACTATTGAAAGATACTTTTAGTGATTCCTACTTAAGGATGTTGTCAGCGTCCATCGAAAATATTACGAAATGAACGAAAATTTAGTATAATGTTCCTCAGTAAATGCTAAAACTACTGAAAATTTCAAGACTATTCTAAAAAAAATAATAATAATAAAACTATAATTTTACATGGAACGTGTTCTCACGAAGATTTGGATTAAATACATTACCATTAAAAAAGCGACGAAGTGTCCCAAATTTTCAAACGATATAACTTGAACTCTATAAAAACAATTTTGCACGATTTTATTCAAATTCACTAAATGGTTTTTGAGAAGGAAATTATAAATAGAAATTTATAAAATTTGTCCTTGTCACTTATACGTATATGGTATAAAAAAAAGGATAGATGTTTTTGTCGTTTAAGTCATTTAAATTAAAGTTACATACCCTGTCAATATATCATAGTATCAATATAAAGCTTCTTTTTTAAAATACACCCAATCTGGAATACTGTATATTGTATCTATCGCTGTCTATATGTAATGTACTATGATATGGTTTACTTTGTCACTCTTTGTCAATCAGTATTGTATTATAATATAAAGAACTATTATATTATACTTATCACTCTCCAGCTACAATCATTTATATACAGTTGCATCTTACTCGTATATGTATACATCGTCGTTATTGTCCGTCATCCGTCGTGTGAGTGTAATACCATATCATGGCATACTGTGCATAGACAGTGATAGATGCACTATACAATGTTGCTATTGGGTCTACTTTAATTTTGGTAGTGTATATAAATATTTATATACATATACATATACATATATATATATATATATATATATATATATATAGATATACATATATATATATAAATAGATATACATATATATATATATATATATATATATATATATATATATACATATATATATATATATATATATATATATATATATATATATATATATATATATATACATATTGACACTATTTATGCTACAAAACGTAAATATTCACAAATTTCGAATTTTCAGTAATTTTAACCCTTTAAAGTCCTTAAAAATATATAGGATTGTGTAAGTATTGTAAGATTTATTTCATATCAGAAACGGTTGGAAAAACATCACTGGTATTGATCGGAGAAAAAAAGGGTTTAGTACAAGTTTTCATCAAAATATAAATACGAACGTTAATTTTAATCGTTTTAACAACGTTCATCCTAAAATTCATTACCATGAAATGAATGAATGGCTTTTGTTAAAACTTGACGTGTTGTGATTTTTCACAAACAAATTATATTGTCTTTAAAGATGATACAGCAAAATATATATATAGAAAGAAGCCCGGATCTCAAAGTTCTACATAAAATAGTAAAAGGAAAATATATCCAATTACGAAAAGTAATTATACCTATTTATAATTTTAGAGATTAATGCTATAAGATAATAAATAACGAAATTGAATATATAATAAACGGAAAACAACATGATACGCTAAAACTACAGCAATTTTATTATAATAATATTGTTGATGTAGGTAGCGTTAAAAATATGTTCGTTGTGAAAGGCTCACGTGATCTCTATATACATATATAAACAATTTGGATTATACAAAATGACATCCAATACATTAAGGTATTTTCAAATTGAACTTCACGAAATTCACAATATTAGTAAAATGAATCCTCAGAAATCAGCTGAATTTTTTTGAGAATTAATCCCCATGGCGTTTTTGAGATAATCGTTATGTAAGTAGGAGAAATTTAACATGCGTCTTCATAAATCTGGTGAAATAAAATGCACGATTCCGACTGTTTTTACATCGAACTCTCTGAATATAGTCACTGGTTGTTCTGAAATTTGACACATACTTTCCTCAATTCCTTAGAAATATTTTTCCTTAAAACTTTGGGAGAATACCCATCGGGTTTTTAAGTTTTTTGATAAAATATGCATAAAAAGTGCATTTTTTCATGTCCGCAGAAGAAGGTTATTTTTTATGGTTCAGTTGGCATCTAGGAATTGGTAGGATATGCGGCTGCAGCCAACTATGATAGGATCTATGCCGATATTCATCTGGAGTTCGTGAAGTAAACTGCAGAAAACCTTCTCAAGCATAGCCAGTTATTTCATTCTTGTCCATACGCCGACAGTTTAGTCAATTAACCGCCCCTTTTTCTTAATAATTGACAAACTTCCGATGTCGGAATTCGAACCTAAACCTCCCAGTTTCCAAGTAGGCATACTGCGCAGACATAACGCACTTGACCGCTGGACTGGTATTCTACTGGTTAAATCAGAGTATATATTATGCGACTAAACTTTTCTTTAAACATTAATACAATCAAAATTTTCTTTTCAAATATAAAAAAAAGAAGCTAGGTACTAATTGAATACCTCTGCTTTTTCGAATGCGGTTAAAAAACTTTACAGTCAAAAGCTCATTCACATAATAAAACTTATACTTTACAATACTCTCGAAACAATAAACTTTTTATTGTGGTATAAATTATAATATTTGAATAACAATATGTCTCAACTCGAAGTTAACAATAATTCATTTTGTAAGGCAAGTTGCAACTTTATATATAGAGGTAATAAAAATGAAATAATGCAACCACATTGGTAGGGTTGCCATCCGTCTGGGTTTCCCCGGACTTGTCCTAGTTTAGAAGGCGTCCGAAGAACGTCCGGGCGTGGTTTCATTTGTAACATTAGATAGATTTAATTTTGTTAAAAAAGAGTAAATTTTTGTTAAAATGTAAGACTAGAATAGTTTCTTATAACTTTAAGAAGAATTTTTTTGTTAAGGATGTTCCAGCATACCGCTTTTTGACAGATTTTGAATTTAAAAAAAACTAGGAGAGTATTTCTTAATATTTATTATATAATTTTTTTTTTAAATCGTGTGTTACCGTTTTGGTTTCGAAATATAATAGTTTAAAATAATATTTTTGTCCAATTATAACACATTCCGTTTATGGTAAATAGTGGTCTAGCAACGTTGGCCGCCAATCTCTCTCAAGTTGCATCAAGTAAAGAGTGGGAATTGTTACTGTTGACAATAATAATATATAGCAATATCTAGCAATAATAATATATAGGTATATACACAGAGCATCGTTGCCAGATCACCGTACCGGACATATATGACAGTATGTGTAAGTATCTGTGTGCCAATAATTTGTGTAAGTATGTGCACTCAGTGCTGGAACATCCTTAAAAGAGTTTTTTTTTTTGTTTAATTTCCAGAAATTAAAAATATAAGATTGTTAATAATTTCGTAAAACTTTAAAAAGGTTTTTTTTTTTGTATAATTATTGTTTCATATAAAAAATAAGAAATTTAAGACTGCCAATAGTTCCTTAATACTTTAGATTTTAGTAGATTTTGTTTTGTTTTGTAAGAAGACTAAATTTAATTTCATATAACAATTAAAACTATTTTTTTTACTGATTTAACTTTAAAATAAAACCAATGTTGACATGTCCGGGTTCTATGCTCCAAAATCCGGGGTTTGCACGCTTCTTGTCCTGGTTGCCAGATTTTAGAGATGTCAACCCTACACATAGGTATAATATTATCAGAGGAGCTATAAGGCAGTGTGCTCTATAATAAATATACACTAATAGCACATCATTACAACACAGAACAAACATTAGAGAAAATTTATATTTTGTTTAAAGTACCAGAACAGAACATAACAAGAAGTTAGTAAGTGCATCATCATTCAATCTCTGACACTAGAGCAAAAGAGCAAATCAACAAATAAGGCAAGGTCACACATAAACAATCTGATGTTATTGTTTGTGCATTATTCACCTTGACACTGATGCGCGATGTATATGAAAAAATGTGGGTTTTTTTCATCAAGTAATTTTTTTTTTGGCTATTCATCTTATTTAACATGTTTATTTATGTGAAAATTTAATCAGTATAAGGTGAAGATCCGGTAAAATTTTATATTTGTTTGAATGTTGTTTTTCCTTATAAAATTTATACAATAGCAATACCGGATGCTATTAGTACCACAATCAGGATGCTAGTAAGGTTACCAACTCTCCAGTTTTAGACCGGAGGCTCCGGAAAAATTAAGGTTTCTCCGGAGTCAAACAGTTTGAAAATGTCTATATTAGACGAAACATGTCATATTTTAAAAATAATTATGAAAACTATTGAATTATTTACGTTCATGTACGTATTCGAAACTATAGTAAACTATAGCAAATTTCCTTAGAATACATAAATCACTCTCTAGCAGTCACAATCTGATATGATTTTAGTATTTGCAAGGCAAATTTTATTAATAAAAGCCATAGGTCAAGAGGAAAGGGAGCGTAAAGAAAGAAGAAAACATAAAATGTAAAATATTTCTCTTAATATTTGAACAATCGAAAAATATATGAAAAGTAAAGTTGTAGAAAGTCAAATTTTCTAAAATTAATTACCTGATCATTTATCTCAAACTCTAATATGTACAGAGATATTTAGAATTTTGACTTTCAATCTAAAATTGTAAATATTTCTGTAAATATAATAACAGAAAAAATGATAAGATACAAAATTATAATAAAACTAATTTGGTACAACTTCCTATAAATTTTTCAATTTTTCGAATATTAATGGATATATGGCAAATTTTGTGTTTCTCCTTCAAAATTCCCCTTTCTCCTTGACCGATTTACACATTAACGAACTTGACCTTTTAAAGACCAAATTTCAATCAAAATAAAACCCCGCTAGAGAGTCCACAGACACATAATCGTATTAATATATATTTTTTATATATTTTATATACCGTACGTTTAGTTTACATCTTCGCATAGTAGATCTCCCACGAGTATGAGAGAGTGCATATGTATACATTAAGCAATGTGTATGAGAAGAAGGTCTTATGTGCCTATGTGTTTTGTTGTGTTGTATGAGACAATCACAAACCACTCGAACAGTTATGAATATTATTTTTTGAAAAATATGTTTGTTTATCAAACCTATAAGACCTCCTTCTCATACACATTGCTTAATGTATACATATGTACTCTCTCATACTCGTGGGAGATCTACTATGCGAAGATGTAAACTAAACGTACGGTATATATATATATATATATATATATATATATATATATATATATATATATATATATACAAATTTAGATTTTTTGACTCAATTTCCCAGATCAAAATTTTTTGTATTTTATAAATACGTATTTCGACTACAAAATAGTCATTCTCAGTATGAATTAGCTAATACAAAAATTTTGATCTAGGAAATTGGGGCAAAAAATCTAAATTTATTTCGAAAAGTCCTAGAGTTCTCTTTAATATATAAATATATATATAATGGATTTTGTCAAGTAACGACACAATCAATAAAAACAAATGTATTAAATTCATTTAACACTGAATTTTATCCGAGGGTCATTTTTTTACCTAATAAGATATTTACGATCGAATGAATATATATAGAGACTGGCTATTTTGGAATTTATATATATATATATATATATATATATATATATATAAATTTTTAATTTTAATAAATTTCATTGGAAAAACACACAAATTTTTTAATTGATTATCTGTGTCATTGTATTAAGTAACAGAGGCGAGACATTATTCAATAATACATTGGAATTTTATATGCATATTATTCAGTTATTATATTTACCTATAAAGGCAATAAATATTAAAATTAATTTATACCATAGTATTATTTAAATTTTTTATACAGTATCAATTATTTTTTTTGTAATAGCGCGTAGGCACTAAATTAGCAGTGGTGTCACTTTTACAAATACGTATTTATTCATCTCGAAAATTTTCAAATTTAATGTACAAATTCTCGAGTTTTCTTTGATTAATAATTTTTAAGAATCTTGATATGAACATTTTGTTGATTATGATCGATATTTTACAATCAAAATTGCATTGTTTTATGAATATTTTGTTATTGACATAATGTAGAACACCGAAGCTAAATCATAGCTATTAATTGTGTTCATTTTTAGGAAGCTCGATTCATTTGAACAGCCATTTTGTTTATAAAGTATTTGTCCAAATTTTTTGAGTTAATGATGAACGAGCAGTGAAGCTTCAAAAAGATTAAGGCTTGATTTTTTGTTTGCATGTAGTTGAGCATATAAATCAAATATAAAAGTTTCAGGGAGGGGGGATTACGTGGGTCTTGAATTAATTATTTAATGTTAATGTTCATGTTTAAATGCATTGCTCTTATGGAGAAACGCATATTTTGACATATTTTGATAATTTTCACTTGGAATAAAATAAGACACTAAAAAAAACTACGAAAATAAAAATATTAAAAGAGAAATTGATACAATAAAATTCCGGTATGACGAGCCTAAAAAGAAGATATTAAAGAAAACAACAGAGATTTCGGGTAAATTTTATTTCTGCCGGCGGTAGCTTAATTACCCGAAATCTCAGGTTTTTTTCTTAAATATCTTTTTCGTTAGGCCTGGTATGACTGGCCTAAATTAAATTTTAAGTTTAACTTACGACAAAAAATAATAAACATTATTGTGGACATTTATGAATGTACTATATAAAATTTTGAAGAACTTTATAAGTGAACTATAAATCAGCCCTCGTACATCCTTAATACAGTTCAAATAACTGATGACTTTTTTATCCCAAATGGCTCGATTTCAAGAGAGTAAACGCTTGAATAAAGCACAAAATATAAAAAAGTGTATACCTTGCTGTATAAATACACAATTGTATATACTATGCTCAAATAAACATATATATATCTATAAATGAATTTAATTAATATAATTTATTAAAAAATATTTATTTATTTTACTTTAATAAACACAAAAATTGTTTATTTATTATAAATTAATTACTTAACTAATTATTGACTATGTAATAATTAATAACAAAATAACTAATTAAAATATTATTATGATTTTAAAATTTTTGTTTTTGTTGTTTTTTTTTAAATTTTGACTAAGGTCGTTTCGTTCTATTCAAATATATTATGCAAAATTAGCTGTTTGAAAAAAAATTCCATAAAAAACACATTTCAATGAAAAATTTAGTAAAAGATATCATTTAAGAAAACATCTGAAAGTTTGTTAAAAATCAATTAAATATACTAAAGGCACAGGACCAGTCCAAGTGGTCGAGCGGTCTAAGGCGTTATGTCTGCGCAGTATGCATACTTGGGAACTGGGAAGTTATGGTTTCGAATCCCGACATCGGCAGTTTGTCAATTATTAGGAAATAAAAGGGAGCGGTTAATTGACTAAACTGTCGGCGTATCATAGTCGGCTGCAGCCGCATATCCTACCAATTTCTAGTCAATACACAAAAATTCCTTCTACTCCACTCACATCCTCACATCCTTAGGCATCACAATGGACCTTATGGTCAAAGTGTAGATCTGTAGATCTTAGAAATACAGGCGAATTACTCAAGTGTGATTCGATGAGATATTACGTCCTGACTTTCTTGCCTCAAGAAAGTTCACGCGGAAGAACTTTAGATAAAACTTTTAATATTTGATATTTGGAAAGTTTAAAACGAAATTATAGTTTCTTCAAAAATACAAAACCTTTTATAGATTATTTTAAAACGTTAGCAACAATTCAAAATCAAATTTTAATATAGAACCGTATTGCAAAATAAATTTAAACTTGTGATAACTATACAAATAAATTAGACATTGTGATAAATATTGTTATAAAATATTCTCTGAATTATACAGTCTACTTATAATTGAGTTAAAACGTATAGTGTTATCGAATATTAGAAGTACTTATTAATTATTTTAATCTCTATAATTGAAACTATTTTGATACATTTATTAAAAACAACAGCAACAGCTACAAAAATATGTACAGAGAACACTTGCTTTTATTGAAATTAAATTTCAAATTTTACCCCAATTCCTAGAACAATTATTTTTATTATATAAATACGCATTTCGACAACAAGGTAGTCATCATCAGTATGAATTAGCTAATCTTAACTAAGTCAGAGATATGTTGCTCGTTGCTAATTTCATCGACAACGTAAAAATTCATCCAATTTCATCGACAACGCATTTTACACGACTAATACCTTCGATCAAATCCAAATCATTAACGCTTTTCCTTTGATTATTTTATTTTACTGGCCAAACATCTACAACATTACTGGCAAGTTTTACAATTCCAATTGTATGAGTATCTGTTATCAAATAATTTAACCTTGTAATTTAACTGCGTCGAAAGAAAAGAAACATCATAATCAAAATTAAAAATAAAATTTCGCAATAAAATTAAGCGGCTACAAAAAATTATGTAATTTTTTCCTTATAATTAAATAAATTTCACGGTCTCTGGTGCACAAAATCAACGAATACAAAATTTAAAATGGAATTTTCTAAAAAAATATTATTTAAGGATGTTCCAGCATAAAACCACTTTTCGACAGATTTTGCTCATTTTTTTTTAACATGCTAAAAATAACGTTTTCTAATAAGTCTCGAAGTTTTAGAATTTTTCACCTTTTAGAACGCGAGATCATTAATAGCAAAGTTATCATTCTCTCTCACTCTCTCTCATTAGAAGCATGTAAAACTTCATGCCCGTCCAACTATTTTCTGTTGTATTCGAAAAAATACTCGACAGAATTTAAAAAAAAACTAGAATAATAAAGAAAAATATTTATAAATAAATTATAAATTTTTTTTTTAATCGCATTTTACCGTTTTGTTTTCGAAATATAAAAGTTTAAAACTATTTTTTTTTTCAAAATAACATTTTTTTGTATATATGAATAGTAAATTTGTCTATGTGTAGCATTTATGTGTATATATATTTGTTCTATAATAAAATCAAACCGGTTTTTTGTCCTGATTATATAACACAGTGCTGGTACGTCCTTAATTTGCCGAGACAATTTTAATTTATAACTAGTTATTATTAAACATTCCAATTTATGTATTTTCAGTTTAAGGTTGTTCGATAATGAGATTTAGTTTCAAAAATTTATTTAAAATGGAAATGGTTTAATGCTTTTTAAAATGCATTTGAAATGTTTGTAAAGCAAAATGAAAAATTAGGTTTAAAATGGTTTACAAAATTCAAAATGGTTTTCTGGAAATTTTACATTTAGAGACCAATTTTTAGCGAATTTTCAAAAATAAGTAAGTAAGAATTTTGGAAAAATTTCTTAAAATGTATACATTAGTCGGTACGCGAGTGGATTTGGTCCTTGACGATTTTTTTTCCCGAAGTTCGAAGGGGAAAATCGGTCAAGGAAAAAGGGAGGTTTAAAGTTCTCTCTTTATATTAGCGAATATAAATACAATACCCATAATAATGAATATTACAAATGAGTCACCATGGTTACTGGATTTTCTTATAGTGTATTTAAATGAATTATCTGGAAAGAATGACGTAAATCAGTTTAAGATTTTGAAATACTGTATCAAAATTGCATAGATCTAAAATTATTAAGAAATCAAATAAATAAATATTAATGATATTATTTATTAAGTGATATTTTTATTCCCAATTTCTAAGAAAATTCGTGTAGTTTACGCAACTCCTGTGTGAATTTTTTTTTTAATTTGAAATAAAAAATTGCGTACGTCTCCATCATTCAGTATCAATGCATTTTCACTCAACTTTGATAAGTTTTTTTCGATTCTCAGTGACCGTATTTCTTTTTCTTTTCATAAGGTGATGACTTTCCATAAATTTTTCTTCATTGCGTCAAACCAATCTTACTTTGACGAGACATTGTTTATTAAGTATTATTGTATTAAGGACTTGCATGCATGAGGCTTGATAGTAGATACAAAATTTTTTTTAGTGAATTGAATAGCTCCATTATGTAGTTATCCTCTCTTAAAAATTTAAAACATGTCGTCTATCATTTCAAAGAGTAAATATCGATTAAATTTCAAAATTTTATCCCAGCGTCTTATGGAGAACATAATTTTTATGTACATAAAATTATAATAACTATATTATTAAAGTAGCCACCATAATAAATAATGTTTATAAATATTCTTTGAAATATGCAGTTTATATAATTGCATTAAAAAAATGGTGAATGTTTGAATTAATTATGTAATAAAATTAAAACTGTTTTGTTAGGATTGTTTTTGCCACCACATTTTGAAACCTGGCGACAGCGAACAGTAAAAAAATATACACATACATATACACATATACACTGTCAAATCAAGTCAAATCAATTTCTAATTTACATTTGCTGATATTTTACAATAAATTCTTTTAAAATATTTAGGTCAAATAAAAAAAGGTTATAAATCATTGTAAGATTATTGATATACTTTACAACTTTTTTTTAAATCCAAAATAAATTTTATTAAAGATAGTACTTGCTATGACTCTAGCGTAGCGCATGATCGTCCTTAAATAATCCTTTCAATTTTCAATTTAATATTACATACCTGTTAACATTTCATAAGATGAGCTGTGAGACTGTGAGTTTTCCGGACAGAGTAAATCCAGAAAGTTGGTTTCATTGATACTTAATTGTAAAAAACAACAAAAACTAGTAAACACAGTAAGTGGAAGAAAAAACGAGTAAGTTTTTATTACATATAAACTAAGATTTATTACTGTAATCAAAACTTTTATTTTCCTATTGCATTGCTTGGGAATTATCTGTTAGTACTTACATCTTTCACAAAAGTAGTAGTAGATACAGTTATAAAACTTTGTTTAATTTGTTTTTGAGTGACGAATTAGAGGCCTTTCTTTTAGTGACGAATAAACACGAATCATGATTATGTTCTGTTAGTATATCAAAATTTAAACGTTTAAAACTGTATGGATTTTAAAAATTTTTAATAAAATATACGATTTTATTAGTAGTACAGCATTTAACAGCAAAAAAATTAAATTGGCATAGCCTACTCAAAGAAAGTTACAATAACGGGCGCTTGTTTTGAGAAGCCACTCTTTGTTTATTCCAAGACAGATCCGTCACAGCAACGGCCTCTACATCGATTTCCTTGAGGGTTCCAATCTAAAGCCACTCTTTCTTGGTTTTCTGTGGATCTTAGGGCAGGGACCAACAGTATCCATATACGCTTGTAAATAATCAACCAGACAGGTTTGATTTCCGCTCTCTCCCAAAACTCACAGCTATCATTTCTGTCAAAAGATCTTCGTAGTTCTACGAAGTAACGGTAACGGTTAACGAAACATGATAGCAGAACTGAAAAAACATTGGACTTGCAGTTGGTACTATTGGAATATTTTGAACTTGCAGTTGGTACTATATCAAGACAATTTCCACATGGGGTGCAGTATTACGAATACAGCTTTTGCCTAGTTAAGTTTGTGTATCTCGTCCTTGAACACATCTCCGCTCTCATTGGTAATGAAACTACGGTAGGAAAAATGTCCACTCGTTTAATTTCTTAATTACCAATAGCAAGGAGAGTGTTAGTAGCGAAATGGAGAAAATTGTGAAGACAAATTTTTTGACCTTTAGTTCAGCGAATTTTCTTAAGAAAATTGAGTAATTGATTGAAGTTTTGATGAAGATATTTCGGCAATATATCTCCAAAAGTTCATCCAACATATCTATGAGAGGTCAAAAACGAGCATGCCATGATTAAAATTATGCAACTAAAACAAATCAAATTGTAATCAAATATATATATATATATATATAAGCAAGCGGTCTACATGCCACAGTTTAGTCTAATAGAATTTGGTTATAAACACGTGCTATCTGTATTTAAAGGTCCTTGTATGGGTAAAATCGGTCAAGGAGAGAGGGGGGAGATCAGACAAGTTATGACTTGAACAAACATAACAACTATGTCACTATGATAACTTAATTTGATAGTCATTATAATTCCTTCCTCTAAGAAAATTTTCTTAGCTCCTATATGACGATTTATTTTTAAATTTATTTATATTTATATTTAAATTTATATTTAAAGACATATCATTAACAAAATATTATCAAATTAAACATGATTAATATAAGTTAATCATGTTTAATTTGATAATATTTAAATCGGCGTATCGGCACTTAATCTATGAAATTAATTTTAAAAAACAAGGTTAAAGGTTAGAAGAATATAAAGCCACAAATACAAACTTTTTACTGAAATATTTCCAAATATATGAGACTCAATGACAATTCGTAGAAATATTTGTTTCAATGTCGCCTACAGTATACATACAGATACATACAGTGTAGGCGTTCAACTAACTCAGTTCATTAACGATAAAAACCCATAGAGATAATATATATATATATATATATATATATATATATATATATATATATATATATATATATATATATATATATATATATACATATATATATATATATATATATATATATATATATATGTATATATATATATATAGAGTAGATAAGTCATAGGCGCGCGCGTGAGTGGAAACTTTCCCAGAGAAAACATCGATGAGGTATTCTTATATCTTTCTAAATGTCTAATATACAGGGTCAATCGAACCAGGTGTAGAATAGCACATGCCTCCATTTATTTCTATGATACTCGCATTCCCCAATAACATCCAATACAAATCGATAAACTGATCACCTGCCCGAAATAAACGAAGACCACTCGTTATTAGCTCAAAGATATGATAAACACTAAAGCACTCAAAGCGGAGTGCTGAGAGAACATGTGGTAAGTGATAGGAATATTATTATTTTTTCATCTAAAATTATAATTTAAGGTTGTTGTGAAGAAATTCAATTTAATGACAGGTTCTTCAAAATTTTATAGTTTATTATCTCAATAATAAAGAATATCCTGTCAAAGTTTGAACTTGATCCTGTTTTTAGTTTTTGAGTACAAAAATATTAAAGTTACTATTTTTAAGAGATTTTTACATAGGTTAAATGGGCTCGTCGGTAAATACATGAATACAAAAGTCTATATCTCGACAACCTGATATGCCAGTGTTATGAACTGAAACTGTCATAATATTTATCAAAGTCTTATAAATACCTGGACCAAATTTCAAATTAATCTTGTTTTTTGTTTCTGAGGTAATTAAATTTGTAGATCGATTAATGTTCTAAATCTAGTTTTATTTTTAGTGTTATTTATTTTTATCTAGTTAAATTTTTAATTAAATTTATTTTATCTAGTTTTATTTAGTTTTATCTAGTTTTATCACCATGCAACTTTTTTGATACATAAATACATAAAAACATATTTTTAATTATTAAAAATTTTCGAAATAATGGAATTTATGATTTAAGTTTTAAACAACAAGTTTAAAGTTTTTCTAACAAATATAAATGTTTTTTTTTCAAAAATTAAATTATTTGAAACGATTTAATTGCAAAATTTTTAATTATTTAGAGTTGACAATGGATGAGATATCAATGCATTTAGTATAGGACAAACTCACCACCCCTACTTTCCCTCACCAGTTTCACAACAACCTTAAATATTATTTTATAAACGATAAAGTATTCCTATCACTTACCACATGCACCCGGTTCGATTCACCCTATATAATGATTATATATTAGTCATTAAAAAGAAATGGCAATACCTCATCGATTCTCTTTCTCTTCCGATCTGCAGGACAACTATTGACTCAGCTTTCCTACTCTATGTATAAATTATCTCTATGTAAAAACCACAAAATCGTTGATAAATATTTCCAGAAACTAATCTGCATAGTATATTTATTACATGTATGCTTACAATCAGTAGAATCGGTGGTATATTATTAAAGATTGACAGATCCGGCGCCATGGAAATTTATATTATGCATAATTTATAATCAATATAAAATTTAAAAAAACAAATGTTGTAATTTTGGACACAAACAAAAAATAATTTTACAATGCTATGTATATGTATACTACTTATACTTATACCACCTATCTCTAAATGGTCTTGAACTACAAACCTTTAACATACAAAACGTGAAAAAATGTCATATTTTAAAAAGTTATATAATCATTATAAAATATATTCGGTGACAAATAAAATTTCTTATAGTATTTTTCATATATCTTGGAAAAATAAATCTCTAGAATCTTACAGATGTTGATTCTTTTATTGACATGCATATAAGAGCTTTACTTGTAACAACTATATGTGCAAATTCAACTTTTCTATTGTTTAATTTTGATTTGGTTATGAGTCCTGGTCTTGTAATAAAGATATTTTAATAATTTTTTCATATCAGTATTTAATTAAAAATCCAATGACATTGGTCTATAAAGTAAACGCTAGTCTTCTTCGCTTTATCTTACGTAACCGAAATGGAATTTGGACAAAATATTGTATTGTTGACGCTTATACACAAATAAATAAATATATGAATAATAACTTCGACAGAAGTAATACTGTCAAAATAAAAATAATAAGAATGATATGAAAAAGTTGGCTGTTACGTCAGAGTCGTCTTTGGTGAAGCGGTAAGCACGCTGGACTAGATATCCAGAGGCCCGAGGTTCGATTCTTGGTTGACAAGTCAATTTTTTCATATCAATATTTAATTAAAATTCAAAGATATTTGTCTATAAAGTATACGGTAGTCACCTTCAATTTGTCTTACGTAACCGAAATGGAATTTGATAAAGATTGTATTGTGACGCCTAGTTACCTATATACCGAAATAATAAATATGCGATTGATATATTTTAAGTGAATTTGAGCGTATGCATGGTAATAACAATTTTTATTGAGATTAAAAAAAAACCCTTTCATCAAAACTTCCACGTGTAAAAACCGGCAAAGAAAGACCTGATAAAGATTATTATCATTATATAGAATAGAATAAGTATATTTGATCATCAGTATTTTACATAAATTGTAGTACAATACATCTTAAAACTATAGTTCCTAGCCTATGCTTTACCTATAATATATCATCATATTAAATTATTTACATCGAGATTATAAAATCATTTTAACATCGTTTAGAAATGGAAAAAACTTAATACAAAATCATTGATATGAAACTTAACCAAAATTGGATGGATAAGACATACTAAACTTAAATAAGCTACATACTAAACTTAAATAGAAAAACAAAAGAAAAAAGAAAATATATACAATTAAGAAATCAACAGTATTAGTTCTAATCGAGATCATGTTGTATGCGGAATCTTTTCTCGAAGAGCAACGTATTCGGGTCAAATTGACCCCGTACGTTGATTTTCGCGGGAAGATTGGAAAAAGGATTTGAAAGTATTGTGGATAAATTTACGGATATTTGGATGTCCAGTTTCTATGTGGAGAGCCTCAGGCGGAAATCTTAGGGGTTTTTTCGAAATCGTACAAAGATTTTGAAAATGAAGCATTTCGCAAGGTGCAAAGGAGCAACGTTTGACCATATTGGGGCTGCGTACATGAGCAAGGGCCGGATACATGACTTGTAAAATCGATGTTTCAAACGTTCGTCCAGCTTACTCTTGGTATTAAGTAACGGGTACAGCCCTACAAAGGATCCGTTTCCAAGGGCAAGACGCCTTTTGGCGGTGATATTATCATTATACATTGATTGTCCCTTTTATACGAAAACTACTTTTTATGGCCATTACATACCAATATACGTATAAAATATATTGTTAACATTTTGTATATTAAGTGTTAACCTTCGATTAACAATATTTATTATAACAAAAAATGATAATAATGTGCAATTAATTCAAATTAACACAACACACATCATCAATAATATTCTGTGATTACACAATGTTTATTGTCTTTTTGTTAAAAAAAAAAAAAAAAAAAAAAAAAAAAAAACGTATATATTGTATAATTTCAAAAATTAACAAAAATATTTTGATAGAAAGTTTTATAGAGACGTAGGTATTTTGGTTGCTGCATCATGCTGTTATCAATGACAATATTAAGAATTGTTTATTATTCATATGCTAATAATTAATAAAAAAAAATAAAAACACTACAGCATTTTGTTTTTATTAATTTTGGGTTTTACCTCTATACAGTAAACATAAACCAACACGTTTATATTCCCTTGGACAGTCAAGCTGCACTAAAAGCCACGGCTGCCACTGAAATCACCTCACTATCTCAGTCTAGAACAGTGATTCTCAACCACTGTGCCGCGGCACTTTTGTGTGCCACCAAATTCCAAAAGTGTGCCGCCAAATTTTAGAAATGTATATAGTAAAGTATTAACCAACATAAAAACGAAAAAAAGATCGAGACCGTTAAATATAGAAGACGATATGAGAGTAGCATTGCCATTTTTACGATCAAATATAAATGAAATTATCAAAAATCATCAAATTCAAATTTGTCATTAAAGGAATTCTTATTATTAACTTGTAATGAATCCCTTAAAAAACGTACTGTTGTTTTTGTAGTACATATTATTTTATTTAACATTCAAAATTATGATCATAAACTATTTTACACAGTGTATTATAGATAAGTAAACAACTTTTAAACTTATCTTTTTCTTTGTGTGCCGTCAAATTTTGAAATCGTTAAAAGTGTGCCGCGACAAAAAAAACGATTGAGAATCACTGGCCTCGAGGAACTTCTTCACAGTGATTTCGAAAAAGCAGATACCTGAGCAAAGATGGGAGTTGGGCTACCTTTCACCAGCCCACATCCTATTGTAGGGATTAGAAGATGCACAATCCAAATCATTTTGTTTGATTTCAACAAATCCGAAGTGACGTTTTAGTCCTGGCTTTGTTTTTTTGGTTTTTAGAAATTCTCTCAAAATCAGTACCCAGAACATTAAAATTACAAAATGATTAAAATTCCTGACAAAAATATCAACTTTTCTGTCGAGCATTTTTTCGTAAACAAAATAAATTCAGCTCAATAATTTACTTACTAAATTTAAATAATAAATTCAATTTTGATAGTGAATAAATACTATTATGTGTGTATATATTCTATTCCAATGTTGAATTCAATGATATATGTGTTAAACTCTGTATACAGAAGTCGTGTGAGTATTTTATATCAGATTTTTTTATTATGCAAAATAGTTTTTATTATAATACTAATTCTTTATCGTTTAGAATATCTAACCGAATTTAATGTTTATAAAACTGGGTAAATTTTTCATTTTACTTCCATATACACTCCCGTTCATAAAAATTGAACCAATAATCCACATTCTATGCGTTATTATTACTAAATATAATTATAATATTACATACAGTAGCAACACTTAGAATGTTTTAACTGGTTCAATTTTGTTGCGTAACTTTTATCGTCAATTGTAATTGCTTTTTCAAACATCACCTGATCTTAAGAAATCAATTTAACTACAATCAGTATGTAAACTTTGATATTCGGTATGCAAATACAAAAAACCCGACGCAAACCACAATGCATTCCAATCAGACTCAAACGCAGTGACCAATAATCTATCACTAGATCACCGTTGTAAAAATGTTATGTTCAGCTATAAACTAAGATTGCTAAGCTATAAACTGAAAGTGGACTATTTTATAAAAATAATATTATAAATCAGTTTTCTGACTCAACGGACAACCCAGGGGAAAAATATGTCATCTTTTAATTAGGTACTCAATTAATAACATAATATAACTAAAGTCTCAAATTCGCCCCAATACCTAGATCAGTTTTCTGTATTATGAATACGTATTTCGTCGTGAAACTGTCACCAAATTAGCAACGGATAACATATCCTGAGACAATATAAGAGTTATTTTAACAAGAGTAATTTCAATAAAATTTAATATATTTTAATTTATTTTGTTTAATTTTTTATTAATTTTAATTTTTGTCTATTGATTTCGATTTTCTATCTATTTCTAATTGTCAAAGAGTAAATTACGACTAGCTAATTTATACTGATGATGAGACTACTTTGTTGTCGAAATACGTATTTATAATACAAAAACTGATCTAGGTATTGGGGCGAATTTGAAATCTTATTTCAAAAACCAACAGTTCTCTTTAATTATTATTTGATAATCTAATATTTAATATAACTAGAAAAATAGAATTTTTACTACTTTTTAAAATGAAAAACTATTAATTGTAATGAGGGCTTAGGAGATCCAAGAAATGCCATCCTTAGTAATGACGGCTGTAACACCAGCATAATACTAGAAATGTATTTCTTTACCTACATTATACTTACGTCACGTGAGTATCTATAGATTTTTTTATAATTCTTAAATTTATTAGTTTAAAAATATAATAGAATTAGCAAATAACCGTGACATTCATGTTTTCTAATTTATATATTTGATTCAAAACTAACTTAATTTGTGTTAATCAATTTAATGTGACCTATTTTCAAAAAGACGTACTAAAAACTGTCGTAGAAATTAACTCATGATAAATAGAAGTAATTTTTCTTAAGAGTTTTATTAAATTAAAATATAACATTTAGATCGGCATCTTTTCGTTAAATTTATAAATATAAAACTTTTGACCAATTGTTCAGGGAGATATTTGCAATCGAAACTAAGATTTGTAACTTGCATGGTGTGCGTAAATATAATTCGCGCATTTATTGTTATTGATTCCCACACTATTTTTTATAAAACATGGAGCACATTTTTAATAATTTATAACTGTGACACCAAACATAATTAATAAACACTGTCAACACAAGCCTTGCATAGTAGAACATAAAGTACATTTTATCAAAAATGTGAAAACAGCACTATATATTACATTTCAGTCGTAGCCAAATCTGAATTCGAATTAAAAAACATCTAGCTCAAGTGAAATTTGGGAGAACCGAAAAATCATTGAGACATCCTTTAGATTTATTTTTAATATATTAAGGGAGTTCCAGCACTGTCCTGTATAATCAAGACAAAAAAACGGTTTGCTTATATTATAGAACAAATACATATAAACACATACACAACACATACATATATTTCCATACAAATTAATGTAATTTTGAAAAAAATAATTAAAAATTATTTTATTTCGAAAACAAAATGGTAAAACGCGATTTTTTTTTAAATTTATTTAATAAATATTTACCTTTACTATCCATTTTTTTTAATACAACAGATAATAGTTGGGCGAGCATGCAGTTTTACATGCTTCTAATAAGAGAGAATGAGAGAGAATGATTACTTTGGGATGATTACTTCGGGATTTATATAAAAACGTAATTTTTAGCCTGTGAAAATCTGGAACTTCCTTAACATGGAATACACGAGATAATATAATAATAATTATAATCCGTGTTTGCTATAATTTTCTAAAGTAGATTTATTGAATAAAAGCTTCGAAATACAAACATTTTTGAAAATAACATCGGAAAATTATTGATCGAAGAAAATTATTTTCAAAATTTAAAGAAAAACATCTCAATTTAAAGCTTTGACGTTGCCAAATTAACGATATACTCACTGAAGAAAGAAAATAAACTATTCAAAGAAAATAACTTTTAACTAAAATACTTAAATGTAACATAAGTTGTGTAAATGTAACATAAAATAATCTTATAAGACACGTGACATGACATTTAACTAATGAAATATCGCATAAAGAAATTCAGTTCAGATTTTTTCGCAAAACGTCGTTTTTATATTATAAATGTTCGGTTAAGAGCACATAACTTTGTCAAATCAATTATATCACATTTCGTATATTAAGTGTTCCCGAAAATATATTATCCATTTTTTGTTTGAAGTTTACTTTTCGAATATATTAATCGTTAGATTAAGGTCAGTACCACGTGGACGCGAATGAAGATGACTTTACATACCGAAACTACTCCATGCATCATCCTAATCACTCCAAATAATAGTAATATTATAATAATAAAGCCCGATTTCATCCAAATGGTTGAGCACAGAACTTCTTGAGAGTACGCCATTCGTTTTTTTTTCTTTTTTTATCCAGCAACCACTGGCAAGCGATCCTCTTTTCGTGGTCGCTTATACAGCGTTCAGACAGTGGTTTTAAGGTATTTCCAAACTATTGTTAGGTTGTCAAGAACTTCACGAAATTCACAATATTAGTAACATGAATCCTCAGAAATCAGCTAAATTTTTTTGAGAACATATCACCATGGTGTTTTTAACATGCATCTTTATAAACATGGTGAAATAAAATGCACGATTCTGACTGTTTTTACTTCGAACTCTCTCAATATAGTCACGGTATAGTCACATATTTTTTATATAGTTCTTTTCGCGCGGGTACCCGATCAGCTGATATAGTTTGAAAATACCTTAAGTGTCCATTTTTCGGCTGTAATCCTTACCACGTGACCCGCATATCTCCACTCATGCTTTTTACAGTAACTATGACCTCATTGGCTTGTGTTTGTTTTCTAATAATAGAACTACGTATTATATATCCGTTTTCGTATGTATCCGAATCCGTTTTCGTATGTTTAAGATTGAACGCTCCACAATCCTTTCACATGTCAATAATTTCCTATAAAATTTTATTGTAATGGTTGTTTTTTGTGAGCCGTATACGTTAAGATAGGCACAACACACGTGCCCAGGACTTTTAATGCCCAGGATTTTTAATTTTATCAGAAGACTGTTTTGGAAAATATGATTTAAGGACCACGTGTTACTCGTGTTACTCGTTCGAACCTGTACTTGTACTGATTCCCTAATTTGGAAAGATAGAAACTAGGGTCTACTGTCCAAGGTATTTTAAAACGCCAAAAGCATACCGAATATCAAAGATTACATTCTGTTTGTAGTTAAATTGTTTTCGTGAGATCATGTGATGTTTGAAAAACAGCAATTTAGAAAAGCAATTGACGTATAAAAGTTACGCCACAAAATAACGATTTCTTATTTGGGTAAAAAATACTTTGAAGAAACATAGGAAGCACAATACGCCATCAGATCGAAGCGTTATACTTTTTATACCCCAAGATATATCTATCTATCTATGTATTACTGAAGTGATCTTAAAATTACATTATCAGATATCTCTGATAATAATGTATGATCTTATTGAATCAAGTATACCTTTAACTTTTGAGTATACAATAATAATACTGCCTCTACTAATCATATAATATGATAGATATATATTGAGGAAGAGAAAATCAATACAGCGAAACTTAAAAAAAATATGTTGATTTAAATGAAATGTGATGATAATGATTACTTTTGATAGTTGTGTGTCGTGGGTAGATTCATAAATTTGGTATATTAATGTTCATAATATTTTAATTCTCATTTGTATATCATAAATATTTTCATTTATTATTTAATATAATGTTATTAATATTGGTGTATAACTATGAGAGTATATTAATTGCAAAAAAAATTTAAATATTTGAATAAAATTTGCATAACAAATGAATTATTTACCATAAAAATGTAATATAGATTCATAAGAATAATTATTATTGTTAATAAACCAATTAATATATACAGAATGATTTATTTAATATGATACAAACTATTACCTCTATACAAGTAGTCGAGTTCCATAAGAGGGTAGGTAGAGGGTATGATTTTGGAACGAAAAGTCCTCAGACATTTTCTTATTAGACTCACCGTTAATTAATCATTAATTAATTGGGTTGAAGCCAGAATTGCAAAAAGTGCATTTTTTTTAATAATTCATTTTTGATTTAACTATCAATTTTTGGAACAATATTGCTTAAATTTGTCAAATAATTAATTCCTTGAAAAGTGCATTAATTAAATTTTTTTATTTTTTGTAAACTGTAATAAATAAAATGTTTTAATAATAAATTTAAAAAAAAAATGCGCAAATTAAAATTGTTAAAATATAAAGTTTTTTCAAAAGTGCATTAATAAAATTATTTTATTGATTATTGTTTTTAATAATGCAATAATTAAATTTTTTGAATTATCAATTTTTAGAAAATCACAAGACAAAGATCCCACCCCTTAAATTTTACTTTCCTGTTTCTGTGGATTCTAATTGCCAAAGAGTAAATCACGATTAGCGAATTTATACTGTCTATGACTACTTTGTAGTCGAAATACGTATTTATAATACAAAAACAAATCTAGGTATTGTGGCGAATTTGAAATTTTATTTCGTAATTTATTGTTATATATCGTTATTTTAATACAAAAATGCCAATGTAATTTCCCACCGCTTCCACTATCTAAATATCTATTGAAAATTCCCCCAAATTTCTACTTCAGCGAATATTCTCGAATTCTATCTATCGAGCGAAATCATTACATACCAGTTTTTACGTCTTATCATAAAATTTTAATAAACAGACATTACAATTTTATAATAGTAGAGATATAAAAAATCAACTGGTCCAAATCAACGGATACAATTTAGAAATAATAGGTAAATTATGACCACAAAAACGTATTAAATTATGTACGGATTCAAATAAATTAGCTTGGAAATACACCAAAAAAAAAAACTTTTTTAATGTTTGATAAAAAATGTCACATCGTAAATTGTAAATTGTTTTCTCAAAAAAAATTTTTTTTTGTGCAATCATAAAATACATGGAATATTTTTGTTTTTATTCGGAATGTTTATTGAATCAATAAGGAGTTATTGGTTTTTTATTGTAATCGAAATTTTAAATGATTCAATATTTTGAAAATGTTTTTAGAAACGAAAATCCAATCGTTTAATGCAAATTAGTTCAAAAAACAAATAACATTTTACCAAATCCGGATTTCGAATTTTGAGACTTTTGACTGTTTTTTTAGTTAATTTTTGCAAAATTTTTAATGTGTTTCAAGTAAATCGAATAAAAGTAATCAAGCTGAATTTTTTCAAAAACCCTGTTTTTATTATTTGTAGATATCTATAAATAATAGAAGAACTTAATAGTTCAATATTTACACAATAGATGGGGAAGGCAAGGTAACATATTTGAAAATTTATTAAGCTTACAAATTTCTTATTTTTCTCGCAAAATTCGCGAAAAACAATTCAATATAACATGACCTGTGGACCTATATAAAACTATCAAATAATAATAATAATAGAGTTTTACGGCTGTTTCTGTGACACAGTCTATAACAGAGGCCACCCACATTATTACCATCTGTTTATTAATCTTAATAACATGACATTATTGATGTGGGTATAGATGAGGTAAATAATTGGTAGTTTGCTGGCTAGGAGTTCATAGTTAGTTAGTGGAACATGAAGGCAATCTTCAGAAATCCTTCACAAGTAGCAGGTTACTTCGTTCATTTTCATACGCCGACAGTTTAATCAATAAACCTCAATTAACCCATGATTTATAACTGAAAAACTTCCATTGGTAGGAATCAAACCCGTAACCTTCCAGTTCCAAGGAGAGCATGTGCTCAGGTAAGTGCCCATAACCATGCAGTTGAATTAGTGTTTAATTTTTAATTTGTTCGAAATACTGTAAAACAATTAGCATGACATAAATTTAAAGGCAAATGTGTGATTTTATTATTTTTATTTAAAAGAATATACCATATGGAACGTGTGTTTTTGTTATAATACATGATAAAAATATTGGCGTAAATATTGGCCAGATTTTTATTAATTGAACTAAACGGGGGTTTCGTATGTATAAAATATCTTAAATATCTCTGAAAATATTAAATTTTTGAAATATTTCCAAGAGTCAGGTGAGCCTGATTTTCCCATAGCCTTATTGCTGACGATGTTTAGCATATTTTTCTCTTTGACACTGTATATATATATATATATATATATATATATATATATATATATATATATATATATATATATATATATATATATATATATATATATATATATATATATATATATATATATATATATATGTATATATAATAACACGCATATTTTTCGACACTCGCATCTCGAGTGTTTATTTAAGAACGTATGTTTCGTGTTGCTTTTTTCATGACGCATGTACAATAATACAATAATACTATTGTTTATTTAAATCAAGATTAATTTTATTATTGCTATAAAATGTTTCCAAATAATTCAGAAATTCAAATTTATAATTGAATTATATTTTTAATCATTATTAAATCTAGATACGAAGAAGTTGGCTCTTACGTCAGAGTCGTCTTTGGTGTAGCGGTTAGCATGCTGGACTAGATATCCAGAGGCCCGTGGTTCGATTCCTGGTTGACGAGTAAATTTTTTCATATCAGTATTAGATTAAAAATCTAATGACATTGGTCTATAAAGTATACGCTAGTCTTCTTCTCTTTGTCTTACATAACCGAAATGGAATTTGGACAAACATTGTATTATTGTTGATGCTTAAGTATACACAAATAAATATCTGTAGAAAAGGTTTAGAAAATATTTTTCGATTCATATCCCCGAGGGGGAACATCGACCATATATTCTGTATACTCTATAATTTAGAGAAAAAAAGACAAGATAAAATTACTAATTCAGGTTTAACTGTACTACGGCGCCAAAAGTCACGATAACATTGCAAAATTTTATATTGATTTGTGCCTTAATGTTTCGGTTTTCCAAAAAAATGCTTCGGAAAAAGGCGGTTTACTAAGAAATTTTATTCGAAACATTTTTCCGAAAGGCGAATAAATAAAACACAAATTCAATTGTAAAATTTTGAAATGATAGTGTGATTTTTGACATCGTATGTACTACCAGAGGTGCCACATTTATCTCGACAAACAAACAAGTACGCAATATTGATTGGCATTTAAAAACTTGTACAGACATTTTTTATGGGACAGAATCACGTCCAAAAAACACCTTTAAATTCTTTAAATAAATATTATCTAACCTTTCTTTGACTATCATTTTTAAAAATATCTTTAACATCATATCTTGATAATGCCAATCAATTTATCAAATCTTTTTTATATAAAATGATTATTTATAATTGTATGAGTGAAAAATAATAAATTTTTTGACTACTTTGATTGACATCAAACACATTCTTGATATTAAATTATGTACCCAAACAGTATAAACTGTTGTAATTTCAATTTTTGCCATTATTAACCCGACTTCAAAAAGGAGGATGGTTCTCAATTCGTCTGTATTTTTTACTTTTTTTTTTTAATGTGTGTCCCATCAGAACTCCGTCATTTATGAACCGATTTTGAATTTTTTTGTTTGTTTTAAAGGGTTTGGTTCCCATTGGTCCCATTGTCACCAAATCGCATTCTGATGAGGGAATCCCCGGGAAATCGAGGAAAATCCTCAATTTATATAAGATAACCGATTTCTGCGAATTTTTTTTTTTTTTTGAAAGGGTATACTCATTCATAACGGGAAAATAAGAAAAATTTTTTTAAGAACCGACTTCAAAAAAATTTTTTACAAAAAAAAAAAACCGACCCAAAAAAAAAAAATTTTTACAAAAAATAACAAAATGCTTGCAAAAAAACTAAAAATCTGTTATAAAAAAATGCACTAAAAAATAAAAAAAAAAAATAAAAAACGGATAAAAAAAAAATGAACTAAAATTGGCACAAGAATATGCAATTATTTTTTTTACTTTTTAGTGCATCTTTTGTTATAGAATATTTGATTTTAGAAGTCGGGTTTCCATTTTGTCAAAATTGGTTTTATTGACATAATATCACCTTTAAACTCCACTCTTTTATTTTGATATATAATGATGATATTGGCAATAATTGGTAAGTTTCGACAGTTTACCTCTCGTGTATAGAATTATACTTATGGTGAGGTTAAAATTTAGTTTTATACAGGTAGGTATACAAAATCTAAAATTTTGAAAAGTTATATCTTTACTAATATAATAAAGCTGGAGAGTTTTTATATTTGTTTGTTTGAATGTGCTAATCTCTGGAACTGCCAATCCGATTTGAAAAATTTTTTGTGTGTATGATATCCGCATTCATGAGGACGGTTATAGGCTGTCTTAAAAATTGATATTTGTAAAGTAAGTCGGATGAAAAAATATATTCAATAGATATACAGGATGTCCTGAAGGCACGGACACATATGATGGTATGGATAGAAAATTGAATTCTGAGACGAAAAGTCTTTGACCATTTTTTAATCAGACGTACAGGTAATTAGTTATTAATTAAAGTAAGTAATTGTGTATTTAAAAAAAAAAATAATTAAAAGTGTTTAGTTTAAAAAAAAAACTAAACACTTTATTGAAAATAATTGAATTATAAATTATTTTCATAAAAATGAAATTTTGTTAATTTAGTAATTTTAATTAAAAGAGGTATTATGATGTATTTTTTAAAAGAAAAATAATGAAAACTAAATATACGGTACTTTAGAAAAAAAAATCCAAAGCAGAGTATTGTATGTGGAATTATGAAAATTGGAAAACGATCGGTGCTAACGCGATACACGTAAATATAAAAAAAATAACACGTTGAACCGAAAGTCTTTCAATAAAAGCTGGGCCCATTAAAAAGATAATATTGAGGTAGTAAGATCTTTACTATCCAGTAAGTGTCAAAGTTATCGACTAGTGATTCGAATCAGAAATACTGAAAATAAAAAAAAGTACAAAAAAAGAACAAAACAAAATATATGTAAAAATAAAATATATTTGAAATAAATAATTTTTCATTTAATATGTTGATAGTATAACTATCCTTAAAATACTAAGTTTGGTTGTACAAGTTATAAAAAAAATTACATGAATATGTACTAGATTGAACTGTAGTAAAAAGAAATATCGTATATAAAAAAAAAAGACACTACAGTAAAAAAAAATGTTCAAATATGTCTGATTTGCAAAAATATAAATATACACTACAAATTTAATTCAGATACATAGTTGTATATAAAGGGGACTTTACGATTCTGTAAAGAAAAACTACAAGGCCAAAAATACCAAGCGTATACAAAACAATATAGTTATAAATTGAAAAAGTCATTGCATATTCACATAAAATACATAAATTGTACAGCCAAAATGTGTATAGAATGTGTATTGAAATGTGACAAGTTTGAAAAACCACAAGTTTCGGAATGGTGAATTAAATAAATTATACAAAAAAAATATACTTAGATACAATCAGATAGAAACCATTAATTCGCCTATTCGATACTTCAGCACAATCCATAATAAATATTCAATTTGTAAATTGAAGAAATAAAAATTCAAAATACCATCTGATTAATTCATGTGAGACAACTACTTTTAGTAACTGTACTGAGCCAACTAATTTTAGTAACTGTCTTGAGACAAGTACTTTTTGTAACTGATTTGAAATATGTGCGGAAATATCGAAGTAAGCTTGGATATACGCAAGTCATATCCGATCTAAGTAAATGTTTGTTGAATAATAAAAATATGAAAACAAAATAATAATAAATTTTAAACAGTGGAGTACTAAAAAAAATTATTCTCCATAATCAACCAGAGGCACGCACTGGGTTACGACAGACACACGTACATGCAATCCCCACTACCATACTTACAAACACTCACTCACAGACGCTATTGGGCGTCTCTAATTGGTTACTTATTTTAATTAAGTCTCAGAATTCAATTTTCTATCTATACCTTCAGTTGTGTCCGTGACTTACGGTACATCCTGTATATATCCATAGGTCGCTGGTTCAAATCCGGGTGGAAGGAGACTTTTTTTTAAAATTATTTATTTTTAAAATTTGTTTTTATTTAATTTATTTAATTTATTTTAATTTGTAATGTAAGTCGGAAGAAAAAATATATTGTATACCTCGGTAATATTGGTAAAATGGAAAAATTTACCATGAGTTAAGTTGTAGGAAATTCTTCAATTTATCTTCTGACCATTGTTTTACTTTAATATATTTACAAAAATATGACCAAGTAGCCGAGCGGTCTAGCGCACAGTGTTGCTTGGAACTGGGAGGTTGCGAGTTCGAATCCCGGCAGTGGCAGTTTGTCAAATAAACTTAATGGGGCGGTTAATTGACTAAACTGTCAGCGTATGGACAAGAACGAAGCAATCGATTATGCTTGTGAAGATTTGAACTCCAGATGAATATTCTGTCAAAGTTAGCTGCCGCACAACCTACCTAGGAGTCGGTCTACATATAAATTTCTTGTCTTTGAGGGATCGTTCAAAAAGTTCAAGAAAAGTTTACTTTCCAGACTTCGACTTCCTCCCCACTATTACTACTAAACCGTATCAAAGAAAGGAGATTTCAGTCCGCTGAAAAAACACGTTTGAAGTCAATGGATTTGTAAAATAACGTCAATATAAAGAAGGAAGGAATCGTCCCGTGATCTACAGGACGCTAAAGATTAGGAACCTCTAATCTAGATGGATTCATGACCATATCATTGCATTGTCATTATAAATACATTGTTTTGTCATCATAGTACTACCTTAACAATACCGATGAATATTTATTGTATTGAAGGTCTAATGTGATTGTTTACACTCCTTCGATTTAATCAACAGTTTTAACATGGAAGAAACTGTCGTCATCAACAACAGCATCAACATCAACAATGCAAAATAAATGTGGGCATGCTTTGAAAAGTGGGCTTGTGAGTAATGCAAAAATATTCATAGGATCTATTAAACCTCGCAACACAATGTACTATAAGCCACAAAAGTCGTGTTCTTTTTTCAAAAAATTATAATTAATTTATGCCTTTATTCATTCGATTTTTGGGAAAATGTTTCGAATAAAAGTTGTTAGTATATTTATAATGAACAACTTATATCCATAAGATTTTTTCGAAAACCGAATGAATAATAGGGACTACAGAGGTGCAACCTGTGCAGGAACATTTTAAGGACAGAACGTACGGTTATGGGTTGCTAGTCTGTATAGCTGTTGCAGAACAAAATTACATGTCCTTGATCTGGTTGCTGTAAAAATCAAAATTATTTCATATTTTGTGGGAGAAGTTTAATTAATGTTGCTATACAAGTTCCTCGTGTTTAGCGATATTTGCAACATATTATCTAAAATTTTATGTTTTCCTAATATTTTTTTAATGTTTTATGACATAGATTGTCAAAAAATGTGTAACAAAAAATGTCACACAACAAACTTGAAAAAACTGTAGAGGTACATAAAAATAAACTAGTAGATAAATAAACTACAAATTAAATGAGATAGACTAAGACAAGATGACAGGTGATTGAATTTTTAAGATAGAGTAATAAACTAATAAAGTAATATTGCCAATTTTGTTTGCACGTAGGCAAAATATTTTGTAGATGGAGTTTAATGTTACTGCACAATGTTCCGCGTTTGTTGCCTACTAAGGGACAAAATAATTATAAAATTTTGTAGAAAAAAACCATGACTTTTGTGGCCAAGTGTACCGGTGTGAATAATGACTGTATAAACCAATTTGATTAGCATTGTAACAACTAAATCACTTAATAGTATTTGTTTTGTGGGTATTGATAACATGTTAAATTTGTCATTTGATAATTTATAAGTCTAGACAAATGCAGGATTGTCTAAAAATAAAAATTATTTTATTTATCCTAATCAAATGAGGTGAAATAAATGATGTAATTGCAAAAGACTTTGTTTTGATATTCCAAGGGTATAAAATCTCGTGACCGCGCGTCAACATATTAAATATCAAAGGTTACGTGAAATCGGACATCACCAAAATCCGAAAATCCATTGGACTTTTGTAGCCAAATAATTTTTTTTACCAAATTTGAGTCACATTGACCATTTTCTACACAAAAACAAATGAAAATATCAACTAGCTGATTAAATTGCTTAAATAACCGGTATAAACTGAAAAAAAGTTTGTAAGAAAAGTTGTTTATTTTTAAAAGAGGAACATTTTTTGTCTTTTAATTTTTGTTCTATCTCCTATGATTTCAAAGATAGGTACCTTTGCCCATTTTGCCCAAACATGGTCAGATTTTGCCCATTCACGAATTTGACGTTACTTTTTAGCTCTAGGTAACACATCCAGAGCTTGCTAAGTCTTTCCGTTTTTGAGTTATCGTGTTATCGGACGGACGGACGAATTGACTAGTGTTTCAAGAGGCACGAGGTGAGGTTTATATACCAAAACTTTTTTTCTGTGATCAAAATTTTCAACCGTTACACAAACGGAACTAAGCTTAATATACCTTGGTATATATTATATACCAGGTATAATTATTACTTAAAGGAATAAACAAATAAACAATATATGAATATGCAATTCGTCGCCAATGCCGATAAAAGTCGTCACCAACCAGTGAGTGTTTGTAATTGACTTTGCATGAGAAAGATATGTTGACTATACAAAGTAATTATTATTATTATTACAGAATATTATTTAGATCCTGGTCTGAATTAAATACATTATGTTTTATGTGTATTCAGATTTGTTTAAAAGTATTCGAAAAATAAAATATTCAAAATAATTGATTCAAAATAATAATTCAACTACATCGGAACAATTTTTATGTAAAATGACAAATGTCTAAATTTTCAAAACCCAAACTAATATTTGGATTCTATACAAAAAGTGTCCATTGCAAAAATAAGTATACCGTACGTGTTGAAAAGCATTGCTAATAGAGAATCAATGTCAAATATTATTTACTATAATAACTAGTATACACAATATGCTTAATAAAGAAATAAAAATAGTGGGGGTATTCTTTAGTTCGTCTGTTGTGTTTGCTTGCTGGACTGTTTTGTACTCAGTATGCATTAACATGTAATGAGAGTGGGTTAAATATGTTCATTGTTGTCTTCCTAAGCTTAGCATTACTTCTAACAATTGAAAATTCTTTTTTGAATATCCCTTATTATTCGTATGTGGAATGTTTGAAAATAAATGATAGTATTCTATTAATATTAACGGTATAACATAAAACAACAATCCATACAAATTAAAAGAAAAATAAATCCCCAAAATGAAAAAAAAAATTGAATTCCGAAAAATTTATCGTCAATAAATAATTAACTACAAGCTGCTGCTATAATCCTCTCTTCATTTTTTTGTGGGGCTTCATCATCTTTATCTTTGTGGCAGTCTTTGCAACTAGATATACAACCCCATTTTTCAAAACAGCTATTAATATGAGTAACTCGAATGGTTGGCGATTGCCTATCCTCAAATGCGACACATTCCTGTGCCGAATGTCCCCCAAAGTACCATTTAATAATTTGCACTTTTTCTATTATGTGTAATAACCCACTGTTGAAATACGGTAATACCATTAAAACACACAACCAAATATTTCTCATACATTCACATACGTAATAATAAATATTATCAATTATAATGTGCATCATAACTCCCCACTCTTAAATGATATCAAACAAACACCATGCAGGCATACACCAAAAGCTATAGCCAGATGTATGTTAAGTATGTGTATATATGGTTTTATAGTAAATATTTTATTTATTTATTTAACATTGATTTCCTATTTGAAATGCTTTTGAAAACGGTCTGTATAATATTTTAACATAATTGAGAGTATAAAATACTGTTTATATTATTTTTTACCAAGGTACAACATACATATGTAGTAAACAAATGTATCTATTATATACAGTAATTTATGTTTGAATTTAGATTGGGAAGAATTAAACTCAAATTTAATTTGTAAACTATTTAACTTATGTTTTACGTTCCAAAATAAAGTTATTTCTTTTATCATTTCCCTCTAGCGGAATCTGCATTGACCAATTTAACCCAGTCACGAACTTGAAATGACTTTTTAGTTCTAGAACTCAGTTGTAGCTCAATTGCTCTTTTCGTTTTGACGGATAGGCTGGTTCGCATTTTTTACGAGGGTAAATATTTTATTTTTTGAAAAAGTTGAAGTAATATTGTAGGAAATAACAATTTTTTTATAGCTTCAATAGTTTAGGGAGAAAAAGCGAAATAGTTAGTTTTGACAGAAATCGACTGGGAAATCTCTTAATTTTTCGATAGTACTGCCTAAACTGTTGACTCGAAGAAAAAATTGTTCTTACAAAAAATGTGAGGATTTACATTTCCTATATAATTTTTCTGAACACTTTTTCCAACAAACTGAACGGTTGGGGAGATATCAAGGAAACACAAATATGTACCAATGTAAAAAAAAAATTGCGGCACGGATCGACGTAAGAAATTTTTAAAGATGACTTAAATTTCATTCTAAGTACTATATTATTAATATTGTTCTTTTTCAGTAATCATACGGAATATTTGAATTTCATTGCAAAGCCGCGCATCATACAACAAATGTTGACCTTCAGAAACACCCAACATAATATTAAAAACACTTATTATATATGTTGTCGTACGTACTATCTACATTCCATGTAAGTACTAAGTTTCATCTCAATCTGATGAGTTACCAATAAATTCATGAACATGAACAAACATAGAAATGTTATTCATCGATTCATTAATTGACAAAATTAAAAACATTATTTTGTACAGTGTGTTCATTTGAAAAGTTTTCACCTAAATATTTTTTTAAATATGCATTTTAGAAAAAAGTATTTCAAACAAAAGTTGCTTATATAAAGAGTATAAAAGATGTACGAGCACCGAGGCTTTAATGCATATGTAATAAGTATCTTGGTACAATGACCTCCACAAATTGATGACAGTTTTTAAATTTTCTAATATAATTGGTGCCTTATTGATTCGGTTTTCGAAAAAATGCTTCGATTAAAAGTTGTTCATTATAAATATAGTAACAACTTTTATTCGAAAGTTTTTTTTCGAAAACCGAATGAATTTTTAATTTTCGATTATAAAATTAATTTCGATTATAAACATCAACTTTTGACGCCAAGTGTACCAATAAAACGTAAAGTAAATAGTACAGATACGCACTGATACTGAACTCATTATATGCAAAGTGTTTAAACAATAAAGTCAGTTAATTTATTCTTTAAAATCATTTTACAAAAAACGTATATTTCATTGAGCTTTGCGTCCTTTGAGCGCACTCTAAAGGAGAGATGGAGTTTTTAAGATATTTTTATTCCAAACAGCACAGAGGTCATGATTCCAATTTTGTTTATTTTAAAAATATAAATATTTATTTAATTCTCAAAATTTTTATTAGCAGTTTCAAATAATCCAACTACTTATTATTAATTATTACTAATTTCAAGGTATATAAAATCACTTCAAAATTTAAAGAATTTTTTTTTTTGTATAACCTTGGTATGTCAATATATGGACATTAAAATAAATTTTAAATGTCATAAATCTATATTATTTTACAAGCACATCATCTTATATGTGATACGACGCTGTTATATTGTTATCAACGTCGTTTATGTACGTACACTCCCGTTAATAAAAATTGAACCAGTAAGTAACATTCTAAGCCTATATAACATTAAATATATGTATAATATTACATACAGTTACAATAAGACAGTTTAAATTTTTATAAACGAGAGTGTACATTAATCAATCAATTTATTAATTAATATGCATGATGATTATAAAACGGAAATAAAAACACAATTTTAATTAATCAATAAATCAATAATCAATATCTGATTGCATGGGATTGGCATTGAGAGATAGGAAATGCGTCATTTGTTTGAGTGATCTTCCGCCAAATTTCCACAGCAGCTAATATTCACGTCGGTATATATATATATATATATATATATATATATATATATATATATATATATATATATATATATATATTTATATTTATATATATATATATATGTATATATATATATATATAATATATACCGACGTGAATATTAGCTGCTGTGGAAATTAAGCGGAAGTGTCGATAAATATTTGAAGTAGTGGAAGCGTTGGGAAATTACATTGCGACTTTTAGTTTTAAAATAACGGGAGCCGAAGATATTAAAATAAAACGGAGGTGAAGGAACAAGTATAAGCAAGTTAATTTTAATTCCTTCCTTGAGAAAATGTGCTTCCCATCATGACGAATCGTTAGGCGACGTTGTTTCTACTTGTCGAATATTTGAACTTCATTGTCTAAATTATAAAATCTCCTCCGTCTTTTGTCCCAGTTACTCGTTCTCAAAATCCATTCAATTTTTGCAAATGAAAAGGTTTATTAATATAGAGAATGCCCGGCGGATGATTGGTGAAGATTGGAAAAATGGATTTTTTATATTTCTCTCTGAAAGGATTGAATCTATATAAAGAAATTTTCAAACAAAATTTAAACTACAAGACCTTTTTTACCTATTCGTATTCCAATTTTGTTTCCTAGGTCGCTACTGATCAGAAAGTATTTACAGACAGAATTCGTTGAGATTTTTAATGAATTTATTTTCTGATTTGTGAAATTAAATAATGACTGTTTATTCATTATTATTATTATTTTTATGATGAAAGATCGTTTAACTAGAAATCCTTCACAGTTTTCGACATTTTTAGACTTTTCAGTAAAAATTTCAATCAAGTTATTCTTTTTATACCCAGTTTATGTAAATATCCACGGTATATTAAGTTTGATCACTTCTTTGTAACGCATAAAAATATTGATCGTAGGCATGAATGTTTGGATATTAGATTATCAAATGATAATTAATGAGAACTCTAGCTTTTTGAAATAAAATTTCAAATTCGTTCCAATACCTAGTTCCAATCAGTTTTTGTATTATAAATACGTATTTCGACTACAAAGCAGTCATCATCGGTATAAATTAGCTAGTCGTGATTTACTCTTTGAGAATTAGAAATAAATATAAAATAGAGATCAATAGACAAACATAAATAAATAAAAAATTAAACAAAATAAATTAAAATATAATAAATTTTATTGAAATTACTCTTGTTAAAATTACTTTCATTCGATTTACTCTTGTTTGCATCACTCTTATTAAAATTACTCTTAAATTGTCTCAGGATATGTTATTCGTTGCTAATTTGGTGACACTTTCATCGGACACATATGTGTTCGTAAAATGACCGAATTCAGCCATTTCTGCATGTCCGTTCGCCCCGCCCGTCTGTCCGTGAACACGAAAACTCAAGAAGGATATAACAAGCTGTACTTTTTTTATGTGTTCTAGAGCAAAAAAGTAAGGACAACTTTGTTAATGCGTAAAATCGGAAAGTGTTTTATTCTGCCAGGGGAGAAAGTATACATCTTTGAAAACCTTAAGCGATAGAAAAAAATTTGTTACCAAAAAATCTTCTTTTTTTTTAAATAAATAAAGTTTGTTTGAAAAAATGTTTTATAAACTCAATAGTTTTCTCATAAATTGTGATTAGATGTTCCTCGGAAAGCAAATTGTTAACAATTCAATAATTGATATACAACTCAGTATATACTGGGTATTCAAACAATTCACTTCGTTAATTGTTACAACACTTGTTTTTATTTAATATTTATGTTTTTGGTTTAATATTTATCATTTGTTAAACAATGTTACTAAAATATTTTTATACGAGTATGTCCTCCAAAATATGTTTTTAATTTGATTTTTTTTAAATAATATTTTGGAAATTTATGGAAACTTATATCATACTTTATTCTTTTTGAAGATTTATAGTTCAGTAAACAACAATTTCCAGACATTATAAAATAAAATAAACGTTTTTTTTATAATGAAAAATGCACAAATCATATACAAGTAAATATATTTTTTTTCTTCTTTGTTTACATGCACCAATGGTTTTATTTAAACGCTAGATAGAGTCTCTCTTTGCCAGAATCTGCAATATATTATCTGCAATATAATAGTCGTGTTACATTGATTCTCAACCACGGTGCCGCGGCACTTTTGTGTGCCACCAAATTCATAAAGTGTGCCACCAAATTTTAGAAATATACATAATAAGTATTAACCAGCATAAAAACGAAAAAAAGATCGAGACTGTTAAATGTAGAAAACGATATGAGAATAGCATTGTCATTTTTACGACCAAATATAAATGAAATTATCAAAAAACATCAAGCTCTAATTTCTCATTAAAAGTATTCTTATTATTAACTTGTAATAAATCCCTTAATAAACGTACTGTTGTTTTTGTAGTACATATTATTTTATTTTACATTCAAAATTATGATCATAAACTATTTTACACAGTGTACTATAGGTAAGTAAACGACTTTTAAACTTATCGTTTTCTTTGTGTGCCGTCAAATTTTGAAATCGTTAAAAGTGTGTCGCGACAAAAAACAAGGTTGAGAATCACTGCCTTAGTAGAATGAGCAACATACTAAGTATATCTAACTTAATTCTCGTATAGTTTTCTAGGACACTGGACATATACTTAGTCCATATTGTGACGATAATTTTGTGTTTGCTTTGATTTTTGCAAATTGAAATACAAAACAATATTATACGTTAGAGAATGGAAAGATGAATGATCGTTATTATTTTGGTAAATAGCTACGCCAACAGATCTTACATTAGAACATTTAAGTTTGACTATACAGTTGAAATTAGACACAAGAATGTCTTCATCATTATTACTCCATATTTCTGATACAAGAAGAATATTAGAATAATGCGCCACATTATCATTGGTTTCATTTTTATGGGCTCGTAAACATTTTATATTGTATACTGGCCTGGTCTTGATAAATTCTACTAACTCTGATTCTAATGGATTTAATGCAAGTGTTGCAAACTAATTTTAACGGAACAAGTGACGTTGGTTTTGTTCTACCATGATAAAATGTCGAATCATTGGTTTTAGATCCAATATATAATTTTTCAATTGTAGTTTTTCACAACTATATCATTTTATTAAACTTTTGTGTCTTAATAGTAGATATGACCTTATTTAATATTGTTTTGATAAATTATTTAAAAAAGTAGTATAACTTCTTACGTGCGTTCATAAGTACACACAAACACTTTTTTTAGACTGACTGAATTGCTTATTTTACTAAGGATTTAGTTGTTCTGAATAGCACCATTGACTAATTGTTATCGCTTCTATATTCATTACAACTTAATGCTTCCCATAACGAAGTTTCAAAGATATCATGATGCATGTGTATACATAGAAGAAAGATAACAAACATATCATAATCATTAAATAATATTATATTCAAAAGATTTTCATACATTTTATAATAATTATCATAAAAAAGAAAGTAAAATAATCTTATATGTGAAATAATAATAGTGTAATGATTCATATACACCGTGTAACGGAGAAACCGTGTTTTTATTTAACGTAGGCGTTTACTCAAGCTCTATGTATCTTTTGTAAATTTATTGTATTTTCAAATTATATTATAGATTATTTAATTTAATTATATTATAGAGACAAAACAATTAATTTATTAAACAAATGCTATTATAAGAAACAAAAAACTATATAAATTTAAAATAATAATTATAATTTGTTAATTAAAATTCTTAATTAAAAAATATATTATTTAATTATAAAAAAACATTTTATTTAAATTAAAAGAATAAATATAATATAATTTAAAAATACAATAATACTACAATAAGTTTACAAAAAATGCATAGAGCTTGAGTAAACGTCTACTTTAAATAAAAACGAGGTATTTCCGTTACACGGTGTATATATGAATACGCTAGTCAGTTACGTATCAAATCAGGGGGTATGATGCAAAAGGTGGTGTAGTATTTTTTATTTTTCTAACTTGCAGGTATGGGTACAAAAATGTAAAAAACAAAATGCAAACACGGACAACCTCGATACAACTTTTGGTAGCCCAAAAACCTCGGAATTTTCCGACTTTTTTAGGTTGGAACCAAAAATTTATACGTCTGATCATTTAAAAAACTACCACTTCAATATTTCTCTTAGAGTACTCATTTCCAGGCTACAGACTAATATATAGCACTAATCTCAGTTTTTGGAAAAAATCGCCGTTTTTGACCGTACTTTTAGACTATACTACTTAACCGAATTGTTAAGTTGTGGTCTTCATTCGACGCATAATTTAAAGTTTTTTAATTGATTATAACATGACTTTTTCGCTTTGATGCACCATATAGAAGTTATAGGCACAAGACCAGGTTTTTTAGCTGCCAAAACTTGTCCCGAGGTCGTCCGTGATAGCATTTTTGTTTTAACATGTTTGTGCCCATATATGAAAGTTAAAAAAAAATAAAAAATACTACACCAGCTTTTGCATCATACAATACCTCTACCGACTGGCGTATAAACTGTGTGTATAGACTTTTGTCACATAGGTATAATAATAGTTATAATTAAAATCAATGAGACACATTGTCCTTGAACGGCTATTTATAAAAATATGTTAATATGTTAATGTTAATGTGCTCTATTTCAAAGAAAGAATTAAGAAAATTATACACAAACATGACGTTTATCTAATAACATTGTGTGAACACCACACAATTTAATTATATAGATTAAAAGGCTACAATGACTGCAGCTCTATTCGTAAGATTGCATAGTCTGATTGACCTCGAATTTTGTTGGTCTAGTATATGATACTATGTTAAAATTATCCAAAAATGATTTTTGGCTGTTTTGAATTATTTTCAAGATATTGTATTTTAAAATTATTTAAAAACATTTTGTATAAAAATTTTAAGCAATCGAAAGATTCGATTAGAAAGTAAACTTTTTGAGATATCGTTAAATATCGCGAATGTTGCATTAAGGTATTTGTCTTGCAATAACCGTGTTATAAAGTTTCAGCTCAAATCCCACATCAAGTATATGAATTGATTGACATTGAATTTGTAGGACGATAATTTTTTCTCGTTCTTCACTTGATTATCTTACAATTAAACATAAAAATAACTCAAAATTTTCTGGAAGCCGTTGAACATGTCGATTTGACCGTTCATCCAAAGTTTACAAGCAACAGGTTATTTCTAAGTTTAATTGTAAGATAATCAAGTGATGATCGAGAAAAAATTTTTGTCCTACAAATTCAATAGAATGGGCTCCGAGTCTCTCATCCTTAATGTTCAACGGCTTACAGAAAATTACGATACCATTTTCCAAAATTTTATAATTATAAAAGTTGGGCGTCTTGTCAATACGAAGCTACTTACAAAGTACCAGCTTGATGCTCATCATCCTGAAAAAACCCTTTGATTTCCCGGACCAAGTGTGCTATCTCAAATTAAAGTTTTGATCATAGCAAAACCAATTAAAATTATGTTAAAATGCGTCATTCTAGTTCATCATTCTATCAATCAACGTTTGTTCGACATTACTCTGAACTATATGCATAGAAAATGAAGTGATGCCAGACTAATTTGATAACACCTAGCCCCAGCATGTAACTTTTAGCCGTGTCTTTTGCTAAAAACTTCTGATCGTAATCCCATTTGCGGGTCTCTAGTAGCCATATCCATTTTTAGAATATATATAATGTATAATATATAAATAAACTATAAATATTTTTTTGGTGTAGGTGTTTTTTATAAAACTGACTCATTTTTGTTATAAATAAATAATAAAAACTGTTTTTCTTTTTGTAATTAATATTATATAAAATATAAAATGATAAATATAGTAGTTCATTCATTAATTAATTATTTTACTTCAATTAGTACTATTTCAAATGGAAATAAAATTTATATGAATACTTTTTACAAATAACCATGCAGACTATCCAGATGAATTGCTTTTAGGTTGTCCTGGTACCAGATTCTGTATTTTAAGTGAGATTGCTCGCTTTCATCGCATTTTCATCTCACGTGAGTTTACTCGCATGATTCTGTAAGGTTGCAGTGAAAATACGAAATGACTGCGTGAGATAATTTGGATCATAGATAATATATAGTAGTTATCTCTATGAATATAGTAGTGATTGACATTGGCATCCGTGTAAAAATAAACAGCTTTGCTTTGATTGTTTAATTTTTCAATATTTCAATTTTTCAACATGAATGTGACTGATAAACAAAAGCAAATAATTTTAAATTTCATGGGTGCCCATCCCGAATTTGGACGAGATAGATTGTGGAGGTAGATAGATAACCAAAGAATACCTTCATTATATATGTTGTCTTTGACATTACCATGAAGAATAATTATCTATTCTTCATGGTAATGCAATTTCAATTCAAACTTAATATTACCACAATAATACAACGAAATCTCATATCAAGCTAGTGATTCTGTAACTGAAACCTGGTGAAAATACTAAATGTGAGCACTTCTCTCGATCCCGTAACTTTCATCATAGTGAAAATGTGAGCCATCTCACGTGAGTTTGTTCGACAAGGAATTTCTTAACGGATCAAGAGAGAAAGGAAAGAAGTAGAGAGAGAGAGAAATAATCGATGGCTTAAAACGACGCATGGGAATGTCCATGAAGAATATTTATCTATTCTTTATGGACTTCTGGTGGCGTCTAAGTTATGTCTATATAATAATATGGAAGTTAATTGAATTACTTCATAAACTTGTTTTTCTGAATAAATAAAATATGATGTAACCAATCCATTTTCATATCCATTTTTTTCTTCAAATTTCATGTCTGGTGTTCGACAAGGGTATAGTAAGAAACGCAGAAAACTTGAAAGTAAAAAGATTATTTACTAAGAGGATTTTTGACCAAAAAAAAAACTGTGGTACCGCATATCAATTGATGAGCTAAAAAAAATTAATAATTAATGAATATAACTTTATAAGCGAAAACTTTTTTTCAGATATGAAAAATTTTACTGTATAATTATTAATTATTATGTCAAAATGATCAATCAAAAATAAAGTAGAAGAAAAAATGAATAATTAACAAACGTTCATTAATAATTCACTCAAACATTATAATTTCTATTAAACTTTTATCATATTTTTTTAATTGAAAATGTGTAAATTTATTTTTTTTTTAAACAATATTAAAAGTTCACGGTATTATTTTTTATTATATCTCACATTGTCGGCATATTGTGTAAACATGAAAAGTTCCATGAAGTACCTAAGCATTTCGTCGAAGCTCATCATACTTCAACGGATAGTTTCAAACATAATCTACCTTACATTATATCGTAGGGTCATTTTGAAATCGTCATTTCACGAAGATTAAATTGTTTCCATGTATAAAATTACAAATTCTGACTATGACAGCCGAAATTAAAGCTTTAATTATTGCTCATTGTGATAAATTTTATGAAATAATATTCAAATAATATTTCTTCGGTAATCGTATGTTTAATATATCTAATATTTCGTGTAGTAGTACACTGTAAGCGCACAAGGCCAAAAACCCTTAAACTCAACCCTGCGCACACCCGTGCTCTAGATTTTTACTTGATAATTAATGAATTTACAATATTATTGTATTTTTGTTATTATAACATGTATATATATTTATATATATATATATATATATATATATATATATATATATATATATATATATATATATATATATGTATATATATATATATATATATATATATATATTATATATATATATATATAAACGCAAGTAAAGAATTATCTAAACTTTTAATTGGTTTTACTACAAACTTTTCCATGTGATAGAAGTTTTTTAATTGTAAAATATTTTAATTCAGTTATAATCATATTTAAAAAATGTCATTTTTATTTATTATGAACTAAATCATCATTCTATTATTCGTTAATTTAAAAAAATTCTACAAGTCTAATCACCCGATTCCTACATTGACTAAATCAAATTTTAATTATTTCAGGGCTTATGTTTTTCCGTAAAATGATCACTTTTAGCCACATTCTAATGGTTTCTCTAGCCGGAGATTCTTGATTTTCCAACTTCCATTCATTTGCCTTCTTCCATTTACCAATGTGAATGCGGTAATCAGATTTCCACATCTGGTCGCCTTAATTCAGCTGCATCCTTTGTAAATTCAATATTAAATTAAACAGTGTTTTAGTGTCTCGTATAAAATAGTTTCAGTTTATCAATTTCTTCTTGTTGTTAAGCCGCTTTTCCTTTCATCTATAACCTTCATAATTTATGGACATTTGATTATAATATTTTATCCTTGATCTCACATGAACTTATTGTAAAATGTTCATCCACTTGTGAAGATTGTACCGTTTAAAAACATAACTAATTAATGAAAAATTATTATATTAAATTTATTCATAATAATAATTGAAGGTTGAACATTAAAAACGTAATAAAGATAATTTAATAATTTTTTTTTTTAATATTAATAAATTTACCTATTTCAAGAAAACATAAAATCATGCTGGTTTGTTTATAAATTAATTAAATTAACACAAAAAAAAACAAGTACATACTGCACAAATCTAATTATCGGATCAGATCTGTATTATCTCTATAGTCTAAAAGGAATCGGTGCATGAATGCCAGAAACTATTCCATCCGTATTTGTTTGTTTATCCACTTTTCAGTATCTTGTATTCCGTATTTGTTCAATATTCTGTATTTGCTTTGCCAGTGACGTTATCTGTACCAGTTTAGGCGCATGCGCGTGAATGGTTACGAATAAGTTTTGTGTAAAGTTACAAATTCGGTGTAGTATCTGTAGACACACGTTGAGTTAGGACATTTATTCTAGGGAAAATGTAAACCAGTCCAAGTAGCCGAGCGGTCTAAGGTGTTATATCTGCACAGAATGCATACTTGGAAACTGGGAGGTTATGGGTTCGAATCCCGACATCGGCAGTTTGCCAATTATTAAGAAAAAACAAGGGGGCAGATAATTGACTAAACTGTCGGCGTATGGACAAGAACCAAGTAACAGCCTATGCTTGAGAAGGTTTTCTGCAGTTTCCTTCGCGAGCTCCAGATGAATATCGGCCTCGTTTCTAACATAGTCGGCTGCAGCCGCATATCCCACCAATTCCTAATCTTTGCACACAAAAATTCCTTCCACTACACTCACATCCTTAGGCATCACAATGGAATCTATGGTCGAAGTGTAGCCCGCCCAGGGCAATCTACAATCTATCTACAATGTAGTGCGTTTAAACAAAAATGTTACAATAGTGGAACAATTTTGCAATTTATCTGGTTTATTTATTAATCAAAAGCCTTTGTTCAAAAAGTAGGCAAATATTAGTTAACCTTTTTATTGTTTAAAGTTTTTACTCATATCAGATTTAATGCTTCAGTGAGCTGAGACAAAATTGATGTACGTCACGTATTTTATATTATTTTATTGTGTTGACCAGCAAAAAAAATTATGCCAATCTTATCAAATGAGTAAATGAACTTTAAATAATGATAATACTTTGAGACAATTAGTCTCCAGCTAAATCAGGACGTTTTCAATTTGGTCGTCTTGAATTTTTTCTAGCACTGAAGTATTTAATGAGTTTTTCATAAAACTCATAGTTTCCGTAAAAGAAACGCTTTTGCACCATGAGAATGGTAATTTTTTGAAAATTGTTAAAAATGGAAAAAACGATGGATTTTAAAAAAAATTACAAGATACTGTTTTTGCTTAGTTTTATTTAAAAAAAATGAAAATAACAACCAACTGAGTTAATTGCTTAAATACCCGGTATATTCTGAGTTTATGGAAAAAAATTCAAACAGAAGTTGTGTATTAAAAAGGAACATATTCTATGTCTTACCGTATTAATGATGGACAGTTTTGTCCTTTTTTCCCAAACATGGTCCGATTTTACCCATTCCTCACTTTTTAGTTCTAAATCACAAATAAAATTTCAGTTCGTTATCTTTTTTCGTTTTAGAGTTATCCTGTTTATTGACAGACGTACGGGCGGACAAACAGATATGCCGAAATATTAAGTCATTTTATGAGTTTTTTTCTATATTTTCCCGTTACAAAGTCGGAACTAAACATAATATACCCTTGTACACCCCTGTTCATAAAAATTTAACCACCAGTAGGTCATATTCTAAGCGTATATATTATATTACATACAGTAGCACTTAGAATGTTTCGACTGGTTCAATTTTTATGAACAGGAGTGTATATATCATATTTACCGGATCTAAAAATCAAGAGTTCCTTTGATAATCATAAATAGGGGAAATTTTCACACAAATCTACGTCAAAAGATTTAAATAAAAAACAATTTCCGCAATTTATTTCACATGAACATCTTATACTTTTAAACTGAACAAATGACTGTATGCCTATTTGCATAGTTATTTGACATTTTCAAATCACACACCCAAAAAATTTGAAAGATGATTTGTGTATTCATTATTTTGTATAATTGTGAATGTCATGTTTTCAACAAACCTTATATTTTATTAATGCGGAAGAAACACATATATTTAAATACTGATTATACTTATTCGATTATCAAATGATAATTAATGAGAACTGTTTTTGAACAAAAATTTCAAATTCGTCCTAATACCTACATCAGTAAATTACGACTAGCTAATTTATACTGATGCTGACTACTTTGTAGTCGAAATACGTATTTATAATACAAAAACTGGTCTAGGTATTGGGAAGAATTTGAAATTTTAATTCAAAAACCTACAGTTCCCATTAATTATCATTTGATAATCTAATATTTGATATTATGAATTTGTTCGTATGATTAACCGATTTCGACGATGTTTAGGACGTTGTTTGATGGATAGGACACGAAATATTAGCATAAAAGCTATTTTCGTGACCTTTGATGTGTAACATCAAGACTTTCAGCGAGCTTACATAATACTTTTTGTCAGTTTTTAGAATATAACAACAACGGTTTATGCAAAAACTGGCATTGAGAAAATTAAAGTTTTCCGATTTTTCCCGTAAGTTTCAAGTTATTCCGCGTCGAATGCTATAAAACGATATCCTTCTAGCATGTCTAGAAGAGGGTTATAATTTTTATACGTCAGCCATTGAGTTACACAAAGGGCTGTATATATTATATGATAATTTAAAATATTGTAAATTAATTTATCTACCCCAATTTCGACATAAGTTTTGAAGATATATATTAAACAATATTGATTACAAATCCTGTTTTGAATATTCCATCTATGTAAACAAAAAATTAGTTACATAGAAGCTGCGTCAAATTAGTGAATTTCTTTGGAATACATAAACCACTCTCTAGCGGTCACAACTTTAGTCTGATCAAAATGGAATGTCGTATCGGATATGATTTTAGTATTTGTAAGGCCAATTTTATTAATAAATGACATAGATCAAGGGGGGGGGGGCATAGAGAAAGAAGAAAACAAAATATAAATTATCTCTCTTAATATTACAACAATCGAAAAATTTAAAAGGAGTAAAATTGTAGAAAACTATGTTTGCTACAATTCACTACCCAATCACTTTTCTCAAAGTCTAATATTTACAGAGATATTTAGAATTTTAACTCTCAATCTCAAGTATTAGTGTAACAGAAAAATAATAAGTAACAAAATGACAGTAAAACTTAATACCTACAACTTTACTTCTTATAAATTTTTAGATTTTTCCAATATTAATGAAGAAATTAAAGAGAGTTAATTAATAGAAGAAAATATTTTCCGAAATTTTGTGTTTCTCCCTCCCTCTAAACACCCTCCTATCTCTTCGCCTGATTTTGCTCATTAACGAACTTGACCGTTCAAACACCAAAAGCACCTCATATACCCAATTTCATTCCAATCTGGTTAAAATAGTCAATCATAGAAAATCAAACCGGTTTTTTGTCCTGGTTATATTGCACAGTGCTGGAACGTCCTTAAGCTACAACTTACCATATATAATATATCATATATCTAATCTTTCAAACTGCTTTATTTTTGTGCGCAAATGATTTAAGTGTTTTGGTTGTGGCTTATATCATGTCTTTGGGTGGTCTTCGTTTTTTTATAATGAATTGTATTCTATTGGATGTTGTAGAAAAATGAGAGAATCGAGGAAGAAAGTGGAGGTGTGTGCTATTATCCACTTGGTTCGACTCACCCTGAATATATACATATATATATATATATATATATATATATATATATATATATATATATATATATATATATATATATATATATATATATATATATATATATTTACATGTATATATAAATTTTACAGATGGTGATTTTCAACATCTACTAGGTAGGATCCATGAACATTTGAAGAAATTTTGAAGTCGGTACGAGACCAATAGCTCTATTTCCTTTCAGGAAATTCGCTAAAAAGATCACAACCATATGTTTTCTTTCAATACAAAAAATACCTATTAGGTATACTACATACGCACATCAAATAAATCTTGAGAACCTTGTAAATTGTTACACAACATGTGTGAATCAGTAAAATTGTACAAATTTGATGAAATATCGTTGAAATATGTTTGTTGGATATTTGTTTGACCGTGACATGTCGATGTCATCTGAATTGGTTCTCTTATGCAATATCGTAATTTTCTACATAATTGAATGAATTGATTAACATAATGCGTCTATTTTGGTGCCAAAATAATGTTATGTAATTATATATCACATTGATTATGTCAATTTCATGTCGAACATAATGAATGCACCAGGTGATTCATTAAAAACTAGTTAACATCTATCAAATCTATTATGCAATATTTTCGCAAATTAAAAGCTAGCTCAGTGATTCTCAAGCACTGTGTGTCGCCAAATTCTTAAAGTGTGCCACCAAATTTTAGAAAATGCATATAGTAAGTTTTAACCAACATTAAAACGAAAAAAAAATATCGAGACTGTTAAATGTAGAAGACGATATGAGAGTAACATTGTCATTGTTACGACCAAATATAAATGAAATTATCAAAAAACATCAAGCTCAAATTTCTCATTAAAAGTATTCTTATTATTAACTTGTAATGAATCCCTCAATAAACGTACAGTTGTTTTTGTAGTACATATTATTTTATTTTACATTCAAAACTATTATCATAAATTATTTTACACACTGTATTATGGGTAAGTAAACAACTTTTAAACTTATCTTTTTCTTGGTGTGCCGTGAAATTTTGAAATCGTTAAAAGTGTGCCGCGACAAAAAAAAGGTTGAGAATCACTGCGTTAGCTCATTACGATTTCAATGTTGACATAACTTAACTTGTCTAGAAAACGGTTTATAGATACCCAAATCAGAAAAAAGAATAATAATAATAATAATACTAATAATAATAATAATAATATTTATTCGTCCTTTTTCAACAATACATTATTGTACAGAGCATTTCATACTTCAGGATTGGGCAACTGAAGGGAAAAGGAGGGTGTGCAGATATGGCTGACTTTATTAGGGACTATCCCGATATCTACCTTAGTGCAATCCTCATGGATCACCATAGAAAACTATAGGCAGGATAGCCGAATAATAATTTTTGAAATTATACTTCGTTTGGCGCGTTTTGAGAATCCGATCAGAGTGTATTTTCAACGAATCGCTGATATAAAACTCGACTGATGTAGCACTAGCTGGATCGATATTGCACAGTTTTCTACCTGCTCTATTATGCAGTGCCTGGCAGACATTTAGTAAAAAATGTGTGTCATATAGTTGAAAGACAAAATTTATATAGTCTTTCTATTTATTTATAGTCTTCTGATTCTAATGTAAATAATGCCAATAATAATTCAATGCGTCTTTCAAACTCTAATATTAACGGGAGAAGTGACGCTGGTTCTGTTTAACCATGATTAAATATAGAATCACTGGTTTTAGATACAATAAATAATTTTTCTATCGTAGTTTTTCACTACTATCTCATTTTATTAAACTTTTGTGTCTGATTAGTAGTGTTGACCTTTTTATTTAATATTATTTTAATAAATTATTTAAAAAGAAGTATAACTTCTTACGTGCGTACATAAGTACACACACACTATTTTTTTATGTATAAATAGTCACTCTTTGATCATTAAGATCATAACTCGCGGATACGGGACTATATGAGGCTTTTTCAGTATTTAAAATAAGGTTGAATCCTTATTTGTCTGAGGTATACAAGCAGTGCAAATATATTAATTAATATGCCTCATCTAAAACGTTAATTAAATTTTATTAATAATGGTGTGAAATATATTTGTTACAATACTTGTTGATATTTTAAAAATAGACATTAATTTTATAAATAGACAAGATATAACGGAAATGTCAGTAGCAAAAAGATATTGATGATTAACCAGAAAAAAAAAGTATAGACCAATTTGACTTGACTATCATAAAAAAAAAAATCAAAAATTCCAGTCTAGAAAAAATTCCACACCAAAAAAAAAAAATGAACTTATAAGAAGACATTTGATATGTGATGCCCACACGTAATTGGCGCCAGTACAAGTGGCTGCAAAACTTGATGATATTTTTTTTATGTATTATACTTGATTTGTGCCTTATTCATTGAGTTTTCAAAAAAAATTCCCGAATAAAAGTTGTTACTATATTTCTAAAGAACAACTTTTATCCAAAGCATTTTTTCGAAAACCGAAGCAATAAGGCACAAATCAATCAAAAAATTTAAACAAATAACATCAACTTTTGCAGCCACTTGTACCTATATTTAAATAAATGTATTAAATATAATTTTAATTTATTTTATAACAAAACTGTAAATAAAAAACAAGTTAAAAATATGTCGTTTTTATTTTTTTATAAATTCACAAAAGAATATGTTGATAATAACATTGGTATGTAATTTTTTTTTTTTTTTTGTTAATTTTTATTACGATATTAAAGTTATTATTAGTAGGAAATCCCAAAAATTTGACATTATAAACAAAATATTAAGTTCAACATCATTATGTGAAGAGCATATCCTGTTAAATATATTATAAGGAATCTTCTTATATAACTAACATTGAAACTATAAATCACTGTTTAGGAAACATAAAATTAAGTTCAAACATTATAACATGGACAGAAGTGATAAATAACATATCGTTAATTTTCTTGTAAACTTCCTTGAACGAAAATTGTTATAAAGGATAACATTGCGAGTAGATAGATAGACAAATTGTAGAGGCTGCCCTGGACGGGCTAAACTTCGACCATAAGGTCCATTGTGATGCCTAAGGATGTAAGGATATGTGTGGAGTGGAAGGAATTTTTGTTTATAGACTATGAATTGGTAAGATATGCGGCTATGATAGGAACTATGCCAATATCCATATGGAGTTCGTGAAGGAAACTGCTGAAAACCTTCTCAAGCATAGCCGGTTACTTCGTTCTTGTCCATAAGCCGACAGTTAAGTCAATGAACCGCCCAATTTTTAATGAAAGATGATAATTTGCAATTATAACACCAAAAATAATGAATAATCACTGCCAATTAACTAATTCATAACGATGATAACTACTTTGTAGTCGAAATACGTATTTATGAAATACAAATAATTATCTAGGAAATGGGGCAAATTCTCATCGGAGATATAATTACTGTATAATTGAATAAAAACTATTTTTAATGAATAATGAAACATTTAAATTATTTTCACATTTCCTAAAGTCATAAATTTCCATATATTAGCTAATAATTTTTTGGATTACCTAATATATTTATATAGCTTCTTTATTCACAAAAGAACTGATGAGCATATTTACATATTATGGATTGCCTTGGTGTTATTATTTACATTTTAACAGGCCATTTCCTGCCATTTAATGGTTTAACAACATATATTTGGTGTGAAGAACATAAATATATATTATTGATTTTATCCATTAAAACTCTGGTAATTTTTTATGAAAAAATAATAATTTATTGTAGAGAGCTTTTCAGAAAATGGATTAACACACCGAAACATGTCAACACAATAACTTTTAACTTAATAAAGTGGATTCTGCAAAAATACTTTTCGAAATATAAATAAAATAATAATAATGTCGAATGTTTTCATTTATAGACATAATTTAGGAACGTTAAATTCGTTAAAATTTATACATATTAAATTAGCTGAAAAAGTCGGCGTTGCCCGGCTTTTTAAGAAAAATTTGTGTTAATGACTAAACATTTTGGTCACGGTGGCAAAAAAAAAAACAGGGTGAACCCTAGGTAAATTTTCTTTACCTAGGGTTAAAACATTTACGACTCCAGAAAAACTATCGGAAGTTAAAAATTAACAACCGTTCCAAAGTTATATCTGTTTTCTGGCAGCAATAACGTTTTATGATGATTAGGTGTTTAAGTTTTTTTAGAGGCGTCAGGAAAATTTACCTGAGTCTTCTCTTATCATTATTTTGCTATCTGCTAAATTAAGGGGACACTCCCGTTCAAAATAATTGAACCAACCTCAAATGTTAATTTTGTTACATTTCATAAAACTCCGCACTTTTGTAACTCTCTGCATATTATTTATTATTTATTTATTATTATTATTTATTGTGGATTGTTATATCTCTCTTTTACGTATAAAAAATAAATAGAATGTTGTATCTGTCAAAAACATTTACTATAAGAATAATCAAAATTGTGAGAGACTTATTCGGTTCAGGTCAGTTCAATTTTATTGAACGGGAGAATATGCGTGTATGTTTGTCCGAATTGTTTGGAAAAAGGAAGCCCCTATTTCTACTTGAAAGGCTCACCAAAAAAAAATGTTTACTCGTTTTTACTAGTGAATTGAGAACCTTACTAATATTTTATGTGATGAAACGTTTATTTTACTCTATTGAATGTCATGAATGTCATGTGCAGTGCTCATTTAAAAAATATTTTCCTGAAAAATACAAATTTAAATTATAGTTGGAACAAACAATAAATTTTGAACCAACCATACACTTACCGTTTAATGAACTTATTGACTTAATGAATAAAGTTTTTTTTGTTTTTTATAAAAGAACTACCTAATCAGAAGCGATGCATGATATATTGGTCATTGACCTTTTAATATGTATACAAAAATATTAGTATTTTTTAAATTTTAAAATTATAAAATATAATTCATAAATTATATAGAAATCAAAACCTACCTAATATCTAGATGCCATCCACATGGTTGTAAAAAAAACTGTATTGGATAGATTATTATCTGATCAACAACTATAATAATTAAGTTTTTGTTGATTATGTGTTGAATATATTAAATGTAAAATATTTTCTAAAAAGTATTAAACAAACATGTTACTGATAGTATGCATATTAATTATTATGAAAAATATCTTCCTTTTTTTGAATTGAATTAAAATATTCCATTTCTTATGTTATTTTGCCATAGTAATTCAATGAACTGTACATTTCAGTAAAGCATAATAAATATTGAAGTTCCGAAATAATTTCTTTAAGGGACGTTCATGTGCTACGCTAGAGTCAATGAGTATATTATCTTTAATAATATTTATTTAGGATTTTAAAAAAAGTTGTAAAGTATATCAATAATCTTACAACGATTTATAACCTTTTTTTTATTAGCCCTAAATATTTTTAAAGTATTTATTGTAAAATATCAGTAAATGTTAATTAGAAATTGATTTGACTTGATTTAACAGATCTGACAATAAACTATGTTTTGTTGTGACGTTCATGTGTATATGTATGTGTATATTTTTTTTACTGTGCGCTGTCGCCAGTTTTCAAAAGATGATGGCAAAAAACAACTTAAGCAAACAGTTTGGATTTTATTAAATAATTAATTCAAACGTTCGTCAACACCATTTTTTAATGAAAATATATAAACTGTATATTTCAAAGAATATTTATAAACATTATTTATTATGGTGACTACTTTAATAATATAGTTATTATATTTTTAAGTACAAAAAAATTATGTTCTCCATAAGACGCTGTGTTAAAAGTTTGATTTTTAATAAATAATTACTCTTTGAAATGATCGTCAACAGGTTTTAAATTTTTGTGGGAGAATAACTACATAATTGAGCTATTCAAACCTTAATGTACTTAGATATTATAGAGATGTTTGAGGTGCGAAGGGAAACCTCCCATGTTAATCTATAGAGCATGTTAGTTGTAACAAACTGTATCAATATTAAAAAATAATTCTGCATTACTATGTCGTATATCTTCATTTAAATCAATGTTAAACGTGCTAAATTTGTAAATTTTTTTCGCGATAATTGCATAAACTATTGTGTTTAAACTAAAGTGTTTATTCCATCATATATTTTTTTTCGAAATTTTCTGATCGTAAACGAATTACGCCCCAACTCTCTTAATTAGTTATTGTAGCAATTAATTGGTATATCCCCAGATTTATTAATTACCATCGCAAAAATGCAAAAATGAAATCTGATGGACTATGAATTATAACAATATTAGAAACAGCCGTCCCACAAAATAATATACTAATCCATTTATTGGTTTGATTAATGGTTGTATGTTAAGAGTACCGTTTATGAAAGTTATATACTTAAATATAATCCGTCTACAATCCAATTAATTAAAAATTATTAAATATTGTAGACATTGACAAATAATGCAATTTTAAAAAATGTAACCTTGACATTAAATAGTTTTTTTTTTAAATCTCTCACAGTATTCAATTTTGTTTTTCTTGTTTCCCCAAAGAATAGTCAAAACAATTTGTATCCTGGTTGACCTACAAAGATATGATTGTTGTGTATAATAACTTCCCAGTAAAGTGGAATTATTGTAATGATATTAACAATTCTCATATGGCGAGATGAACACAATTTTTGAGAAATTGTTTACATTCATTTTTAACTGAAAGTTTGCAAATTAAAAATGATATTGATTTGGGTTCCAAATTTTATCTTATTCTGTAAAGAAAGAGGAAACCACATATCTTGGAATATCTCTTTTAGTATTAGTCAAAAAGATTAATTGTAAATTCTAAAAAAAATTTTCTGTTACTTTTCTGTGACTTCTGTAACTATTAAAACTTACTTTGTTGTTTTATTTGACAAGAAATTGCATTTTAATGTTCTTATACCTATTGTAATGAATGGGCTATTGTCACCATGGTTACTTGTTTCGATATTAATTTGTAGTTCCCACATGCCGAATTTGTTTGTTTAAACATAAAGATTACCAAAAAATTATGTGTGTCAAGCTCAGACGCGGGACTGAAGTTATTTAATTTTGAAATATTCTGCATAGATTGCGCTAACATTAATTCATTTATAAGAAATTTAAATTTAAATATTATATGTATATTTAGAACTTATATATAACAACTTATAGTGTGCTAGTATAGTTTATAGTTTGTATGGAAATGACAATCAACAAAATTTTAATAAAATAATTATAGTTATTTTTTAGAAGCTAACATTTAATATACAATTCAAAATATTATTTAAATTTTTATAAAAAAATTATCTATTTTAATTTTTTTTTTCTTAAAATAAATTAATGACCTACGATAAAGGAAAATTTAATGTACAATGAATATGAAAAGATATTGTAAAACATTATAAATTCAAATTGAATATCATAGCGTATATAAAGTTTAAATTTATTTATTTTCTTCAAAATAACATTATTTTATATATGTGAACAGTGTTATTGTCTATGTGTTGTATATGTGTGTTTATGTATTTGTGCTATAATAAAATCAAACCGGTTTGTTGTACTGATTGCATCACACAGTACTGGATCATCCTTAAACAGAATAACTCTGCGTAAGGCAAAGAGTAGGTGACATGACATATAGTTTAATATAATAAATAACTGGAATTTTTACGTGCATTCAACATGATGATATAATACTTTTGTAGTATAAATATTTGAATCAAAAATACAATAATTTACAATTTATTCACTTTTTAAAACGGGTATAAGTGAACCCGGATTTATTGATTCAAAATTTTTAAAATATTTTATAAAATCAATCCTCTTTACCCCTCTGTTATTGTGATTATTATAGATAGAGATAATATTTAATATGTTATTGTTTATGCTGTTAATTTATGTCTGTATATACAGCCAAAAGGAATATTGAATTATTTATGAATATCGGTAGTTTATAATAAATTAACATTTTATAATTAATATGTATCAAAATTTCTAAAATTTCAAACTATATTAGTATTGGAACGATCATAAGAATATAGACAGAAATATTGAAGACTATTTATGATATGAACTTCGGTAAATTGTTCATTATATTCAAAAAAAATTTAATAGTTTATAATACAAAATTTGTCTTCTTTTTAGCGAATTTCCTGAAAGGGAATAGAGCTATTGGTCCTGTACCGAAGTCAAAATTTCGCAAAACTTTCTTCAAATGTCCATCGATCCTACCTAGTAGATGTCAAAAATCACCATCTGAAAAATTTATATTTATATATATATATATATATATATATATATATATATATGTATATATATATATATATGTATATATATATATATATATATATATGTCTGTAATCACTCTAGCGGTCACAGTTTTCATTTTATCGGAATGAAATTTGTTATTTGAGGCGCTTTTAATATTCAAACGGTCAATTACCCATTAAGTTCGTTAATGGGTAAAATCGGACAAGGGGAAAGGGGGATTAAAGAGAGGGGGAAACTCAAAATTTGACATATCTCCCCTCCCTTAATATTTGAAAAATCGAAAAATTTATAAGAAGTAAAGTTGACAGAAATATTGACGGTTTAAGACTGAAAATTAAATTCCTTAATATCTCTGTACACATTAGAGTTTGAGCAAAAATCATGAGATGAATTGTAGCAAAGTTGATTTTCTACAACTTTATTTCTTACGCATTTTTCCATTGTTCTAATATTAAGAGAGATATTATATATTTTGTGTTTTCTTCCTATTTTATGGCCCCTTTTCTCCTTGACGTATGTCATTTATTCATAAAAATGGTCTTGCAAATACTAAAATCATATCAGATACGCCATTTCATTTTGATCAGACTAAAATTGTGACCGCAGAAAGTGATTTATGTATTTAAGGAAATTCGCTAAGTTGAAGCAGCTCCTGCGTAACGAATTTTTTTATATTGTGAATACACTCAATCGCACCAAGTAACGGTTATTTAAGTAGCGCCAAGTAATAACTATGTATATTGCGTTACTTGAACATGTTGGGGTGAGGGACCTGCCTGTCACACCATCCATTTTGTAAGACACAAGTTTTTTTCAAGTGTTTATAACATTATCTCTGAATTTAACTAACAAATTAACATTTTATCAAATTTTTGCTATCGTCAACCAAACAAGCCATTCTCTTACGCGCTTCGTTAGTCACTATCATCGAGAATTTTCGTAAGAGAAAAGATAGGTATCTCGTGGAAAGAAAGCTACTGACAAAAATTTAGCCTGTTACTAATCATTTAAAAAAATCGTGGTGTACTGTGGGCTAATATGTCTAAGTTGAAATTGAAAAAATTCCAATCAATTTAAAGTTTACTGAGGTTTCAAACAAAAATTGTATATTAAAAAGAAAAAACGAAATTTGTTGTTTTTAAATTTTTTTCCGGTACCCATTTCGTCCTCCCGAGGGAATGCAAGGAAAAATATAATCCCTGTTCACGAACATAAAATCACTTTTAAGCTCTAGAACACACATCAAAAATTTCAGTTTGTTATTTTTTTACGTGTTTGAGTTATCGTGTGAACGGACGGATATACCAGAATGGACAAGTTAGGTCATTTTATGAACACCTACACCCAATTTTTTATGCAATTTCTACTGTTACCAAATCGGAACTTATAATGCCCTTTTATATATTATATATATATATATATATATATATATATATATATATATATATATATATATATATATATATATATATATATATATATATGTATATATATAGATTGCAGAGGCTGCTCTGGACGGGCTACACTTCGACCAAAAGGTCCATTATGATGCCTAAGAATGTGAGGATGTGTATAGATAGACTAGGAATTGGTAGGATATGCGGCTGCAGTTCTGGAGTTCGTGAAGGAAACTGCAGAAAACCTTCTCAAGCATAGCCGGTTATTTCGTTCTTGTCCATACGCCGACAGTTTAGTCAATTAACCGCCCCTTTTTTCCCCTAATTACTGCCGATGTCGGGATTCGAACCCATAACCTCCCAGTTTCCAAGTAGGCATTCTGCGCAGACAACGTCTTAGACCGCTCGGCAACCTAGACTGGTATAAATATATATTATATGCAGGGTATAATTATACAACGATAAAATATAATATTCAATACTTATATAATGTAAATTATGTTTATAAGTATAAAATATCAACTTATGAATTGTAAATTAGTTACGTGACGTCGATAATTTATAAATGATATCCGCAGTTTTTCAGGCCCTTAGGATATAATTGATTTACGATGGTTCATCGATATATAGGAACAGTTTAGAAAATAAATACAGAATGTACCAGGAATAACAATTTTATCTACTAATAAAATGAATTTTTTTTTTTACTTCGAGTTACTTATTCAAATAAAAAAACTTATTCCATAATGTACGAAACAAAATTGTATATTAGAAAATGTAAAAAAAAATATATACTTAATAAATACACGTAAGACTTGACACCGGTATTTCCAACGGATGCCACGCAATCATCAGTTGTAAGAAAATTCTTTATAACAAATAGAAATAAAACTAAGCAACGAATGTTTAAACACACTTTTAAAATTTTCAACAAATAAGTCGTTTAATTGGACTTATTGCACTTCGACCTTATGCTTATCAGGTCTTATGCTTATAAGGTTCATACATTCGGGGTGAGATGCACCGAATATCCTATATCTGCAGTAACATGTCAAAGATAATGTGCCTGGATGTTTCAACAATTCATTACCTGATCATTTTTCTCAAACTCTAATGTGAACAAAGATATTTAGAATTTTAACTTTCAATCTGTAATTGTAAATATTTCTGTAAATATTGGTGTAAACAGAAAAATGATAAGTAACAAAATTACAGCAAAACTTAGTACCTACAACTTAACTCCTGATAAACTTTTCGATTTTTCAAATATTAAGAGAGATAGTCAAATTTTGTGTCATCCCGTCCCTCTAAACCCCCTTTCCCCTCGCCCGATTTTACCCATTAACGAACTTGACCTTTAGAATACTAAAAGCGACTCAAATACCAAATTTCATTCCAATGGGAATAAAACTGTGACCGCTAGAGAGTTCACAGACATTTAAAAAAAGTACATATGTATATATATATATATATATATATATATATATATATACAAATTTTAACGATAGTGATTTTTAACATCTTAAAGGTAGACATTTGAAGAAATTTTTACGAAATTCCAACATTAGTGCAAATATAATAGCTGCATTTCCTTTGGAGGAAATTCGCTAAAAACTCCTGCTTAAGTATTTCTGAGACGTCCTGTATAATACATTGAAGGTTGTACAAGTAAACATCTTTTGAGTTTTTTTTTTAATACCAAAAAATTTATATATGCATAAGTTACACAATCTCGGCAAGCCAGAAGCTAAGTACTATGGACTACAAAAGTTGATGTCAGTTTTATAAATTTTATAATTGATTTGTGCCTTATTGATTCGGTTTTCGAAAAAATGCTTCGTCTAAAAGTTGTTCATTAGAAATATAGTGATAAATTTTATTAGAAAATATTTTTCGAAAACCCAATGAATAAAGTACAAATCAACTGTAAAAATTTATAAATGACATCAACTTATGTGGCCAAGTGTCGGTACATACTGTTTTTATTTGTTTGTATATAATTAAAAATTATGTCAAATCTTTAAATAGGGTACCTACTCGCAAATTTTGATATTTATTCTATGTATTGAAACAAAGATTATTAAAACTCAGTTAAGGTAGTTTAATATTATTGGTCTGGGAGACCAGAAGGTTTTTTCATGATAAGGATCAAGCTGGTACTTTGTAAGTAGCTCAACTTTTCAATTATAAAATTTTGAAAAACGATATAGAAATTTTCTGGAAGCCGTTGAACATGTCGATTTGACCGTTCATCCAAAGTTTACGAGCATCAAGTTATTTTTAAATTTAATTGTAAGATAATCAAGTGAAGAACGAGGAAAAATTTTCGTCCTACAAATTCAATGGAATGAACTCCAAGTCTCCCATCCTCAATGTTCAACGGCTTCCAGAAAATTTCGATACCGTTTTCCAAAATTTTATAATTAAAAAAGTTGAGCGTCTTGTCAAAACGAAGCTACTTACAAAGTACAAGCTCATCATCCTGAAAGACTCTTTGGTCACCGGGACTATATACTCATTATACGTAATAATTTGATAAAATTTAAATCTATGACATTAAATTTAAGTCAGTGTCATTTATTTATTTTCATCTTATGTTGTCGATTGTAAACCAGATATTCGCAATCAAAGTTGAGGTTCTAATGATTGAACGAAACTTTTCGCGAATATCTTTCAAATATTGTGTAAGCTGTATATCTTTTTTTTAACGCAGATGATTTTTTTTAATGTTTAAAGATGATAATTTGCTACCACAGCAAAAACAATTATGAATCACTGTCAACACAAGTCTTGCGTTGTACAACATTATAGTATATTGTATCATATATGTTTAGCATGCTGTATTTTATTATATTTTATACTACCTTAGCGATAAAAATTATTCAGAACATATTTTGGAGTAGTCTGCAAGTTTGTGAAGTGTCTGGATAGAAAATCTTTGGAGCCCGTATTCTGCATAATCTAATAGAATGTTTATGGAGCATGCAGTTGTGGGAATATACCAAGATACCCTCATAAATTCAATGCTTATACGTAATATGAAATTTTAGATAAAAAAATATTTTATGAACTTTAAATCATATTATAATAACTATATTAATAAAGAAGCCACCAAAATAAATAATGTTTATAAATATTATTTGAAATGTGCAATTTATATATTTGCATTAAAAAAATTGTTTTGACGAACGTGTGAATTAATTATTTAATAAAATTAAAACTGTTTTGTTAGGTTTGTTTTTGCCACCATATTTTGAAAACTGGCGACAACGCACAGTAAAAAAATATACACAGAATGTAGGCCGGCCTACCTTCGCATGTAACTTTGAAGCGGATTTAGTGAATTATCAGAAATAGGTAATTGCATAAATTGTTTATAACATATCCATGATATAAAAATTTTGGTGGCATTATAAAACTATTTTTTTTAAATTTCAATATAAATTTTATTTAAAAATGTTTATAAAATATTAGTGCCATTAGTGTCAAAATTTTAATTACTCTCAAATAATAATTTTAACGGTATCTCTTAAAAAAACAACCATGTTCAGTAAATATATTGGAGATTTAAATAAAAAATTCTATATTCAGTACAGCTGTGAATTCATTTAGATGAGTATATCCGTTAAATACCAGTAGGGAGTAATATCAAAATCTTTTTAAAGACACACTAGGTGTTAATTAACCCGCTATTCGGCTACTGCTATAGGTAGCAAAAAAAACAGAACACATTTTTTTTTTTTATGATTGGGATATACAATTTCATAGACAAACTAACCTACTAGGATGTACGATCACTATAGATATAGTCCATTTATAAAATTCTTCAAAATCTTATATAGTACATTCATGAAAGTCCACATTAATGTTTATTATTTTTTGTCGTAAGTTAAAATTAAAATTTAATTTAGGTCCGTCATACCGGGCCTAACAAACAAGATATGTAAGAGAAAAAAACTCAAATTTCGGGTATTTAAGCAACCGCCGACAGAAATAAAATTTTCCCGAAATCTCAGGAGTTTTTCTTAAATATCAATCTCTATATTAATATTTCTATTTTCTATTGCGTAGTTTTTTTTTATTCGTCTTATTTTATTCTAAGTGATAAGTGATAATTATCGAAATATGTCAAAATATGTGTGAAAATATGGATTTCTCCATAAGAGCATTGCATTAAAACTTGAACTTTAACATTAAATAATTAATTCAAGACCCCCGTGATCCCCCTGAAACGTGTATAATTGATTTATAAGCACTTAAACTACTTATAAACAAAAAATCAATCTTTTTGAAGCTTCAGTGCTCGCACATCCTTAATGTATTGAATGGTATAAAATATTTAGGATGTTTATGCGTCAACTTGATATAAGATAAAACTTTTAATATTTGATATAATCAATAAATGTGGCAGTTTAATTATGTTTCCGCAAAAGCAAATTCAAAACTTCTTATCGATCATTTGAAAAAGAGATCAACGATTAAAAATCAAATTTTTAACATAAGAAAATATATTGTATTAAATTTAATTTTGTAACACCTATGTTAATAAATCAGACACTGTGATGAACACTCTTGAAAATATTCTCATTTTATATAGCTTAACTATTTGAATACATTGTAAAAACAACAACAACAGCGCGCTATAAAATATAGACAGTTAACAAATATACTAAAACAATAGTGTTTATTAAAAATCGTAAACTTTTTTGTGTATAATTTTATGAATGTACTATATATCTAGCACATGAACGTCCTTAGGTTAATAGACGATATAAATATTATAATGATCTAAAGACAAAATAGACAAAAAAATGTCATTGAATAATCTCGAACAAACAACTCTCAGGCTACGGCATCCTTTGGAGATGTGCAGCTTCAATACACACACATTAATAGGGAATATGCATGAAAATTTTTTTTCACATTTATTTTCAGAATACGAAAATACTGTTAATACTGTAATAATATTTAAAAACGAAATTAAAATTCGACAAATATCAAGGAAGCTAGTAGCTTTTAAAGATTATTATCTGTCTCTTTCTTGCAAAAATTCTAAAAACGGAGTTTTACGTGTATTTTAAATGGTGAAAGTGTAATATGACGTCATATAACATATCAAGAGGGCTATCCCCCTCTTTGTCTAATCGGAAATTTCAATCATTCATATCTCGCTTATTTTTTAAGTTATTTAAAAAGTAATTTTACCTTGATATTTGTCAAGTAAACATGCTTCAATTCAAATGAAAAAACATTTTCATGCATATTCCCTATTAACACACATCAAATTTTTGGGTAATGTGAAATGACACATATTAAATTTATTACACATATTACTGATAAGGTATAGTGATTTTTGAATCATCTGTATTGTAAACCAATCTAGTATATAAAAAAACCGACCGTTTAAAATTAAAAATTGTAAAAAAAAATAATATAAATACAGAAGCTTAGAGGTTATACTTTACAGTAAGCTATTTTATTAAATTAATTTTCGTTTTATAAAAAATAAAATATAATAATTCAAATGTATTGTACACAATAGACAGTTCACGTAATTCCATAACCCACCCAAAAATATTTTTTCAGTAATAAATCCTTAAAATAAATAATAGGTATAATACTCCCACGCATGATAAGTTTAACATTAATTTATTTGAAAAAAAAACAACAATTTTAGAAACAATAAAAATTACATACACATATATATATACATATATATATATACATATATATACATATATATATACATATATATATACATATATATATACATATATATATATACATATATATATACATATATATATACATATATATATATATATAAATACATATATATATACATATATGTATACATATATATATATATAGGTGTCCTGAAATTCCTTCAAGAAAACTGTACTACGGTGCAAAAAACAAACAAAAAAGTTTAATAAGGTTTTTCGATTTGACGCGTATTTTTTCGGATATAATCAATTAAATATTGATAAATTCAACCAATCACACAGAGAGTGCATAGTGTAAGGAGGCGTGGTGCTTTACCTGTTAAAGGCTCGCAGACGGTAAGAGGCCGCACCCCGTCTCCTTACACTATGCGCTCTGTGGTTGGTTGAATTTATCAATGTTTTTAAATTGATTAAATCTTAAAAAATAAGCGTCAAATCGAAAAACTTTATTAAACTTTTTTGTTTGCTTTTTTGCATATCTACACCGTGGTATTGTTTTCATGAATGAATTTCAGAACACCTATATATATACATATATATAAATAAAAGACATAATAAAAAAATGAATTTCGACGGGGCTTCATGTTTTCAGGTTCATTTTGCCATGTGCGGGTTCGTGCGTTTGTACGGATTCCACAGATCACGCTGTTGTAGTGTTGATTATGTAACCCATATTTTGTAGTGTGTCAATACACTCCTGGTGTGTAGTGTTCATGAGAGGAACGGGTGGTTTCTGGGGCATCCAAGTCTGAAAATACATGTTTTTTCTAATAATAGTCCATAACACCTAAACTTTAAATTAACTAACACACACAATATTTCAGCTAGCTATATTGTTTTTGAGGTATCGTGTTAGACAGATATGCGGAAATGAACAAATTAGGTCATTTAGAAACACCCATACCAAAAATTATTTTCACGATCAACTTTTTCAACCGTTACAAAATCGGGACTAAACTTAGTATACCATTGTGTATATTATATATATCGGGTATAAAAGTTGTATAACATAACGAATGAATAACTCAATATCGATTGGTCAGTAGTAAATATTTACATATTACACATTACTGATATACACTCCCGTTCAATAAAATTGAACTGACCTGAAATGTTATTGTTGTGATGTTATTATTGAAGTGAGGAGTTACATTTCATATAACTCCTCACTTTTGTAACTCTCTGTATAATTAGTCATTTATAAACAAAGATAACTAGTATATATTTTAAGTGTGAAAAAAGAAATGGAAGTGATTGTGAGAGAATGATTCGGTTGAGATCTGTTCAATTTTATTGAACTGGAGTATACATGTGTGTAGAAAATACCATTTTTGGTCATTTAATATAATAACTAATAAAATAAAATTTAATTTCTAGTTTTAATAAAATATACGGAAATGTATAGTTTTACTGATGAACTTTTAAAACATAAATTAAAGTATGAAATCAGGCTAAACCAATAATAATAATAATAAAACTTATCTATACACTTACATTTGAATTTATATAATAACACTCATTAAATCATTTCATATAAAACTTCTTATATTTTCATCAGTTATCACTATTATAAAGAAAAGTTATATGTATAAAGGAAAATAAATATGTTTTGAACTTTAAATTTAAAAAAACAGTGGCTACATAAATTATTTGGAAATAAAAGTAATCCTAGTATATTATATTCCAATTATGATTATTATTTTATATTAGGCATTAAGATAGTTGTTTACCCGACAAGTAGCCGTGCGTGCAAAGGTTTTGTGTGTATTGGTTCGAATCCCGACATCGGCAGTTTTTCAATTATTAAAAAAAAAGAGGGTGGTTAATTGACTAAACTGTCAGTGTATGGACAATAACGAAGTAACCGGCTATGCTTGTGAAAGTTTTCTGCAGTTTCCTTTACGAACTACAGATGAGTATCGTCATAGTTCCTATCAAAGTCGGTTGCAGCCGCACATCCTACCAATTCCTAGTCTACAAACAAAATTCCTTGTCCTTCACTCACATTCTCACATCCATATGCATCATAATTGACTTTATGGTCGAAGTGTGTCCCGTCCCAGATATCTATCTAAGATAGTTGTTTACTCGTAAATTAATATTTATACCCATTATATGTAAATATACAAAGTATATTAAGTTTAGTCCCGACTTTGTAACGCTTGAAAATATTGATCGTAGGCATGAATGTTTGGCATATGTGTTCATAAAATGGCCTAATTCGGCCATTTCCGCATGTTCATCCGTTTGTCTGTCTGTCCGTGAACACGATAACTCAAAAACGAAAAGAGATAACGAGTTGAAATTTTGTATGGGTGTTCAATATAAAAAAAAGTGAGGTCGAGTTCGTTAATTGGCAACATCGGAATGTGTCACCCCCACAAGAGGGAAAAATATACATCTTTGAAACCGTAAGATAGACAAAAATTTAATAACAAGAAATCTTCTTCTTTTTAAAATAAACAACTTTTATTTAAACATTTTTTTATAAACTCAATAGTTTTCTCATCATTTGTGCTCAAACCGCAAATGACATACTATTCATAGTCGAACGTAGGCGGACATATGTAAGTACATAACATCTCATATACTATTGGTATACCCAATATAGATATTATAATGGGTATTCAAACAATTAACTCAGTTAGTTGTTACATTACTTGTTTCTTAAGAGTTTAAAATTTGAAATTTTGTTTTCAGCTCAATGTCTTTTGTTTAATTATAAAAAAGGGCAAATGTTTCCGATTTTGAAAAGAGATATTCGCAATCAACATTGAAATTTTAATCATCCACCGAATTAACCAGTTCGTGTTGTCGAGTTGTTAAAGGAACTAACAGGTAGCTGGTTCAATTCCCAACACTGGCCATTTGTCAAATAAAATAAAGGCTATTGCCAAGATATAGGAGAAGCGAACCTCGTCTGATTGAAGGTCGAAGTGCAATACGTTTAATACCCCAAGATTTTTCAATCTATCCATGAATTTAAGGTAATTTCATAATGAATATTAAAATTATTGTCAAGGTAACAGAATTTCATATTCATTATAATTCCTTCCTATGAGAAAATTCGCATATTCTATGAAACCACAACGTATCGTGTCCAAACGTGTCCAAAAACATAACATTCTGGATAACTGACAGTAAGTATTATGTCCACCCTCTTGGACATTTTAACTATATTATATAACTTGTAGTCGACATAAATTTGCATATTTTACATCGTTAGTTATACTGAATAGAAGTCACTGTATCTTATATAAAATCATATACACCTAATGTACTTGCATCGTTTACGCCTTCGCCTGGCGATATATGATATTTCGAATTTCCCATGTATGGTCGCTGTACAATGTCATCTGCCCAACCATAACTATCTTTAAGGACGTTCATGTGCTACGCTAGAGTCCATCTATTAGTACCATCTTTAATAAGATTTATTTAGAGGATTTTAAAAAGGTGAAAATTTTAAAACGGGACTTGCCTGTCACACCATCCATTTTGTAGGACACAAGTTTTTTTGAAGTCTTTATTACATTATCTCTCAATTTAACTAACAAATTAACTGTTACTGATAAAATTTTTGCTATCGTCAAACAAAGAACTCACTCTCTTACGCGCTTCGCTAGTCGCTATCATCGAGAATTTTCACGAGAGAAAAGTTGGGCGTCTCGTCGAAAGGAAGCTACTGACAGAAATTTAGTCTGTTACTAATCTTTAAAAAAAAAAACGTGGTGTACTGTGGACTATTGTACCCTTAGTTTTTCAACGAGCTTCAGTCTAGTATACAAATATTACATTTATAAATAGTTTCAATTCAATTTATTTATGTATCCATATACAATACATACATACATATACACTAATATTAATACCCATACGCTGTTTGATATTCAAGTTTGAATTACTACACTATGTAAATACTGCTTCTTCTTCTCCTCCTGTCGAGTTAATCAACCAACGCAACGTAACGAATGCAAAGAGTACAACACAAATATATATATTTATATGAGGTGTCATTTGTTTCATTATATGCTGCTGCTACATTCACCAACACTCTTGCAAATATTATTTATTTTGAAGTGAAAATATACAGCTTGTATTTTAAAATACATCCAATCTGAAAACAATGTATATTTTATCTATCACTGTCTAAATCGTGATAAAATCTAATACGTATTGGTGAAATCGTTTAATTCTTTATGTACTACTTTTTTTTAAGGTTAAATAATTTTGTTAATAGTGACTAAATACTATCTATTTAAATCAAGTGTGAACCGCAATAATTTTGGAGTTTGATAACATCTCAACGACGTAAAAATAAATTAAGTGGTTGTGAATTAGAAATTCTACAAAAAAAAAAAAAATTCTAAAAATTCTATATAAAATAAAAGTTTTCGTCTAATAATAATAAATAGTGATTCAAGATAATTGTGACTTGGTTTATTATTAAATTGCCGTGGCAAAGTGATCAGCGTGTTGGACTTGTAGTCATAAATATCCATCAACTAACGGTTCAAACCTCGGCAGTATCGTACTATTATTACTTTTTAATTTTTATTTAATAATAAACAATGGATTTATTAACTGAGGATAACAAAGTTCTCTACGGCGTAATTTGTCAATACTTTAATGATAGATTAAGCTTAAACGAAAATAAAATTATGAATGAAATGAAAGAAATGAAAGAAATAAAGCAAATAAACCAGCAACTACAAAATAAATGTTCAGAATTGGAAAGAGTTGTTAATTCACAAAATGAAGTTATACTGCAACTGGAGAAAAAAATAAATGAAAATAATTTGATTATTCACGGAATAGATGAAGACTCCAATGGTGAAGGAAATATTGAAGAAACCGTTGTCCAACTTATAAATTCAAAGCTTGACTTAAACGTAACAAAAAGTGATCTTCAAAATTCATATAGGCTAGGAAAATATATAGCAGAATCTAAGCCCAGACCTGTTCGCATACAACTTCTAAATAATAAGGTTAAAAGCCAAATAATTAAAGAACGCACTAAATTGAAAGGCACAAAAATTTACATTAACGAAGATTTACCAAAGATATTAAGAGCAAGGGAAGCTGAGAACAGAAAAAAACGACAGGAGAATTATACTAAAAAATTTAATACCCAAAGACCTAAACGCCCCATCCCACAATCATCAGAGGAAGGTGACGAAGTGGACAAGATTGTTCAAGATTTAAAAAAACCATATACCGCCATAGCATCTGTTGAAAAAAACTAAGTATTAAGTATGGTGTTTTGGAATATAGAAGGCATAAAAAAAAAGTTAAATAATGAAAATGTTAATAAATATTTAAATAAATTTAGTATTATTGGATTAATGGAGACGTGGTCTAGGGAAGGAGAAAATTTCAAGTTAAATGGATTTGAAAGTATTATTAAAAGTGGGGAAAGAAAATCGGGAAGAGGGAGATATCCAGGAGGCCTTGCAATTTTTTATCGAAATGAATTCCATAACTGTGTAAAAGAGATAAAAAGCTCTATAAATGGTGTTATCTGGATGCTTTTTTCATATGAACGAGTGAATCTACTAGTAGGAGTCATTTACCTTCAACCAGAAGGCTCAGAATATTGCGATAATAATTTTTTTGTCTTACTGGAAACTGAAATAATTGGCTTGATTCAATCATATCCGAATACTGAAATCGTAATTGGAGGGGACTGGAATGCTAGGATCGGGCGTGAATCTGATCTGATCTATCAAACAGAAGACCTTTTTAACCTAGAGCTCACCAACAAAAAATGGATTAAACCAAGAAGTAGTATGGATCAGGTCAAAAATTCTCATGGCACAAAGTTTTTGCAATTTGTGAAAGATAATGGTTTAATCATATTGAATGGAAGAGTTAAAGGTGACAGTGAAGGGGAGTGGACATACGTGTCAAAGAATGGGAGTAGTGTGGTTGATTACGTATGTATTACCGAAGGTTTGTGGGACAGTAATATTGATATGGCAATAGGAGAAATGTTTGAGTCACCGCATTTTCCTTTAGAAGTTTCAATAGCAATATCTAAAACTAATGATGAAATTGTACATAGTGATGATGATTATGCTCTTGCTAGATACAGGTGGTCCTCACAATCAGAATCCAGCCTATTTAATAAAATTAATAGCTCTGAATCGAATCTTTATCTCATTGGTATCGAACACATGATTAATACAAATAAAATAAATGAAGCCGCCATGTTACTACAAAAATGGATGAATTTTATATGTAGTGAGTTTGAAATCAAACATGGAAATAATACATATGTGTCCAAAACACCCCTCGATAAATGGTATGATACAGAATGCAGAGAAAAAAGAAGAGAAGGGAAAAGAAACTTAAGAACAATGAGAAGATATAGGCATGATTTTAATAGGGAATTTTATTTAAAGAGTAAAACTGAGTATAAATTACTATGTGAGAGAAAGAAGCACGAGTATGAAATAGAATTTGTATCAACTATTAATGACGCTCTTAGTAGAGTGGTAATATAAGTCCTGATGATTGGATTGACCACTATGAACAATTATATGGAAATCATAGCTCAGATGACTCTGACGTGCTAAATACGACAGAATTGGAATCTTTTGCAAATAATGATAGCATTGAGATGGATATTCACGATATAGAATGGGCGATTAATTCATTAAAATACGGTAAGGCTGGAGGAATAGATGGTGTTCTTAACGAATGCATTGGGGTGGCACATAAGTACTGTCATAAATTTAGCAGCATATTACTAAAACTATTTGCAACTATGATGCAGAACAAAAAATTCCCCAAAGTTTGGAACACAGGACTGATTGTCAATATTTACAAAGGCAAAGGTAATATAAACTGTCCTGATAACTATCGAGGACTTACCCTTACGCCTAATATAAGTAAATTATATACCAAGTTATTGGCTACTCAAATACACCAATGGTGTACAGAAAATAATATTATTAATGAAAATCAGGCAGGATTTCGAAAAGGATATGAGGTCATGGATAATATATTAGTTTTGAAAACGATCATCGACCGTAATTTATTAATCAAAAGGTCCAATTTACCTCTGTTTCATAGATTTTGAAAAGGCATGTGATAGAATTGATCGTACTATGCTGTGGAAAAAACTGTCAAATATAGGCCTGGCCAGTAATACTATAGCCATACTCCAATCAATATACTCCAATTCAAACTGTTGCGTTATGATGAATAATTATACGACAACACGTACTTTCAATACATATCGTGGCTTAAAACAAGGCTGTCACTTGTCTGCACTTCTTTTCTTGATATACATTAACGATCTATACGATTCAATGAACGATATAAATAATTCCTCTCCATGTGTGCAAGGAAAGGAGATTAAGATTTTACTATACGCGGACGATGTTGTGATACTATCAAGAACAGTTGGCGGAATGACTAGGATGTTGAAAGGAGTTGAAGACTATTGTACGAAATGGAATTTATCTGTGAATGTAAATAAAACAAGGACTATGGTAGTAAGTAATGGATGTAGGATCTCAGCAAAAGAGGTGTGGAATTATAATGGATACAAAATCGAAAATGCGAAATACTTTCAGTATCTGGGTGTAATTTTAACCCATAATGGAAAATGGGGTCTACACATAGATTATATAAAAAATAGGGCCAAAAGTGCATTAATGAATATTCGAAAATTTGTCTATAAATACAACGAATTTCCATTCAAGATGATTTTAAACATGTTCAGTGTACTAATTCTACCTATAATCACTTACGGCAGCGAAATCTGGGCTCTGAACTGTAGCAGGGATCAATTTAGAATTGTGAATACATTTGCCTATAATTTTTATAAAGAAATATTATGTGTCCCGAAGTCGACTCCTAATTCGGTAGTCAATATTGAGCTGAGTGTGACATCGATTGAGGATATGTGCATCCAAAAGGCCCTGTGCTATTATTCACGGTTATTGAAGAGTGACAAAGGCTTACAAAAACTGTGTCTGAAAGGAAATTTGCAATTTACTACTAAAATGCAAGAGTTAAATATCGAGTCTTATGAAAATGTAAATAAAAATTTAATTAAAAAAACAATACTAGAGAGATCTATTCATAATTCTTTAATAGACATAAATGCAAAGAGTAGCCTCAGACTATATAGCAAATTGGCTCACTATCAGGGGGGTGCTAGATATTTGAACAATGTGGACAGGGATGGTAGGTATATAATCGCCAATTTTCGTGTGTATAGTTTTCGATGGAATTCAAGAAGAGCGAACGATGAACGTATGTGCGTTTTATGTGGAGGTCTCGAAAGTGTGGAACATTTGATTGAGGATTGTGAGGGTACTGCTGGAAGCTTAAGAGATAAGGTTAACAAATGTAATCTGTATTCGTCTGTTAGCATATTAAATGAGCATGACCCAATAACTCTAAGCTATATAATTGAATACTTGAAATACATCCTAAATCGACGTCAATCCAATTTATAGAATTTACCACGTATTAAACTTGAATGATAATATTGTTTTTGTTTGCCTCTTTATCTGTTTGAAATTTTCTTATTTTCATTAATCTATTTAAAATATTGTAAATTATTTTATTAAGAATTGTTGTGAAATTATTTTATTTTATTAAGACTGTTATTTTTATTTATGTGGATACAATGTAGAAATTGAAAATTATTATTATTGTTATTATTTTTTTTGTAATTTTCAAATGTAATTAATTGATTATTATGTCAAATAAATGAAATGAATGAATGAATATCACTGTCTATATCCAGTGTTCTATGATATGGTGTTGCAAAAAATGGAATTAAGTGCTCTAAAACACTCGAAACGTTGAGAGTGGCATACGGTGAGCGTACTCTGAGTATAAAAAATTATAAGTGGTACTAGCTCTTTCAAGAAGGCCGAGAAGATGTCAATGACGAAGGTGCCAAATGTCAAGGTTTTGCTCCCTGTTTTCTTCGATTACCGTGACGTAGTGCATCAGGAATTCTTACTGCAAGGTCGTACAGCCAATAAATAGTATTTCCTTGAAGTTATGCGCCGTTTGCGAGAAGCGATACGAAAAAAATGCCTGGAATTGTGGAATAACAATTTATGCGTTTTGCATCACAATAATGCACCTACTCACTCATCGTTTGTGCGTGATTTTTTTGGCAAAAACAATCATGCCTCAGCCACCGTATTCACCGGATTTAACCCCCTGCGACTTTTTCCTGTTCCCAAAACTGAAGAGACCCATGAAAGGACGGAGATTTGCAACGATTGAAGAGACAATACGAAAAATACCGAGCACACCAAACACTTCTAACCTTTACGCCTCTCACAAGCAAACAAATAATGCTATACGAGTTGAAACTGTGAATATATGTTCAGGACGAGTGTACCAACACGAAAAACTTTCTTGTTTTTATTCAAAAAAAATTCGTTACATAGGAGCTGCTTCAACTTAGCAAATTTCCTTAGAATACATAAATCACTTTCTAGCGGTAACAATTTTAGTCTGATTAAAATGAAATGTCGTATATGATTTTAGTAATTGCAAGGCCAATTTTATTAATAAATAGCACACGTCAAGGGGAAAGGGGGGCATAACAAAAGAAGAAAACACAAAATATAAAATATTTCTCTTAATATTAGAACAATCGAAAAATGCATTAGAAATAAAGTTGTAGAAAAGCATGTTTGCTACAATTCATCACCTACTAATTTTTGCTCAAATTCTAATGTGTACAGTGATATTAAGGAATTTAATTTTCAATCTTAAACCGTCAATATTTCTGTAAATATTATTGTAACAAAAAAAATGATAAACAACAAAATTACAGTAAAACTTTGTTCCTACAACTTTAATTCTTAAAAATTTTTCGATTTTTCGAATATTTAGGGAGATATGTCAAATTTTGTGTTTCCCCCTCCCTTTAAGCCCCCCTTTCCTTTTGTCCGATTTTATTCATTAACGAAGTTGACCTTTTGAATACCAAAACCGCCTCAAAAGCCCAATTTCATTCCAATCAGTTTAAAATTGTGACCACTAGAGCGATTACAGACACATATATATGTATATATATATATATATATATATATATATATATATATATATATATGTCCGTAGATATATATATATATATATATATATATATAAATTTTATAGTTAGTTTTTCGACTTCTACTAGGTAGGATCGATCGACATTTGAAAAAATTTTTACAAAATTTTGAAGTCGAGACCAATAGCTTTATTTCCTTTCAGGAAATTCGCTAAAAAAATTAAACTTGTATAAATAATGATACAAATGGTGCCTCATTTATATACATATGAATAAACACTATACATGGTGTTTGTTGTATACAAATAACACAACAATATTCATAAATTTTAAATCCGACATTATACTACATATTGTAAATGATATACTATATAATTTATTACATGTGTAAAAGAATGAGGAATTTAATATATACCCATTGCCATTTATAAAATGCAAATTTTATTTTGTTCACATGTATAAATAAATACCAATAGAGGGAAGACTGGTACTAGTAATCATTCTTATCTTCCAAAACATATTAATCATATTATGTATTGTTATATATTTCACCAAACTAAAAACGATCTATTTTCCTCTAGCACTTTTTTTTTACTGGATTCAGAGAAAAATTATCGCTTAACTGGTAGAACAAAAGAAAAATAGTTCAATTTTCCTAAAGAGCTATTGTTAGTACTGCGGTAAAAGATTTATTAATGTGGATGTTAATAGATTTTTCCGATGATTCTCCACATTTCAATTATAAAATGAATCATTACGAATGTTATTTCAATAAGACAATAATTCTGTCAAATATTTCAATTTGGATACATTTCCTAAATATAAAATCAGTCAATTCATTTTTCAAAGTAAAAAAGAGAGAAAAATTATCGCTTAACGTGATCGCGTTGAAAGAATGATCGCTTATCGTGTGTATTGTTATATGTGCGATTTTCGCCTAGTTGAAAAAAAATAGTTCAATTTTCCAAAAGCGCTATTGTTAGTACTGTCGTCATACTTAGGTAAAAGTCGGATTTGAAAATAATTTCAAACAATTAATTTTTTCTTTATATATATATTATATAAAATGACATGTTTCGGTCTCTTCGATCATTATCAAACTGTGAGTAATACAAAAATTTGTCTCCCTTATATACTAATGCTAGATGTGACGTATTTGTGAACTTTGTGAAAAGAATTTTGAAATTATTTTCAAATCCTCCAAGCTATAATGGAATTTCACAAAATAAGGTTCGAAATGATAAGTAAAAGATTTATTAATGTTGATGCTAATGAATTTTTCGGATGAATCTCCACATATAAATTGTAAAATGAATCATTACGAATGTGATTTCAATAAGACAATAATTCTGTCAAATATTTCAAATTGGATACATTTCCTAAATATAAAAGCAGTCAATTCATTTTTCAATGTAAAAAAGCAATAGAAGTCAAACTGTACTGCCTTTATTATTTGTTAATTGACAAAATAATACATATAAATAATAAAAACAGTGAAAAAAGCAGTAATCCATATTTTACAGAGTATAAAGGCAGTAAATCACATGTCACTGCTTTTCGAATTACAACAATTAAAGACAGATTATCTCTTATTTTAGGTATTTTGATTAATTGTGATCTAAATCAGACTTAAATGACTTTGCATAAAGTCATATAACATATTATTAGTCCTTCAATAATTATAAGGAAAATAATCTTATTGATTTAGTTTAGAAATATCAAGAACTTAGATTTCAGTTTTCTCTGTTTTAAATGTTTACACTCTACTTCCTTTTACCTAACGGGCTAAGGATGTGAGGATGTGAGTGGAGAGGAAGGAATTTTTGTGTATAGACGAGGAATTGGTAGGATATGCGTCTGCAGCCGACTATGATAAGAACTATGCCGATATTCATCAAGAGTTTGTAAAGGTATATGAAAGATATAATTGATCTTTATTGATTTGATTTATGAAATGTTATTTTTTATTTATATGTAAATTACCATGGTTGTAAACATTCAAAGCAACCGTGATAATAGAGGGAAGTTATAGTTGTTATGCAACAAATAAAAATGATGAACAAAATTATAATAATAATTTAATGAAGAAGCGATACCGCTTCAAAATCAATAAAGATCAATTATATCTTTCACATACATTTATTATTTATTTAAATAATAATTATTTAATATAACTATCATTTACCTTTACAAGTTCATGAAGGAAACTGCAGAAAACCTTCTCAAGCATGTTACTTCGTTCTTGTCCATACGCCGACAGTTTAGTCAATTAACCGCCCCTGTTTTTTTCTTAATAATTGACAAACTGCCGATGTCGGGATTAGAACCCATAGCACGGCAGAGTAGTAGTAGTACCGGAGGGGAAGTCGAAGCCTGGTAAGTAGGCTAATTGTTCTAGCCTAAACATAAAGCTAATTGCTCTAGGCTAGGGAGATCCCGACCCCACTAAATACATCCGTGAAACTAAGTAAGCTGAATTTTTACACAAACCTTTGATATTCTAAAGATAAATAAAGCTCAACGGTCATGAAAATAGGTTTTTTGGCAATAATTCTGATAATTATAAGCATCTATTGAGGTTGTGAAGGGCACCATCTATTGCCGTCTTTGATGGAAATTTCTAATATGACTGTCATATTCAAAGTCAATATTAGATTGTTACAAAGTACATTTGCAAATATAATTAATATTAGATTGTTATACAAAGTATATTTGCAAATATAATTAATATTATTTAAAAAAGATCTAAAATCTTAAACAAATCTGATATGAATACCACGCAACCTCTATATACAATCTATAATTAGAGGTTGTGTGACCATTCACAATAGATTTTTTAAATATAAATCCTACTCCGCTCAGAGTTACGAAAGAGATTGATTAAAAAATATAGTCAAATCTTGAAAATTAATGCATTTAATCGAAATTGTCAAAATGAAAAGGTTTGTTTTTTTCAATTTTTATCCCGTTCCCGTTTTATCCTTGTATTTTTCAAGTGAAAAAAGGACTTTTTGTCTGAATTACAGTCGTATATATCGAGAACTGTTGTGTCTGCGAAAATTTTGTAAGATATCTTTTTTGTGCAAAATTAACTAGGTAGTAACTTTGATATTGACCTCTATTAACGTAAATGACCTCTATTCAACAAAAAACAAATTGTCACAACTTTTAACTTTATTTGCATCATAAATTGAACCGTACGGGTCGACTTAAACCTGAACGTATTGGACAACACATTTTGTCTTTTTTAAAACTCAATTTAACAGTTTATTCCATCGATACGAAAAACGTTTCTCAGCCGTATATCTTGAGAGATATTAGTCCTACGCAAATTTTGTATAGGGCTTATTTTGTATAGAATTAGAAAAGAAATAAATTTCATAATGACGTCTGTTAACGTTAATCCAATAGTTTACGAGATATTTAAGAAAAACTGACTTTCGGGATATTTGAGCTTCAATAAATTGTTTTGCGCGTGCGATTTCGTTATGGACTTTTTGCCATGTTTTCATAGTGCTAAAACGAAGATAATTCCATCGAGTATTATAATCTCCACGAGTATCTTTTAAGGTATTTCCAAACTATATCAGCTGATCGGGTACCTGCGCGAAAAGAACTATATAGAAAATTATATGCGTAATACAAATATGTTGGTACTCCTGCGCGTTGTTCAACATCATACATGTACTAGTATATAAATTCAAACGACTTTCAAACAGCGCGCCGGTATTCAGGATTGCCAACTGAACCATAAAAAATAACCTACTGCTGCGGACATGAAAAAATGCACTTTTTTACGCATTGTTTATCAAAAAACTTAACAACCCGATGGGTATTCTTCCAAAGTTTTAAGGAAAAATATTTCTAAGGAATTGAGTATGTGTCGAATTTTAGAACAACCAGTGACTATATTGAGAGAGTTCGAAATAAAAACAGTCGGAATCGTGCATTTTATTTCACCATGTTTATGAAGATGCATGTTAACTTTCTCCAATTTACATAACGATTTTCTCAAAAACGCCATCGGGATAAATTCTCGAAAAAATTCAGCTAATTTCTGAGGATTCATTTTACTATTATTGTGAATAACGTGAAGTTCTTGACAACCTAATAATAGTTTGGAAATACCTTAAGCGGTAAAAGTACAATTGGACTGAGTAATATAAATTAGCATTTATCTAATTATTTTACATATTATTATCTTAATTTAAAATAGATAAAATAGTTTCTCTTTATCAAATTAATAAAATTTACAAATTTTTCTAATAGATAAATTGTTTCTTACAATGAAGGCAAATTCATAATATCATTTTATGTATTCAATTTATTTATAACGTTAATTTATTTTTATTATTTATGTTGTGAAAATATAAGTAAATTTTTTTCGAAATGGTCGTTATTGCTACAGCAAAAAATGTTACCTATTTTAACATGAAATATTTGTATCAATATATTTCTGCAATAGGAGGTAATTTAAGTTTTTTAATTATAAATTTCAGAAATCGAAAAATCTTTATTGTACCAAATAAAAAAAATTGGTATATGTGTTCATAAAATGACCTAATTAGCCCATTTCCGACTGTCTGTCCGACCACATGGCAACTGAAAAACGAAAATAGATTTCGAGCTTTTGAAGTCTTTGAAGTTTTGTACAATTTAAAGAAATGAAATATTCCTTTATTAAAAATGAAAAAACAACTTTTGTTTGAAATTTTTTTTCATAAATTCCGTATATACCTGGTATTATATTTTTTATTATATTATTTTTTAAGCAATTAACTCATTTAGTTGTTATTTTTTACCGACAAAAGAAGTAGGTACTCAATTTAACTTGTACATTTTTTTAAATGTACACTGCCGTTCAAAAAAAAATGAACACACCTGACATGTTAATTTTCTTACGTTTCATAAAACTCCCCACTTTTGTAACTCTCTGTGTATTATTTATTTATAAACTAAGTATCAGTAGTATATTTTTTAAATGTGAAAAAAGAAATGGAAGTTTTATATTTTTTATTTATGTATACAATTTATGAAAACAAAAACATTTTCCACAAAAATAATCAAAGTTGTGAACGGTAGTATATGATCACGCATTACTTTTCACTTCACGTCTTTTATAAATTTTATAGTTGATTTGTGCCATATTCATTCGGTTCTCGACAAATATTTTCCAATAAAAGTTGTCAGTATATTTATAATGAACATCTTATATACGAAGCATTTTTTCGAAACCCGAATCAACAAGGCACAAATCAACTATAAAATTTTAAATAATTACATCAACTTTTGTGATCTATAGTTACCTAGTATCTGGACCAATCCCATCCCAAGTTAAGCAGGAGGCGTGCTCCCAAAAAGGATCATGATAACTCACCCGTATTTCCTAAATTCTGACTTGGAAAAAGTTTATTAACGATTTTAAACATAATCAATATAAATTCATAAATATTTCTTTAATTTTTAGCTTCTTTTATATTGTTTGTGGTGGGAATCCAATTGGCAGCACTTAGCCCATATTTAGAAATTTTAAGCGATGTTGGCTACTATAAAATATCAAAAATAAGCACCTGGACTAGATCCATGATGACCAGCTGCTATTCATTGGGAATATTACCTGGTGCAATTATATCGTCGTATGTAAATGATATTCTTGGTAGAAAATCGTCAATGATATTACTGACAACACCGGCTCTATTATCACCAATTTTTCAATATTTCGCTGTACATATTTCCATGGTTTATATATCACTAATATTACGTGGTATGCTACTCGCATGGGCTTACTCAGTTGTATCGACCTACATCAGTGAAATAGCATCACCGCATTTACGTGGACCGTTAACAGTTTTTTCCGTACTCTTTCAAACATTTGGTTCGCTTTCTGGTAGTTTAATGCAAGCCAGTTTATCCATTGATCTGACAGCGATAATTATGGGTGTAACAACTTTGGCGTGTTTAATAATGCTGTCTGTCATATCCGAATCGCCATACTTTTTTATCAAAAACAATCAAGACGAGAAGTGCAAACAATCATTGCGAAAATTTCGTCGCGAACAAAATATTGAAAAAGAATATGAAGAAATTAAAGAAGTTTGGAATGCAAGTCAAAAAGCAAAACATGTGGGCTGGTCAAAAATGTTTACAGTTCGATCAAATCTTCAAGTGTTTTTAATATGCGCCAGTGGCATAACTGTCCAAGAATTTACGGGTCTCATAATTATGACAATAAAAACTCATTCACTTGTAAGACATGCGGGACTAGATTTGTCATTGTCGCAAATTTCATTAATAGTTAAGGGTGTGGGAATTTGCGCAACTGTTTTAAGTATATTCGTTGTGGATTCATGGGGTCGTAAACCACTATTTATATTTGTATCTCTGGGTGCTTGTATTGGACACTTTATCACTGGATTAGGATTCATTTTAGAAGACTACATGGCAGAAACATCAACTGCACTTGGAATAACCGAATTAATTGGAAATTTAATTTACTTAACAGTACTTGGATTAGGTTTGGCGCATCTGCCATATGTATTGGCTGCAGAATTATTTCCCACTGATATCAAATCAAAAGGTTGTTCGTTGTTACTGGTGGTTACGTCACTAGAAGGTGCAATAGCTACACAATCATTTGATTTGTTATCAAACATTGCATACTATTTGCCATTTTTTGTTATGTCTGGATGGGGTTTTTTGGGTATGATATTTGGTATAATTTGGGTCCCTGAAACTAAAAGTAAATCTTTGGCGGAAATACAAAAACAATTGAACATGTAACGAAATGTTTTTAACATGTTTGGAAATCTAATCAAGGAGTTTTCAAAAATATTATGTTTAAAATTTGTAATATTGAATAAAATTAAACTACTTTTTAAGAAAAGAAAAAACAAAAACTAGTGAAAATAACACAGTTAATTACTTGAATCTTATTCGTTTTACACCCCTCTCCCAGTAAAAATGGTTGAAAATGGTTTGTTAGGACCATAGAAAGTGATTTATACCAAGGAGGACAAAGTCCTTTTCATCCTTGAAATCCTGGAAATTAAAAATTTCACCCATTTTCAACCATTTTTACTGGAGCGTGGAGGTGGTAAAACGCATAAGATCCAATCACTTAGATATCCTGTATATATTGAGTTCATTATCAATGCGTGAACTATTTATTTGACTTTTTACGCACGAATAAAAATTTAAAAATTTATACATAAAAAGTGTATAGAAAAGTAAAAAAATATTTGATAAACAGGTCACGCATTGACTGAGAGAGTAGACACGCATCAACTGAGTTAATAGGGAATATGCATGAAAATTTTTTTTCACATTTATTTTCAGAATATGAAAATACTGTTAATACTGTAATAATATTTAAAAACGAAATTAAAATCCGACAAATATCAAGGAAGCTATAAGCTTTTAAAGATTATTATCTGTCTCTTTCTTGCAAAAATACTAAAAACGGAGGTTTTACGTGTATTTTAAATGGTGAAAGTGTAATATGGCGTCACATAACATATCAAGAAGGCTATCACCCTCTTTGTCTAATCGGGAATTTCAATCAGTCATATCTCGCTTATTTTTAAAGTTATTTAAAAAGTAATTTTACCTTGATATTTGTCAAGTAAACATGCTTCAATCCAAGTGAAAAAAAATTTTCATGCATATTCCCTATTGCTTAAATACCTGGTATATATTGAACTTATGAAAAAAAGTGTGTTAAAAAAGTTGTTTATATTTAAAAGAGGAACATTTATTGTTTTTAAATTTTTTTTCTATCTCTTACGGTTTAAAAGATAGGTAGTTTTGCCCACTTTGCCCAAATATTGTCCAATTTTGCCCATTCACGAACATGACCCTACTTTTTAGCTCTAGAACACACATACAAAATGTCATCTCGCTATCCCTTTTCGTTTTTGAGTCATCGTGTTAACAGACGAAAGGACGGACAGACACATTTGCGGAAATGAACTAATTAGGTATGAACACCATTCTATGAACACCTATAACAAATTTTTTTTTCTGCAATCAATATTTTCAACTGTTACAAAAACGGAACTAAACTTAATATACTTTGGTATATATTATATACCGGGTATAAAAATAATGCACACAATGTTAAGTCTATATTTATATATTTGATGTTGGTTTTGAAACTTTTTAACACGATTACTGCAAGAACGACAGTTTAAATGTAAATAACTAGGTACAGAGCTTATAAAATAATTTAAAAAAATATTATTTATTTTATTATTATTATAAAATATTTAATTTAACATAATTGAAGCAATAATTAAAATAAATAATAATCTTTATGTAGACAAATAATATTAATTATTTAAAGTATATAATATATACAGTGGAACCTAAATATGCGAGAGGTGGGTAAGTGGGAAACCTACTTGAGTCTAACTACTGCACCCCGTCTTTTTATCCTCGGTATATAGTATATACCAGGGTATATTGAGTATAGTTCCGAGTTTGTAACGGTTGAAAATATTGATCGTAGAAACAAACTTTTGTTATATGTGTTCATAAAATGACCTTATTAGTCCATTTCCGCATAAGCGTCCATCCGTCTGTGGACACGATAACTCAAAACCAAAAAGAGATAAGGAGCTGAAGTTTTGTATGTGTGTGTTCTAGAGCTAAAAAGTAAGGTCAAGTTGAATGGTCAAAATCGAACCATGTTAGGGAAAAATTAGCAAAACTGCCTATCTTTGACACCGTTAAAGATAAAACCAAAGTAACTGGAAAGTAACTGAAAAGCAAAAAATAATAACTTTGTAACAAAACAATTGAACCTTCGAAAAACGAATGGAAAAAATAAAAAAGTAACTTTTAGTCTAACTAAGTCCTACACTAATGTAAGTACCTAACTAAGTTTGAGTCGGCGCCAAAAATCTCCAGCGAAATGGGCGAAGGGTGAATCTGATTTTCGGTTTAAAGTAAATATTACAAAATATTACATTTTTGTTACAAAGTTATTATTTTTTGCTTTTCAGTTACTTTCTTCTTTCGTCGGTTCTATTTTTTATTAAAAAGTTTTATTTATTATTTTTTGGTGGCTTATAGTGTCATTAGAACTACATATGTGTGTCAAGTTTCAACAGAATCGGTTCACAGATGAAAATTCAGTGGTGAATAATCAACCATTCCCTATTTTCCAAATTTATATGGTACCAATTTCGAAGTATACCCTATCATATAAAAAAAGAATTATCGAAATCGGACTACTCTGTAAAAATTTATGCGTAGTCATACATTAAAAAATTACAGGAGTTGTCTTGAGAACCTCCTTTGTTTTTTTTGTCGGTAAAAAAAGCTTTTATCATAGTTCTTTGTCAAGGATACTTTATAGTCTAAATTTTTTTATGAAAAACCTTGGTATTACATTTTATTGAAGTGTGCCTGTGTTTGTCCTATGCTTTCACTGACTGGGCTGCATGTTTATTTCTTCGATATTGGATCTAAAATCAAAAAACTATGATGAAACATTGCAAGTAGTGTTATGCAACAAGTACTTTGTCAAATATCATATACAAAACCTTCTTTTTTTTTAATATGATAAAATCTTTTATAACAGAAATTTGACAAATAAGATCTTTGAAAGTGTAATACCGGCCTTACACAGGTTTGACTGTACACATCTGTTTAAATATATATTATAATTGTGGAATAGAGTATTTTAGAATTATTATTTATTAACATTTATCCTTTTAAAAATGAACTAACTGTATAAAACCTGATTGTAAAGAAAAGATATGAAGAAGTTGAAAAAGAAATTCTTTAGAATATTGCTGATGATTACAAGTTTATTGGTAGAGAAGAGATTTTTAATTTTTTTTTGTTTTGATCATGATGACAGTACTAGCGATGGCTTTTAAATTCTAACTTTACGTAAAGAATATAATCAGTAGCGTCGAAAATGTGAGTGATATAATTTAGTATAGGTAAAATACTGATTAGAAGAATACTTTTATTTATGACATTTTGATTATAAGCCCTTTTTGGTAAACGTATGAAGAATCCGAAAAGAGTGTATTTTATTTTGAAATTTAAAGGATATGTTCTTTGAAGCATTCTGAACTATGCCATTAACAGTTATCATAAATGGCTTGACGAGATTTTCTAGCCACGCCATCAACAAGTTGTTCATAGATGAAATTACATAAAACAAAACAGTTTTAAAAAGATGCTCATAGATAGCATGGTGGTACATATACAGGTTCAAAAACTCCTTCATAGGTGGAACCTAATGCATATTTTCTATACAAAATAGTTAATAATAACAATAATAGTTTAAGTTACTGATTGAAAGACTTGAGCCATCTCAATTTTTAAGAAATTGTTTAATTTTTAATTTTTTGTTATTAAAATAATATGTATTTTTTAAATAAAGAATAAAAATTATTCTTTTATTTATTTATTTAGTCATATTTATTTCCTTTGATAAACCAACCTTTCATGCATATTTTTTCTATACAAAATAGTTTCGGTGTTTCACCAGGCGTCGTCGCGACGGCGAAATTTTTTTCATCTAAACTGGGCAAATCCCACGTTAGAGAATTATTTTTTTTATTTTTGTTTAATGATATAATCCACGACTAACGAAACGCCACTGAACGTAATGTTTGAATAAAATATAGCATCATTATTGACAAAAGTATGTACTTCTACTTACATTTTATACAATATGATACAAACAACAAGCATTTGCATTGACGTAAGTCTATACACTTAGATTTTGATGATAGTTTTATACGAATAAATTATGTTTTATACCATGTACACTACAAATTGCGTGTCTTTATCTGTTTTTATATAATTATCTATCTTCGAAAAAAAAATTTAATAAAATTAATAAAGCACGCATAAACCGTGATATCTTGGGTTCAATACTACGTTTATTTTTCCAAAAAGCCATTGTTTAAGGTAATTTACTCGAACACTCTTTTTTTTTAAGAATTTGATGAAAATGAATTTTTGAGATTAAGAAAAGTGTCCTTATTTTTTAAAGAATTTGATGAAAATGAATTTATGAGATTAGGATAAGTATCCTTTTTTTTTTAATCAAATTGTTTTCAAGCTCAATTAATGATGCCACGAGAGAAACGAGAATAAGTCAGCGAGAGACGAGACGAAAATTACTGTCCTGATAAAATCAACCCTTAAAAGGTTAAAATAGGGAGCCGACATTTTCAATTTTTTGAGGCATGAAAATTGTTATTTAAGTTAAATATAAACCAAAAAATCTTTGTTTCCGAGTTTATGGAAAATGGACTCGCAAGGGATTGAGTGATAGTGAAACACGGGGTGAGAATGTGTATTTGAATTTGTTAGTGCAGTTTTTCTCAAGTTAGGAGATGAATTTTGATATTTTGCTTATTAAGAAACTCAGTCATTGACGGGGAGAAAATTCAGTTATATAGTCTTACAATACAATTTTCTCAAGTTCTCAAGTAATAAAATTGGTCTTGCAAATACTAAAATCGTATCAGATATTGATATTATATTTCATTTTGATCCCACTAAAAATTATGACCGCTAGAGAGTGATTTATGTATTCTAAAGAAATACGCTAAGTTAAAGCAGCTCCTGCGTAACGAATTTTTTTATTTTTAACTTTTGTTACGGAATCCTTAAAAATTTTCATTAATAATTTTTACAAATCTTATCAATATACACGGAAATTGTTAATTTAAACAATTATTTATTGACATCACTGTAAATAAAATTTATTGATATTTAACTAAAATTATTTTCAATGTTTTAGAGTTTTACGTTAGTAATTAAATATTTCGAAATAGACGCTATTTTTAAATAGAAGATATTATCATACTACTTTTGATGGTTAGTTGGTCATTAACATTCAATAGTAACTGTACATATACATATATATATATATATATATATATATATATATATATATATATATATATATATATATATATATATATATATATATATATGTATATATATATATATATATATATATATATATATATATATATATATATGTGTATGTTTTTTTGTGGCCAAAAAGATTCAAAGATAATTTCAGATCTTTGGCTTTCAAACTGCAGTCATCGAGATTAAAAAACTCACCTGAAATATAGGTTCCAGTCATTTTTTTAAATTAATAATCGAATAAAATTTTTCTGAATTTAATGATATTGAAAAAAGCATAATAAGATAAAAGTAAATTAAGATCTATTTCCAAAAGAGAGGATTTATGGATCTTTTTATTCTGAGGAAATTCGCAGTTCCTGTTTCACAAATTTTTTTAGTATGCATCTTCAAGGGGTATCAAGTTTGATACCAAAAGAGCACAGGACTCTCAGGCTATTGTATATAGGATGATGTGAAAACATATCCTATATACAATAGCAACGACTATTCATATCTATACTAATATAATAAAGCTAAAGGGTTTTTTTGTTTGTTTGTTTGAACTCGCTAATCTCTGAAACTGCCAGTCCAATTTGAATAATTCTTTTTGTGTATGATAGCCACATGAGGAAGGCTATAAGCTATCAAGCATTACGCTACAATTCTTAGTTAACCTTAAATATTCATATTTGTAAAGTTGATCGGAAGAGAAAATATATTCAATATAGATATTGATAGGTCGCTGGTTTAAATCCGGTTGGAACTTTTTTTAAATAATTTATTTTTTATTTTTTTAAATTTGTATTTATTTTATTTAATTTATTTTAGCAAGACTAAGCTTTTATTAGAATAACATACGTGATTATTAATTATTATTATTATTTAGGTATATTTAGGATGGCGCATAAGTAACGTTATGATTTATTTAATGAAAGCGTATTTGTGCATCATTTGGGTTTAACTCGTGAACCAATTGAATCTTATATGAGAAAAGGTACAACGTATGTAAAACTCTTTGCAAAGACCGCCTAGAAATTTCGATATGATCTTTGAATAATCGAATGCTGACTTTCAAAATAAAATTGAACAACTTTGGTTCTTTGTTGTGTGCTGAGTCTTTGTGCATCATAAATTTCCCAAGTTTTTCAAAGTTAATTCTGAAAAAAAAAATGAAAAAACGTAAACAAAAAATGTATTCACTAATTAAATCATAACGTTACTTATGCGCACTCTATATTTAGCTTTCATATAAATGCGGACGAAATCGCGGAAAACAGCTAGTCAAATATAAACACGAATGCCGATAATTGATGACTGTCATATAAGCCGATCGTTACTTAAAAAACGTGACAGTCTAATATGAAATTTCATTTCACTCCCCATATAAAATCATACTTGTATAGTGTCGCCATAGATGTTTACACATCAATAAATATTCATAATATTCACTGCCAATAGAAATACGTCATTATTTTTATATCTATTGAAGTGGAATTCAGAGTTAGTTGTACCTGAGAACAATATTTTTCACATTCATCATAATAAATTTTAGCTGATAGAGAGAAGACTGGACCGTTATTATAATGGTTTGAGCTGTAATTTAGATAAAATTTAATGCATTCCATTAAAATTAAAATAATAAATAGTATTGATAAATATACAAACGAACTCTAACAGTTTATCGACCCATTATGAAACAAACTGAAAAAATTCACTTTCAAGCAAAATTATTTTAAATATTTAATCTGAGATTATATCCATTAACTAACCAAAAAAAAAAACAATACACGATGATGACACGAAACAAATCATATTTATAAACAATTTTTATTTCAAAAAAAAAAAAAGTTTATATATAAAAAGGTACCGCGCTGAAATAATCAAAAGGCATTTTGACTTTTATCCGACTTAAATGGTTGTATTGGATAAACTTGCTTCAAAGAAATGCTATTTTTTGTGTGTAATTTATGTTGTATATAATTGCTTATATATATATATTGTATATATTCAATAAAAAATTGATAAAACTACAATTGATTTTTTATACCGTTTTTGGCAAAAAATCTAATGTACAATAGCCCACAAAAGTAGTGCTCTTTTTTTAAAATTTTATTATTGATTTGTTAATTGAAATTATTGGGTCGGTAAATTGACTAAACTGTCGACATACGGAGTTTTCTGCAGTTTCCCCTTACGAACTCCACTCCCATAAAAATATATCCACTCACATAAAAATAAAATCCGTTACGCAGGAGCTGTGTCAACGAATTTCCTTAGAATACTTAAATCACTCTCTAGCGGTCACAATTTTAGTGTGATCAAAATGAAATATCGTATCTGATATGATTTTAGTATTTACAAGACCAATTTTATTAATAAATAGCACAGGTCAAGGGAAAAGAGGGCATAGAGAAAGAAGAAAAAACAAAATATAAAATATAAAATATCTCTCTTAATATAAGATCAATCGAAAAATGTATGAAAAGTAAAGTTGTAGAAAATCTAATTTGCTAAAATTCATTAACTTATCATTTTTTTCAAATTCTAATGTATACAGAGAAATTTGAAATTTTTTCAATCTTAAATTGTATTTTCAATCTTAAATTGTAAATATTTCTGTAAATATTAGTAACAGAAAAAATAATGAGAAACAAAAATATAGCAAACCTAATTTTCTATATTTTTTGATTTTTCAAATAATTAGGGAGATATGCCAAATTTTTTGTTTCAATGGAAAACCGCTTATCGATGGAAAACCACAATTGTTTAATTCTCTTTGGAAGAAACAAAATTCGTTAAGGACGTTCCAGCACTGTTATATAATAAGGCAAAAAACCGGTTTGATTTTATTATAGAACAAATACACATACACACATACGCAACACATAGACAAATTCACAGTTCATATATACAAATTAATGTAATTTAATAATTTAATTTAATAATCATATATAATAATGTTATTTATATAAAAAAAATTTTTTAATTTCGAATACAAAACGGTAAAATGCGATTTTTTTTTAAAATTTATGTAATAAATTTTTATCTTTACTATCTAGTTGTTTTGTAAATTCTGTCGAGTATTTTTTTTAATACAATAGATAATAGTTGGGCGGGCATGAAGTTTTACATGCTTCTAATGAAAATGAGTGAGAGAGAATGATAACTTTGCTATTAATTATCTCGCGTTCTAAACGGTCAAAAATTCTGAAACTTCGGGATTTATTAGAAATCGTTATTTTTAGCCTGTGAAAAAAATGAGCAAAATCTGTCGAAAAGTGGTTTCATATTGGAACATCCTTAAAAACAATATTATTGCTCGTTTATAAATTTGTAATCAAGCCAGAATATTAGGTACGGAATCTTGCATTCAAAATTGTTTCGATAATCAATTTATACATATATTTTATTGATTATTAGGTGTATGTACCTGCATATTGTATATGGAATTGGTGGTAATTGTTTTTGAATTTTATTACATAGGTACATACATACACAATAATAATGGTTTTCTGTTTATATAATTTAATTAAAGATAATTGTTTTATATTTACTATTTAGATATCACCAGGTGTTCTGTATAAATTATATGGTATGGTCTCAAGATCAAGTTAACGTATAAATGAAATAATAATATTACCATATTATTATTATCAACATATCTTTTACCCGTGACTTTGTCCGCGTAGAATGTAGATACATACTTTATTTGAAATTAAACAGAGTTAGTTTGTTTACCTATGAGTTTTCAGTAAACCTGACCGTGGGAGGGAATCTGATCCCCTATAAATAATCTTAAGGGATTGACTTTCTTAAAATTTCACCCTCTTGTGGGTTAATTTTCAAAAAATGCTGCAACACGCATTTCTTTACTTATGAAATTCAAATTTAAAAATACTTTAAAATAATATTTCAAATTCGCCCCAATACCTAGATCAGTTTTTGTATTATAAATACGTATTTCTACTACAAAGTAGTCATCATCAGTATAAATTAGCTAGTCGTTACTCTTTGACAATTAGAAATAGATAGAAAATCGAAATCAATAGACAAAAATAAAAATATAAATAATATTAAAGAGAACTCTAGGATTTTTCGAAATAAATTTCAGACCGTCACCAAATTAGCAACAAGTAACATCTCCTCGGAGAATAATTACAATTAACTAATTCATACTGATGATGACTATTTTGTAGTCGAAATACGTATTTATAAAATAAAAAAAATTTTGATCTAGGAAATTGGGGCAAAAAATCGAAATTTATTAAAAATAAAAATCTATAAAAAATTAAACTAAATAAATTAAAATAAAACAAGTGAAAATAACAACTAACTGAGTTAATTGCTTAAATACCCTATCTATTCTGAATTTATGTAAAAAAAATTACAACAAAAGTTGTTTATTTTTAAGAAAGGAACATTTTTTGTCTTTACATTATTGTTCTATCTTTTATGGTTTCAAAGATGGGCAGTTTTGCCCATTTTGCCCAAACATGATCCGATTTTACCCATTCACAAACTTGACCTTACTTTTTTACTCTAGAACACAAATATAAAATTTCAGCTCGTTATCTCTTTTCGTTTTGGAGCTATCGTGTTCACAGACGAACAGACAGACGCACATGCGGAAATGGCCGAATTATGCCGAATGGCCATTTTATGAACACCTATGCAAAACATTCATGCCTGCGATGAATATTTTCAAGCGTTACAAAGTCGGGACTAAACTTAATATACCTTGTATATTTACATATACCGGGTATAATAAAGTGAAACTGTCACCAAATGAGCAACGAATAACATATCCTGAGACAATATTATGGAATTATAATTATTATGGAAGATATAATTATTAGTTTTGGTTAAAATATCAAAGACTTGATTTCAGTTTTCTTTTTTTTCACTTTTTACATTTTAATGCCTTCTACCTAAGCACGACAGATGAGTGCTCGTAAGCCCTAAAACAATAGAGTATGCCCCTGACACAATATGCCCGTTAGTTATATTAGATAAAATTACACTATTGCCTATTTACCAGCTCAATTAATTTTTATGTAGGTGCCTTTATTATTTATAATATCACGAATAATAATTATTAACTATTTTGGAATTTGTTTCTATGTAAAATTTTTGTTGATTATTTTATAAGAAACATACTAAGAAATTTGAAAATTTCAATGTTAGTTTTTTTGCTTATTTAGTCAACAATAAAAAACGATATAAATGATTTAATAATGAAATGTTTAATTCCATAAAAATTAAATGTCAAATGGTGTGAGTAATAATATTTGTATTGAAATTATTATGAAATAATTCTGAAAACAATTACTTATATATATACAATATTTATTGGTATACCCGCCATAAAACTTACTATAAACACCGGCAAGTATTTATTCAAAGAAAGCAATTATGACAGTTTACACATTTTTATAGAATGGAAATTTTTTCTTAATTTGTGAAAAATATTTTATTGTTCAATCAATGAATCAAATTTTGAGAATGTGGTTGATCATTGATGGTCTAGCAACGTAATGTTAAATGACCTTCAATAAAACAATATAATTTCAATTTTGAAAATACATTTTTATTGATACTTCAGGTAGTTCAAGCACTGTCTTAGGATAAAAAATCGGTTTGTCTTTATTATAGAACAAATACATAAACACATATACACAACTCATAGATATATTCACTATTCATACATACATATTAATGTAATTTTGAAATAAAAAATAGTTTTAAACTTTTATATTTTGAAAATAAACCGGTAAAACGCGATTTAAAAAAAAATCTATTTTATAAATATTTATCTTAACTATCTATAAATATTTAGTTTTACATGGTTCTAATGTAAAAATAAAAAAAAGTTTAATAAAGTTTTTCGATTTGATGCTTATTTTTTAAGATATCAATTAAATAAGATCAATTAAACATTCATAAATTAAACCAATCACAGAGCGCATAGTGTAGGGCCTGCTACCGCCTGCGAGCCTTTCATAGGGATAGCGCCACGCTCTACTGCTGAGGCCACGCCTCTTCACACTATGCGCTCTGTGTGATTGATTGAATTTATCAATGTTTAATTGATTGTATTTAATTGATATCTTAAAAAATAAGCGTCAAATCGAAAAACTTTATTAAACTTTTTTGTTTGTTTTTTGCAGCTCTCATAGATAAGAAAAGACCCTAGGTTAATTTTCCTTACCTAGACTCCTTAATTCCAAAATCCCGTTCCAAAGTTATAGCCATTTTCTGATGGCAAGATCATTAATATAATTTATAATTTCTATAAATATACCTGCATTTACACAACATTTTGGAAATAAATATTTTGTCAATAAATTTAAAATAAAGAAAAATTGATGTAAATAGTCGGCTTTTTCAGCTAGTTTATTTATACAAATAAATGTTTTTTTTTTAATGTATTTACGATATTTTAGTAAAATATGACATCATTATTTTTAATGACAATAGTTTATGTTTTTTTTATGTTGATGTTTGTGCATTGATAAACAATAATTATAATGTTTTCAGTTAGATCCCTTTACGCCACGAACCAGTTATAGGTAATTAAGGAACATGTTTATTTTGTTTTTTTTTTATCATTAATTAATATTTCGAAATGGTATTTCAAATATGTTTTTAATCATTTATTATAAATCTCTGAAAAAAGATTACAATTTTAAACCATTAAATTCATCCATTCAACACATTGTCTACATAATAATTACTTTATTATTAACATAATATTTAGGGTTCCGTATCATAATTTAGGGAGGTAATACAATATTTGCTAATTACAATTTTAGCAAAAACTGTTATACTTGTTGAAAGTTTTCTATTCTGATCTTTCATTCGTTAAATCCTAATCTACAGTTATCTTTATGCAATGTAATTTCGAATCTTACTAAAAGATTGGGTAAATGAAAAGAAAAGGGGTAAGGGGCTGTCGTTATAAGGACTTATCCTATTATTAAATTTAATTTAAATTTTAATATCAAAATTATAACCCACTGAGCTGAAGAGTCCAATATATAAAAAGTGCACAATATTTATACATAAAACAATATCATTATTTGACATCAAATTCTTAATAAAATAAATCATAAACATCTAGGATGGAAATCGAACCCCCAGATTCTAGCATTCTAGTCCAAAGCTCTGCCTCTGAGTTACCTGAGTGTTATGGTAGTGGAATGCATATGATCTTTCACTATCTGGATGTCAATGAATTACTAATTCGTTTATATTCTATTTTCTATTTAATTGTTTTTTTTTCTTTTTGTAAACTAGCATCTATTTATAAACATTGTTAGTATGGTTGCCATAGGTTGCTGGAGATCTTGGGTTGGATTTCCATCCTAAATGTGTATGATTTTTCATATCAAGCATTTGAAGAATATTATCAATGTTCGGACATATTACTTAAATATCAAATTAAGTAAACGCTAGTCCCTTCCCTTGGTATAATAAAATCGAAATGCCACCATACTAATAATGGATATTAATTAATTGACGCAATTTTACAATATGTACAATATATATATATATATATATATATCGAAAACTAATATTGAAGATTAAGGTGGATTTATGTCAGAGAAGTCATAAAATCTGTGGTCATGGGTCAGAGCAAAAAGTCTTCATTCAAAAAGTATTGACAACATTATGTATTATAGAAACCTTGAAAAAATATTTCAGATTATTCAAAGTCAAAATTGATAATGTTTAATAATTCAGAAAATATGACTTAAACACCATTTACAATTTTCCCGTATGTTTGTGAGGACATTTTTTTTAAATATATCCTAGGTTATGTAGTGTACACTGGCGACAAAGTTTTCATCTGCAACATTAATCTGCATAAATAGCATATAAAAGTTAATCTAAATAGCATAGCCAGGCAACGTATTATATATTACAGGTACAAGCTTATCTAAAAATAATACAAAAATGTAAACACGAAGGTAGTACTCTCGTGACTCAAAGCTAATTAATGTCTTCTTACAGCCATTAACATATCTATTATAACATATATAGTGTTATAACATTTATGATACAATGTGTTAAGTTTGGTACTATTTAAGTCTTGACAGGTAATTACTTATTATTTATACTTTCGCAATAGTTATTTATCATATTTAAATATTAAACTGAGTTAATTTGTTAAATACCCAGTATATATTGAAAAAAAGTTTCAAACAAAAGTTGTTTGTTTTTAAAAAAGGGAAATTGTTGTTTTTAAATCTCTTACGGTTTCAAAGATAGGCTGTTTTATTCATTTTGCCAAAACATGACCCGATTTTGCCGATTCACGAACTTGAACGAACGTTGCCTTAAATATAATTTTTTAGGTCCGTCATACCGGAGTTTTATTGGATCAATCTATATATTAATACTTCTATTTTCTATGGTGTAGTTTTTTTTTATTCGTCTTATTTTATTCCAAGTAAAAATTATCAAAATATGTCAAAATATGTCAAAATATGTGTAAAAATATGAGTTTCTCCATAAGAGCAATGCATTAAAACTCAAACTTTAACATTAAATCATTAATTCAAGACCCCCGTAACTCCCTTCCCTGAAATTTTTATAATAGGGAATATGCATGAAAATTTTTTTTCACATTTATTTTCAGAATATGAAAATACTGTTAATACTGTAATAATATTTAAAAACGAATTTAAAATCCGACAAATATCAAGGAAGGTATAAGCTTTTAAAGATTATTATCTGTCTCTTTCTTGCAAAAATACTAAAAACAAAGTTTTACGTGTATTTTAAATGGTGAAAGTGTAATATGACATCACATAACATATCAAGAGGGCTAGCACCCTCTTTGTCTAATCGGGAATTTCAATCATTCATATCTCGCTTATTTTTAAAGTTATTTAAAAAGTAATTTTACCTTGATATTTTTCAAGTAAACATGCTTCAATTCAAGTGAAAAAAAATTTTCATGCATATTCCCTATTGATTTATATTCACTTCAACTACATGTAAACAAAATATCAAGCCTCAATTTTTTTAAAGCTTCAGTGCTCGTACATCCTTAACACGAACATTATACGCAAAACATGCATTTAAAAAATCTCAACCTCCTAAAATCTCGCTTCATAGTCGATCAAAAAATTTGAACGTTTTTAATTAAATAGAGGGTGCTACAGTTTAATGTCATATTTCTAAAGAAAAATGTGCTTACGAGTGAACTACCTTAAAAACTGAATAATCTTCTTTTTTTTTATATTAAAATGAAAAAAGTATGAATTATATTATGACAACATTAAATTAAGGATTTAAATATATTAAAATAGAAAAATATGAATAATTTTTTTGTTATTTTATAATAATTTAAATAAAATAATATGACAAAAATGTCTAAAGTATCTTGGGTATAATTTATTCTTAAATATGGTATTTTATTGTGGTTTATTGACTTTGATTCTAAGCTAATTCCGTATGGAATTTATCACTCAAAATATACAATTTGTTAATAAAGTAATGTAACAACTAACTGAGTTAATTGTTTGAATACCCAGTATATACTGATTGTATATTTACACAATTTAAAAAAATCTCTTATGGTTTTAAAGATGGGCATATTTTTTGCTTTCTGAGCACAAATTATGAGAAAACTATTGAGTTTATGGAAAAATTTGTCAAATAAAAGTTGTTTATTTTAAAAAGAAAAAGATTTTTTGTTTGAAAATTTTTTTTTATCTCTTACGGTTTCAAAGATGTGTATTTTCCCGTCTGGTGGGGAGAAACCGATTTTGTCCATTAACGAACTTGACCTTACTTTTTTGCTCTAAAACTCACACACAAAATTTTATCTCTTTTCGTTCTCGAGTTATCGGGTTCACGGACACCTATACCAAGCATTTACGTCAAGGAGTAATATTTTCAAGCGTTACAAAGTCGGGACTACACCTAATATATCTTGTATATTTACATATACTGTTTGCCGAAAAATGTTATTTTTAATTCCCTAAATTGTTTTTAATTTATTCTCAAACAGCAACAACTCTTTTTGAATGTTAATTGTTCCCTAACATTTGACAGGGAATAGAAGATTTATTCCCTGGCTTCCTAAATCATTCCGTTTTTATAGTTCTATTACCTTTGGTGCGTTATGATATTTCGATCAGAGTGTATTTTCAGCATGTAACGAAACGCTGATATGATAGTCGACTAGTGTAGCACTCGTTCGATCAATATAACTCTGATTTCTATCCTGCTCTATGGGACAGTTTTTGGGATTTATTCTGTAAAAATTGTGTACCATACAGTATATAGACAAAATTTATTTATACATAATTAAATGCTTAAGCGAAACAGGCAAAAGCCTGTCTGTCACATAAGCAGTGCGAAAACACTGGGCAATAATATATTTGCAATATATATATTAAAATATAATATATATTATTTTATAATATATATTAATATATATATTGCAATATATATATTAATATATATTTCAATGGGCAATAATTATTTGTTTGTGCGATATTGATTTTTGGATATTGAACGATAAGACAATATTATACATTTTAGAAAGAGGAATGATTTCATTAGAAAGTTGGAATTAGGCACAGGAAACTATGTACAGGAATGTCGTATGACTCCACATTTCGTCATTATGATTCCACGTTTGTGATAAAACGACAATATTAGAATTAAGAGCTACATTATCAAGACTATCATTTGTATGGGCTCATAAAATTTTTATTTAAATGTATATATATAGAATTAAACATTGTCCGGTCTTGATAAATTCCATTAACTCTGATTCTAATATAAATAATGGATTTAATGCGAATCTTTCAAACTCTAATTTTAACGAAAGAAATGATGCCGCTTCGATTTCTATCATTATAAAATGTAGAATCATTGGTTTTAAATACAATATATAAGTTTTCTATTGTAATATATCATTTTATCATGATAACTTCTTTTAACTTCTTAAGTGCGTACATAAATACACACACACTTTTTTTTAAAATAGTTTTGACATCAGGCATTGTATATTTAACTTATGATTCAACAACAATTTATACTAATGATTCTTCTTTTATAATTATTGCTTAATTATGAGTAGAGGAAAACCCATATTCATTTGAATGTCTCTTCATATTATCGATTCTACCTGATCTTAACATTGAATTACAGGAAATATCACATAAATTGCAATTAATATTTAAAAATAATTATAATTTACAAGAAATCGTAAATATTTTTCAATATCAACAATAACAACTGCAGATATTATAAAAAAATATGTAGAAAAAAAACGTCTAGGAATTATTTAAATATGTTTTTTATATTATATATTGATTACACATTGTATTGCTTCAAGATAAATTTTGTTTTCGATTATTAGTTAGAAGAAATGGCAAGGTGATATTTGGCAATTATATCTAGGTATAATTTCACCTATTTTCTGTCTAAGACTTTCAGGAGCGAACATAAAACCGATGTTTGAACTTCTTGTAGTGGCGAAACAATAGTCCTATCAGTTTCTCAGTGAAGTTAACATCCTTACAAAGGTATTAAATTGTAAATTTTAGCGAAATATACATATTAGTTTAAATAAACAATCAAAATCTATATATACAGGGTGTCCCGTAAGTGGTCGAATTTCAGAAGAGGGTAGGTAGAGGATACGATTTTGGAACGAAAAGTCCTGAGACATTTTTTTCATTAGACGTTAATTAATTATGAATTAATTAAGGAAACTAGGTTGAAACCAGAGTTGCAAAAAGTCCATTTTTTGATAATTCATTTCTGATTTAATTATTAATTTTTGGAAAAATGTATTGCATAAATTTTTCAAATTATAAATTACTTGAAAACAGCATTAATTAAATTTTTTTATTTTTTGAAAATGTAATAAATAAATTGTTTTAATAATAAATTTTTTTTTAAATTCGCAAATTAAATTCGTTAAATTATAAAATTTTCTCAAAAGTGCATTAATAAAATTATTTTATTGAAAAATTTAATTATTGCATTATTAAAAAAATTAATCAATAAAATAATTTAATTAATGCACTTTTGAGAAAACTTTATAATTTAACGAATTTAATTTGAGCATTTTTTTTTAAATTTATTATTAAAACAATTTATTACATTTATTACATTGAAAAATTTAAGCAATACATTCTTCCAAAAATTGATATATTAAATTAAAAGTGAATTATCAAAAAAATGCACTGTTTGCAACTCTGGTTTCAACCTAGTTTCCTTAACTAATTAATAATTAATTAACGGTGCGTCTAATAAAAAAATGTCTCAGGACTTTTCGTTCCAAAATCGTACTCTCTACCTACCGTCTTATGGAACTCGACTACTTACGAAACACTCTGTATATATAAAAATCGATGTGTGTATGTATGCTCCCTATGGACCTCAAAACTGGTGGACTGACCTAATGAAATTTTCAGGCAATCTTCAGATTAGTTAATAGAATATCTTAGAATATATTCAGTTAATAGAATAGACAATCTTAAGATTAGATAATTTTGCAACCTCATTGAAACCATCTGATAATTTACAAATCAATTAAAAATTCTCAATGAAATTGAATTTTTTCAATTCTCAATGAATTTTTAATTGATTTGCCAATTGTTTGAAGGTTTTCATGAGGTTGCAAAATTATCATGTATTCATATATTTACTGACGACCAGTTTGACATGTTGAGGTTAGTTAATATGGTTATATTTATTTATTGTATTACTATTAATTATTGTTGTTGTTTTCCAGAGCTTGATAAAGTCAGAATAAATTAGTGACGAAACGTCGCAATTCAACAATTGTTTAATTGATTCGACTATTATTTTTTTCCAAATACCCGTGATTCTTTTTTATTAAAGAATTATATGGAGAAGTGATACAATCATAAGTAAATATCAATCTTTAAGAAATATTAACAAATCAAAAACATGCGTCTTACATAACAAAAAACCTAACAAAATTATTAGAATAATTTTTCTCATTAACCTATTGTCATATCTTACAAAAATACCACACACACATAAAAAAAAGAAATTAAAATTATGCTAATAATACCTAAATAAGGTGTTTAAAATAATTCGGCTGTAGTTCATTGAATCACGTAAATAAAAAATTAATATTTCTAAAAAAAATAATAATATTATTGAAAAAACGCTACAAAATACTACACAAGGGTTTATTATTGTATTCACACGTCTTTTATACGGATTCCATGAAAAAATTTCTAAAGCTAAACCAAATGTGAAAGATTTTTTTGATAACTTGCATTTTTGAATTTTTAAAGATGTACGAACACTAGATATATCCATCCATTTATAAAATTCTTCAAAATCTTATATAGTACATTCATAAAAGTCCACAATAATCTTTATTATTTTTTGTCATACCAAGCCTAATAAAAAAGATGCTTAAGAAAAAAACCTGAGATTTCGGGGAATTAAGCTATCGCCGACAGAAATACAATTTACCCAAAATTTCAGTTGTTTTCCCGTCATACCGGAATTTTATTGGTTCAATCTCTTTATTAATATTTCTATATAGAAATAAAGTCTTGGTATAATAGAATTTACTTGGTTACTCAATCGATTTTTTCAAGTGTCCTGGAAAGTTTCTCTTCACTTAAAATAATTGGATCAAGTATTTAGACCGTAATAACAACTCACTTTTCAAACAGGGTAGACGGAAAAGCGTATTTGACAATTTTTGATGTGAAAACATCTTTAGCGACAGTATACAAGTGTGATTTTATTTGGGGAGTGAAATGAAAGTTTAGATTAGACTGTCACGTTTTCATAGATCGGCTGTGTTTTAAATGGAAATTTAACATTGTATATGAATATTATTCATTGCAATTGTATATAGGATATGTTTTCACATCATGCCTGAGTCCATTTTATTGAATTCTATATCTTCTGAAACGAAAAACTCCAAATTCTGAATGGAGGAAAACGCTCATATTTTTTTTATCTGACTGGTGGACATAGATTTATTTTTACCAGAAAAAAAATAAACTATACGTTGAATTTTGACGTTTTTTGTTAAATAAATAATTATCATTAATATTAAGGTTGACCGGACAGTACAATACATTTCATAATTAATAAAAACTCTCTTTTTAACAGAAATTAACAATTTTAATCTCAAAATTAATTATTTAAATTTAGGTAGCATCGAACATTACTAGCAATGGGATTTATGTAATTATTTAATTACTAAAAATAATAAATAATCGTCTTTTGACGATTATTTTGACGATTTGATGAAAATTTTTGTGAATTTTTTATCAATTTAATTCAGATATTTATAAAATTCTACGTCAGACTATTTTTTTCTTCAAATTTTAACGTAATGTGCGAGATTTAATTTATAAAAGTAGAAGTGTTTTACTTTTCAATCTATAGAAGGTGGAGCAACATTATCGAAAATGTATGCGTTCATTCAACATATGTTATTCCAACATATTAAAATTCCAATTTTTAATGATTAATTACATGAAAATCCTTCGTCAGATTTTTTTCAAAAAATTATTTTATACGTATGAGTTAGCAATTAATAACATTCAAAAATTCAGATTTTTATCTATACTTTGCCGATTTTACCTATACATGTGTCCGATCAACCTTAAAAAAAAAGAAGCGTATTATTAATTGTTATTATATCATACGATTATCAATAATATTCAGATGTAATAAGAAGTAATAAGTATAATAAATTATCTTATTAAATAATAATATTCATAATTATTCAATAAAATTTATTGATAATTTCTATTTTAATTTATTAGGTAAAAGCTTATTATTGATATTTGTAATAAATACGAGTAATTGTGTTTATTACCTATTATTTTTGAGAGTAATATTGAATTGAAAAAATTGAAATTGAACCACGGACTACTTCCGTACACTGCATGTGCTTATCGACTCAGCCATAGATGCTATTATGGCTTGATATGTAATTTATTAATCTCTATACAGGGTGTTCGGAAATTCAATCAAGAAAATAAGTCATTCAAGAAACTGTACCATGGTGTACAGCTGCAAAAAACAAACAAAAAAGTTTAATAAGGTTTTTCGATTTGACGCTTATTTTTTAAGTTATCAATTAAATACAATCAATTAAACATTGAAAAATTCAACCAATCACACAGAGCGCATAGTGTAAGGAGGCGTGGCCTCAGCAGTAGAGCGTGGCGCTTTACCCTTTAAAGGCTCGCAGGCGGTAAGAAGCCCCGCCTCCTTACAGTATACGCTCTTTGATTTGTTTACGAGATATTTGAGAAAAACTGATTTTCGAGATCTTTGAGCCTCAATAACTATTTTTGAACACGCGATTTTGGTTATTGTGCATTTTGCATTTTAAACACTTAATGGTTATTAAGTGTTTGAGTGTAGATAACCATCCTAGATAATATATCAAAAATTTAGAACTACCGCACCGTTTGTAGGGTAATCCTCCTCTTTTTGCCTCTATTCACTGGACAATGCCAAATATTAAAGATTAAAAGTTTTATAACAAGTCTCACGCATGCATTAATTTGTCTGTCATTCGTATACACAATACATTCACGTAATTTTAATTTTAAGTCAGCGGCCCCGGCATTGTGCGAAGTTTTGTTAACATCTTGTAGATAACTATTCCAGATATAACGATCTACAACAATCCCGTTATGATGAGTATGCAATATTTTAAAATTGATAAAAAATAAATAAATTTCTTTAATATCAGTTTAACATCTCAATTAATAATGATCATTTGAAAGGTAATTTATCATAGGTGCGGTTACCGTAAATTACCAAAAGCATTTTTTAATAAATATTTTTAAAAAAATAATAATTCGCATTGGTAAAGATATAATGAAATATTCACATGAAATATCACCGCAGTTAATTATTGAACTGCAAGGGATTTGTATATTTAGCTAATAAATAAAAAAGTTAATTAATTAATATTTCTAATTAAGATATAAGAAAAAATGATATGTTTTCAACACAATAATAATTAATTTAATTTAAATAAGTTTCAGATTCCAACAAATATGATTAATTTGTTTATATAATTTGGCGCCGATTTACCATTTTATAAATAAATACAAATAAATACTTATTTTACTTAAATAAAAATCTCGAATCATCATCATGATAGGTCAATATGTCAATTAATCAGGTTTTGTAATGCATGAAAACAACAATGTTTAAACAAAAAACGTTTTTTTTTTTTCATGTAATATTTATAAATTAATTGAAAAATTAAAATAAACAGAAATATAATTAATTAAAATATATTTTGTTTTTGTTTCGGGCTATACAATTCAAAATGGGGACGTCATTTTGTTTATGGAATATATTTAACTTAAAATTTTTATTTATTATAAAACATTAAATTAAATATTGATATGACAAAAATAACTCATGCACCGCGCGCTCTAAACGGTCGTGTTCTAAACGGTCAAAAATTCTAAAACTTCGGGATTTATTAGAAAACGTTATTTTTAGCCTGTGAACAAAAAATGAGCAAAATCTGTCGAAAAGTGGTGGTATGCTGGAACAGCCTTAACTTATTATTCCACATATTATTATTTAAAATTCAATGACAAATTTGTCTATATAGTATACGCTAGTTCTATCATACTTTGTCTTCGTAACCTTACTGGAAATTGACATTAGTATAGTATTATGATGCCCAAGTATACACAAATAAAAATATGAATATTTAAAATGTCACGCGCTCTTGCGATATATACAATCGATAGAATTTCCCAAATTTTCCAGCTGAGTTAAATTTTCATCCTGTTCTTCTTACGCCATTTGTTTTTTTTAAATATGCCCAAAAATCCTCATCTCACAGACAGGAGAGGGAATGATACCTTTTTAAACATATTTTAAATCAATATGATTAAGATATGATATTTATCTAAATCGGGAATTCTCAACCACTGTGCCATGTAGAACACGATATGAGAATAGCATTGTCATTTTTACGACCAAATAAAAATGAAATTATCAAAAAACAAATTAAATTATTTATTTTATTAAATTATCAAGCTCAAATATGTCATTAAAAGTATTCTTATTATTCACTTGTAATGAATCCCTTAATAAACGTACTGTTGTTTTTGTAGTACATTTTATTTTACATTCAAAATTATGATCATAAATTATTTTACGCAGTGTATTATAGGTAAGTAAACAACTTTTGAATAAATAAGTTTATTTATCAACTTGAAAAATTAAAATATTTCAAAGTTGCTATGGAAATTGATGTTGATTTTGAATTGTAAAACTGATAACATGCTTTGAAACGCAATTAATGTTCAAAAATATCATTTACATTGCCAGGCATTTAGCTTAAATATTTTTTTCTTAAATTTCACAAATTAAAAAAATTTTCCGTCCAAAATTCAAGATCATTAATGTAGAATTATTATGGGCACTTATATCATCTTCAATGTCGTCGCTCCAGTTTTCATTTTTTTTTTTTTTTTTTGGATAAATTTTCGCTTAAGATACGTGAATCCCACTTGAATTACAGTTATCACAATACCAAATATAAGTAAAGACTGAAATTCAGTCACGTATGACGAAATATGTTAGCGAATGGGTGTCCAGAGCTCTTAACGGGAATATTTCATTAACAATTCTCTAGCACTCTTGTTTTTATGACACTTATCATGAAAATCATAATTGTCGGAGACTCTTAGATTGGGATTTCGACTAAAACAGTGATTTCGTTGAGATATACAAATCTCACGGGTTGGATTTCAAATTCCCATGAATTTGTTTCTTTATATCATTATGCAATGTCATTATATATGCTAAGGACTAGCGTGATGAATACAGATTCCATATTATCTAAACACAAAAGTGATATTATTAACACTTTCTTAATGAATATTAACACCATATTTTTTATGTGAGGTCATGAGTTTTAAAATATCATATTGAATTGTTTATATTATTCCATTATCAGAGTTAATGAAATACATTTCTAAGGATAAAGATATTTTTATCAAGGTGGGTGGTAATTAAGTCAGTTAATTAGAAATTTAAAAATGAATTTACAAAACTGGTCAAGTTGGATCATTTTTTTGTGATACTTATCTTGATAGCACACTCTGGGTGGCAAAGATCTCTTTTGTAATAATTTATTTTGTGTGTAAACTACGATTTTAACCTCATTTCACTACTCCCATTTCGCTAATTGGCTAGGGTGGCAATTTTTAAATGGTAAATTTTTAAAATGCAACCAAAAAAAAAAGAATCATTCAAACCCGTTCAGTACAAATAAGTTCCTGGATAAAATACTAATTACATCCGGCACTCAGATACAACCGTCAAATTTAAAGTTTCAATGTTCTATCGTTTTAATATCCTTGCCATTGGAATACCAAAATCGCAACACTGTATATGAACAATAGATAGATTAAACAGAGACATACATATATTTGTAAAGATAGGTTGAAAAGCGTCATTCATAAATTTGGGTTATTTTAACAGTTTAAAAAGTACAGTCCCGTTCATAAAAATTGAATCATTAAGTCACTCTAAGCGTATTTATCCCAAAATATATGTATAATATTACATACAGTAACGCTGTTTCAACTGGTTCAATTTTTATGAATGGGAGTGTACATTTATATTACATGTACGTCTGTATCTAGAGCACGGTAGTGCGCAAGGCTGAGATAAGTTTTAAGTATGTTTAGATTGGCGATGTCGTATCAAATCTGTCTATTTCTTGTACTTTTCTTCTTATACAGATCTGCTCTGTCAAAGTCATATATTGCCCATATACAGTGTTGCAGTTTTGGTATTTCATTGGTTAATCTTCGGGATCGGGATACTCTGTTTAAAGGTAATTCATCCTTTTCCGCATGTTCGTTTGCCTAGCTGTCCATCAACACGAAAAATAAAAAATAAAAAGAGATAGAGTGCTGAAATTTATGTGTATTCTAGAGCTAAAAAAGGTCGTGAATGGATAAAATCGGTCCATACTACTTACCGCAACGGGAAAAGATATTTACCTTTAAAATCTACGAGAGAAAAGAAAAGTTTGAATACAAAACTGTTTTTACCCCTATTTCAACTCAAACATCTGTAATTACTGTAAATTAATGATAATTAAGTGTATAAAGTATCTTGGTTTATAGAGTAAAATAAACAATTAACACCACTCATAATGAACCCAAATTTCAAATTTTGCCCTAATTCCTAGAAAAATTATAATTATTTGTATTTTATAAACACGCACCAAATTAGCAACGAGCAACATATTTCTAACTCCATATCCCAGAGATATTTACGATTAGCTAACTCATACTGATGATAACAACTTTGTAGTCGAAATACGTATTTATAAAATATAAATAATTATTCTAGGAATTGGGGCAAAATTTGAAATTTAATTTCAAAAAACCTAGAGTTCTCTTTGATTATTTTATATATAATGAACCCAGTTTATTCAGTGTATTTAAACAATTAACTCAGTTAGTTGTTATATTTTCACTTGTTTCAAAATCATGTTATTATAATAATTAATTGTGAAATATTGGCAGCAATTAACTATTTTTAAAATTTAGGTAAAATTTCTTTATTTGTGAGTTGTGACCATGATTTATGTATTTATGAGTCTTAACAAAAAGCCCGAGACAACCACCAATAATGCATTCTTAAAAATTGAATCATCCAAAAAACAAAACAACAGTAATTCACTGAAAACCTTGTAAAATAATTTGAAAGTCAACCCAATGAGATTATATTGATTGCTGTTTAGATCCTTTTAAAAAGTATGTCAATTAATTTTTTTTGTTTTTGTTAAATTACCAATATTTATGTTTTATTAATTTAAAAACTTGATATTATACATATCATCATCATCGCTGCAGCATATATGACTCAAACAAACATTCAAAGGTAATTGTATTGTGTATGTAACCTTAAATAAGATCAATTACGTATATACGATTAGAATTTAGTGTAATAATATATAGAATCATAATACCATTTTTTGAAGGAGAATAAAAATGACTTTACGCAACATATGTTGTTGTTGTTGTTAGTCATAAATGTTCTTGTTGCTGTTTAATCATTGTACAAGAATTAAACTTTAAACGATGTATATAATTAAAGTGTATAATGATGTAATTAAGGCTATTTGTAACAAACGAAGTGTAACAGAACTCATATATCCGTAATTTGAAACATTTATTTTTTTCAAAATATCATTATGATACATATTACCCTATAAGCAGAACTGGATATGGAATAGACATCAAAAGTTGATGTTAGTTTTTAAAATTTTATAATTGATTTGTGCCTGATTGATTCCGTTTTCGAAAAAATGCCTGGGTTAAAAGTTTTTCATTATAAATAGAGTGACAAAAGTTTCTTCGAAAATTTTTTTTCGAAAACAGAATAAAATTATAAAAACTAATCAACTAATCAACTTTATGATATCTATTGTACCAGGAAACAATTTTCTAAGTAATAAGTAGCAAGTATTGACAAAGAAAACTTAAAGTAATGAGAACCAAGAACATTTTGAAAATAACCTGCAAGTACCCAGTTTAAGTACTTTAAAGTTACTTATGAAACTTAAAGTACACAGGCAAAGTCTGGAAAAACATAAAACTCTTTACTGGAAAAATATAAAATTCTGAAGAATTTTGTGTGAGAATAATTTTTAATCTCTTGTTATCGTTTTTTCGAAGCCGTAGGATGATTGACAAAAATAAAAACTTTTGATTCTTGATAGATTTTTTAGTAAAAACCTTTTTTTTTTTACAAAAAAAATACAACCTTATCGTTGAAAATCTATTTTTTAAAACGGCTATAAAATAGTTCTTTTTTCTTTTTTCCTCGTCTATCCGATTGTTTAAAAATATGGGGTCCCACCACAAGTTGACCTTCAAACAACCATAAAAGCCAGACCACGGTGAAAATCCAGATCACCAATAAATGCGTTCTTGAAGAAAAATTAAAGCGCATTTTTTTAAAAGAGCCATCATGGATAATAAAATAAACAGTTAACGCACTGGTAAGGAACTCAGTATGTACAGAGTATACAAAATAACCAGCTCAGTTATTTGTTATATTTTCACATGTTTTTAACTCTTCTGTGTATTTGATTATATTAAGATTGTCAATATCTCAATGTTCATATTGATTAGATATCAACAGTCAATAAGACGCGAAACCCATTTCTAATAATTCTATCAAACTAATAAATAGTCTATCTAAAGTAAAACAAATTGAATTGGCTTTAATTTTCTGACAAAAGGCTTTTTAATATTAGTTATCATTACACATATGGATTAAAATTTATTTCCAGAACGTAGGCAAAATTGTCCAACCGAATGCGAATAAGTATAAATGAACTTGTCCGAAATGGAATAAGTAACCAAATTATAATCTTGGATATATTTGTAAAAATAGTAGAGGGGATGCTGCAGCCTCGCAAGAGATCCTTCCTAAGCATTTTTTACCAACTCCTGACGAACCCACCCCCGCAACTTCTTCTAACTACCACACCTGAATCATTTCCACTACCTCTGGGAGTTGTTTTTGAAACTACGAAGAATAGGACAAGGCTCCACTTTAATTGTTTAAGTAAAGTATAAAAAGTAAAATTATAATTTGATGGGCTAATTTCAGTGAATAAATTAGAATATGGAATTCCTCAAAGACATCTTATAGAGTCTTTAGATGTTTCTCTGATATGGTGTCAAAAATTAAAACTTCTTAAAGCAAAAATTTGACAACATATATTACTAGCGACCCACCCTAGCTTCGCACAGATAGCACTAATTATCTATAGCCAGTTGACTTATACAAAATTGCCACAAAAAAAAACAAATTTCTGTTTATCCGATAGCTATCAAACATCACAAGATCACAGATCACCCGCTGGGCTAATCTGAAGATTGCCTGAAAATTTCATCAAAATCGGTCCAGCCGTTTTGGAGTCCATAGAGAACATACATACACACATCGATTTATATATATATATATATAGAGAGAGAGAGAGAGAGAGAAAGAGAGAGAGAGATAGATAGATAATAGATTTATTATTTTATGCTTTTTTTCAGGAAAAACGGTTAAGGGTGGGATCTCCCTCACCATTATTACAAAAAGGATCGTATAGAAAAAATTTTTGTAACCGTAAACTCTGGGAAATAGGTGTTGTTTGAACCAAAATTATCACAAGATAAAAAAATTCTAGCACGATCAATTTTTAAAAAAATTTAATTATTTCCTTATAACTGCTAAACTGATTAGTTTTAGGCAAAAATTATTTCACACGATTTATAGCCTTTGTCCTTATACTTTCATTTTTCAACCTTTTTTTTCACGGAACTCTTAATTCTGCTTAGTAAATAGCTACAAGCACTTGGCCGATTTTTTTTTTCTAATTAAATTTAAAATTATCTTAAATTAATAATTTTATTTGCAAAATTAATTAATTAAAATCTATAGAACATTAAATATATAATAATTGCACTTGGCTAATTTTTATTGTACCAATTAAATAATGCATAATTTGAACTTGACATTCAGAATATTATACTACATATAATATAAACCCATTCATTCCAAGTACACATAGTCATAAAAGTAGCGCTCATTTCTCAAAGTTTTCAAATTGATTTGTGTCATATTCATTCGGTTTCGCGAAAAAATGCTTCAAATAAAAGTTGTTCGTTTTAAATATAACAACATTTATTCGAAACATTTTCCCAAAAATCGAATGAATAAGGTTCAAATCAACCAGAAGCTTTTGAAAACTGAGCACTACATTTGTGGCCCATAGTATATTGAACAAGTAAACGACCAATCATCACACGTAATAAGACATATGAGTACAATAATTACATTATAAGACACGATTTTAATACTAACCTCTCCGATACCAAACATATAATTTCTTCAAAGGTATATAATTATTGTGAGAACCGCGAACACGGAGATGTTTTTATTGTACCAGAAAAACTATGGTAGTAGACTAATGAACATGACAGACCATGTTGAATTTAAATATAATCCAAAATTTTTAACGAAACGTTATAACAGCAATTTCCACGGTACTGACATATAAATCATCTTTTGACATAAAATGTAATACAAATTTGCAATTAAAAAGTCCATTAATGCTCCCGAACAAGTAATCAGGCCATAGTACTGACAAGAAATTTAACATTTTTCGACATTTTTCAAATCAAAAAAATCATGCTGTCAAAGGCGCTCTGCTTGGAACTGGGAGATTGCGAGTTCGATTCCCAAAGGTGGAAGTTGTTCAATTAAAATTAATAGTGCGGTTAACTAACAAAAACCATCGGCGTATGGTCAGAAACGAAGTAACCGGCTATGCTTGTGAATGTTTTCTTCAGTTTCCCGTCCGACGAACTCCAAATGAATATTGGCAAAGTTCTTACCAAAGTCGCCTGCAGCCGCAGAACCTATCATTTCCTACTCTGCATAGAAATTTCTTATCTTCTACTCACATCATTAATGTATGGTTAAAAGTTAATAAAGGTTAAAACAATTATGATGTGGGTGGCCTTTATGATAGACCATATAGTCTCAGAAATGCAAGTAAAATCCCATTATTATTATTACTATTCATAAAACTAGCATTACCCGTTGCGGTTTCAGCCACGAAAATTGTGTAAGGACTTTATTACTGAGTAACATAATAAATCTCACCACCAAGGACTGATAAAACGCTGTTGCACGATTTTTTTTTTGTTAATTTATAAATGCTCATTTTCATATCCCTCGCTTTATAAAAAGGGGACCTCAATACAAGCTCTAACCGTCGATTTCACCTCCTTGGAGCTTGTTTTTCGAAACACACGCATTTCTTTGTTTATTATTAACCGAACCACCAATTTTCGTGCTCCTAACTTATATGTAGATAAGTTTAGTCCCAATTTTTTTATATGCATAGATTTCATATTATGTAACGATTAAAAGTGTAATACAGTTTATAGTTTCTTTAAAAATATCAACAAAGTTTTGGAAATAAATTATTTGTCTATAAATTCAAAATATTTAAAAAATGACTTCGAAGACTCGCTGCCTTACTTAGTTTACTAAAGTTGCTGTGCAATTTAGAGAAAAATTCTCCGTGTATTTATTTATTAAGTTAAAAAAGTTAAGGATTTTCGAACACTGAAACTTAAAGGAACACTAAAAATTTGAAGTTTGAGACTTGATTTTTTTGAATTTTTTTACATGTAGTTGAAGTGCATATAAAATAATTATAAAAGTTTCAAGGGGGGGGGGGGGGGGTACGGGAGTCTTGAATTAATTATTTTATGTTAAAGTTCGATTTTTAATGCATTGCTCTTATGGAGAAACCCATATTTTCACACATATTTTGACATATTTTGATAATTTTCACTTGGAATAAAATAAGACGAATAAGAAAAAACTACGCAATTGAAAATAGAAATATTAGTAAAGAGACTGAACCAATAAAATTCCGGATGGGTCTAAAAAAAAGATATTTAAGAAAACAACTGAGATTTCGGGTAAATTTTATTTCTGTCAGCGGTAGCCTAGGTACCCGAAATCTCAAGTTTTTTTCTTAAATATATTTTTTATTAGGCCCAGTATGACGGGTCTACGTCAAAAAATAATAAACATTATTGTGGACTTTTATGAATGTACTATTTACGATTTTGAAGAATTTTATAAATGGACTATACATCAGTGCTCGTACATCCTTAAGTGTAAAAAAAACTATATGATTTAAAACAAAATTTAAAAAATAAATATCCATTAATAAAGAAAATTAAAATAAAATAACTTTATAACAAACAGTATTTAAAAAAAAAAATTATTTCAATTATGTGTTCGCATGACGTATAATAAAATTCCCATATTCGTGTAAAAATTATACCTGTGATAGTGATCAATAAAAATGATTATCGTTTTTCTATCGTCTGGTGTATAAATAAGTTTTTGTTTTTTACACACCTGAGTACATCCTATACATACATTTCTGATAATTAAACGTAGTAATTTGGAGTTTAAGTTCAAGGTTTTTACTGACTACAAGAAATGATGATTTTTTTGGGAAAATTGAAAACAATCAATAAAGTTCAAAAATTCGTTGCACAGGAGCTGCTTCAACCTAGCGTATTTCCTTAGAATACATAAATCATTCTATAGCAGACACAATTTTAGCGTAATAAAATGGAAATATCGCACCTGATTTGCAAGATTAATTCTATTACTAAATAGGTCATAGGTCAATGGGAAAGAAAGAGGGCGTAGAGAAAGAAGCAACCACAAAATATGAACTACCTCTTTTAATATTTGAAAAATCGAAAAATATATCAAACTTGTAGAAAATCATGTTTACTGCCATTCATTACCTGATCATTTTTTCTAAACGAATTTTCGTCGAATTTATCAGGGCGAAAAAACACCCTCTAATGAGAGAACACAGTACTTTTAAGAAAAAGTTTTCGTATAAAAGATACGAATTTTTTTCCGTAGAATACGAATATGTAATAAAATATATGGGTTTTTATTTAAAATTTCATTAAAGTTTGATCCTGTTTCGTCCTTGTGGGTCCATAGAACCCAAAATTGTACAAGCGCATTCGATTCCTCGGGAGAAATTACTAGGTCTAACCGTTTGAAAATTTTTTGTGAGAACCACCTTATACGATTTATTATGCCGTGTCCATACTTTTTGGCACCCTGTATATATAGAGATAAAAAGATATTTGCAAAAAAACTTATTTTCGCGATCTTTGACCATCACCATGTCAAAACTTGCGGACTTTTATTTCACTTTATTCGATTGGGTTCTACACCCCTAAAATGACGTTCAAAGAATTCCACGCACATTTATTTGCATGACAAAAAACACTGAACAGGATTTTAAAATAATTACATCAATGTTAATTTAGCAATAAATATATTTTGCACGCAATCTAAAATAAACTTTTTAAGAAAATTAGTTATAAATATATCACAACAAAAAATTGTAAAAACTACAACAAAAAAACAATAATAATAATAATAATAATAATATTCTATAATTGACAATTTCGTTATATTATTATTATTAAAAGATATTTATATTGGAAATAAAAATGACTCATTTGCGGATCAAACCAAACACACTAACACTTACACACACAAAACACTTCGTAGAGATTTAAAATCTGAAGGATATTAGTGTGAATAATAATGGACGTGTTCAGACTACCTAAGTCTTTAGTAAACTTAGTAAGACAAAAAGTGTATGTTCACATATTTGAGCACGTAAGAAGTAATACTTCTTTTTAAATACTAAAATAATATTAAATAAGGTCACAATACTTTTAAGACACAAAAGTATAATAAAATGATATAGTATTGAAAAACTGCAATCGAAAAATTATATATTGTATTTAAAAACGATGATTCAACATTTGATCTTGGTAGAACAGTATCAGCGTCACCTCTTCCAATAAAATTAGAGTTTGAAAGACTGACATTATCCATTATTTACATTAGAATCGAAGTAAGCGAAATTTATCAAGACCAGGCCAGGTTTATTAATATATACATTTAATATACAAAGTTTACGAGCACATAAAAATGATATCATTGATAATATGGCTTGTAATTCGAATATTCTTCTTTTATTACAAACATGGAATAATAATGGTGAAGACATTCCTGTACCTAATTTCGATTCAAATTAAAATATTTAATGTAAGAGCTGGCGCCGTAGCTATTTACCAAAATAATAACGACAATTCATCTTTCTATAATGTATAATATTGTCTTGTCTTTCAATATCCCAAAATCATACTACTCCAAAAAAAAAATTATTGTCCACTGCAGAGTGCAGTAACACTAAAGCAAATAATGTATGTATATATAAATTCTGTCTGTATATAGTATAATCAGTGTTACATCGATTGAGCGAAATCAACATCGATTCATTAAATACAGAAATCTGATCGGATTCTCATAACGCACCAAAAGAAGAATAACTTCAAAAAATTTACTTTTAAGCATATAAATTCAGCATGTATTCCCCCAGGATACAGTTACTAAATTGTCAGCAATGTTGCCAAATTGGGGGTTTTTCCCCGAAATATAAAGGATCTATGAAATAATGAATTCCATCATGTATCGAATATAAATAAAAATTTTATTCTGATTGGTAATATTCAACTAGAATACAAACAAGTAATGTAACAACTAACTGAGTTAATGGTTTGAATACCCAGTATATACTCAGTTGTATATCAGGGCTTGAATTGTTATTTGAATTGTCCCACAATTTAACAAAAATCTCTTATGGTTTTAAAGATGGGCATATTTTTCACTTTCCGAGGAACTTTTGAGCACAAATTATGAGAAAGCTATTGAGTAAAAACTTGTCAGACAAAAGTTATTTATTTGAAAAAGACGAACATTTTTTGTTATTAAATTTTTGTTATATCTCTTACGGTTTCAAAGATAGGCAATTTTATCCATTTTTCCCAAACATACGGTCCGATTTTGCCCATTAACGAACTTGATCTTCCTTTTTTGTTCTAGAACACACACAAAAATTTCAGCTCGTTATCTCTTTTCGTTCTTGAGTTATCGGGTTCATAGACAGTCGGACGGACATGGGGAAATTGCCGAATTAGGCCATTTTATGAACACATATGCCAAACATTCATGACTACGATCAATATTTTTAAGAGTTACAAAGTTGGGGCTAAACTTATTATAGCTTGTATATATTTACACATATTGGGTATAAAAATACGATAATCTCAAGAATAAATCAACTAGTTTTTCTACTAAGCTTTATTAAATACAACCAATTTAGGAACAAATCGCAGCACTTACTAAGCAAGATGGCGTCACAATTTGCTCTGTACTTTTCAAGTAATCTTGTCAAAAAAAGTAACTCAGATTTACTTAGATAGATTGTAGAGACTGCCCTGAACGGGCAACACTCCGACCATAAGGTCCATTGTGATGCCTAAAGATGTGAGTGGATTGGAAGGAATTTTTGTGTATAGACTAGGAATTGGTAGGTTATGCGGCTGCAGCCGACTCTGATATGAACTATGCCGGTATTCATCTGAGGTTCGTGAAGGAAAATGCAGAACACCTTCTCAAGCATAGCCGGTTACTTCGTTAAATATACTTAGTTTATTAAGGTTTTTAGTTGATCTGAACACGACCATGAATGTGATGAGTTTGTTTTTAACTTTATCCATACATACATATGATATGATCTTTGTCTATATGTACTTTTTTACATAAAAATTTGTATACCTACACGTATATACGTAATAATATCGAGGAGATATGTGGAGAAGACTTAACTCTATTCTCCCACCACTAATATACGTGAACATATTATATTTTATGAATCTATAATATTGAAAATTAGTATATAAAGTAATGCCAGTTATTTGATCCTTCAATGCTAATTTTATTTTTAGTATTTTTAGTTAAGGTTTCTTTTTAATTATTTAAGTCCAAACAATTAACAGACACAATAATCACAACAGTTTATACGGGAGCGCAATATAAGAGTTGTTTCAGTTGTTTCAAAGAGTGTGTAGTGTTTTATTCGAAATTTATTTCGATTTTTTTTTTTTTTGGAAGAATTTTTCTCGAATTCAAAAAGTGAGTACGAATTTTTTTTGGTTTGTGAAAATTTTTTTATTTACGAAAATGTGATGGTATACGATAGTGAAAATTAACTAAAAAGAAAAATTAATTTTTTAAGATAGTTCACTTTAAGAATTTAGGGAAAATGAAATATGGCATTATAAGCTCAGTGTCATTTATTTGATTTCAAATAATCGAATTTCTTGTGAAGTCTGATATCTGCAATTATCTTAAATTAAGGGTTAGGAACCTTCATAGTAGGGATACAGAAAATGAAAGCTTTTCTATAGCAAAAATAAAAAATAATTACTGTCAACACAAGTCTTGCATAATACAACTTATTGTACAGTAGGCCATATTCAGTTCTGGGAATATGGAAGTCTGATATTTGCAATTACCTTAAATTGAGGTTTTGAACCTTAACGGTAAGGATATAGAATAGGAGAACTTTTCTATACCAAAATTAAAAAATACTATAGTATAGTAAACTTATTGTACTATAGGTCACATTCGGTTTTTGGGGAAATGTTTCGAAGAAGAAGAAAATGTAGTAAATTTAGAATGATCAACGTCTATTCGAAGCATTTTTTCGCGAAAACCGAATGAATATGATATAAATCCATTATAATATTTTTAAAAAAGGTGCGTTAATTTTCATGTATCAGGCCCATCATATATTGTATCATAAAAGTTAAAACACTATATATGTTGTACGAAATACAATAAGCTTATCATATTATCATAGTTCAAGCGTAAACAACCTAAAAATATGCACATAAATATATATATATATATATATATATATATATATATATATATATATATATATATATATATATATGTATGTATGTATATATAATTTCAAGTATGTCCTAATTCCTAGACGAATAATCTTATAATTAAAATGAGTATTTCGACAACAAAGTAGTCATTATCATTGTAAATTTGTTTATCATAAAGATATATTACTTGTCGTAAATTTAGTAACTATTTTACCAAATTAACCATATTTAATAACTAATGTCCACTTAATAATTTATTTAAACTGATGAGGACTACTTTGTAATCAACATATACAATTAAATATGTAAATAATAGATCCAGAAAAATTTTAATTAATTTACTTAGAATTTACATTAATTATCCGTAATAATTTTTATAATTATTTAAAGAAACAATGAAATATGGGCTGTATTTTCCTCGAAAATTTCCATTACTATTTCGAAATAATAGAAAACTTTCACAGCTATTATATACATCAATTCACACCATCTTCACTCATTTATAAATTGAAAGTAAAAAGAAATTGTAACATATTTTCCGATAACTTTTTTATTTTTGGAAATAAAATTTTCTTTCTCAAAAACATGTGTACTTGTTATCAAATCGGACAAATAAGTTCGAAAATAATCTACCAGATCGAAACATGTCATTGATTATTAAATAAATTTTAAGTGGGAAAGCAAAGAAGTTTAAATTTATTCACGCTAACATAAATTTCAATATTTGAAAGTCAAAAATAAATACGGACATGCTTAAAAAAAACAAATGTAAATAAATTAATAGTTTAGAATTGTTCAAATGTGTTTTCTGATTAATAGAAAAATACTCATGAACATAATATTTAATGATAATTACTTTTGAATTTTAATATTTCACTATTCCAATAATTTATTGGCTATTTAATGGTAATTACTGGCTAAATACATGACCGCATACCATGCAAATCATTATTTTTAATTATGTAATAAATAAACAAGAGGAAAATTTAAATGCTGTTAATTGTGAATCCTTAAGGTGATTGATGTTATAAATTAAATTGAATATTACACCAATTACCTTAAGGATGCACAACTAACAGGATTTAAATTTTCCTCTTGTTTACTTATTACACAATTAAAAATAATTATTTGCATGGATTATTGTTCATGATTTGCATGAACAATAATTATAATTAAATTTCCAATTAATTATTGAAATATTAAAAAATATAATTATCAATTAAATACAATTTTCATGACCATTTATAAATCAGAAATAATTTTATAGAGTAAATTTTTCGAGAAAAAAAAAAACACATTAAAAAATATTCGAAACTATTAACTTTTATTGATTAATAAATTTTTTTATGACGCCCCTGTTTTTTGAGACTTTGGAGCGTGTGGAATATCAGGATACTTTAACTTTTTTTTTCCGAGTTAATATTATTAAACTTATTATTCTATATTATTCTATAAAGATCTGAATTCGTTAGGCGTACATATGATAATTTCAACAAAGCATTAATTATTAATGACTTAAAACAACAAATATGCTGACCTTGACTGTTTTAATAATTTTTTAAATAAGGCATCCAAATTTATTTACCAGAAAATTTTATTCCAAATTATAATTTGTAGTAAAATTAAGAGGTTATTAAAACGAGTTTTCTCAACACATCTTTACAATAAAACAAGAACACAATTACCTCAGTTAATTGAATAAGTATACTGTAAATACTCAGTTCTATCTATTTAAGATAGTTCCATAACTTGTATAATCAGGACAAAAAAACGGTTTGCTCTTATTAAAGAAACAAATACAAATAATAATAAAATTTACCCGAAATCTAAGATGATTTCTTAAATATCTTTTTTTAAGGCCCGTCATACCGGAATTTTATTGGATCAATCCCTTTATGAATATTTCTATTTTCTATGGAGTAGTTTTTTTTTATTCGTTTTATTTTATTCCAACTGAAAATTATCAAAATATCTGCAAAAATATGGGTTTCTCCATAAGAACCAATGCATTAAAACTCGAACTTCAACATTAAATAATTAATTCAAGACTCCCCCCCCCCCCCGAGACTTTTATAACTGATTTATATGCACATCAAAAAAAAAATTTCAATGTAAAAATAATCAAGCGTTAAACTTTTTTAGTTCCAATACTCGGACATCCTTAACTGGCGTATCTCTTCTCAAAAAACAAGTTCAATTAAAGAATAGCCATCTAAATAAATAAATAAATATTATGTAAATATAACATTTTGTAACAATAATAAATTCAAATATTTTATATATATATATATATATATATATATATATATATATATATATATATATATATATAATATTTATATATATATATATATATATAAAATTTTTATATTAAAATGTTACATAATAAACAAACACGCCTTAATTCATATTATATATTTATTTTTATTAATTATTATTATTATGATAATATTAAATTTCACACATCTTCCTTCATTTGTAGCAGACGATAGTGATAGATAAAAATTTATTTAAATATTTAAATGAATCTTTAATTAAAAAAATAAAATAAAACTATCGAATTTATTCTACTTGATTACTGTTCAACAAGAAGAGAATGCTTAACAATTCTGCTTATGATAATATCTTATTTTATAGGTATTTTATTGCTTTAAGCTAGTTCACTCATTTCAAGTTTTTTAATTTGAATGGTCTAAGTTATCGGTTTAGGTTTTAGCGGCTGTCCAGGTGGGACTCACTTGAGCTATAAGGCCCATTGTGATACTTGAAAGGTGGAAAGTATCACAGGGAGCAACTATTCCTTAATAAGTACTATTATACTGTATTTTATACTTTTTGTTTAGACTGTCATGAATGAACAACCATAATTGAATATTTTCGATTTTATTGTTTTATTGTTTGTAGTATTGATATTTCTGATCGATAGTTTGTTAAAAATTTGTAGACTTGTCAGTTTTAGAAAAACATTGTAAACCTTGTCAAGAAGATATATATATATATTTTTTTAATGGTTTAGCTCGGGACTCAGGCATGATGTGAAATCATACCCTATAAAAAAAGCAAATCAGTACGTTAACTTCAGGATTCCGAGGATATATTTTTTCCAAAACCGTGTCGTTAGATACTATACATAAAAGTTATTACAAAGCATTATCATCTTAAAATTATACAAAAGCAAGTAATGTAACAACTTACTGAGCTAATTGTTTGAATACCCAGTATATAAAGAGTTGTATATCAATATTTGAATTGTTAATATTACTGCCTATTGAATGTTTATAAAATATGAATTATTTGTAAATGTTTGTTGTGTCACAATTTTTTTTAAATATCTCATGACTTTAAAAATAGGCACATTTTTCGCTTTCCAAGGAACTTTGAGCACCAATTACGAGAGAACTATTAAGTTTATGAAAAAATTTTCAAACAAAAGTTGTTTATTATAAAAAGAAAAAAATTTTTGGTTACAAATTTTTTTTCTACCTCTTACGCTTTCAAAGATATAAAGTTCCCCCCTGGCGAGGGGAAAACACGTTCCGATTTTGCCGATTAACGAACTTGGCCTTTCTTTTTTGCTCTAAAACACACAAACAAATTTTCAGCTCGTTATCTCTATTCGTTCTTGAGCTGTCGTGTTCACAGACGGACAGACATGCGGAAATGGCTGATTTAGGCCATTTTATAAATACCTTTGGCAAGCATTTTTGTCAAGGATTAATATTTTCAAGCGTTACAAAGTCGGGACTTAATATACATTGTATATTTACATGTACTGGCTATAATAATCTTTCTCAACCACAATTTATTGTTTATCAATAGAAAGTATGTTGATTAACGCATAAACGATTTTTCAAAACTGTCAACTATAATTTTTATATATATTAAAGTGTAGTACCTACAATAATAAATAATATACGTACAAAAGAACTACAAAAAAAAAAAACATTACATAATCTAAATATTGAAAAAATAAATAAAAATTAATGAATTGAAAAAAAAATTAATACAAATAGAAAAAAAAAATTAATTAAATAAACAAAACTTTCTTCTAATTAATCAAAAATTACTTCTCTCAAATTTTTACAACAATACTTATTATATCAAATATACAATTTGTTAAAAGTGTGACACGAGTTAAGTAGGTCTTAACAGGTCCCGCAATATTAATGGGTTATTTAATTCTTTAGAATTGTCAACAACAAAATAATTAATACAAATATACTTTTTTCAAAACAATGGTTTTCTTTTAAAAACAAAATTTCTCAATAAAGTAGAAAATAATGTTTATTTGCCAGTGATTATAAGCTGATCCGATTAATTTTCAACATTTAAAAAACATAAAATATTGGGTGTTCATAAAATAATATAATTGATATTACATTATTAAATGATAATTAATGAGAACTTTTTGAAATAAAATATCAAATTCGCCCCAATACCTAGATCAGTTTTTGTATTATAAATACGTATTTCGACTACAATGTAGTCATCATCAGTATAAATTAGCTAGTCAATTCAAATACTAAATTGATATTACTAATGTCGCCATGTTGTTTTGATTTAATATTCTGATTTTGGATCTTCCTTCAGAGAAAATTTGCTCGGTCTACGTATTTTCACAAAAAAACCAATGTAAATACTATTGAATTAAACCGGTTACATACACTTTTATGCAGGGAAAAAATATTTCTTCATCACTGTCTCCCGTAACTAAAGAAATATCCGGATGAATATTCATAATTAGTGGAACCAAATGAACAAAATTATTTAGCAACAATATAAAAATAGCTCAAATTAAAAGTACAAAACAAATTAATTTTTTAACTTTTACGACTATGGGTCACAAAAATAACCTTCTTTTTTCAAACTTTTATAGTTGATTTGTGCCTTATTTATTCGGTTTATCGGAAAATATATCAAATAATAGTTGTTAGTATATTTAAAATTAAACAACTATTAATCGAAGCTCTTTTACGAAAACCGAATGAAAAAGACACAAATAAAATTGTAAAATTTAGTTGAAAAAAGAACACTACTTTTGTAACAATGTGTACCACCTGTAATAGATAAATATGTATTGGCTGGTTATTGATTACAACAACAACACAAAAATCAATAGACACGCGGGATATGTATTACTTATATAATAATATTGATGAGCAAGTTATTTTTTACTGAAATTCACAAACAACTTTTTATTGGTGACATGCATTGATTATTTTTGATTTCTTTTCATAAAGTAATTAATTGCATAGGTCTATATCACTAAACTGTTTATATTTCATTTACATAAACGCACATATTTGAAAGTGAAAATCTGGCAAGCCCACATTGGCCTACATATTTTTAGACATCTCTCTACAATATTAGTTTTTGGTATTTTCCATTTACCTATTTTGAATTCTCCTTAGGAAATTGAAATCATTTACGTACCATAGAATTCTCATACAACGATTCTCGATACCAGCGTCTACCTGGCTATATGGACATGGTGGCTTTTGCCATCCAAGACTAAAACCTGTGTGGGCCCCGAGGCTTACTGGAAGGGTTGGAAAAAATCGGCGGAGAAGGTTTAGATCAAACAACAAAGAATGCTATTTGTTTGTCTCGAAGAGATTTGGAAGCTGAAGTTGCATACCATGTGCGAGTAAACTTTTATCCCAATGTAACAAGCATATTAATTCGCACTTCAATTTATTTGTTGCTCATTGTGTAATCCTCCGTGCTGAAGCGCCTGAAGACAATGCCTCGTTCTCTACTAGGCCAGAATTGCTGTTCTCGTTGATAGTGTAGTCCTCATAGTCCTGTTTTCGCAAGTAACTTCCCAAACGATTTTCCGTGCTGAAGCGCATCAAGACGATGCTTCGTTCTATAGCTGGGGAAAAACTGCTGGACTTGTTGATTATCCTAAACATACAGTCGGATTTTATCAAGGATAACGAAGATAGCAGCTTTTACGAACGATTTATTGACAATCTAGCTAAAATTTCTCCTCTATTAAAATAGATCTTAATTGACTAGCTTCAGTTACAACTACAGCCGATACCGGATATACCGACATCGTTTATAACGACGGATCGGTTATTACGACTAAATGGCAACGTCCCGGCCGAATCCCTATCTATAAACACGTATGTTAACATACCGCCTATAACCGCCTATAACATCAGATAATGCGACATATCGCTTAAAGCGACGAACCGTCATTTTTTTTCAGTAAAACAAAACAATATATTGAACCTTATTTTGGCTAATTATTAGCTGCGCATTTCCTTCCAACCCACTCTCATTTTTGCACGTTTTGTGCCATTTCAACTATCGAATATAGCGTCCTTTGTTATGTAGTTCCTTCGTTATATCCCTTTTCGGCTGTATATTGCTTATAACAACTATCGGATATAGCGTCCTAATTATGTGGCCCCTTAAATGTCGTTATATCCGATTTTGACTGTAATTGGAATTGTTTACATAAAAATGTACGTCTTTGAAAATACAAACTTCTAAATACTCTTCGTTATTTGATTATTATTATCATTTGCGGTTTTACGGGCGGCTGGGCTTTAAGCCATAATATCGCCCGAGCCTCGTACGTCCTGTCCGAAGCTGCTCAATATACCCTAACGAATACACTACGATTTTTATATTCTAATACTGCACTTTTGAATATTACAAAATATCGTAATGGTAACTTGTTTGGATATTTATTATGTGATTCTTTCCTCTGGGAAAATTCCCTTAGTCTACGTGGTAGCAGCTCTTGCGTGACAAACTATTATTTCAAAATGTTTTAAATTAATAAACAACACATACAGACAGTGGATAGTTAATTACCATATAACGATTATATTTTTGATACATATTTGTATACGTCAATTTGTATCAAATATCTAATTAATTTTCAACTAATATCATCATCTTTAATACTACTAAGTAATAATCATTTATATATTATGCATAAATTAATAATTACATAAAAAAATTCATTTTTACTGTCTTTTAAGTGAATTTTTTTTTTATAGTATTGATTTAAATAACCTGTTTTTTTTTCTCTCATATTTTGATAATAATTTTTACTTTCTTTCAAAACACTTCGACACGTATAAATATATTTTTTACTGCAATTTTAACAACTTAAAAGTAATACCCATCCATATTTTATAACTTGACCTAAATATACCTTTGCTGTCAATGCGGTGTTCAGACCATCTAAGGGTGTAGACGTTTTGGGTACTGACACGCTTTTTGCGCTCATTTATAAACGCAATTTATTGGGGTTCGTAATGGCATTTGAACGCTTACGTTACTCTTGAAAATGCGGGTGGTTTCAGACATTATACGAACGTGTTAGTGTCAGTTAACCAGTCCCCGAGTGCCCGAGCGGTCTAAGGCGTTATATCTGCGCTGTATGCCTACTTGGAAACTAGGAGGTTATGGGTTATTAAATAAAAAATAAATAAAAAATCTAGGTGATTTATTCTTGGATTGTCGTATTTTTAAAATTTTTGTATTCAAGAATAGAACGAATCAGATGAATGAAACATGTTTCATTATACTCGAAACATGACGGCATACATAACCTCATAGTATTAAATCCACTAAATTAGGAGAAAATTAATCAATTTGGTAACACTGCTAACAAATTCGTAAGTATGTTCTGATTTAGTTTACTAAAGACTTAGTTATTCTGAACACGACCAATACGACGAGTGTTATTATTATTATTATACATGATTATTATTATACCCATCAAAAAAAAAGTCGTATGGAAACCGTTTTTTTTTTTTATTTTAATATGAAATTAATAAATTAATTATTAACTATTTATTAAAAATTATGCAATGAATATGAACTTTTTTCTAAAATTTAGATAAATGTGTGTATAATTTATGTTTATGGCTTTTTAATTTTGTAATTCTTTTTCAAAAAGCAAACAAAATATATTATCAAAAGGTCGTTCAATGTCACTTGAATTTATTATAATAGTGTCTTTTTTATTATAATAAATTTTTTCTGATTTTTTTGTTGTTGTATAATAATTTATTTTTCAAGGTTGCGTGAAAGTGTAATTAATGAATACCTGAATCCACGTTTTTGATTGAATATTTCGTAAAAAAACTGATTTGTAGTCGTAGTATTTCGTAAAAACTAACAACAAAGTTTTTTTTTGAATACCGTGTTTAAAGAGAATTTATTTTTCTAAATTATTTTAATATAATACACTTTTGTTAGCGGTTCTCAAAAGTTGAATTGAAAAATCGAATTTATAAGAGTCCTATTTTTCAATTATCCGTTTCGGTCTTCCCTATCACATTAACCCTAGATAATCGAATGTAATTCGACATTAAATATATTTTCTACGTTAATCAAAATTATTATATAGCATGGAAGTGCGTCGGTCCAAGTTTAAGCATAGACGTCTACCGTACTATGTTTTACAAGAAGGATTAGAGACGGTTTTTAGGACTCCAAGTAAAATATGAAATAGCCTGCACTTAAGAAACATTTTCTCACTTTTGTCCAAAAATTTGGTCCTTACATAGATTTTGTAGACATTTTTGTTTTTGCTGGGATATAAAGTGCATATCATGCACTTTATTTGTATGCAAAAACTTGGTCCCTTGCATATTTTTGTATTTTTGTCGGATCTTCAATTTTCTTTACTTACTATTTTAAAATGCACAATAATTAGCATATTAATTGATTAAACAAGATATTAAAATAAATTCTTAACAAATCTGCATAATTATTTTATATGTATATATATATACTGTATGGGTGCAATGAATTTCAAATAGTCATATTTATATGATTGGTAATTAACATAATAATCTTCTGAAAAGTACTTGATGATGCTTTTTACTAAGTAGGTTTATGAAATGTACGATTGCGTTCAATCGTTGGTTGTCATTAAAAGTTAAAACAAAAAATTTATATATATTTGCAATTAATTGTTTATTACTAAAAGTATTTCCAAAGACGACTCTGTGCAACAAGTTTACAAGCAGTATAAATAAAGGAACGATTATTTCATAGATGCTTTTAAAGGAGGCTCGATGTTTTCGTGAATATTTAATTTGTTTAGCCTTTATTTATTCCATGTACTCTTTGGGAAATCTGCCTATTCACGAAGATCTCGAGTATTTGATAAAACGTTCGGAAAAAGATTCTTTGTAAAGCTATGGTCAAATGGATTATATATGTAGATACAAAAAGTCACGAAATATTCAGATATATAAACAAATAAATACTGACCATAAAGTCTATCTGGGAATCAAATCCACAACCACTAGCTTCTAAACCGACGCTCTGATTCTGACCTATGAGATGCTCTGGTGGGGACTGTATACGATTTCTCACTATCTTGATGTTGTTGTATTATTAATTTTAGTTTCTTTACTATTTACATAGTTTTTAATGAAGAACTTTCAGTCGAAGCATTTTTGAAATACCCAAACGCCACAAAAAATACTTTTTGGCCACGTGACACTTGTCGCGGTATCTTGGCTCTCTTTCACCTTCAAAAAGAAGCGCTGTCAAACCTACAACAGATTCTGATACTCGACACGAAAAAAAAACAAAATATTAGTAAAAGTTTTACTAAATATCGTCAATATCGGATAACACGCACTTTTAGAAAAGAAAAATTAAGTAAAACAAAAGACTTTATGAAAATCAAACCTGATGTTTATTTGATTTCAGAGAAAATAATTTTAATTTTTTTTTTTTTGAACAATATTTAATTTAACAATGGTAATTTTAAACTTTGATTTCTATCGAACAAATGTCAATTTTTAACTCCACAATATTGCAGATATTAATTGTATAATTTTTAAGAAACATTCCTCTTGGAAAATTGCAAATCGTCAAATTCCAAATGCCTATTCTAAATGCATATAAAATTGTCTTCACATATTTGAATTTATTATGTAAATTAAAAATTGTCAAAATTTTATTGTAAAAACTGTTCAATGACCAACCAATATGATAATCAATTATCAGAATATAATAATTTAATAATTTAACCGGTTCAATTTATACGTCATTAACATTAGTATTAACTTTTTAAATCTCTATGATTTATTATTTGTAATTTAAATGAATATTAAAAAAAATACAATATTGGTAAAAAAAAGTCGACGTATAATTTGCAATTAAAATTTATTTAAATATACAAAATTTTGTAAACATTTTACTGGAATGTGGATTTAATAAAAACATACTCTACCAAAAAAACAGACAAACTTAACATACACACACACACACATGCAAAGCAAATTGAAATTATTAATTTTTCCTTTTGTGAACCGGATCTGCTTTTTTTTTCTTCTGACGATGATATTCATACTACCTCGCCAATTCCTTACTAACCTTGAAGATAGTAAAAACTTGTTCATACACATAAAAGTATGTGCACTTATTATTAATTACTTAATGAGAATTCCACTTTACGATACCAACACCAGCAAAGGATATATCAGTAAAAAATGTTTTATCGCGTTTCTTCTCATGCGGAACTTTGAGAGAAAAAAAAATAACTTAATTACTTAATAATATCCTTGAAATAAAATGTATTAGACGCGGTAGCGTTTTTTCTTCTTAAGCAACATTTTTCTTATTGTTCAAAATAAATACTGGTAAAATATTTGTAACCATGACCAAATGAGAACCACGTAGAAATAACTATTGATAAGATATTAGACTATCAAATGATAATTAATGAGAACTCTAGGTTTTTTAAATAAAATTTCAAATTCGCCCCTTTATCTAGATCAGTTTTTGTATTATAAATACGTATTTCGACTACAAAGTAGTCATCATCAGTATAAATTAGCTAGTCGTAATTTACTCTTTGACAATTAGAAATAGAAAGAAAATCGAGATCAATAGACAAAAATAAAAATGAATAAAAAATTAAACAAAATAAATTAAAATTAAAATATAATAAATTTTATTGAAAATACTCTTGTTAAAATTTATTTCATTCACGTTTACTCTTGTTAACCTCACTCTTATTCGAATTACTCTTATATTGTCTCAGGATATGTTATTATTTGCTAATTTGGTGACAGTTTCACCCCTAGGTAAAGGAGTAAATTTGAAATTTTATCTTGATAAGATAGTTTACAAGTAAAGACATTTGTCTTCAGAATTCGATGAAATTGGTATATGAAGTTCAGTGTCCTTAATTTAATTTAAAAATCAAATTTGTAGACCACTTTCAAACTAAATTGAGATTATTGCGATTATTATTAAGGATATTCGGACACTTTCTTATATAAAACTGGAAAACTTTTTTATACGTCTTTCAAAAATAATTAATTATCTTATGAAATTAAATATAACAAATTAATTTCTGAAGTTATACGTCTTTTGGAGCGTTATGAGAATCCGAGTAGAGTGTATTCGATGTAACACAGATATCTATCCTGCTCTATTGCACAGTAGGAGACATAAAGTTTTTGTGCTTTACACAGTGGAAAGTCTAAATTTATATATACATATGTGAGATGCTTAGCGAAAGAGATAACAAGTCTTTCACATAAATGATCCCACTCTTCAGTGGACGGACAATAATTTTGTGTGTTCTATGATTTTTGCATATTGAAATACAAGACAATACCATACATTATGGAACGAAAGATGAATGATCGTCATAATTTTGGTAAATAGTGACACCGCTAGCTCTAACATTACAACATTTCAATTTGACTATACAGTTGAAATTAGGTGTAGGAATGTCTTCATCATTACTCCATGTTTCTGATAAAAGAAGAATACTAGAATTACGAGCCACATTATCAATGATATCATTTTTACGGACTCGTATACTTTGTATATGAAATGTACACTCCCGTTCAAAAAAATGAACAGACCTGAAATGTTAATTTTCATAAAACTCCTCACTTTTGTAACTCTCTGTATATTATTTATTTATAAACAAAGATAAGTAGTATATTTTTTAAATGTGAAAAAAGAAATGGAAGTTTTATATTTTTTATTTATGTAAACAATTTATGTTAACAAAAACATTTACTACAAGAATAATCAAAATCGTGAGATAATGATTCGGTTCAGGTCTGTTCATTTTTTTTGAACGGGAGTGTATATGTTTATAAACCTGACCTGATCTCGATAAATTCCACTAACTCTGATTCTAATGTTAAAAATGGATTTAATGACCGTCTTTCAAACTATAATTTTAACGGAAGAAATGACGCTAGTTGTGTTCTACCATGATAAAATGTAGAATCATTGGTTTTATATACGATATATAATTTTTTTTATTATAGTTTTTCACTACTATATCATTTTATTAAACTAAGTACACACATTTGTTTTTAAATATAGTTTTTTTTAATAAATAAATAAATAAATAGAAATATATATATATGTATATATATATATATACATATATCCTTATATATATATATATATATATATATATATATATATATATATATATATATATATATATATATATATATATAAAGATTTAAAACAATATTTTTAAAGGTAATAATTTGCAACTGCGATACCAAAAATAATGAATAATCACTGTCGGTTTTTATTTGAAGTCGGTTAATTACTAAAATATGTCACTAAACTAGTGGGTAGACGAATCTTTGTTATAATGAACCGTCAGTATAAATACTTTATATAAATTTATTTAAGAGAGCCAATCAATTACTAAAAAAAAAAAGAAAATATTTGTCGCCAGTAGTGAGGAATTTCATAATAAATTACATACTCATCTCCCCGTTAGTTTTTCACACTATTGACATTTATTTTATCAATTAATGACTTCACAAACTTACCCAGAATGTTTTTAAAAACTACCTGCTAAAATAAAGAGAAGAACATTTATTTACAAATTTTTTTTTTGTTTGTTTCAGATTAAATATGTCGCCACTAAATCTAGTGGGGATGTTATTTTTACTTTTAACACCCAGTATACAATCATTCCGAACAGATTTAGGCCCTGATGATTCGCTAAATACAATTTCCAGTACACCGTTCCCAGCATTAGGCCAATCTAGTAGTTTCGCTAGTTCAAAATCATTTGCTAGCTCATTCGCATCATCTGGTTCATATTCAGCATCGCATTCAAGTTCCGGATATGGTAGTGGAATTCCAAATGTAGCTGTAAATGATGTTGGTGCATCTGGTGTTAAATCTGGTGCATATTCTGGGGCTGGCACTGGCGCAGGTGCTGGTGCATTCAGTGGTAGTGCAGCAGGCGTGAATCCAAACTTATTTGGATCTGGATTCAAAGTTGCTGAAAATGTAAACGCTGGATTAGGTAATCCATTTGGTGGAGCCGCATCTTTTTCTTCTAGTGGAAGTTACTCATCGGCTGGAAGTGCTAGTGGTGCAAATAGTTATTCTTCTAATACGAATTCACAAATTGGTACTGGTGGACAAATAGCGGGAAATTTGGGTAATGGAAATAATGCTGGTGGTGCAAATGGAGGTGGATATTCTGGAGCTGGATCATATTCCTCAAGTGGATCATTGGGATCAGGTAGTTTATCTAGTGGTGCACAATTATCTACCGGTTCAGACTCTGCTAGACAGTTAACTGGTAATTTGGGAACAAGTTATAACTCTGGACTACAAGGTTCCTCTAATGGAAACTCAGCATTTGGTGCTGGATACTCTGGTAGTAATTCAGGAGCATTTTCTACAAGTGGAAGTCTATCTGGTTCTGGTTCTTCATCATACGATTCGCAATCATCAATCAACTCTCAACTTGGAGGCAAAGTGATAGGCAATTTGGGTGGAGCTTATAGTAGCAACGGAGTGTTTGTGCCAACTGGTGCTAGTGACATAAATTCTGGAATTTATACCAAACCTATAAAGAGTTCAGGTGGAAAAGTACAGTTCGTTCAATCGACATCTACAGTGAATATCAAAAATAATCCGTATTTAACTGGACAAGTACGACCGGTTGCTCCCGGAGATATACCAAAACCTGTTATTGTTTCTGATTCATCTTCAGCATCTTCCAGTGTTTCTGGTAACCGGGCATCAGTTGATATTTCAAATAACCCATTCTTATCTGGATCCGTACCAGCCCCACCATCAAAACCTTTGGGTTGCAATAATTTAAATGGTGGATCTTGCTCCGGTAGCACATCACCTCCATTAGCAGTAAATGGAAATTGTAATGGAGGATCAGGCAGTGTTTGTGGTGGATCTAAGCCCATTGGAAACCAACCACTCAATAACAATCCATTTTTGGGTGGCAATTACCAACCGCAGCCATCAAAACCAACAATTCCACAACAAAAACCTGATTTAAGTGGAAATCCATTTTTAACTGGTGGAAATAAAGGTCCAGCTTATCAACCAAGTGCACCACAAACTCCATATCCTCAACAACCAACACCACTTCCCCAACAACCACAAGGTTTTCCAAGTACTTACCCACAGCAAACTTACCCAACAGCTGTTCCACAAAAACCGCAACCATTCCCATCCACATATCCTCAACAACCACAAACTATTCCACAAAAACCACAACCATTCCCACCCACATATCCTCAACAACCACAAAAACCCCAAACATTCCCAACCACATATCCACAACAACCACAATTCATTCAACAAAAACCTCAACCAATCCCATCCACATATCCTCAACAACCACAACCCATTCCAACAGGAGCACCACAAGGCACATATCCACAACCAGGCAAAAGTAGTGTTTTGATTGACAGTTCTGCTCAATCCACAACACCAGACAAATCAACGCAATGCGGTTCATCTGGACATATTTGTGTTCCAAAAGCAGAATGTATTAATGGTGTGGTTTCAAAATATGGAGAAGGGTTATTCCAAGCTAGAACTTCGGTAAGTGTCTTTTTTTTAAATTATGAATTCTGTTGCATGGTATGTAACCCAATGTCAAGGTCAAATAGAATTAAAGCATCACAATGAGTATGATGTAATACCCATTAACATTTCAATAAAAAAAAGTGAAACCATCAAAATAACTTAAAGAAAAGAGAAAGTATATATTGTTTAATATTCATATTAAAAGTATTCTTTTATCATTTTTGTAAATATCAATACAAACTATTCCGTTATTATAACATCAAGATGCAACCTAAAAAATCATTACCAATAAAAATTGAGGTTATAATTTATCTTAAATGATATGATCATGGGAGAAGTCTAGCACTTGAATTTACTCTCTAGTGCAGGGGTCGGCAAACCCCGGCTCGCGAGCAGCATGCTGCTCTTTGAAGGGTCAATTGCGACTCTTCAAGTTCCACTCAAAAAAAATTTTTTTAGGTGCAAATGAGATCAAATATTTCATAAATAGCGCGAGCCACGTAATTGCCTTTATTTCGAACCCAAACACAGCGTAACCACTATGCAGCCTCGCCCGTATAAACACGTCATTTTATGTTCATATTGTTTATTGTCGTTTTTTTGTCCTATTAAAATTTGGTATACAGTGAAAAACCTGAAACAGAAAACTGCGGCTCTATGAGCTTCCGAAAAATCGATATATTTCCGGAATCAGGCTCTTTGTCTATAAAGTTGCCGACCTCTGCTCTAGTGGATAAATTAAAAACTAGAGCTAATAGGCAAACCCGTAAGCCTACAAATATCATGTTCGCACTCATTGAACAGCTTAGTTGCTACTGAAATATTAAATCCCCCACCCTCTATCAGAGATCCCTTTTGAGCCTTGTGTTAATGCTGGAATGTTTTCTCTTTTTTTGTAAGTTGTCTTTTCTATAAAAAAAGATTGTAGTTAACAATTTGAAATTATTGAAGTTGATTTAGTTGTTTTAAACAAGATTTAAAAGGTCGTTTAAACCGTATAAGCTGGCTGATAATATAATCAATATATATATACCGTGTATCTAGTATTGAACTGACCATAGAACCAAGGTGACGTTTAACACCCGGGCACTAGCCTGCGTGGGCCGGCGAGGCTTACTACCTACACGCAAAATAGTTCATACATGGAGAAGGAGGAAGGAAAAAGAGCAGGAAAAGATAGGTGAAGATGGTTTAGATCAAACAGCAAAGAACAGTATTTGTTTGTCTCGAAGAGATTCGGATACCTGCCGAAATTGCATATCATTTGCATGGAGACTTTTATCCCAATATAACAAGGATTTTAATAGAATAGTACAGAATCGGATCTATTCAACGAAAACAAGGATAGCAGCTTTTGCGAACAATTTATTGACACTCTAGCTGAAATTTCTCCTCTATCACAAAAAATGTGAATAGACTAGCTTTAGTTATAACCACTGGAACTTTTCACATCAAAATTTACGTCCTATTTTTTTATTGGTTTGGCGAGCGATGGGTCCTAATGTGGGTCCTAAAGCCATAATGCCACCCGGGCCGCTCAGGTCGGAAACAGTCCGACGCTGCGTGTATCTACTAGTAATTTTGGTAGATGTCAGTGTATAAAATATTTTCAGTATGTTATACCTAGCACTGCCCGTATAGAAATCTGTGATTGTTTTTTAAACATAATAATTTTTTCTATCAATAATTTATTCCAAACCTACTCTTTTCTAATTTCAATAAATCTTGTATATATTTCAAACCCAAAATAGTATATTTTTTTTTAAATCATGACCATTATCCAGTGGGTGTAAAATCATATGTTTCATTCTTCTAAAATGACAATACAAATTTTTTTGGTATGTAAGACGCGTATTTTATACATCAATTCAAGGACAATAGTGCTTGTGATGAATTCAAAAAATGTGGGTGATAATGTTAATTTGTGTCTCAACACTTGAATACTATTTATAAATTGACGCACGTAAAGGCGGGTTCAGAATTTCTATAACTTGTTTTTAAAATGTTCTAGGAATTCAATATATTTTCGTTTCTTATTTATGGATAATTTTAATCAAACCTTTGCAAATATTTGTATGTATTTTATCTTAAAATGCGGTTGTATTGATCTAACAGATTAACATCAGTCAGTAATGCTGTGAATGTCGTTTGTTTATTATACAAAAGTAATTATAATTGTCGGATAGTTCAAGAGTATACTTCAACAAATTCCCCACCTTTTTTTTCTATTTATTTATATACTTTTTCAATTAAATACTTTGTACGCATATTTATCTTTATATTTTGCAAATATTTGTTAATTATTTGCAACGGTATTTAACATAATCATTTTGTAATTTTCTTATAATTGAGATAGTGGAAATTTTCTTTGTAGTCTTTTAGCTCCGAGTATTGAAAACTTAGTAAATAAAAAAATAATTCATCGAGTTAATCATCCGTGGTCTAATGATTAACATGTAGGGTGCGCTATCCAGAAGTGGAGGGTTCATTTCCTGACGGATGTGCTAATCTTTTCGTATGAATATTAATATGATAAAAAATAGTTCAGAAACAAATCTGTGTAAACGCCCGTACAACTTTTATCTACAGATTCTAATATGTAAATTCAAGCAGTTAATATATACTGAAGGGAGGATATTATCCATATTTTATCAAACAATCATATTAGCTCGTCTGTTAATTGAATAAGATAGCACACAAATATGTGTTTTATTATCGAACAGCTCGCCAGCTTGGACAATTTTGACGATCGAAGAATATATAACCCCAGAAAATTTATTGTATAGGTATAACTTTTAATATAGTTTTTAAGAAATAGGTCATCTTCCTCTAGGGTAGGTTAGGTTGTAGCGACTGCCCCGGGCGGGACACTCTTAGACCATAGGGTCCAATGTGATGCCTGTACATTAAGGATGAGGTTGGACAAGGGCTTGTGCAGACTAAGAATTGGTAGGTTGTGCAACTTCAGCCGACTTTGATAGGAGCTACACCGGTATTCATAAGCATAGCCGGTTGCTTTCATTCTTGTTCATACGCGGACAGTTTAGTCAATTAATTTAAGTGACAAACTGCCACCGTTGGGAATGAAACCAACAACCTTCCAGTTCCGAGCAGAACGCTTTTGATAGCTCGGCCACTCGGACTCAACATCTTCCTCTAAAAGTTAATACCAATCAAATACTGATTATGAAAATATGCCGTAAAATAGATTTCAATATGATTAGTTTTTTCGCCAGATAGGACACTTGACAGATACTAAGCAACTTAGATTTTAACGCCATTTTGCTTAGTTAGTGTTGCCAGATTATCTGTAGAAAATCTAGCTGATTTATTCTTGGAATAATTGTATTTTTAAGTTTTAATATATGGTACATGATAGTATGCATTATTTCATATTATTAAATCCACTAAATTTAGGGAAAAATCTCTCAAATTGGCAACACTGCAGACAAATTAGTAAAATACACACTGAACTTAGATGCTCAGAAGAAAATTTTTTTTGGTACTGAGTGACTTGCTTGAGTTTACTAAGGACTTAGATTTGTCTGAACACGACCATTGTCATCAATTAATTATGTATAAGATTTATGCATGTTGAGATGTATTTACTAAAAAGAGATACGACTACTTCTCATAAGCTATTTTATTCAATACATTAAAATAACAATAATAATGGACGTAAAAGATTCTGAAGATAAATTTTTATTTTTTTTATATAAATTGAATAAATATGATCTCATCGTTCGATTATTGTCATTGAATTAAACAAATTAATATTATATTCATATCATACATAATAATGGTACCTACATTTTTTTTACACAATATTTATTTTAATTTTTTATTAAGGATGTACGAGCACTGAAGCTTCAAAAAGATTCAGTCTTGATTTTTTATTTACATGTAGTTGAAGGGTATATAAATCAATTATAAAAGTTTCAGAGGGTTACGGGGGTCTTGAATTAATTATTTAATGTTAAAGTTCGAGTTTTATTGCATTGCTCTTATGGAGAAACCCATATTTTTACACATATTTTGATAATTTTCATTTGGAATAAAACAAGACAAATAAAAAAAAACTCCGCAATAGAAAATAGAAATATTAATAAAGAGATTGAACCAATAAAATTCCGGTATGACGGGCCAAAAAAAAGATATTTAAGAAAACAACTGCGATTTTGTTGTTTCAAGTTTATTGCTGTCGGCGGTAGCTTAATGAAATATCAGGTGTTTTTCTTAAATATCTTTTTTGTTAAGCCCGGTATTAGGGGCCTAAGTTAAATTTTAATTTTAACTTACGACAAAAAAATAATAAACATTATTGTGGACTTTTATGAATGTATATAAGATTTTGAAGAAATGTATGAAGGGGCTATCTATCTAGTGCTCGTACATCCTTAATAAAAATTTAACCACAAATGAGGCGTCTTGCTTTCATTAAAATTATGATAATTTAATTATACATTTATGGCAATTTATTTTTTCGTCTATAAACTTCCTTATTAAGTTGTGGTGGCTATGTAATACTGCAAAAATCTCTTTTAATTAGTTTCTGTCTACCGTTTTTTTTTATTAAATCTTGCATGAGATCAGCAGGTAATACTGATTTTATTACCTTTTTTTTTTATGTTTTTTTTTTTTGTTTATATTTTTAATGTCTGGTAATTTACGTGTATTAATTAACAAATTCGCTATCAAATATGTATTGCTTAACTGATTCCGGTGTCACAAATATATGAACGGAATTCCAATCTAAGTTTGTGATAACTTGTGGACCATAACTTGTCAACTCAAATAATCCTTCAGATCAAATCATATCCTCAGTTAGATCATATAAAAGACGAAACTTGTTTAATATCATTGTGAGACACGCACCAAATTAGCAACGAGCAACATATTTCTGACTCCATATCCCAGAGATAGTTACGATTAGCTAATTTATACTGATGAACTACATTGTAGTCGAAATACCTATTTATAAAATACAAATAAATGTTCTAGGAATTGAGGCAAAATTTTAAATGTAATTTCAAAAAGCCTAGAGTTCTCTTTTTGATTATTTTATTAATCTTTATTAACGTATAAATTGATATTGCTACTTTCGAGGAACTTAACTTCTTCTAAATAGCTTCTCAACCTTCACCCTACATTAGAGACTCATCGGATTCTAAATACATACCTACTAATTATAGTATACCGCCTTTGATACAGCTAAAATCAATAGATAAATCACCTTCAGACAACCGAATTTGAAATAAATTTTATTTTATTTTTTGATTTGAAACCCACTATGCGCATAACCTTTTCATGACCTTTATGTATAATTTTAAATATTATGAATACAAAATTTGAAGAAGCAGTAAGAAGAGCAATAAGCCTCTACGAAGTTAAGGGATTTAATTAGTATTTTTATTATTTAAAATATATCCTGCATAAATAAGCGAATTAAGATAGTTCAGCTAATAGTTTGAAACCGAGGAACAGATTTCGTACATAATTTCCTAACGTCTATCGAACCTACCTATTAGATATCGAAAATAGCCATCATTTAAACTTTGTGTGTCTAATTTAACATATAGGCACTGTACATGCCTCAATTATAGTTTGATCATAATGAAAATTATTTAATGGCATTTCAAAGGTCAAATTTGTTAATAGATAAAATCGATCTAGAAAGGGAGAAGGGGAAGGGGGGGGAAGCTTAGAGGTATGGGGAAACTCAAAATGTGTCTTTTTTGATATTACTTAAATATTTCTAACAAGTAAAATTTAACAAATGGCGTCAAAAGTCGAACTATCATTTAAAAATTTTGATAATTGATTTATTCCTTATTTACTCGGTTTTTGAAAAAAATACAGGTAAAAGTTGTCCATTATAACAATACTAACAATTTTTATTCGAAACATTTTTCCGAAATTCACAAATAAATAAGTCACAAATCAAAAACAACAATATACAATTAAAAAATTTTTAATAGATAGCTATTTGTACATACATTTTAATGCAATTTACCCTAATATTATATTTATACAAATATTTCCAATCTAATATTCAAATGACGGATTATGCTTAACGCTTACGGCCATATATATATACCTACTACAAAATATTTCATATAAACTTTTGGCTTTAATTTCTATTCGTTTTTTTTTTTTTAATAACGATGACTTCACTTTATAAAAAAAGAATAAATAAAAAAACATAGCAAAACTCCTCAGAGCAAAACAAAAAAGAAAACCCCGCCTTATAATAATCGGTAAACTCTCATCATTATATCACGTCAAAAATCAATAAATTAAACTGAACTGTTTGTGTTTGAACAACATGATGATATGGTAAATAAATAAATAAATAAATTTTTAATAAAAATTATGCAATATAAAAATTTATTAAAATTATACAGTACCTAAAAAATATCTAATCAATTCTATAAAATCTATAGATTTTTTAACAGATAAAAATCAAATGAAGTTGTGTAATTTGTCAATCAATTTATTTATTTTTTATAACGTGTATACACAATAGATCATTTTATATCCAAATAAAAAATTACGCCTAAAATAGTCATGCTGAAAAAATTATAATTAAAAATGTGTACAAAAAATTGGTACATCATCGTAAGAGGCAAACATCAAGCGGAGTTAAATCAAAAATATATATTATATATATATATATATATATATATATATATATATATATATATATACTGGGTGTCACGGGAGGTAAGTCAATTTTTTGTGGGTGTGTACAAGCGTTAATGGCTTCAGAGATAAACAGCTATTTGACATTTAAGTAATGACATTTCCAATATGACTTTTGCACTAACATTTTTATTTATTTATTTTTTAACTTCCGTCTGGATAGTTCCATTGTTGGTATTGTTGCCTTTCGGTTATATTATACCAACGGAAGTAACTAGCGTTTAGCATTTTGACATTTAAGAAATATATCTACATATTAATAACATTCTTTGACTTCAAACACTTGATATGTCAATTAAATAGTTAATGGGACGGTTAATTGACTAAACTGTCGGCGTATGGACAAGAACGCAGTAACCGGCTATGCTTGTGAAGGTTTTCTGCAGTTTCCCTTCACGAACTCCAGATGAATATCGGCATAGTTCGTATAAAAGTCGACTGCAGCCGCACAGCCTATCAATTCTTAGCCTGCATATCAATTCCTTGCCCTTCACTCATATCATACAATGTTGTGATGTTGTGGGTGACCTCTGTTATAGCCCGTGGTGTCTTAGAAACGGAGGTAAAACCCCATTATTATCATTATTATTACTTGATATTAAAAATCATGCATATCTAGGATAGGTGACTTACACAGGGGTCGCGGGTTCGATTCCCAGCCTAGGCATTTGATGCCTAAGAATTTTCTCAATGTTTGATTTCAAAGCTTTTGCAGATGCACTAGCATTCGAAAAACGTGATCACAATAATTTTTAAAATATTTCGCCACTTTGATGCATTCTCGATACAACTCTTGCACGAACGTGGCGAGATGCGTGACGGAGAGCATTTTCATGTTCTCAGATTTGATTCGTGTTGTGCGTGCAATAATTTCATCCCATCGAGTTCCCTTTAATAATTTTTATTATTAGCAACAGATTTTGTTGAAAAACGTTTCGTGACTAATTGTCTCTTCTTCAGGCTCTCAAAATAACCACAACATAGCATTATTTTGAAAGCTGAATTAATTATTTTGAAGGCCAATTAATCAAAAAACGTTGCTCAATAAAATGTGTCACCAAAACACTGTTTATGTAAAATATGTACAATTGATCCTTATTCTTCCGAGAATAAAATACGTATTATCTATTGGTAGGATCTGAAATCTATGAATATTACCTTTAATATTATAAATCTCACAGTAAAACACTCACAACTATTTATTTAATGAATGCGTATTTGTGCATCATTTGGTTTTAACTCGTGAACCAATTGAATCTTATATTGTGAAAAGGTGTAACGTATTTAAAATTCTTTGCAAAGACCGCCTAGACATTACCAACTGCTGAGAACGTCGCCTGGTGGAAGTTTCGGGGTTTTCCTCAACACTTGCTTACACCTGAGCAATATTCACATCATGTCGAACTGCACGAGGTCTTCCACCATGCGGATGATCACATACAGCCCCATACACATGTTGCCGAAAACGCTGAACCAATCGGTAAATTGTCGGAACATGAAAGAAATTTCGATATGATCTTTATGTCTGAATAATCGAATGCTGACTTTCAATATAAAATTGAACAACTTGGTTCTTTGTTCTGTACTGAGTCATTCCATCATAAATTCCATCATTTCAAAGTTAATTCTGAGAAAAAAAACGTAAACAAACATTTATTCACTAATTACATCATAACGTTACTTATGCGCCACCCTATATATGTTCCACCGGGACCAATCCAGCAATTTGGAAAAACTTCTTATAAACATTCTCAGACACATGTTCAGCTATGAGGTGGTGCTAAAATACATAGTCCTTCAATTAGTCAGACCAATACCTTCCAGATGTTCTGGAAGCGTATTTTGTAAAATGTCGAGAAAACTCGGCCCCCTATATCATATATGAATGTAAAATAGCTGTAGAGTTGAATTTTTTTGTTTTGACTATTATATGCGCGTAAGGGGAACTTATTTAAAAGTAGAAGGGCAACTTATTTAAACCATATTTTAATCATATGTTTAATACTTAGTATTAAATATATGTTTCCTCCCATTCATTTTGAAAATAGACTGATCCACTCAAACTGTGACGATATTCGAGGCTTCTTTACAAATTAATATACTTCTATGTGCGAAATTATTTATAAAATACTTGTAATAACTCATCATTCAACATCCCTACGAATTACTCCCGAAACATTCTGTATATATGTGTGCTATTATGATGAAGAAAAAAAAGTCATATAAAATTTCTTAATTTGATGACATTTTTCAAATAATTTATAGAAGTTACTGGCCCCATTTATGTATTTTATAATTTTTTAAGTCGTTAAATAATATTATTATAATAGAACCTGTTTTACTTATATACCAATTTTATTTCATACTTGATAAGTACTTGATGAATAGTACCAAGTATTTCAAAAGTAGTAGTACTCGCAAATATTTTCAATAATGTCTTAAAAGGGCGAAAGTTCTTGCAAGTTCTGAAATTGTTTACTCAGACAGTTTTTAATTGAAGGCAATAGTCAATCATTAAAAAGGTATCTGTTTAATTTCTGGCTCTGGTGGTCATTATTTTAATGGAATGATGTAGAAATACGACTAGACTAATTTTGAGGATTTAAAAAATATGTCGAGGCATCCAACATCTAGGTACACTATATTTTGGTTTAATAACCATTATTACTGTTCGAAAATTCCCTTTCAATTGCATTATGTCTTATTATTCAAGGTTTTAAATATCCTGTATAATTTAAAACATATGAGACCTTCATATAATTCATATAGCTACGGAAGAATTCCAATGAGCAGCTAGCTATAAAATGTTAAGGACGGCACTGTGTTATGCAATCAGGACAAAAAACCGGTTTGATTTGATTATAGCACAAATACATAAACATACATATACAACACATAGACAAATCCACTGTTTATATACACAAAATAATGTTATTTTGAAAAGAAAAAAAATTTTAACCTTTATATTTCGAAAACAAAACAGTAACACACGATGATATTTTTAAATTTATATAATAAACATTTATCTTTACTCTCCTAGTTTTTTTTTTAAATTCTGTCGAGTATTTTTTCTAATACAACAGATAATAGTTGGGCGAGCATGAAGTTTGACATGCTTCTAATGAGAGAGACTGAGAGAGAATGATAACTTTGATATTAATTATCTCGCATTCTAAACGGTCAAAAATTCTGAAAAATGAGCAAAATCTGTCGAAAAGTGGTGGTATGCTGGAACATCCTCAATATGGAGTATAGTTACATATTTTGAACAAAAATTTCGAATTTTCTTTTTTGTTATCATTAGTCATTGATAAATTGCTTACATAAAATATTGAGATCCCGTTTTGTGGTAGTTTAGTAAATAATATACGCGAAACTTGCTAAGCGTTCCGCCTCTGGTGGTCGTATGATGTTACTAACAAAAAAAAACAAAATGAGAAATTAATTTACATGGCGCATATGTAAATTTAATTCTGTAATCGTTTGTTTTTTTAGCAAATTTTATAATTTAATAATGTCGCGATCTTGTTCAGTGCCTTTGTGTTCATCCAATAAAAGGGGAAACCCAGAAATTTCGTATCAGTTTTTTCCAAAGCTACGTAAAGAAAAACTATTAATTGAAAATAGGTTGAAATGTAAATCTCTAAAAAAATAGACACAATGCGTAGAAATTGAAATTGAAAATTGTTAAACCCATTCACAAACATATGAAAGTAATATTTACTAAATTACTAATATTTACTAACTAACTGAAAATGTCGAATTTGTATACAGTTTGCAATTTAATACTTTTGGCCACAAAACTTTACACCCAAAAATAGATACTATTACCAAGTATACGAGTACTTCAAATGACGAGTTCTAAATCATTCAAGTAATAATTATTTCTGCTGTTTTCTACCATTAAGTATATCAGTTATACCAATTTACCTTTATCTAATATAACATACATAGTGTTTTAACATTTATGATACAATATACTAAATATTTTACTTTGCAAGACTTGTGTTGACAGTGATTATTTATTATTTCTGGCGCCAAAAAATTATCACCTATTATTATTATTATCTTATTACAAAATCCATCCGGGATTTAAAGGCGATAGTGTAAAACAACGATACCAACAATAATGAAGAATCACTGTCTACATAAGTCTTGCATAAACACTATATATGTTATCACAGATATGTTCAATGCTTCTTTTGAAACCCATTACAAAACATCACCATATGAATTATCCTGAGAAAGAAACATAAAATTTTTACGATATACAACGTAATAAAAACCATCAGTCAAAATAATAAATAAATTCCAATTACTTTTATATGTTAAAAATGTTAAATGTCTTCACACATCTAAACCAGTGTGCGTGCGTATGTGTGTGCATATGTGTGTATGAATGTGATTAAATCTCGTTAAATGAATCATTAAATTTAAATAACAATTAAATAACTTTAAAAAATCAACACACAATGGGTTTTTTGTTATTTACATATTTATATACAAAAAAATTTTTTTAATAATAATAATAAATAAATACTAATTAATGATGATCTCTCTGAATGCAAATTTGAAGGATATATGTTACAAAACGGCCACCTTCAACGATGTTGCCTGCCTACACAAACTGTTTAAGTTCAAACACAAAAACAAATTTAAATTATTATTTATTTATATATATATGGCATAATAATCGTTTTGGACAATGTATTTCATGTTGATTTAGTTCATAAATTTGAAGGGTATACAAATATTTTGAAATTATGAATTAATTTTATGTGACAACAAAAAAACAGACAGTTGAATAACAATCATTAATGTCATATTTTAGCATAATAAGAATCGAGTGTGGCGCCTCTATTTGTAAGTCGGCGACATTGGTGCAAGACATCTAGTGTTAGTTTTTTGAAAGTAATATTATCAATCGTTTCGTTTGCTAGTAATAGAGTAATTTGGTCAAAAAACTTCTTAAAACTTTTTCCAACGCTCCCAAAAAGTGCGCCATATTGCCTAACGTCATTAAACAATTAACTGTCAGTCAATGTTAACACTAATGTCAACTATAACCAAAAGGTGTATTCGTTTTGGACGCTTACATGCTTTCATCGTTCACGCTTATAAGCGCAATTTATTTGTTTTCGTTTTGGCTTATGAACGCTGAAGTTAGTCTTAAAAATGCCGTCCCTTTTAGGCATTATGAAAATGTCAGATGAAAACATTTTCGATGTTTTTCAAGCAATTAGATATTTGTTTGAAATAGTTAATAATAATGATAATAATAATAATAATTAGCAAGAGGGGTACCGCAAATGGGTCTCTAGCACCTGGACCAAGGGGTCCTCTGTACCCTCCTTGTGAACAACCAGTCACCCGAAGGCGAGACGTTTCCGGGTAAGAGGTTCCAGTTAATTATAATTAATAGTAGTTAATATTAACGAAAGTGATGATTTTGAATCCCCCTCCCTCAAAATTTAGAGGGAAACCCCTAAGTTGACTGCACTGTGCATATGAAAAATAAATAAACTATATTGTATTCGTTTTGTGAGTTACTACGATCTGGCGCTCACGCTTTTGCTGCCCTGCCTCGATGGAGCGTCTGTGAGCGTGGTGTCTATCGTTTGAAGTGAACCATTAGCGCGCTTTGTCAGCATATACAGCGACACGCTGAACACTAAACACACCGATTAATTGCGCTGAAAGCGTGTAAGCGCCCAAAACTAATACACCCATAGAAAACTGTGCCTTGTTGAAACAATTCAACTCACCAAACTCCTGGAAAAAGATTTATCACTGTGGTAAAAGAGGAAATTAATTTGAGGATTTTGATTAATTTTTCAGACTACATTACGTCTGAACAAAAATTACGCTCACCACTAACAGTATGACGTAAGCACACATTATAACATTATTAGGATTTCTGAAAACTATTAAATTGATTCCCTTGAAGCCAGTAGTTTCCTAATATTATTCAACAAGGAAGTCAGACGTAATTTTATGACCAAATATTTAGATAATATATTGAACAAGATGATATGTTATTGTATGGGAATATCAAAATTTTATTTTAACTAAATCAGATACTATAGCCAAATAAAATGTAATTAATTGAGACTTTTATATGATTTTTATTAGTATGGAATATTAATTTAAATTACGAATATTTAAATTTCACTAATCGAATTAATCTTTTGAAAATAATTAATTAATTTATATAATCTACTTAAATGTTACATTGCTGTATATTATCTGTTAAACCTACTTTAATTATTATTAGCAAATAAAACGGTTCATCTATGATCATAAATTAATATATTAGGTAAGTTTTTTTTACATACAACGTCAAAAGTCCAGCGATTATATAAAAATTTTATAATTGATTTGTGCCTTATTTATTCGATTTTCGAACAAATGCTTCGTATAAAAGTTGTTCGTCATAACTATACTAACAACTTTTATTCGAAACATTTTTCCGAAAGACGAGTAAATAAGATTACTTTAGTTTATTCAAAAGTATTAAACTTTTATAAATCAAAAAAAACAGAAATATAGTTATACATCCTAGTCAAATTATAAAAGCTCTCTCTTGAAAATTCGCAAATAAAACACTCGTGATAAAGCTTTGTTCAATGACTACAATCCTGTTATTAAAACATATTCAAAACTAAATAAACATAATATATTATAATTATTTATTATAATAATATAGTACAATAAATATTTATAATATTTATAAGTTCCATAACATAACTGAATTCATAAATTATAGTAAAAATAATAATAATAATAATTCCCCCCCCCCCACGCTTCAACGAGGGCATTAATTATTTGCTTAATAGATAAAATATAATGCAACATTACTATTGGAAAGTTGCGCTCATCACTATAATATTATACATTAGCTTATAGCCGAGACTTTGCCGCGTTTCATTACAATATATCCGGTTCCTGTGATTTTAAGACTATAAACCTCAATGTACTATCCCACCGCCTCCACTACTTCCAATATGTATCGGTCCCGACGCTTCCACTACTTAAAATATTTATCGACATTCTCGTAGCAAGTATATACAAGTTTTTAAGTCTAATCGTAAGCTTTTAAACAAAAAAAGGTTCATCGACTTAGGTCCAGTAGTTCTTGCGTGATGCTCAAACAAATAAACAAACAGACTAATACAATTTTATAATATCAGACATGATTAGACAAGTAAAAGAACGAATTTTACTATTATTTTGCTTTATTAATTTAAGAGCATGGTATGACTGCAAATGAAAATGCTTGCCCTTTTTGACAATGACAAACCACCTAATTTATTTCTTTTTCTAGAACAAATAATATTAAAAAGGCAATTGAAACCCAATGAAAATAAAATGAACTTCCATTTCTGATGCTATAATAAGTGCAGCTAAACCCGGGACATTTATGCCTCGTGCGTACATATTTAAAAAAAAAAACTATATAGCAGCTTTCACTCAAAAAAAAAGTTTTGAGAATAACTTTTCTTTAAACCATTTTCCTCGAAAAATTTATAATTATCAAGATATATGCAAGAAACTAGAATTAATACCCTATACAAAAATCACTCGCTTCAAAATAAGGGTACTTTTCTAGGTATGTTTAAAATATCAAAAGAAAGGTCTCCCGAAAAATCCAGCTTCCTCGAAATTTTTTCGAAGCTTTGCCCACATTCTGTCTAATTTAACTGAACTATAGAAGATACATTATAACTGATAAAAAACACGTATATATCACTTTAGAGTTCAATCAACTATATAGTGATGTATGAGAAAGTAAAAATTCATATATTGAGTAAAATTTTCTTAATTAATAAAGTTATTTCCGTATATTATAAAAACATCAATATGAAAATTAAGTTTAAAAGTATTTTCTTACATATTATCGTTTTTAATTAGTTACATATTCATTAGAGAATAACTTACCGGGTGTTGCCAGTATTTTTCGAACGGAGTCGAGGCTTGCAAATAGTCTCAAAATAGACCAGCTCATTTTTTTATCGGAGCACTTCATAGATACTAAGCAACTTAGATTATGATGCCATTTTACTCAGTAAGTGCTTTCTAAATAAAGGTCCTCTAAATTTAGTGGATTTAATAAAGCCTATTAAAAAATCTAGTTGATTTATTCTTGGGATTGTCATTTGTAAATTTTTGTATTTAAGTTGAACAAAATGTTTATTTACATGCAGTATTTCATATTATTAAATCCACTAAATTTAGGTGAAAATACTCCAATTTGGTAACACTACTGACAAGTTAGTAAGTATGTCCTGACAGAAACACGCTGAACTTAGATGCTCAGAAGTAAATTTTCTTTAGACTGACTAACTTACTTAGCTGGGGCAAGGGACTTAAGTGATTCGGAGCTACAGACCAATGTCTGATTTAACAAAATATATTGCATTAAAATAATTGTTTATTGCATACAATTCCAGTAAATTATTTAACCTTATTTGTATAGTTTTGGTATACGTGACCTGGTCACATATAAGCCTGCTTGGCTTTCTCTTCAGCAGAAACATTTTTTTATTAACAAATAAATAATCAAGTAAGAGAAAAAAAAAGAGTATATATATATCTTGACATGTAATACAATACAGCCAGCGAGTCAGCCACACGGCGTGTAATAGTACTTATACAAATACTTGTCATCAATTATTGACACCTTTCATAAAATATGAAGCTTGTTTTTTTGTAGATGTAAATATCAATAAAAATAGCAAATAATTATCATAATATTATATTAAAAATTCATAAATAACCTTAACATATAAACAATTTTATTAAATTGTATTAAGATTTTTTGTACAATAATCGTTTATGTAATACTTTTAACAATTTTAAATCCTTGTTTTTCTTTAATGAGAGAATAATACCCAGACTGATTAGCCATTGCACAATATTTATGGCATTTCGTGGCATTAAGAGAAATATTTACACATTGTTCGTGCTCGGAATAACTCTGTGGCGTTATGGCAGATGTTGATATGTCCTAAAAATTAATTACTCGTATACATACCAATTTTAGGATTAACATTTTTGGACATATCAAAATCTGCCATAACGCCACAGAGCTTATAATAATAATTAACAAGAGGGGTCCCTAACACCTAGGTCAAGGGGTTCTCTATGCCATCCTTGAGAACAACCTGTCACCCGAAGGAGAGAAGTCTCCGGGTAAGAAGTGCTATTGCAGATGAAGCTATAGGATTCTATTGAGGCCAGACGCCGTACACAAAGCCCTCAGCTTCTCCGCGGGATTGCTCCCAGGATTGATAGATCCAAGGTTTCGGACCCAAACACGCCACACAACTAAGTTGCTACATATATCTACGAAGTATTTGGTCAGGACACTTGAATGATGGCATGCATTACTGTTTATTGTTAAATCCAGTAAATTAGGTGGAAATCTCCTTAATTTGCATCACTACTGACAAGATAGTAAGTTTGTCCTGAGAAAAACACGTTGAACAGTTCCATTATGTTTTAACTTGTAAAACTATCCGAAATATAATTACTTCCATCATCGAAATCGAATTAAGACTGGTTCACTAGTCGATAATAAGCACACACGTGGCGAATCAACCTAAGCAAAAAGTACTCATTACAGCTTTACCAATTGCACGACATATCTCGTACATACAACATGCATAGTATTTGAACATATATGATATATCAGCAAGACTTGTGTTGACAGTAATTATTCATAATTTTTAGTATCATCTCTAAATATTAATATCTTTTGAAAAAAATCCACATTATATGTTTTGTTTTTTTTCAATTAACTTTATAAGATATTTGTTTTTGAAAGAAATTTATAGAAGTTTTCCTGTTTTATACAAAAAAATAGGATATGTACGAATCGATTGCCTATATCAAACGCGTTAAAAAAACACATCAAATTTGATTGTGTATATCAATCGGTTAAAAGAATTGATTTAAATAATCTATACTATGAGCTTAATTTCATATTTCCATTTTTACGAGTGAACTGCCTTGATATTTTATTCAATATTTCATGCTTATTACATATTATTGTAATTTTCTACGATTTTTAATTAATTAGCTTACAATTAATAATAAATAAAATATTTTGAAATATCTAAAGTATTTCAACATAATACCAACAAATGAGGTGACAAACACGACACGACACTATGTGACCTACCGACCATGTTATATGTTATGTATGTACAACATAACTGAACTATAACCTTCATAAATTAATTTCTTAGCAATTAATTATTACAAGTTAATTTTGACCATAAAAAATTTATGACGTACAAATAAATAAAACTACTTTCAAACCAAAGGTATCATCTATCTGTTATATATATATTTATATATATATATATATATATATATATATATATATAGAACTCCATGTCTAGTCACATGTTAGAGTGTTAACAATAGATTTTCTTTTCTACAAGTGCAAACAGACACTAAAACGACTCTCTCATGTAGGAAGATTCTACTTTCTCATTTGAGGTTTCAAGAATAAAAATTATGGGACATATTAATTAGTTCTCATTTACCCAGCTCTTGCTTATTTAAGTTTGACTATAACGAATTTTATTGCCTAGCTGAAAGGTGCCCAGATCTGTAACATGAAAGGTTACAGTGGAGCACATATCAGCATTTTTTCTCTTGAAGAGTCATGATTCCAATCGAGGATAATCTATGAATGCTTCAAGGAACTGAACCGCCGGTCACTGAATAACATAATTAGACTGATCTGGTTTCCGAGTCACTCTGGCGGTAAAGGGAACGAAGCAGCGGACTCTTTCGCATGGGTCATCTCAAACGCCCCTTTCAACTGAGCCTCTGTCATTCCCATAGCAAGATGCTCTATAATTTACCGAATCATGGAGTGGCTGTGTCAAGCTCATCTCGATTACTGGGACTTTGCGCAGGGCATGCGACGGGCCAAGTTGTGCATAAGCACAGCTAGGCCATTCGACTGTGCTCGGTTGAAACTCAATAGAAAGCAGTTGAGAAGGATGGTGGCACTGTTGACAGAACACTGTCGATTGAATTACCACCTTCATAACTTGGGGATCTCTGATGATCCCACTTTTAGGGCCTGTATGGAGGACGATGAAACCTCCATACATGTCATTTGTACCTGCAAGAACCTGTGAGGTGTGCATATAATGTTTGGGCCCGAAATCCTGGATCCATCAATTCTGGGAGCAATCACGGCAGAGAAGCTGTGGGCTTTCTGTGTGGCGTCTGGTCTCAACAGAAGCATATAGCTCCATCTGTTTAAAATTGCACCTCTAACCCGGAGACGTCTCGCCTTCGGGTGACAGGTTGTTCTCAAGGAGGGCACAGAGAACCCCTTGGTCTAGGTGCTAGGGACCCATTTGCGGTACGCCTCTTACGTATTATTATAACAAATTTTAAAAGCGGATTGCACATTTTTATTACATATTTATTGATGGTTTTGATTTTTTCGGCAACAATAATTACACGAAATTATATTCCCCTAATACAAATGTAAAATGTAATTCCTCCCTTTCTTGCACTCGGCTAGTTTGTTATTTTCCTTCTATTGAGTCATTTCCCCTTTATTGGAACAAAAAATTTCTAACAGATACGTTGCTAAAGAAGATTTACTTCAAGAATTTTATCTCAGATGAAAAACTGGTAGTACAAGTTGTGGGATCCAAACTTCTCTTTATATACGCACACACTTACTAAATTCACGTGAATAAAACAACAAAAAATATTATTCTCACGCTAGCGTGTTTAGTACACACGGTGTAGTTTTTATGGTGAAGATACACAATTTATTTATAAGAGATGAATGCATTAAAATACTTTCTTATTTGTCGCAATAAATATCTTTATCAATTTATGTATATGATTAAGAAATTCTTTATGAATTAAATTGTTTTTTTTTTTAAACATTCAAAAATGTTGTAATTGAATATCGATCTACTTTACTGTCGTACACGACCTTGCCAAAAATGTTTCTTTTTATTGGTCATTTATTTATTGGCTGTAACATATTGATATTTTGATAATTTTATTATTATTAATTTCATCACCAAAACATTTATATACATCATTTTTGGAATAATCACTATACATATTCGAAATTTTTTACTACTACGTCTTAGTACATCGCCACCTATCGGAGGTTGGTGATTATATTGGTAATCAATACTGGAGACTCGCAGACACGGAATAATTCCATTAATGAGACACCAAGATAGATAGATTGTAGAGGCTGTTCTGGACGGGCTACACTTCGACCACAAGGTCCATTGTGAAGCCTAAGGATGTGAGGATGAGAGTGGAGTGGAAGGAATATTTGTGTATAGACTAGGAATTGGTAGGATATGCGGCTGCAGCCGACTATGATTGGAACTATGCCGACATTCATCTGGAGTTCGCGAAGGAAACTGCAGAAAACGTTCTCAAGCATAGCCGGTTGCTTCGTTCTCGTCCATACCAGTTTCCAAATAGGCATACTGCGCAGACATAACGCCTTAGACCGCTCGACCACTCGGACTGGTATGAGACTCCAAACCATCCTCACAAGTTCTTGTACCGCGAAATTGTGCGCCTTCCAATTCTTAGCTTAGGATTTATTCTTTATTTATAACTTGTAGCGTATATTTCACATTCCGTAAAACGAGTCCTAGATACGGCAGTTTGCCGCTTTTCAATTATGATTATATTTTCACAATACTTCCACATTCTGAGGAGAACGTCGTTATTGGTCACTCGAATGTCTGCATTCTGCTTAAAGTCTCTTTTTTTTAAGTACATGACATAGTACAGTACAGGAAAGATATAACATCTTACTATCCTCATGCTCATATCCTCAAAGAGGCTTCATTTTGAAAAACGCGGCTTCTTGCGTTCTATCCTAGCAATTTTCATGACGATAAATAGCTTGACTGTTAATTATAGCCCTTGTTCATACAGTTTGTGCCGGTATTGATAGCCAATCAAAAATTCTTGTTCACGTCAATAGACCATTTTTTGAAAGTTTTCGAATTTATTACCTCTGGTGAAAAAAATCCTCTCATATTTATATTTCTGTGGAATATTCGATATCAAACCAAAAGTATCTCCAATAAATATAGGAACTAAGGAATTGAAATTTTACATGGAGATTACAATATATCCCACAGGAATCGAACTATTCATTATTGAAAGAAAGGATTTCAGGAATAATAAACAAAAGATAAAAGTGCTTTGACCTAATGAAAAAATCTATTTTTTTTATAGAAATTGATGTATTTCAATGGTGTATAAGTAAGAGATCCGATATTCGAACCACAAAGTATACATAAAGAAACAAATGTCTCCCCGACAACCATCCACTTAGGCTATTGTTTAGATGTAAATTTAGGGCTGCATGAAAATAATTATACGAGGGAAAAAGCCTGATATAGAATAAAATTTCTAAATTTAATAAAAAAAACTTTGATCTGGTGCAATTAGTTAATACAGATTTTTCTTGTTGGTTACAGCCTCAATATTGTAACGCAGGAAGTGAAGTATGCTGCCGATTAGATACATCATCATATCAAACACCATCATTATTGGCTCCTTCTTCACCACCAGTAGTCACACAATATCAAAAAGCAACATCAACAAACTATCAACAAAGTAATTCATTCTCCGGAAATACAGCCAGTACATCAAGTATCAAATACGCAACAAATAGTTTGAATCAATTACCACAAAGTACAATTGGTAGTCCATCATACACATCACCAAATTTGGGTCCATTATTACCTGGACCTTATTCCTCAAGTGGAATTGTCGTTGAAACCGGTGTAAATCCATTTAGAAATGTAGATGATATTAGAGGTCCACAATATTTACCACCAGTAGGATCACCATCTACACCACAATATACTACAAGCCCTCCAGATTATCTTCCACCCAAAGTTTCAACTCCTAGACCAACAACAACAACTACAACAACAACTCGTAGACCTACAACACAACCGCCTACATATTTACCCCCACTCGTGACCGATTCAAGTGTTATTTACTTAAAAACAACTAAACCAACTACAACAACAACAACTCCATCACCAAATGCATATTTGCCACCACTCGAAACAGACGGAAGTGAAATTCAAAATGAAAACGTACCAGCATATGAAGGAAATCCGTCTGACCAAGATCAAACAATTGTTGGCTTCCCAACAGCACCTCGTCCAGTTCCAACACAAGGTATTATATTGAATACAGCTATTCCGTCAGGATGTGCTGCTGCATTAAAATGTGTACCAGTTGAATTTTGTACCGCTGAAGGTGTCATTTCCAATAACACTGTACGTTTAACACCTAAACAAGATGAACAACGAGTGCCATTAACTGTAAGTATTTACAGAATTTATTTTTCCATGAAAAAAACCATATTTTTTATTGTTTAATTTATTTTTATTTTTTATTAGGACTGTTTAATAGCTGAATCATCAAATGTCATTGGTAAGTGTTGTCGTGATCCAACATACGTCGACCCTTGGCCAGTAGGCCAACTTGGTTTGTGGAATCCAGACAATGGATTTGACAACGGTCAGTACAGAGGAGATAGCCAACCGCCACAACGAATCAATAATCAACTTGGACCTCAAACACAACCAAGATTACCTCCAGCAGTATCAAATCCATTTGCATCAGGATCAATACTATCACCAACTCAAATCAAACCTAGTCAAAACTTTTTGGGTCAATGTGGTATTCGAAACACCGTAAGTAATTTTTAAACTTTAAGTTTAAATTAAAAATTGAAATAGTTTATCTAAGAATAATATATTTTTTCAAGAATACACAACCACGTGGTAACGCTCCAACCGATGCTTCATTCGGTGAAATTCCATGGCAAGCTATGGTATTAAGAGATTCCACGAGAAAATTACTTTGCGGTGGTGTAATTGTGCGGCCAGATGCAGTTATTACAGCAGCTCATTGTGTACAAGGGTAAGAGATTTTTATCAAAAATTTGTATAAATCTTATATTAGCATCCTTTCTAATTTGGTATCAAATATCATTTTCAGAATTCAAGCAAATGATATTCTTGTAAAAGGTGGTGAATGGCGTTTAGGAATTGATGAAGAACCAAAACCATTCCAAATTGTTAAAGTTGGATCAATTATTATCCATCCACAATTCTCTCCAGATAATCTTCTTAATGATGTTGCTATCTTATTACTTTCTGAGAAGTTCCGTTTTGATAAGCATATCGATGCTATCTGTTTACCTGGAGAAGATGAAATTATCGAAAATAATTATAGTGCCGGAAACTGTATTGCAACTGGTTGGGGCAAACAAGTTCTGTCAAGTAAGTTAAAAGGTTTATCTTTACAACAAATATGTCTATTTACACTTGAATTTTCTTCTAGTTAACATTCAAAATAGTTTATTGCATCGTATTCCAATTAATATCATACAACCTGATCAATGTCAAAATACTTTAAGCAATAACTATCAAAACAGTTTATACCAATACAGCCCAAGTACATGCATTTGTGGAGCACCAAAAGTACCTCAAAATAATTTATGCGACGTAAGTAGATTATTTCCATATAGGCTTTGATTCGTTTAAACTAAAATAACGTATTTAAAATTTTAGGTTGATCAAGGTAGTGCATTAGCTTGTGATGCAGGAAATGGTCATTATGTATTGAGTGGTGTTTTCTCATGGGAAACTGGATGTGATCAAGGCAATCAAATCGCTGGATTTACACGTTTAGATATCAAATGGATTTTATCAAAATTAGGTGGTTTATCATCTGTCGGTACATTAGGAACAAACAATTTTGCACAGACACAACAACAAGCTGTATATCAACAAAAAATCAATCCTTACAATCCAATAAAAGGAAGTTTTTCACAAACACGTCCACAATATCAACCACTTCCAATCAGTTATAATAATGCAAAGCCTCCATGTGATTGTGAAGGTTAATAAAATGATGATAGATATTAATTTATGAAACTACATCTATGTATAAATATTTTGTATATCAATTTACATTTACAAATACTAAAGACACAACAACGGACTACTTAATATTAATAGTTAAGTGTCAAATAACTCTCATGTCGATGCTCATTTAGTATTTGATATACACGTTAGATGGCAGCACTAGGCTTAAAACACATAAAATGTCCATCTACAAAAAGTCATTTAATTATTCATTAATAAATTACATTTTTCTGAAGATGTTGTTTTTCAAGAACGAAAATTATTTATTATTTTATAACGATTAAAACAGTATATTTAAAAGGTCTTTAAATATACGGTTTGACGTACGTAGCGATTATTTAAATTATTGACAAAGTATTTCTTTTTTTTTTATCTTTTTTTGTATAAATTTTCATACAATTTATTGAGAAACAACACAAATCATTATAAAAAACAGAATATTTATTTTTTTAAGATGCTTTCGAAATAAGATAAACAATTTATGATAATTATATTGTGCAATGTAAAACAATGCCTTATATCTTTTTAAAAATTTGTACTTTTTTGTTTTATCTTACGAACGACTGCGAATTTGTAAAAAATATAATCGATTTTAAATAGATAATATTTGATTTTATTTAAGATGATGCAAATTTTTGCTTAAGTATTTTTTTTTTATCAGAATTATTTCATATGATTTTATAAATGTATACTATTACAATTTTTTTTTTATATATTTAAAATACTCATTACTGATAATTTTATGTTTTTACAATATTTGAATAAAATAAAAAATAATACTGTGATATTAAAAAAAAAGAAGTTTTTCATTCAATTTTTCCTAATAGCGTTTTGTTCGACGTCAGAAAGTTCTGATGATGAAGACGCTTTAATTATAATTACAATTACAAATTGCTTGTGTATATTATTTATTACCTGCTTCGTTATGTGTACAGTGCCTAAACTACAGTCTGATAAGTAATCCAAAACAATAGCTAAAATGTACTTCAGTATTTGACACTGACAGTCAACCTAATAATAAATGATCATAATCACGTTTGATTGAAAAAAATGGTCGCACAATTCTCGAGCAAGAACTGAGGTCGAGCATGACGTCATCACAGAGTAGCGAGCATGTTCTCCCGTGCTTCAAAAGAAAACGGTATTAGACTGCTTTACATTGATAATCCCACACAGGCAGACGTGTATTTACAAATGGTCTAATTGGTAAAGTTACTCATGACGTCATATTAATAATAATAATAATAATAATAATAAATTTATTTGGAAAAAGACTTCAACAAAAGTATACAAATTGTCTGAAAATACAATTACAAAAGCAAACTATATGGTGCCTTTTCAGCTAAATACCGTTTCAATCCGATTCTAAACCGATTTAGTTCAGCCTCTGATTGGACTTCTTTGGGTAATTGTGAGAATAATTTGAAACCCGTATATACCGGAGTTCTTTCAAAAAAACCAGTCTTGTGAGCGTAGTTATAGCTAACTGCCAATCTTGTGTCATAAACCTTATCTGTATTTTTTTTGAAATAATTATTTTTTTTCATATATACTAACAATTCATATATATAAATACCCCAATAAGTTAGAATCTTGTGTCTTATAAACAGATTCTTGCAGGTACTTGTACTGTTTATCTGAAAGATATTCCTTATAATCCGTTTTTGTGCTATAAATATTCTATTCGAATCGTTGCCTCGTCCCCACATTAAAATACCATATTTAATGTGTGAAAATACATTTGCATAGTAAAAAGATAAAAGCTGTTCGTGATCTAAATACTGTCTTAAAACTCTAATTTGAAAGCAAATGCCGCTTAGCTTTTTGCATAAGTGCGTTATATGTGGGGTAAATTTTAAATTTTGATCTATAATTATACCTAAAAACTTTGTTTGATCAACATATATTAGATCTTTAAGATCCAGGGAAGTTAATGTATGATCAGGTTTTAATTTAAAGTTTATGACACAAGTCTTGTCCAGGTTAACTATAAGCTGTTTTTTTTTACACCAGATTTTAAACATTTTGATTATCTGTTCTGCTTCCAACTTTGCATCATCGATGTTTTTGCCGCTCACTAGAAAAGTGACATCATCTGCATACATAATTAATTTGCCTAGCGGCATGTGTTCTTTTAAATCGTTTATGTAGCAGTTGAACAAAAGAGGGCCCAACGTACTTCCCTGCGGTACCCCGATATTTGTAAATTGGGTCTTTGAATGATGGCGATCTATGTCAACAAAAAACTTTCTGTTTTTCAAATAGGAACCTATTAAATCATTTGCTGTACCTCGTACACCCATTCGCATAAGTTTTTTCAGCAAAAATTTGTGATTGACAGTGTCGAAAGCAGAACATTATGGCGGCTTTAGCCAGGCTACCTACATATCAACAATATCAACCAACAAAATGATAATTTAAATGGTTGGAGAATGATAGTTGTTTTTGATGATTTTAAATGATTTATAATAATTTTATTAAATTATTTTCTATTAATACATTAATTTTATATGAATTATGTTAAATTATACTTTTTCCTAGACGTTACTTGATGATTTCCGATTCGAACATCAGATGTTAACCCACATTACTTGTAACTGCGAATACCAAAAAATATGAGTGTTGTTTAACACACCTTCTAATAGATATTTCAATTCCTACTTAATTTGTATAGTAATTTTCCTGATAAAATTACGTAAATAAGTTGCATAAAATGACGCTGGAATGATTCCATAAATACTGTTGCTAAAATTATCTTTCCAATTATAATAATATCAGTAAGTCAATCGTCTATAATCAATCACTCAACGCATGTTTTTATAAAAACATAAATGATTAAACTATAAATTAATCATTGCTACCGAATAATTATATTGAGATATTATCGATACTAAGTACATATACACAAAAAGAAATATACTTTGTCCTGAGTTTTGCTTCTGTTAGATTAATCAAACAATAGGTACGTCAACTGAATGAAGACTAAGATTTCTGCGCAATAATTATATAGATCGAAAGAGACATATTAGATAGATAGATAGATTGTAGAAGCTGCCCTGGGCGGGCTTCACTTGGACCATAAGTGCCATTGTGATTCCTAAGGATATGAGGATGTGAGTGGAGTGGAAGAAATTTTTGTGTATAGACTAGGAATTGGTAGGATATGCGGCTGCTGCCGACTATGATAGGAACTATGCCGATATTCATCTGGAGTTCGTGAAGGAAACTGCAGAAAACCTTCTCAAGTATAGCCGGTTACTTCGTTCTTGTCCATACGCCGGCAGTTTAGCCAATTAACCGCCCCCTTTTTTTTTTCTTAATAATTGACAAACTGCCGATGTCGGGATTCGAACCCATAACCTCCCAATTTCCTGGTAAGCATACTGCGCAGACACAACGCCTTAGACCGCTCGGCCACTTGGACTGCTAAGAGACATATTACAATTTACTTTATTTAATAATTCTTTGCAAATTCTGCAAGGTATCTAGATTTTAGATTCCTAAGTACCAACCAAAAAAACAATACATTAATTTTGATAATAGCAATGTTTGCGATAAATATTACCGTTTTTGAGATATTTTTATATACCTCTTATACTCCCCACATTAACCGATCGTCCTATTTTAAAGACTAGGTAGGGCTTGTTGAGGATAATATTTGAACCCAAGAAAAGGATTAAAATATTTTCGTTTTATTGGTGTAAAAATTAAAGTTAATTGTGAAAGTTTCTGTAGAGATCGCTCTAATTCAAATATCTCCCAAAGATTTGTCTTGGCTGTACTAATATTTTTGGTTAAGTTCGTATATATTTATATAAGAAGGACAGTGCTATTTGCCCAGTGCGGCAGATAATACGCCCTTGCACCTTCTAGCGGAATGTCCCTACAGAGCTAAAATCAGGTACCTAGCCTTCGACTCCACCGAAATGGAGGAAAACGAGGTAAAACAACTTAAGTGGAGCTATGTCCTGCCATTCGCAAAAAGGACAGGTAGGTTTGTCAACAAACACAAGGCTCGAGGAAACGAACCAGGGGTGTTAGAGGACAGACGAGGTTGAGGAGGTGGGTTACTTAGGGGTCGGTAAAAAAATCCTAGAAAGGCCTACTTGTCAGGCTTTAACCGCCCCTCCGCTACTACTATATACTTATATTTATATATTTATGTTATATATAGCATTAATGCGGCCCCGGATCTAGGGGGGGGAGCAACGGGGGCACCCGCCCTGGGCGGCACTTTCAGGGGGTGCCAAAATCATAACATGTATAAAAAAAGACTTGTTTCACTAGCATTCAGCATCTTTCAAGAAACTAGCATCCAGCGCACGTTGTTTTATCAATTATTCATTTATTTTTAAACCTTTAATTATTCATAAAATTAATAAATTATTTAAATTCAAATTCCCGTGCATTCGAGTGCATTCGACATATTACAACATCTGTGCAAGTATGACTTGCAAGAAGCGTTTCCTAATGTAAGTAATAGCTTTAAGAATATACTGCACATTACCTACGACATCTGTAAGCTGTGAGCAAAGCTTCAGCAAACTGATAATAATTAAATTTATCTGCGTTCAACAATGAGTCAGGAACGTCTATCTGGCCTCGTGATTCTAGCCATTGAAAATAAAACTGCCTTTGAGGCGGACTTTGATGAGATAATAGATTCTTTCGCAGAAAAGAAAGCACGCCGTGTAAAGCTGTAGCAAGATTAGAGAGAAAAGAATGGTGAGACCTAAAGGTTGAAAAAAAATCTTGATTGTCTGTCGTCTTTCCTGGTTATACGTAAATATGTTTCCTATATTTAATTTTGTGTTACATAAATGAAAAAGTTATTAGTTAATAGAGATAATAAAGAGTGCAAATTTATATAAAGAGTAAAAGGGTTCGTATCCCAAAAAATGCCACCCATTATATATTTGTGAGTTTTTCTTTAAACAATTTATCTCAAACGCTGGAGAGAGGGGGCGCCACTATCAAGTTTCTGCCCCGGGGCGCAAAAATCGTAGATCCGGGGCGGCATTCATGTGACTCATCTAAATCAAATTTAGTCTAATTTGTAATAGTGCTAGAGAAATAAACTCACGAATTGATTTAGACCTTGGAACTATGTCATCGAACCACGTAGATCAATTTGTGAATTTTATATCTTGTATGCATATTACAGTATTATATATATATATATATATATATATATATATATATATATATATATATATATATATATATATATATATATATATATGTATATATATATATATATATATATATACATATATATAAATATTACACTTGTCAATATTATTAATCAATAATATTGAATTTATTTAAAAATAAATATTTATCAGACCGAAGATCTCTTTTTAAATAAAGATAAGTAAATTAAAAAAATATCGTGATATTCCAATATGTTAGAGCTGAATGATTCTAATTAAGTACTTTACCTATTGGACCAAAATAAAAACACGTGTACGCACCTATTCTTAGTAAATTACTCATACGAATTTGTTGAGTTATCAAATATTGGTGCCCAGATGAAGAAACTCTGAGAACTCTGAGAACTTCTGGCATTCTAAACCAACTCAGAGCTACCTCAGATGTTGTGGGAGTGGGATGCATAGGATTTCACTCTATCTTTATGTCAATGTATTATGGGTTTGTTTATTTACTATTTACATATTTTTTAATTGTTTTTTTTTCATATTAGCGTCTATTTATCAAACATAGGTGTACCCGAATTAAATAAGGATTCAACCTTGGAGTGATAATAAGCAAGCTGAATTTTTCCTTGAATCTTTGTTTGGGCATTGGGAGTCAAAATATTCAAACGTCAAATATCACTTAAGTCGCAATATTGCAAATATCATTTTTCCAATCCGTCCAATAACTAAATATTATTACAGAACTTGTTGATCATAAAATATGTATATGAATTCACATCCCCCGTTTTCCGGGTCATATGCAGATCAGTAGGACAAATAAAGTGATCATCAGGTGTATAGAAAATCATAAATACCTTGCACCTTAAATTTCAAATTTTGTTTCAATTCCTAGAACAATTATTTGTATTTTATAAATATGTATTTCGACTACAAAGTGAGACACGCACCAAATTAGCAACGAGCAACATATCTCTGACTCCATATTCCAGAGATAGTTACGATTAGCTAATTCATACTGATGATGACTACTTTGTAGTCGAAATACGTATTTATAAAATACAAATAATTGTTCTAGGAATTGGGGCAAAATTTGAAATTTAATTTCAAAAAACCTGGGGTTCTCTTTGATTATTTTAACAATCTTTATACCTTACACCTGAAGACTTACTCAATAAATATATACCAATCATTTTCTCACTTTTGTTACAACACTTGGTCCTTAGATTTCACTAGTTTTGAAGGCGAACATTTTTGTTCTTGCTGTGATATCACTACTTTTTGTATGCGAAAACTTTGACCCACTGACAATTTTTATTTTTGGCTGGATAAAGCTTTTCAAAATATTTTTTCATTTTCAAATGAGGCCTTGAAGTCTTATATATAGAGGTCATGTGGCGTTCACGCAATTTTTTTAAACTTTAATATATCACATATTGAAGTTGGCTAATAGTACAGATAAAATGTTTATTATGAGGTTCCGTATCGATAAGTAGATTTAATTAATTAATTAACATTATCTAAATATTGGTCGTGTTCAGTAGAACTAAGTTCTTAGTGAACTAAGTAAGTTAGAAAGTATATCTTAATTAGTTTCTTATCAGGACACTTGACATATATTAAGGACGTTCATACATGAGGCTTAATAGTAGATAAAAAAAAATGTTTTTAGTGAATTGAATAGCTCAATTATGTAGTTATCCTCCCTCAAAAATTCTTATGTAGTCTTAAATAAAATTCAACAATGGCTATGCAAATGGCGAATTCGTGTCAATACAAACAAATCAGCCCAAATTACATTTACATTACGAAAAGGAAACTGTCCAACAGTAACTTTAAATGACGTCATATTACCACAAAATCCGGATGTGAAATATTTGGGTATGCATCCGGGCAAAATGCTTACTTGGCGAAAGCATATATGGACCGAAAGAAAACAACTATATATTAAGTTTAGTAAATATCATTGGCTTCTAAATCCCCATTCTAAATTATCCCTCGATAACAATCTATTAGTGTACAAAAGTATTTTAAAGCCTATATGGACTTATTTTAAAGCCTTATATACAATTGTGGGGTACGGCTAGTGTTAGTAACATTGAGATCCTACAGCGTTTTCAATCTAAAGTGTTACGTGCGATAAGTGATTCGTCGTGATATGTGCGGAACGATGATATACATCGTAGCTTAAATGTATCTACAGTGCGTGAAGAAATAGTACGATTTAGTGAAAACTATGTCTACCGACTAGAAATGCATCCAAATGTGTATGTGCTTAATCTTCGTGATAGTTTAAACAGACTTGATTAACTTAATATTTTAGAACTTAAATATCGATTTTTATGACATTTTAGTGATTAGTTTACTTAATTGTATTAGTATGTAATTCCACTTTGTGCCTACCATTGGGTAGTCACAATTTATGAGTTTCTCTGGCTATCACTCTATTTATAGTTCTGTTAGAACTGATAATAGAAAAACTTAGGATGATAAAAATCAAAAAACCTATTTTGACAAAATGGAAACTCGACTTCAAAAATCAAATATTCTATAACAAAAAATGCACTAAAAAGTAAAAAAATAATTGCATATTCTTCTGCCAATTTTACTTCACCTAAGCAAAAATTTTTAAATATATATGTACAATTATTGTTATTTTTGGAGTCGGTGTCAGCATAGAGAACTTTTTGACACCGCCCCCAAAAATAACAATAATTGTACATATATATTTAAAAAATTTTGCTTAGGTGAACTAAAATTGACACAAGAATATGCAATTATTTTTTTACTTTTTAGTGCATTTTTTGTTATAGAATATTTGATTTTAGAAGTCGGGTCTCCATTTTGTCAAAATAGGTTTTATTTCTCGCTTTTTAGTGACTTTGAAGTTCTATAACTTATTTTATTTGTCTAAATTTGTCTGTCATAACAGATTTTCAGTTTTTTTTACATGCATTTTGTTTTTTTTTTGGAAAAATTTTTTTTTTGTGGTCGGTTTTTTTTGTAAAAAATTTTTTTGAAGTTGGGTTTAAAAAAAATTTTCTTATTTTCCCATTATGAATGAGTATACCCTTTCAAAAAAAAAAAATTTCGGAAAAATCGGTTATCACATATAAAATGAGGATTTTCCTCGATTTCCCGGGGATCTCCTCATCAGAATGCGATTTCGTGCCAATGGGAAACCAAACCCTTTAAAACAAAAACAAAAAAATCAAAATTGGTTCATAAATGACGAAGTTCTGAGGTGGCACACATTAAAAAAAAAATACAGACGAATTGAGAACCATCCTCCTTTTTGAAGTCGGGTTAAAAAAAGTACATCCACTAAATTAGGGGAATATTTCCCAATTTGGCAACACTGCTGGTAAGTTTGTACGTTTGTCCAGAGGAAAATAGCTGAACTCGAATTCCCAGAAGTAAATTTTATTTTTAGACTGATTGACTTAGTCTGCTAAGCACTTAATTGCTCTGAACACGATCAATTTTAAAACTATATAGACTGGTTTTTTTTTCTGTAACTATACTACATTTAGTTTGTCACATAGGCACATACATTGTAGCATGTTTACTACACATGATCGCTTAATTTTGCCTTGGTTTAAGAGCGGTATTATAACTTCTATTGTTATTAATTATTATTACTATGCAAACGTCTATATAAAATTAATTTTTTTCCATCACTGGATTTTTACATAGATTATCATAATCGCATAAATAATATACTTGAATGCCAATATATATGAACCTTTGAGTTACAACTAGACGAGCCTACACACACTTGCAATTTTTCTTTTGATAAACATCTAAACAGGAAGACTGTTCAGATAAAACTGAACGTGTATGGTAAAAAAAAAATACTTCGGATAAAAATCATTCATTATAAAAATACTAAATAGATTCGACACACAAATTGATTGTAAAATTTTGAAAAAAGAGCCCAGCTTTTACTCTCTATTAACCCCTCTGTCGAACTTTGCAGATATAAAACTGGTAGATATAACTGAAAAATTCGGTTTCGTTTAAAATCTATATCTATAGTTTATATTTATCAATTAATATCTGAAACCCATTTTTATTCATAATACAGACAATTTGTTACTTAATTCCTTACTTGGAATCCTACAAAGGAGGAATTACTATATAGTATGCATTTAATATATGAAACAAAGCAAGAGTGGGTGGCACTAAATTAAGTCCCTCATCCCTTACATTCACTTGGGATGATTCGGGATGCATTCCGCACTATATGGTGTAGGAAGTACACCATGTAGTCACGTCTTTTGGGTTCATTTGCTCAACAAGTGAGCAGGTCAGCAATAAGTGCCTTCGATATTTGAAAGCGCCGATGGTGATTGCGACTGTTTTGAGTGCTCGATTGAATTTGTTGAGAAGTGCCTCTAGATGAATATTCGGCGTCACCGATATGTCTAGTCTGTTGGACTAACTGTGATCCTCCCATCACGTAAGGTGGAAGCGTCACGTGAAGGGGCGAAGTTCTGTAGGAACAAATCAACTACCCGCCACAGACAAAAAATTCGTTTTGGAAATTTATATGACAAAGAATTTAACTTATTTAGTCGTTGAGTTGACCACGGTTGAGTCCTTAGCTTCCCATCCTGCTGACTTGCAGGCTAGGTACTAGGCCCTCCCATCACGACACGTTATATTATTGTTATTATATCTGGTTAGATGATATTTTGCTTGTTGTATATACAATGGGCCACAAAAATAGCGCTTATTTTTCAAAATGCCTTATTCCTTCGGTTTTTGGGGAAATATTGCGAATAAAAGTTGTTAGTATATTTATAATGAACAATATGGTATACTTTTTTTTATATAATAAACAATATTAAAAGAAACATTTACAACGTCAAAGTTAAGTTAGTTAATATAAAAAGTATCGCCATAGTGACTATGATTCTTTCCTCTGAGAAGATTCGCTTAGTCTACGTAACTCCTACGTGACAATTTTTTTATTTAACTTTGTAAATGGTGATGTGAATAAAATTAGAAAAAAACAATTAACTCAAAATTAGATAAAGATAAAGCCGAATAATGCCAATCATCATAAACACTCAAGTAGGAACATAATGATTTTTTTTTAAATCCTTTGGTCCTTGAGGAATTTTACAGCATTTATAAAAGAGAAGTACGTGTATGATAATTTATAATTATCGATTTATTTTCATAATAAAAATATAAATTAATAATTCTTTTTATGAAACATATTTTTTGACAATAATAAATACAAATCAAATTTAATACGATTATTAAGAATTTTATGTTGGAACAAGGAGTTGTCCTCTATTTAGAATTCATCATTTTATGGTATTGAGAACTGACCTGAGAGCGGGACTTAAAAAACATGACTGACTTTTGTGTGCAACGAAATAATAATCTATTTCTTTATGTCAAATAATAATCTTTTTCTAAATTTTGACAAATTTAAATGTCAATTTTTTTAAATACTGATATGAAAAAATAAACTCGTCATCCAGGAATCGAACCTTGAGTCTCTGGATATCTAGCCCAGCGTGCTAACGGCTACACCAAAGACGACTCTGACGTAAGCAGCTAGCTTGCTAGTAGCTGAAAAATTAGGATGTCGTCTTACTCAACTTTCCTAGCTTCTCAAGATAGCTTACTAGCTTAAAAACGAAGATAGTTCTGTCTACACGAACCTAAAATTACTAGTTTTCTAGCTTACTAGCACTGGCTTGCTATCCTAGCTTGAAAAACTAGCCTCGTGTATTCCGGGCATTACCGATAGTATGAATTCACACATTGTTTCGTACTTGATAATATTTTACCAGGCCGAGATCGGACCGAGAACGTACTGTGATCGGTATTATAGTATGGATCCACCCTTATTAGCACATCGCCTCGGTTAGAAGAAGGTCCATTGGGTCGAGTCCCAGTGGTTTTATTATATTTTTCATATTTTTAATTTATAACTTATCGATTACAATTTGTTTATAAATCAACAAAACGTTTACAAACAATCTAAACAATTTTATCATACAAAAACAATAATGACACATTAAAAAACATTTATATAAAACCTATTTTGACAAAATGGAAACCCGACTTCAAAAATCAAATATTCTATAACAAAAAATGCACTAAAAAGTAAAAATTGCATATTCTTGTGCCAATTTTAGTTCACCTAAGCAAAAATTTTTAAATATATATGTACAATTATTGTTATTTTTGGAGTCGGTGTCAGTATAGAGAAATTCACATAACTTTTGGATACCGCCTCCAAAAATAACAATAATTGTACATATATATTTAAAAATTTTTGATGAGGTGAACTAAAATTGGCACAAGAATATGTTATTATTTTTTTACTTTTTAGTGTATTTTTTGTTATAGAATATTTGATTTTTGAAGTCGGGTTTCCATTCTGTCAAAATAGGGTTTATTTCTCGCTTTTTAGTGACTATAACCGATTTTATTTGTCTAAATATGGGTAGACCTACTAAACGACCTACTTATTTTTAGTGCATTCTTTTATACACATTTTTTTTTATCCGTTTTTTATTTTTTTTTAATTTTTAGAGCATTTTTTAAAACAGATTTTCAGTTTTTTTTACATGCATTTTGTTTTTTTTTTTGTAAAAATTTTTTTTTTTTGGGGTCGGTTTTTTTTTGTAAAAAATTTTTTTGAAGGCGGTTTTTAAAAAAATTTTATTATTTCCCCATTATGAATGAGTGTACCCTTTCAAAAAAAAAAAAAAAATTCGCAAAAATCGGTTATCATATATAAAATGAGGATTTTCCTCGATTTCCAGGGGATCCCCTCACCAGAATGCGATTTGGTGACAATGGGACCAATCTGAAATCAAACCCTTTAAAGCAAAAACGGTTCATAAAAAATTCAAAATCGGTTCATTAATAACGGAGTTCTGAGGTGACAAACATTAAAAAAAATAAATAAAAAAATTTAAAAAATACAGACGAATTGAGAACCATCCTCCTTTTTGAAGTCGGGTTAACAAAGTACTATAGACTACAGAAGTCGTGTACTTTTTTCAAAAATTTTATATTCATTTCATGCCTTCTTTGTTCGGTTTTTGGGAAAATGTTTCGAATAAAAGTTGTTAGTATATTTATAATAGACAACTTTTATTCCAAATATTTTTCCAAAAGCCGATTGAATAAGGCACAAAATAACTATACAATTGTGAAAAAAGGACACGACTTTTGCGGCTCATATACGTACATCAACAATAGATTTATAGTAAATTTTTTATTTAGACTTTTTATAATAATATTTATTGTACTTTGAACTTACTAAAGGGAAATAAAAATTAAAAAAACATGTTTGTTCCTTATCTTGTGTGTTCATTGATTAATCATAAAATTAAACAAATATACCTGTTCAATTTTTTGTTTGTTTTCATCTTAGGATTAGATTAATTGTTTATATTTTAAGCTAATCTAATAATCAATCAAGATGTTTTTATCCTAGTAAACAGTTTTCTATTACAGCAAATTAAATTAAATAATTTGTCACGTACAAGCTTCGTAGACTACCAAATTATCTCTGAAAAAGGAATCATAATGAATAAATCATAAATATGATAACAAACCATGGTACAATAGTAATGTTCATTATTATAATTATTAGAACAATAAAATTTCAAATGATTTTGTAAATATAATAGCTTCAGAAAATTTGATCAGATGACAAATTGTACCACACAACGTTATTTATAAAAATTTTTTATGACTTAACTTTCTCCCCTTTTAAACTACTCTATTTTAAGAAGGCTTAAAATTTTTGTTTATTTATCTAAAAAAACAACCAGGAAGTGAGTAAATAATCATGAGTAAACAAATCATATAAATCTCAAGTGAATGGCCAACAACATCACATAGTACGATAGTACGTCAGACCAAATTTGCACTATGTTTACAGGAAGAATTAGAGACGGTTTTTAAATCTCTGTTCTCAGGAATTGAAAAAGGTATGAAGCTCAAGTTTAAATCGTAGCTTGAGACCCACCATCTGAAATTTTGGCAGTTTTATTGTGGACTTACTCACTCATCATCAATATTCTAGGTTACTTTCACTTGTTCTAGAAAGTTGATTTTTGGTAGGCAGATAGGTCTTAAACTGCAACCCCACCCAGAAAAATTTGAAAACGGAAAATTTCACTACCCCTGCTGGGGGAAGCGAAGAGTAATACCTCAGAAACGGTAAGAAATGTCAATTATCAAACAATTGACAAACATTATCAATTATCATTTATACAAAGAAATAATCTGACCACTTGCCGTTGTAAAATATGAAAACCCTGCACGTTAATTTGTACATACACAAATTAAGAAAACAGATATGACTTAATTCTGATTTAATAAAATTAAACCCTTTTCAAACATTTAATACCTGAATATCAAGGTTAGCTTCGATCAATACCCTCCCCCTTTTGGCCATAAAAACACCGCATGGTCAGAAAAGGATACCGTCAATAAATGGGTTGGGCTCTTCATACACTTATTCCCTTAATTGGTCAGTCAACTCAAATAATCCTTCAGGTACTACCTCAGTCAGATCATATAAAAGACAAAACTTTTTTAATATCATTGTGAGACACGCACCAAATTCAACGAGCAACATATCTCTGACTCCATATCCCAGAGATAGTTACCATTAGCTAATTCATACTGATGATGACTACCTTGATCCAAAGCGCTGGAAAATGACTTTCTAATAAATTCCGTACACGTAAATTGAAGTGTAGTTTAATTCACTGATTCAATAATTTTTTTTTTAATTAAAAAAATTTCCGAGTAAACGAGAAATTCAAACAAAAACCTCCGTTTGGGAACTACGATTCCACGAAGAAGGACTTAGCTCCGAGAAAAACATTTATAAATAATTTTATATAATTATTTCAAACCACCTAGAATTTCCCAACTCTTCCACTTTTTAAACAACCCCACACCAACCAGAAAAAGCGTGAGTATATCAGCCTTCAAATCTAAAAATCCCATTGAATTATTGGTTGCACCCGATTGAGAGATACGATGTCAGATACGTGTATAGCCATAACCTCCAACAGTATTTGGTAATTTTTTGAAGTTAGTTAAAAAATATTTTCAATTAAAATCAGTAATAAACGATAAATATAGACATGGTATCATATTGAAATCATTAGTTTAATTTATTATTATTAATAAAAATTATTAAGAGGATATTCTAGTTTTTAATTTTGAAAAAATCAATTTTTTTTCATTTTCTGAAAGTATGATTCTTTAAAAATATGTCCCTACAGGGAAATTTAAAAATAATTTAAAAAAGTTATAGTCAGTGTTAAGATCAGGTATCACTCCGGCCGGCATCGGATTTTACAAACACGTCTTTCTCATAACTACTATCTTCAAGATGGCCGACATAATATCTCGCGTTGTATTTATCCAACATGACTTACTTTTTTCAATTTACTTTTTTTATACCTCCAGTACAAGTTATGGTAGGAGCTACGGATATTTCAAAATTCCGCTATTTAAAAAAAATAATGGCCATGGCCATATTTAAATGGCTGTAAGTCCTTGAATTTTCATTTTTTTTTTAAATAATGCAAATTTATACATATTTTTTTATGTGTCTGTACGCGGTCTATAGGTCGAAATTTTCTCCTGATAGGGAAATTTCCAATATCAGATAAGAAATTTTATTTTAATCAGACTAAAGTTGTGACCGCTCGAGAGTATACAAATATATGGAAAACATATCTATCTGTAGCCATCTATAGCCAATTGCGGCCACTATGAGCATTAAGAAGGTTAAAGCCAAATTAAGATCTATTACCAAAAGAGAAGTGATACATTTATTCTAAGGAAATTCGTTAAGTTAAAGCAGTTCCTGCGTAACGAAGTTTATTTTTTATCATTTCCCGAAAAACTAACGAAATAGGGAATATGCATGAAAATTTTTTTCACTTTAATTGAAGCATGACAAATATCAAGGTAAAATTACTTTTTAAATAACTTTAAAAATAAGCGAGATATGAATGATTGAAATTCCCGATTAGTCAAAGAGGGTGATAGCCCTCTTGATATGTTATGTGACGTCATATTATACGTTCACCATTTAAAATACACGTAAAACTCCGTTTTTAGTATTTTTAAAATTTTCATGCATATTCCCTATTATCACTCTCTGCACTATAGGTAGAATACCCCCTTAAATAATGATCCTATATAGGTATAATGTACAATTATTAACTGTACTCATATAATAAATATATAATAAGTATAATTGTGTTTGTAAAGTGCCAATATTGTATTACATTACAAATTTTATAATAATTTTATAAACAAATAAAAGTGAGTCTACGTGAATAATTTCACGAATCTCTCCATGTCTGTGCTAGACTAAATCTATATCTATTGTTTGAAATACATGTGTATAAGAGGACCTTGACTTATCAAATTATAAATTGCAAAAATGAAAATAAAATCAGTTATAATCAGTTATAATAAATAGTCATACTATTATCGTGAACCTTAATATGATGTTACCATTTTTTTTTTAAATAAAACTGATATTATAGCGATTAGATAACATAATAAGTTTTTATCAATCTGTATTCAATATTATATATATATATATATATATATATATATTTTTTTTTTATAATTGAACTGCAGTGTCATTATGACATTTTATTTGTGCAAACGCTGCAAGGATTATTTATGCAGAAATCGCTGAGCAGGTTTCTATTTTGGATCGTCTAAGGGTAGGTGCCCTATTGCGCCAAGGATTGTATGAGACTGTCTCAATTGTCTAAAGGATCTGGCTTTCCATATTACAATTGTTGGGTTGCTGCGTCATGAGGGCACTGATAGCAACGGGAACGCATATGGTTTAGCAAATAATAGTGCAGAATCTTTGTTAAGACCGGAACCCTTCTTTGGCGATCTGCAACCCTACTTCGTTTTCTATATTTAAACCTCTCGTCTATCTCTTACGGTTTTAACGGATGTGGATATCGATCTTGCCCATTCTTCATTCACGATCTTCTCAAGCCTTTTGTTATCTCTTTTCGTTTCGAGCTACCGTGTTTACGGAATTATCATTTTCTACTTTTTAGTGTAATTTGCTTTTAAAAGAAAATAATTTTGTTTTTTAATGGCTACTCGCCTAATATTACCCAATACCACCAAGTCTATGCCCGCGAGCACCATGATGCCCGGTAACCGTTTTACGAATTCTCGGCAACACCATGACGCCCGGTAACCGTTTTAAAAAATCCGTCTGCTATACTACGCCTTCAATTTTAAATTTTCAAGAAAACGTTATGTAAAATTTCTTTGTTCAATTTTTTTCTAATTGATTTTGTACAGCCTAAAAGCCGTCCAGATTGGTCTACAGATAGCCTGTCAAGGCATGGGAAATAGTCGCTGGAGAAGAAGATCTACTAATTAATTTATATGTGCTAAAATTGTTTGTTTGAAAATTAAAATGGTTCCCACCACCCACCGGATATTAGGTACAAAAAGGTTAGGGACACTTTTAGATTGGGGATCTAGATGGTACTAAATTTTTCTTTTGTCATCAGAAATGCATAAATTTGCATACTTTAAATCAAAACCGCAATTGTGAAATTCAATAAGGTAATTTTTGAGATTACCCCTTTATATGTTGCCTCACCAATATTACAGCTTAAATAGTTTCCAACTTATTTAACCCCAAAAATCGACATTTTGGGCATTCGCTCACTCATCATCAATATTCTAGGGTACTTCGAGTTGCCCTAGAAAGTTGATATTTGGAAGAAAGACCAAGATAGATTTTTAGGCTAAAACCACCCAGAAAAGTAAAGTAAGTGAGAAACTTCGCCAATAAATAGATACCAATTCTTTTCTCACGTTTGTTAAAAAACGTGGCTTTACATAGATTTCACAATTTTTGAATACGAAAACGTAATCCCCCTCACATTTATGTTTTTATCGGATTATATAAGTACAGATATGCATAGATGAGTACAGATAGATATAGATTATCTTACTATTTTAATCGAGCTAAAAAATTGTAATTTACTACAATTACTACTAATAATTTATGTAGAAATAATCACATGAAACCACTTTAAAAGTACTTCAAATCAATGCTAATATCATGATCGTCAGTCATTTTTTTATGTTTGTATTGTCAAAAATAATAAAATGGTGAAAAACCTTGAAGAAAATCTATCTATTTCATATTGCCGATAGCAACAATATCATTAAGCTACGTACACACGAGATAGAAAACTAGCGTATAGTTGTGGGATAGTGTGGCTATATATGTGTGACCGTTTCCTATAACCCAAAACTATACGTATAGTTGAACTATACGCAAGTTTTTTAACCCGACTTCAAGAAGGAGGATGGTTCTCAATTCGTCTGTTTTTTTTTTGTTTGTTTTTTTTTTTTAATGTGTGTCACCTCAGAACTCCATCATTTTTTAACCGATTTTGAATTTTTGTTTTGAAGGGTTTGGTTTCCCATTGGTCCCATTGGCACCAAATCGCATTCTGATGAGGGAATCCCCGGGAAATCGAGGAAAATCCTCATTTTATATGTGATAACCGATTTCTGCGAAATTTTTTTTTTTTAAGGGGTATACTCATTCATAATGGGAAAATAAGAAAATTTTTTTAAAAACCGACTTCAAAAAAATTTTTTACAAAAAAAAACCGACCCCAAACAAAAATTTTTTACAAAAAAAAACAAAATGCATGTAAAAAAATTGAAAATCTGTTATAAAAAAATGCACTAAAAATTAAAAAAAAAAAAAACGGGTACAAAAAATGTGTTATAAAAAAATGCACTAAAAATTAGTAGGTCGTTTAGTAGTTCTACCCATATTTAGACAAATAAAATCAGTTATAGAACTTCAAAGTCACTAAAAAGCGAGAAATTAACCATATTTTGACAAAATGGAAACCCGACTTCAAAAATCAAATATTCTATAACAAAAAATGCACTAAAAAGTAAAAAAATAATTGCATATTCTTGTGCCAATTTTAGTTCACCTAAGCAAAAATTTTTAAATATATATGTGCAATTATTGTTATTTTTGGAGGCGGTGTCCAAAAGTTATGTGAATTTCTCTATGCTAACACCGACTCCAAAAATAAAAATAATTGTACATATATATTTAAAAATTTTTGCTTAGGTGAACTAAAATTGGCACAAGAATATGCAATTATTCTTTTACTTTTTAGTGCATTTTTTGTTATAGAATATTTGATTTTAGAAGTCGGCTTTCCATTTTGTCAAAATATGGTTTATTTAGCTATAGTATTGTAGAAAACTATCCCCGTGTGAACACAATCATTATAGAATATACGACAACTTGTAGCTATCCAAAAAGAATGGATAGCGGATAGTTGATATCTCTGGCACCAAGTAGGTGGACCAGAGGAGGTTAACATTGATTTAAACACAAAAGTTTAATAGAGGTCAGACAGATACAACTTGGACATACAGCTTGTCTCATATTTGTGTCGAGTTTTTTAATTAGTGGCTCAACTATTTCCAATAAATAGTCAAAGTCCACAGCAGTCATTCGAACAAAATTCCGATAGCAATATTCATCCTATGTACGAAGTTCGTACAACAAATTTTGTTCATTATTAAGTTCATTCCGACACATAATCCAAACAGACCTATCTTCTTGCCTCCACTCTTTTGTGGTTTATTATAAAGACAAGCGGCAATCTTTTTTTTCACAATCATTTCAACCAAATTGAACCACAGCAATGCTCAAAATTCAATTAGCAGCCCTACCTATAGCAGACAAGACTAGACGAATATACTATACGTCTAGTTTTGTTTCCTCTTCGTGTGGTCCACTTGTACAGTAATATTTCTGTATAGCGTATAGTTCGACTATAAGATAGTAAAATTTTACGTATAGCTTAATATAACTAGGGCTCATGTGGACATAAATGCTAGTTTACTATATCTATAGTAAAAACTATACGCTAGTTTTCTATCCTGTGTATACGTAGCTTTACATATAGTTTTAGCTTATTTCAAACTACATAAAATATTCGACGTTATCCGAGTATCGACGTTCAACAGTAAAATGGAATTTGCAACTGTAATCGTCAAATGTTAATAAATTAACATTGTAAATTAATTTTTTTTCTCCCTGAGTCTCCAGAAATTTCCACGCTTTTATTAATAGTCACGTATTGGTGACACAGGGTAAAAATTGTATTTTCTAGTTTTTAGTTCATTAAATAAAAGATCGTTTTAAGAAAATATTTTATCTATTATTTTCTACTTTTTACTCTATTTTATTTAAAATAGAGTACTACTTTCCAATTTTTTTTTCCACTACTTTCCAATTTTATCAACACCTCCACCAAATTCTTTTTCAGAGAATATAGTTCATCTAGAACTAAGGCGGTGTGCAAAATTTCAAAGCTCAAGCTCAAATAGAATTATTATAAATTTGATCATTGGTTCTCAATTTATAGGCACACTATTTTTTTATTTTTTTCTACGAACAATATTCTCAACCGTTACAAACTCGGAACTAAACTTTATATACCTTGTATACTTACAATATACTGGGTATAAAAAGTAATCGAATGAAAACTATGACTCTGTGTCCATTAACATAGAGCCATAAACCAGTTAGGTGTATTATTGATTATTGGAAATGTGACCACATCTGACTGGTTTATTCATCTGGGGCTATAAAATTATCATTTGATTAATATTATACATTTGAATATGTACCAATCTCTTTTATGATAATGAAAAACTCTGTTTTACACTCTGATATATTTGAAATAGTCACATTGGTTGCAAGGGAGTGTTGATACCCGCTGACGTTCGTTCCGTTTTATCCCAAAAGAACTTACTACATATATTTTGTGTTTAATTATGAACACTCCTCTGTAACCAATGTGACTGTTTCAAACATGTTAGAGTGTAAAACCATTTCCCTTAAATCCTGACGAAGATAACGGCGATTATCGAGATCCGACTTTATAACGCTTGAGAATATTGATCGCAAAAAAAAATGTTTGTTATAGGTGTTCATAAAATTACCTAATTAGTACATTTCCGCATGTCCGTCTGTCTGTCTGTCCGTCTGTGAACATGAAACTCAAGAACGAAAAGAGATATAGAACTGAAATTTTTTTTCTGTGTTCTAGAGCAAAAAAGTAAGGTCAAGTTCGTTAATGGGCAAAATCGGACCATGTTTGAGCAAAATGGGCAAAACTGCCTATTTTTGAAACCGTAAGAGATATAACAAAAATTAAACAGAAAAAATCTTCTTCTTTTTAAAATAAACAACTTTTGTTTGATAAATTTTTCCATAAACTCAGTATATACTGGGTATTCAAACAATTAACTCAGTTAGTTGTTACTTTACTTGTTGAGTTTGAATTTAAAATCACGCCTTTTATGATCTTGATAATACAAATTCTGGCCGCCCTCTACGTCAGCATTTAAGGTAAATGATTGTACATATGAAGGATTGAATTCGGGATACCCTCGGTGGAAAACAATAACCTGTACCTTTTCTTTATAATTCTAGTTAATCTTTCGATTTTAGATCTGAAGAAATTTGGAATTTACCTACGTCGAATTTAAAAAATAAACATACTTTTACTGAAAAGTTTTATTTAAACGTTTTACAGGGCGTTTTGTTTTTTTATAAGAAATGCAACATTTGGGAAGTGTGAATATAATCATAAACCTGTAATCATTTGCAATATTTTATGTTTATAAACAATCGTGACAGATTTAATTGTATTGTATATCAAGTATCATAAACAAACTCAACATTGTATTATGTATCAAATAAATATTGTTACTTTCTTCACGTTTTAAAGGCATACATAAAACAAGAATATTTTTACCCAACTGCGCGACGCAAAGGAGGGTATTGTGTGCTCAAAAACATGTATTGTCCACGTGGACATACGTGGACAATACTTATGTCCACGTATGTTCGTGGACATACGAACAACGAAGTAACCGTAATAATTCCATTTTACAAGCTTTTATTTAACTTGCAATGTATGTTTTTTTTTGTTTCCTTTTTTCTATTATCTGTTCTAAAAAGAACTATAAATAGGTATACTGGCTAAAAATGGCGTGAACAGTGATCTACCCACTGATAGTCACTTAAAAAAAACTATATAGTAAGCTATACCGTACGTTTAGTTTACATCTTCGCATAGCAGATCTCCCACGAGTATGAGAGAGTACATATGTATACATTAAGCAATGTGTATGAGAAGGAGGTCTTATATGTTTGTTTTGTTACTGTTGTGTTGTATGTGCCTATGTGTTTTGTTGTATGTGCACATGTGCCTATGTATGTGTTGTATGTGTTTTGTTACTGTTGTGTTGTGTTGTGTTGTGTTGTCTTGTATGAGACAATCACCAACCACTCAAACAATTATGAATATTATTCAATGTTTTGAAAAATATGCTTGTTTATCAAACCTATAAGACCTCCTTCTCATACACATTGCTTAATACATACATATGTACTCTCTCATACTCGTGGAAGATCTGCTATGCGAAGATGTAAACTGAACGTACGGTATACTATTTTACGTAAATCTAAATAATAGGTCTAACACATTTTGTCTATTCAGTCAGTTCAAACTGTCACTATTTTCTAAAAGATTTATCAATTCAGTATTTGGATGCCGTTCAAGGCGAGTCATGTATCTGTCACTGAATTGTCTGTCACGTGAAATTTCTTCACACACTCTGGGCACTTCGAGACTACGATGAATGTCATCATTACGCACATACCACGGAGAATCACTAATTGTTCGTAACACTTTCGATTGAAAATGTTATAGTATTTCGATGTTACTGTTGCTCGAGTTCCCCATAGTTGAATTCCATAGGTCCACACAGGTTTGAATATAGTTTTATACACTAACACATAATTGTCTAATGATAGCTTTGATTTTTGTCCTATAAGCCCCAATTATATTTTAAGAGATTTAAGTTAAGTGTTTTTCTTTTGGTCCAGATGTGTTTTCGCCATGTAAGTCTTCTATCTAGGTGCAATCCGGAGTATTTAACTTCATTAGCTTGTGGAAAACTGACATTGTTCGTGCAAACAACTGAACAAGTTCTCTCCGCATGGTAAACGTGACTTGAACGGATTTCGATTCATAAACTTGAATGCGCCATTTTTATAACCAATGTTGTATTTGATTTAACGTATTTTGTAGCTTTCTAGAAGCTACATTTGGATTATCGTCAATGGATAAAATGGCAGTATCATCTACAAATGTCGTTGTAGTGTTTTCTTCGTCAACAGTTAAATCTGCAGTGTAAATCAAATATAGAAATGGACGTAGAACGCTGCCTTGTGGTACGCCAGATTCAATAGTCGAATAACTCCTCTCGATGTTTGACTTGAAAATATCGATCGTTTCAATATGATTTCAAAACACAGTAATATGTACTTTGTATTTGTTGTTTTAGTTTGTACAGTAGGCCAGGATGCCATATTTTATGAAACGCTTTGTTTACGTCAAGAAATGCGGCTGTACAATATTTCTTTTCTTGAAAACTTTTAACGGTTGTATTAACGATCCGGTGTACTTGTTCAATAGTGGAATGGTTTTCACGAAAACCAAATTGGTGGTCGGGTATAATTCTGGATTCGTACAATATATTTTGTAATCTTTTAAGAAATAATTTTTCAAAGACTTTAGATATTGTGGGTAACAAACTGATGGGTCGATATGATTTAAGTTCATTGATAGGTTTCCCTGGTTTTGGGATAAGAATGATTTGCGATATTTTCAAGGAAAAGACAAGGAAAATATCCTACCACTTCCTCTTATCCTACGGAGTTGAATTTTTACATGTTGGTTCAGTTTTGATGTCAATGCATTTTTATAGTAAGCATGACAAGTATAAAGGGAGGGGGAAACACAAAATTTGGTATATCTCTCTTAATATTGGAAAAATCGAAAAACACATAAGAAGTAAAGTTGTAGAAAATTAGTTTTACTATAAAAAGCTTGTTTATAAAAATGGTTTTTCTTAATAGAAACTTATTTCCAGTATTTTTCGCACAGAACACTAAAAATGAGTTTACGAATGAACGACCTTAAGGATGGCACAATCATAATAGCAAATGGCTCGTGCGATGGCATGCCACATAAATAAAAAATGAAAACAAACAATTTTTCAAAAAACAATTTGAACAGTAATAAATTACCATTAACTGATACAAAATACGTAATTCAAATTTAACAATAATTATTTTGAATCATTGTAATTAATTGAATAACAAACATAGTTTTTTTTATAAAAATACTGTGAATATATTATTTATTGATTTATAAAAGGTATAATGTTCTGTGATATCGAATTGGCGCTCGTGATAAGTTGCACGAACTCACTTGCTAATAATATTATTTAATGAATGAACTGATTAATAATTAGTTGAAAAACTACTTGAAACTCGTTGAAAATCAGCCGAAGCCCTTTTTAGTAGAACAAAGTTTTCTGCTAGCAAGTTTATCGACAGAATACATATATTTTGCCCTTATTGGTAGAACAAAAACTTTCTTTATCAATAGAATACATATATTTTGAACGAATTTGTTATCGGTGAAAATCAAATCATCCCAATCAAATAATGATAAAATAAACCGCAAATATACTCAAATTTTCCGTTCTGATTTAAGTGAAATTTACACAAATCCTAACATCAATAAAATTAATAGAACAATTTAAAATTAATTACCAATTTTTTTATATTTTAAATTTAAAATAATTTATTTCAAAACTTTGTTAGTGCAGGTATTTCTATAGAAAATAGATAGATGGATAGATTGTAGAGGCTGCCCTAGACGGCCTACACTTCGACCATAAGGTCCATTGTGATGCCTAAGAATGTGAGGATGTGAGTGAAGTAGAAGAAATTTTTGTGTATAGACTAGGAATTGGTAGGATATGCGGCTGCAGCCGACTATGATAGGAACTATGCTGATATTCATCTGGAGTTCGTGAAGGAAACTGCAGAAAACCTTCTCAAGCATAGCCGGTTATTTCGTTCTGGTCCATACGCCGACAGTTTAGTCAATTAACCGCCCCCCTTTTTTTTTTCCTAATAGTTGACAAACTGCCGATGTCGGGATTACGTTCAGAAAACGGCTTTAACTTTGGAACTTTTTCTAGTCAAGTCGTAAGAAAAATTTACCTAGGGTTTTCCAAGGTAAATAGGCTTTCAATAGTTTTCTCCAAATAATTCAAACAAATGTGCACAACTCTTCCCCTTTCCTTTTTTGATTCACAGGCACTAAATTTAAATATTATACTCTACTATCACTCTTACAGTTAAGATGAATCTAACGACACCTCATATTTTAAAATCTATATAGCCGTTGAGGCTACACAGGCGTATCAAAAAATAGACATACATACTGAGAGTTTTAGTTCTTAAAAAATTATAGATAATTGAATTTTTGCTTAGACTATTATTTATAGTGCTTTTAAAAACATACGCCAATAAAATAATCATTCATTCGACATTGTGACTAGGAAGAAAACTGAATTTTTGTATAAACATTTGTTTTCTTACAAAATTAATTTCACTAAAAGGCATTAAACATTAAAAATTTCAAATTGCACTAAAAAGTAGAAAACAATTTCATCCAGTGAAAATAAGCTGATCCGAATAATTTTAATAAGTGTCAAAATAACGCTATTGAGGTCTGATATTGTGACATACTTGCAATAGTAAGATTTTGTGAGCGCCTAATGGTTTTCTATTCACAAATGTTGACAATTATTCTGACCTTAAAATCGCTGGGGATAAAATTATTTTCTACTTTTAAATACAATTGGATTTTAAATGAAAAACATTGTTTTTAAATTCTGTTTTTAAATTCATTAATTAATATTTTTTTAATATTTTCGTACATATAAAAAGCATTAACCATCGGACGTTCATGGTAATTATGTTTAGAGTTTATAATTATTAATAATTAAAGTCGCTAATTTCAATAGATCGATTTTATATTTAGTTAAATAATATATTTATGGCTGATAAGAAGAATAATTTTTCTTAAGGAAGTTCCAGCACTGTGTCATGCAATCAGCACAACAGACCGGTTTGATTTTATTATATCACAAATACATAAACACACATATAACACGTAGACAAAAACACTGTTCACATATACAAAATAATTTTATTTTGAAGAAATTAAATTAATTTAAACTTTTATATTTCGAAAACAAAACGGTAACACACGATTTTTTTTTAAATTTATAAAATAAATATTTACTCTCCTATTTTTTTTTTAATTCTGTCGAGTATTTTTTCTAATACAACAGATAATAGTTGGACGGGCATGAAGTTTTACATGCTTCTAATGAGAGAGAGTGAGAGAGAATGATAACTTTGCTATTAATTATCTCGCGTTCTAAACGGTCAAAAATTCTGAAACTTCAGGATTTATTAGAAAACATTATTTGTAGCCTGTGAAAAAAAATGAATAAAATCTGTCGAAAAGTGGTAGTATGCTGGAACATCCTTAACTGGATTAACTTCCTGCAGATAACATAAAACAATGTCAGCTGTTTAACTAGCACTTTTTAAAGCGTTTTTATCTCTACGAATCCAAACAATTTATTGTATAATTTTAACAAATATTGCTTTATAAATGAAAAATAAACAGATGTTTAAAGACCAGTATCTGTCTGCAATGTTTTACTCAGGCCAGTGCAGGTTTTGTATCTTTTGCGGTTAAAATTCCCGAGAAGATTCTTGGACTACCTGAGCTCCATAAGGTTCTTCTAGAGTGTGGCTGTCTTATTGTCTTTCTAATCTCCAATTTGGGACTTTGATCTGATACAAAGAAAATCGTTGCGCGTATTTATTAGAAACATTCTTTTCTTGGAAATCACATCTGGCTTTTGACTGTCATCTTTGACTCTAACATTTATAGTCAAATCAGTCTGATCATGAATCTCATATAGATAATCCATATTATTAATTTTTAGCTTTTTTAACATCATACCTATTAAAAATTCGTTATTAAAAATTAAAATTCGTGATTCTTTTCTCTGAGCTAATTTGTTAGACTATGTAGCTCCTACATGTCAAATTTTATACACAATTCATCTCACCATATTTTAAAGTCTATTTTTAGATGTATAAATTGGCTAATCCCTAAACAGACTTACAATCATATGTTATCATCATTAATATGTTATTTTTTTAATGCTACGTCAGATGATGAAATACCCTCAAAGTTATCAAATTAAGTAGTAGAGTATTTACTACAATACAAATAGGGGAATCGGAGTAAATACGAACATGGAGTAATCATGAATTCACTGATAGTACCTCTGACTATGCTACTGTACTACAGTGTACAGTGCATATCTTACAAACCACGTCATCACTAGAGCATGGCCGGTTTTCCGCTAAGGCACGCTAGGCACGAGCTTAGGGCGCAACAGATTTGGGGGCGAAAAGTTTGGAGAACGAAAAAAGAAAATAAATCCCATTCGGCCCCAGGTAGATTTGGCGTAGGTAAATTTCTCGAAATGTTAATTGTTGCACAAATTAATTTATTTATTAATTTATTGTAAAGTATAAAGATTCTTACAAAAAAAAAAATTTATATGTATATATATATATATGTACAATAGTGGCCAAACCATGCCACTATACTTTTCTTACGTATGCCGGTTGCCAAGGGAAACCGAAAAGAGTAAGAGAGTTAAGGGGAAAACCCTCCCGAATCAATACTGGCGAGGTAAGAACTGAAGGAGGGGGTGCCCTGGAAAGAGTTGGGGGGGGGGGTAACAATTTGAAGAGCCTAGGGCACCGGGAGATTAAACACGACCCTGCACTAGTGCCGAACCCCAGGCTGAAAGAAGCAGATATACACATGTTCAAGTTGTTAACGATATAATGAGTCTTATTTTAACACTTTATCTTTGTTATTTCTAAATAGTGTTCGCATGACATTTACGCAGATAAATAGTTCCTAATCAAATATTCTATTCTGAGTGACAGATAGCAAAATGTAACCACAAATTTTCTTTTTATCATAAGGGACAACGACAAACAAGATAGCTGGAGTAATCTCAAACGTTCAGCATTATTTCAAACGTTTAAAATAAGTGGTCGTATTCTTAAATTTACAGTTGGAAAACTGAAGAAGGTAGAATATTTGTATTTGAATCTAAAAAAATATTGAATATGTTCATGATTTTGACAATAATAATGACAAAAAAAAAAAAAAAAAAAAAAAAAACAGAAAAAATTAGAGGAGAATTGAAAAAATATGAAGGTCCTTCCGTTGAGGATTATGTTTTAGTTAAAAACTTGGTACGACAGAGATGTTTAGAAGGACGGGTAACTTATAATATCTTTGTCGTAACTAAAGACTTCTTACTATTAATCAGGGTAGGCTTAGTAAACACGAACAGTAAGGACTTTTTCACACACAGCGGCGCGCCCATCAGCGGTACTTGTGGCAAAGGACTTTCACACGTAGTGCGGTCCGATATGTTTCCCGTTCCCATTTTATTATTTGACATGCAGCAAAACTGCCGCTATATGTAACAGTCCCAAGGGTTTTGTGGTTGTTTCCAAAATTTATCTACTTAATAAAACTGACTGACAGAAAACGCACGGCCTAAACCAGTGGGTCTGGAACTATGGAATTTTGCACAGAAGTTCCTTATATAGCATAGTATATAGGGGTTAAGTAGGGGATGAAAGTTTGTATGGAAGTTCGTCATTTTTTAACTTAAAATTAACTTAAATAATTGTAACTTAAATATGGAAATTGGTGTTTAGGATTCCGTTTATAAATAAAAATCAGTTGTATCAGCGTTTTAAGAAATTCATCCCCTAGGGGGGTATAGTACTAGAGACGAGGCTGAACCTTGGCAAGTAAGGCTTTCTAGGCTCTTTTAAGGGGATATGATAAGGGTCGATAGCTTGTATGGGAATTGCATCATTTTTGAAGTTATAAATGTGAAAGTTGGTAATTAGGCTTTTTTTCGTTTGAGAAAAGTGGGATGGTTCCTAAGATATTACCGATGGGAAATCCGATCTTGATAACCGAACAAGCTGAATAAATCATACCAACAAAATTGTTTCATTTAATTTTTAATTTTCCTATTCTATTGATGTTCGTAATTTCTAAATTTCTACACTCTCCCCTAGCAGTATTTAAATTAAAAATAAATTTCCCCTATAATTTTCTATTCTAATTTCATATCTATCTTTCCCCACTAAAAGGTGATAAAATTAATTTAAGTACCTTACGATTATATTATTTTTCAAACATGAGAATATTTAATATAAATACAAGTTTACAAACATACAATTGTTTAATTAGACGCGATTGTCATTGCCTTGTATACTGACAACATTCGAACTGATATCTACGTACGAATCTACTCAAAAACATTAAATAAATCTCATCTAAATTTCGTTTTTAATGAACCCTTTTTATTTTTATTTTTTATAATATAAATTATAATTGATAATATCAGTGATAATAATAATAATAATAATAGCAGCAGATTGTAAACCAGAGTTTGCAATATTATTTAGTTAGTTAAATTTGTCAGTTGAATTTTGTGTTTATAAAATATTTGTGAAATCAATTAAAAAACAACAAATATTGATTCTAAGTGTGTTTTTAATGCTTTTGTGCAATTTATGGTCCGTTTAATGATTTTTAATTTATTTTACAAAATGTATAAAAGTAAGTAGTTATTCAAATTCGAAACTTTTGTTTAAAATTAAACATCCAATCTCTTAATTCAATATTTGTTTGAAAAAATTAACTTGTCAACCAGGAATCGAACCTCAGACATCTGGATTTGGCGAGTTAATTTTCATTCATATCAATATTTAATTAAAAAATCCAATGAAATGTTTGTCTATATACTATAAGCCAGTTCTTCCATACAATGTCTTAAGTAACCATAATGGAATTTGACATAATAAATATGTGATCCAAACTCTATTTCGAAAATTCGAAAATTAAAATCATTGTAAAACACACCTTAGATGAAACAGATAGTTCGTAATAAAAGCTCACATAAATTATAGAACATACTTTTTAGAGATTCAAAATTATAATTTGGATAATCTGAAGGAAAGATTAAAAAATCTGAATTGGTCTTTTTTCTCATTAGTTTACAATTTTTTTCAAAACACAAGAATAAACCTACCACTAAATTCAATTAAATTACTTGATTAGCCTGTAAGTCAATGACCTTGCGATAAATAAAACAATGTTTTAATAGTTTTACTCTTAATCGAATTGCGCCATTACTTGACGTAAATTCATAATAAATATTAAAGTTGAAACCTTAATTTTTTAGCTAGTTTCAGCGGCGGATTTAAGCTTAAGCACGCAACTAAATTTAATAATGATTTAGTTTAGGTCCTTTATCACCATTATTCCTTTTTTAGTAGTAGTAGTAGTAAAAGTGGTGAAAGGGAGATCGAAGCCAGGCAAGGTAGGCATTTCTAGGCCTTTTTACCGGCCCCCAAAGGACCTTGATCTATGCCGATATTCATCTGCAGTTCGTAAAAGGAACCTGCAGAACACTTTCACAAGCATTGCCAGTTACTTTCGTTCGTGTCCATGTGCCGACAGTTTAGTCAATTAACCGCCTCATACTTTTAATTTTTCTTAATTGGCAAACTTTTACCGTTGGGAATCCATTTCCCAACGTCCCAGTTCCTAGCAGAACGCTTTTGACAGCATATGGCCACTAAGACTGGTCTTACTTAATTTACTTCCAATGCTAATTTTTGAGATAACTGTAAATTAATTCTTAAATTTATACTTTTATTTAGCCTTCGAATGACCAAACCATAAATTCGTCATTTCGTCTTTTTATTAGCATTATTACGTTAGCGATGCCCTTGAAACAATAATCACAGATTTGCTTTTTTATTGCCATATCAATAAAGATATAATGCAATTTTAAATATATATTTTTTTATCATGAAGAAAAAACAATCCTAAATTTGATTTTCGGTATAAGGAACTATTCATAAACCTAGTAATGGCTTTTCTCTACTTTTTATCCCCCCACTTTATTTTGTACACTTCTCCCAACCTGTCCTGCTTGTTACGTCTTACGTAGTTTTTTAAATCAATAAAGTTTTTAAAAAAGATGAATGATAAAAGAAAAATAATGAAGGCAGCTTTTCTATCGATTTAATATTTTTAAACTTTTATTCAGGAATAAAATTAATACCAAATAAACTAAATAAAAATTATTTATAATTAAACTTCCTCTCTGCAACCTTTTGTTACTCACCAATGCGTTCGTTACTAACCAATTTAAGAAACAATCAATCACATTTCGTCAGGCTTTAAACCACGTTTTATTGTCCATTTCTTTATGAAGATATTATGTGTTACATAAGACGAAGTTCCATTTAGTGCCCCCTCCCCCTCATGTAACTTCAAATAACATAATATTTCCCTTCCTACCGAAACATCGGTAAAAATGTGGACCGTCCCTAGATAGATAGATAGATAGATTTTAGAGGCTGCCCTGGACAAGCTTCACACAATGGATCATGAGGTCCATTGTGATGCCTAAGGATGTGAGGATGTGAGTGGAGTGGAAGGAATTTTTGTGTATAGACTAGGAATTGGTAGGATATGCGGCTGCAGCCGACTCTGATAGGACCTATGCCGATATTCATCTGGAGTTCGTGAAGGAAACTGCAGCAAACCTTCTCAAGCATAGCCGGTTACTTCGTTCTTGTCCATACGCCGACAGTTTAGTCAATTAACCACCTCTTTTTTTTCTCTTAATAATAAACAAACTGCCGATGTCGTACTCTATATGGAAGTAAAAGCAAAAAGATGTAATACTCCTTGTAAAAATATAACAAAATAATTATGTAAATATTTAACATTTATTAAATAGTGCAAATAGTTTTGTTATCAGCAATACGTATATAAACAAACGAATTGCGGTTTTATTTAAGGGAAAATGATTATCTGGAAAAAAAAAGATAACAGAGGTCACCGATATTCAATGTCAATTTCTAAAATAAAACTAATTTTAATGTAAAACAAACAATTAGTGTTAAAAATTCATTCATTCAATATAAAACAATCTTTTCCAATATGAACACAAAATATTGTATTGCCAGTAATTATTTGAAAAAACATGAATGTTTACAAAAATTAATTATTAAAATTATATTATTTCGTTCTTCCAGTAAATGGTACAATATCCATGTTAATATGTTTACTATGGATTGTTACGAATTCAGCATTACCACAAAATGGTACATTATTCAAGCTGCCCATAATTCATTTGAATGATTTTCATGCACGTTTTGAAGAGACCACGCCTCAATCGACAACATGTAAACCGGGCATGCAAAATTGTATCGGGGGTGTTTCACGATTGTATACAGCTGTTACCAAACTACAAGCCGAAAATCCAAATGCTTTATTTTTAAATGCTGGTGATAATTTTCAAGGAACTATGTGGTATAATGTTCATAAATGGAATGCAACACAATACTTTTTGAATTTAATACCAACAGATGCTTATGTAAGTAGAACATTAAAACAATCTGTGTAAGCACATTTTTCTTAAGATTTTGACGAGATTGTAATATGACAATAATCTCGGAGTCCTTTATTTAAATATATTAAATTGGTTAAGGCTTAATGTAAGCGAGATACCATGTACTTAGCCGTTTCTTTTAAGTTATTCCACATAGCCTTGTGAAAGTGTAGATTGTGTTTCGAAACATTGACCGATAGATGGTAGGCGATATTTAATTTGATAAATAATTAGTAATAAGTAGTTGATTCACAAATATACATAAAATAAATGCTAATAAACTTTGAAAACAAAAGAATAAAAGAGTATCAGACTTGTATAAAATAATTTAAATACAAATATGTAGTAAAAATTGGTATTTATATAATAATAATATATCTATCATTTTCACAAGGCTATATAAAATAACTTAAATGTGCTCAAGATTATGTGAAATGGCTTCAAAATATCAAAGTAGCGGCAAGAAGTGTCTCTTCTTTATCCGATATATGTTTGTTGGAGATATTAGCAAACAAAGAGGAAATTTTTGACATGCACGGTACACGTGAATTGCTTTTAAACTGTTTAATATTAATGCCTTGATTACTTTGTTTTACAAGAGGCCCACATTTCTCGACTTGATTTCTATTGCACTTAAAAAGGGAAAAGAGCAAATGCGTACGACTGTAAAATTATACTAAATATACACTTTTCAACATTGCAGACAATTGGTAATCATGAATTCGATGATGGAATCGCTGGTTTGGTACCTTTTATTAAATCTCTAAAAGCTCCTGTGGTTCTTGCAAATGTCGATGACAGTTTAGAGCCAACGATACAAGGGACATACCAGAAAAGTATAATTGTAACAAGGGATAACAAAAAAATTGGAATAATTGGTGTTATTCTTCAAGAGACAAATGTATGTTTAGTACATTTTTTTTATTGATCTTAATATAGGGATTGTTATCATTGTAAAATCAAAACCCAACTATTTATATAAAGCGGATCATAATTATATTAAAATAATCATTATACATATTTGCCGCATTTAAAACTATATTAAATAGTAGTAAGCATGTTACTTGCAAATCTGACTAGGACGTCTGTTCCATTCTGGCATTGTACGATATATATTGATTAAAATATCAATCCCTTTGTTACGAAATAAGGTTTACACACTGTATAAAATAAAATATTAACGTTAAATTTGTTTTATAGCTTATATCAAAGACTGAAAAATTAATATTCTTGGACGAAGCTGAATCAGTAAAAGCGGAAGCAGAAAAATTAAAAACTGTCGATAAATGTGATATAATCATTGCTTTATCCCATTGTGGAATAGATGTTGACCAAAAAATAGCCGCTAATGCTGGACCGTATGTGGATGTAATTGTTGGAGGCCATTCCCATACATTTTTGTACCATGGAACTGACTTACCTGGTAATTTTCTTTACTTTTCAAATTTCACAATCAATCCATGTGAAAATACATGATAAGACGGAAAAAACTATAGCCTTTTCTTATTATTTCAAGGTCCTGATATCCCTGTGGATGATTATCCAATAACTGTTACACAAGATAATGGCCATAAAGTTTTAATTGTTCAAGCCTCTTGTTACACCAAATATCTTGGATTTATTACAGTTTATTTTGACATGGAAAACAAATTGCACCATTGGGAAGGTAATCCAATATACTTGGATCAAAAAATTCCCCAAAATAAGTATGTGAATGAATTGATGGTACCGTGGAAAGAAGTTGTAGATCAAGTTGGACATCAAGTACTTGGTGAAACTAAAGTACTTTTAAAGCAAACAGATTGTTCCTACGGTGATTGTAATATTGGAAATTTCATTGCGGAATCAATGGTTGATGCTGTAAGTGTTTCAACATCTGAAAAATGAAATTTTCTCTTAAATTTTTCTTTTAATAATATAATTCTATTGTTTCAGTGGGTTGATAAAGCTGAAGAAGATGAATGGACTTATGCCCCAATAGCAATTACAAATACAGGCGGTATTCGAACTGGCATTGAAATTGGAAGTAAGTGCTTTTGAACTATTAAACATGCTTTTGGATCAATAATCTAACTAATTTTTTTTTTTTGTTGCAGATATAACTTTTGCTGATCTATTGGTTGCACAACCTTTCGAAAATTTTATTGATGTCGTAGAATTGCGTGGGGATCATATTCTAGAAGTTTTTGAATACTCTGCCGCAACAATTTGGAGAACTGGCGCAGTATACGGATTCAGTAAAATGTTGCAAACCAGTGGTTAGTATTTTTTTATAATTCATTTAGTTTTGCGAACTGCAAGCTCCACTTTAAAGAAACTATTTAAGGCAAGTCTCATATAAGGTGCCGAAACGTACGTGTCGTACTACCAACAGATAAGGTCAGAGTATAATCTGAAGTTTTCTGAGAATATTACCTCCCTATGGAAGCCATCTATAAACAATAATTTATGTAACCACAAGCAGCCCCAACAGAACGTTAAGGGAGTGTCAGTGCAACACGACTTCAGCACGAGCTGGTCACATGGACTAAGAGGCGATGATTCGCTCTCTGTGTTACTGTCCACCACTTACTGTGAAAAGACACATCTTTCTTGGTCAATCAGTGCTTGACGACCTCTCTAAGCTAAATTCGACACGCATCAAAATTCATTACTGTAATTGAACAGATCCAAATGATTCAAGGAGCAGTAGCAGGGATGAGTCAACCTCTCTTGGTGCCCCTTAAGGTCTAAGCTCCATTCTGGACAGCGGGTATCTAATCTAACGTAACCCTAACCTTTCACTTCAATGTTAATACTGGCAGATAAACTGGCACTTTTGAATTGTAAATTTGAACATGGTTGTCTCTAATTGTAAATTTGAACAACAGTTTAAAGGTTTAATCCCCCTGCACCCGGAGGCAGTAGGGGTGGCCAAAAGTACTAGCCAATAATGGTCGCTAGTAATTATCCCTCGAGTGCAGAGGTACTACCGCTTCAACGCCTAGTAGGCTACTGAAGGCCACCATAAACAAGCAGGGTTGTGTTTAGTTTATGCCAGAGGGTCAGTAACAGGATCAGGGGTGACCTGGTGGTAGCCATTATTGAACGTGTCTTAAATGGTACTGACCGCCAATATAGGGTCATGTTCTCAAAACTAGCTACTGGCTGCCAAGTATTGGAATCCATTACTGTCCTCGTGAAAAACCTATACTATCTGGTCATTTCATTGGCTGCCATTTCTAGTCGCCACTACTGCCCCCATGTGCAGGAGGCTTTACAAAACAACATATTCACGTAAAAAAAATCACGTCTGTTAGCGTAACATGCAGTGACTAGACTAGTTCGATTATGATCTTAGAGCTCGCTGGCCTAAAACTTAATATATCTGTACCAGTTAAATCTAATAATCTTTTTTTTTAATTTCTAGGAATTCGTATTGTATTCAATGCATCATTACCAGTAGGATCTCGTGTACAATCTATAAAACTTCGTTGTGGAAAATGTGATGTACCAAAGTATGAACCACTTGATAAAACCAAGTGGTATCGAATAGCTATGGTGAATTATTTAATACAAGGTGGTGATGGTTTCTCAATGATTGCTGAAAATATGAAAAATCATGTACTAGGTGAACGTGACATAGATATTTTAACCAAATATATTAAAAAAAGATCACCGATTATTCAAGATCAGGATGATCGTATGATTTTAGTCAGTTAGAAAATTCTAGACTGATATATTATGCATGGAGGTTAAAATATGTATCTTTTGATTAATGAAAGAAAAACTCAACTTTATTAATGCCAATTGTAAAATTTTTTCTATGAAAAAAATTATGATAATTTCTGTATAATACTTTTAATATTTCAAATATTTCTGGAAGTTTATTTTGGAATTTGGAAAGATTTTTGAATGAAACTCAAAAGTCATGATGTTTTTAGACGCGAAAAGGGCCAAACTTCAAAAGAAGCACTGGGTTTTTGTCACCAAAAAGTTGATGTTCTGAAGAGTATACTGAATTTGAACCGTGTGGTTTTTCGATAGAAATAAGATCTAAGCCAGTAAAATATTTCAAACATAATTTTAATATGCATGCTTGAAAATCATGTACAGGCTGTCATGGTTAGAACTAGCCATTAGGATACGAAATTGGCAACTGTGTTTAAATGAGTTGAAGACATTTATTTTCAGGAAAAAAGAGACAAGCATATATATATATATATATATATATATATATATATATATATATATATATATATATATATAATGCAAAACTCGTAACACAATGGCTAGTCTCGGCGATTACAGCCTGTATAATATCATGGCAACAATTAATTATACAGAATAGATTCTAAGAACCATTTTTATGTGGAATTTTTTCAACTAAAATTTCTACATAACTTTTTCTCCTCAAAAAGTTCATAACTGTCCAGATATTCGGAAAAATAATAATTTACCCACTTTTACCCTCCTAATTCACGGTTCAAATGGACTGTACTTGTCAGGGAATACGTTTAGGACATCAAAATGAAGGTCTCAACAAAAATCGGAATTTTTTCAGAAGTCAAAGTCTTGGTTCACTGACTAGATCATACTTGTACATATCTAAATAAACATTAAAAATAAAGAAATAAATACAATGAATTTTTTTCTTTTAATATTAATTCATGACTTATGATTTTTATTTGAATAATTGATAAGTGATGATCGTATTCATAATTAGATCTGTAAATATTTAACTTATTTATTTTAATACTATTTATTTTACAATTAGATAAATTTATTGACTATATATATATATAATTAAAACGAATCCTATGTACATACACAAAACACAAAATACAAACACTATTTTAAAGATTTTAAAATTGTCTCATCAATCCATTTCCTATAGTGTCCGATTTTGACATATACACCCGGTTTATTAGCATATCCACAATGTTGACCCCATGACGTTATTCCAAATAATGTGAAGTATCCTGCGCACATTAAAGAAAAAAAATTAAATCTGAATGTATCCAGCTCTATGGTATTCCAAGCAGTAAAAGATCGTTCACAATCAAGCGCGGATCCACCGTTGTGGGCACGATGGGCATGCCCACAACCCAAATAGACTTGTGACGTCACACTTTCACGGTCTATTGAGGTCGATAGGCTAATGATACTATATCCAATGCCTTAATAAAATTTAAAAAATCAATGAATCGTGCGTGATTCGGAATGCAGCGAAGTACTTAATCATCATAGACGATATGCTGACACGTTATGTCACATTTTTGACAACATATTATTTGTTCCATTTTGGCACATGAACACTTGTATTGGAAAAAAGAGATGACTATTCGCTGGGTGCGCATAGACATCTGCTAATTTAAAAGAACATAGTCCTCAATGGCACAGGAAAAATTATCCGGGCTAGCTCTCCTAAATATACACAAAGATGTGAACCTGGATTTCGATGAAATTATCAACGTTTTCGCGAGAAAGAAACGTAAGCTTGAATTTGTAATTTAAGTACGCACCTACATAAAATTATTTAATGTAAAATGTATACTAGCGTTTAATTGAATTTGATATTCTTTGAAGTTGTAAAAATTTCATCAAAATCGGTTCAGTAGTTTACTGTCTAAATGTGACACTGTGATGTGTGCAAACAAACACACAATTACTTTTGTAATTTTCGTGAGCGAACAAACTTACATTTTACAGGTTTATTAATTTACTAGTGTTCGTCCCACGGCTTTGCCCACGTGGAACTATACACTGTTCAAAATCTTGGTCAGGGCGTCATATATTTTGTAAACATCTCCTTTGAATTAGATGAGGAATGCACTATATCGATCATGAGCAAGTTCATACTCCGACTCGCACTTGGCCGATTTTCGGGTGGCTGTGACCACAACTTTTTTTGATTCGTTAAGCAAAAAATGAGAGGGCCTGTTCCATGTTGCCATAAAAGTTTCGCAAAGACCTTAACGTACCAAATACATCTTCTAGAGTTATTGTACGGCCACGCAAACTCTTCTTCTACCCCCTAACGTGATGTTTCTTAATACTCCCTCCTGCCCTTGAAACGTCACGTATTATGCGAATAAATTGAAGAATAAACATCACTTGAGGAATCGAAAGAGAAATTTTGTAAAAAATTAAAATTATTCCCAATGTTCCTAACTAGCAAAGCTGAATAGTAGAAGATAACCCCCGCGATGTAGTCAACCTGAACAGGATAAAACTTTGAAAGGACGCCGATTTCGTTACCAGACATTATCACCTACGAAAGCATCTGCACACAATAGGACTATTAACGGATCCATTATATGCAGACTGTGTACCGAGGAGGAGGAAAAATTCAGCCACATCATCTTTTACTGCGAATCTCTCGGTAACAGTAGATACAAGATAGCTGCAGCTCATATCAAATTTATATCGGTTCATCTCATCTCAAATTTATGAACCTTCAAGAATACCTTACAAGCAAGCTCCTGGCTATTGCGAAAATATGGAAGAAGCAAATCTCGTCAGACATAAGTAAAACGAAAGCACAATGGGCCACAAGGTCAAAGTGCAATACTTTTATATACCCCAAGATATATCAATATTTCTATCTAGAGGAAATCTACAGTGATTTTAATTCCAACAAAAGTACCCACTAATTCATGTCTATAGCCCTATTCGAGTAATTTTAAGCCTAATCAATTTATCTAAAATATTTATTACAAATGCTATGTTCCTTCTAAGAAGCTTTTCAATATCTGTAATAGTTCTCGAAACAATTTCTGGAATAGGGTTGACGATTATCCATCTATCCTAATTTTCACCCATAAGATTTATCACAACTTGTTCAGGTTGTACAAGAGATTATATAGCAATTTAAAAAAATTTAAAACTTGTCCGGTTTCCTATGAGATGTCCCTTTATAAATGTAAACATCCCAAGTTTCACACCATTGGGAACATTGAAGCAGAAAGCTCATAACAAGCGATTCTTGAAGATAATGGCTCGGTTGGAGTGTTTTTACAGGTTTACACCTTAAAATTCGCTGAGGCACTGGACCATACATATTAATTTTATATTAAAATTAATTTCATGACTACTTTATCATTCATCCCCTTTATTAGCCAATTTTCTCGTATTAGTTATGGCAGTCATCTACAAATAATCTGATTTATATAGTAGATTTTCTTACCATTATCTAAACAAGCCAATGGTCCACCAGAATCGCCGTCACAAGAATCTACACCTTCATCCAAATTACCAGCACAGAACATGCCTTCCTTAATATTATTACCGTAAACATTTGGTTGCCGACAAACTTCTTCAGATTGAATTGGAATCCAACCAGCTCTCAATTGTAAAGCAGCAGCTGTAAAAATACATCAGAAATATGATCGATATTCAGGACATCAACTTGGTCGGATTGATGGATTTTTGCATTTTTGCAATTCATATATACTTACATAATTTTCCACTCTGCGTGGATCCCCAACCCGATATTGTACAATTTTTACCATCTACATAATCTGTATCCTCATTTGGTAAACAAATGGCTTGAACATGTTTCTCCAAATGAAAACCTTCGCCTTTCAATTTAATGATGGCAATGTCGTTATTCATATGATGACCCTTGCGGAATGATTCATGTATATAAAATTCTTCAATGTACGCTTCCTGTTCGGTTCCCTCATCAATTTCACTTTCATAATCCCCGGCCCTTATCACGTAGATACCTTTCGAAAATCCAATTAAACAATGTGCCGCAGTCAATACATGTAAACGAGTTATTATTACGCCACCACACCAATGTGAAGTTTTACTTTGGCCTTTTACGCGTAAGCTTGCCTAAAATAAAAACATTTATATTTTACTAGCATTACCAGTCGTGACATCGCCCGCAAAAATTTTGGGACGCCCTTATAACCAAGTAACATAATATTTTCTCCCGTCAAGGACTTGAAATACATTTGTTGTATGCACTGCCACCTATTGGCAAAATTTTTGTAGTACTCATGTTGTGTATACTACCATCTATGCATAGCATATTTAACACATTGGTTGCTTACTGCCATCTATCGATCTATCTTTGTTTTATAATATGTTTTCCAACACCTCCAAAAAATATCATTATATTTTAGCCAATATATAAAAAAAAACTTGACAAATTATATACTAAAACCTTTCTCGAGAACTACTCTATCCATTGGTGAAAACAGCATGAAAATCGGTGAAGTAGTTTTTGAGTAAATCGCGAATAGACAGACAGACGCGGCTGGGAGACTTTATTTTATACTATATAAGGATTTAGTGATACCATATCAAACAAGGAAAGTATATTACCATGCGTATGTAGAGTGTACTCCATTTATCTTGAACTCTGCATTCTCTATACAATACCACTATTAGTATAAATAAACTTATAAATAAAGTACACTCTATATACGCATGAATCATATACTTTCCTTGTTTGTTACGTGGAATAATGCAATATTCCGACTTTTATAACTACAAATGTTTTTCACTAAGTAAAAAAATTACTAACCTGCCAAGGATAATGACCTTTTTTCGCAATTGATCCAGCCACAACACGGAAACTTAAATCACTATCTGGTAAAAATGTTTCTTCATCGCGCACTCCACAAGTTGTCGGTAAAACATCATCTAATTCAATAGTATTTGTATGAATCACACTTCGTGGTATTGATGATGGTTTGTGAATTCCTCTGTACCCTGATTTTATTCCAGACTCGTAACCTCGACTGCACACGACTCCAACATCTTCATTATGTTCACAATTATGTTGACCACGTTCGCTATGCAAACATTTTTCAACACTCGTTTCATTTCCAAAACAACTAACTTGATCTAACCAAATGGGGCCCGAACCTAAAAACAAGAAAATAATTCGTTACGCAGGATCGCTGCATAAACTTAGCGAATTTTCTTAGAATTACTCTCTAGCGGCCACAATTATAGTCTGATCCAATTGAAATGTCGTATCTGATATGATTTTAGTATTTGCAAGGCCAATTTTATTAATAAAATGGCATAGGTCAAGGGGAAAGCGGGGCATAGAGAAAGAAGAAAACACAAAATATAAAATATCTCTCTTAATGTTAGAACAATCGAAAAATGTATAAGGAGTAAAGTTGTAGAAAATCAAGTTTGCTACAATTTATTATATAATCATTTTTCTCAAACTCTAATGTGAACAGAGATATTTAGAATTTTCAAGCTTAAATTGTAAATATTTTGCGATATTTTACAAAATTATAGGTAATTATTGGTAACAGGACCCTCAAAACCTAAAGATTAGATAAAATCTCAATATCGATTTTCAGCATCGAAAACAATGCCAATATATTCTACGTATATGTGAGTAAAAAATTACCTGGTCCATACATTCCCCCTTTATTAGCACGTGCTGGCCCATGATAACCCATTTGATTACAAACAACCGTTGCCGCTTCATCCGTAAAATCATCATCACAAATTGTACCCCACACCCCAAAGAATCGAATTTCAACACGACCTTCAAGTGGTGTTGAACCATTTGCCAATCGTAATTCGGTTTCTGCTTCGCAATAAGATGGTGATTCGTCAGATCGATCAGTACAATCGTCAACATGATCGCAAAGGAATGCTAATGGGATGCACTCCATACTGACAGCACATAGCCAATAATCTTTTGGACATGTAACTGTTGAAGTTTTACAAACAACTCCTACTACCTAAAACAGTAAAATAAATTATTTTTTTTGTGGCTATACAACCCACTGACCTCTAAATAACTGGACAGATTATCCTATGTTACGCCATTAACCGCAATTGAAGCGCTCCTCAAATAGCCTAGGAACTAAGTTTTGCTTCAGCGCACCCGCACGATATATATGTGAGATAAAAATGTATGTTAGTGTATGTATGACTGTCACATGTATTTCCACTACACACATAAAGTTTTAGTACCTTGGATAATTGAGGCGGTTAGCGCAACATTAGGGTCCGTTATTTCACGTTTATACCCATAAACATACTCTGTACAGTTATATGGAGGTCAGTGAATCAACCGCACTAAGAAAATCATTTCTTCATACCTCATCAGATTTACAATTATGAACTCCCCAGCCATTAAACTGGCACTCTTTTAAGGATGTTTCATTACCCAAACAATTAACATCATCCATCAAAATTAATGTATTATTCGGATTTTGTACATTATTTGTTTCGGCAAAGTATAAGGGGTTGTGTAGAACTTGTACCGCACCTAAGGGGTAACCTAATTCTCTGCATGCTACCTATCGAAGGAATATTGAAAAATTTCAAAAATAATTTATTCGATTCATGCTAGCTAAATTTTTTAGATAACTTGTTACTATGTGCCACAAAAGTCGTGTCCTTTTTTTAAAATTGTGTTGTCATATTTATCAATTATACAAATTTGAAAAAAGGACACCACTTTTTCCGTCCATTGGATATTACCTCAGCATTTTGTAAAGAAAATTTATCATCACAAACAGTTCCCCAACGGCCGAACGCTTTAACTTCCAAACGACCTTCATTCATATTTTTTGAACCAACTAATCGTACACCAAATTCACTCGCATACTTAGCACAATATTTTTCATCAGAATTATCTCCACAATTATCAATGCCATTACAAGCCTACAAAATAAAATAAAAAAGTCTGATGGAAATGAGAATATGGTGATTAATTAAGGACGTTCGAAAAAGAAGTTCCTGTAAATTAAATATGTTATAAAAAAAAGTCAATACGAATTCATTGGTATGCTTCAAAATGTTAGTTCAAATGAATTTTTTCGTTTTTTTCGATATTGAAAATCATACTTTTAACATTGGGTCTTGTGGAGAAACTACAAATGTAATCTTTATAATCGAAAATACATAGTTTAAAATGCAGAGAAGTTTTTACAAAACTATGTAAATTGTTGTTAAATAAACAAGAATTTATTTAAGCCAAAGATGAAGGTATGTTCAAATGCATTTTGGAAAGTAATAATGAATTATATATGTAATTTGATCATTTTAGAGAAGCAAAACACAAGAATTTTACTTTTTTATTTAAAATAACAGAAACATACCAAGTCACCACTCACGAGTATTATTATTTACCAAATAATCATAGAATATTTAAATCGAATTTCAACGTACACCTTACGTTTTTCCACGCAAAATGACTCTTTCGAACGTCCTTAAGATAGTTGTCTTGTGGTAATCGTGTTAAAAAGTTTCAAACCACATTAATTATATGAATAGACTGATATTGTAGGCTATACTTTTTTTACTTGAATGTACCTCATATACTTGATCGCTTGGGTTATATAAAAATGTCAATCTTTTCGTTAATCGATTACAATAATTCAACGGTCAATAATTTTATTTTTTCAAAATATAAATAAAACATTATTTTACATTGACCTACTTTTTCAGTCAAATCACTCGACCCGTTTTTTAGTAAATTAAAAATGTAGTGAAAGAACTACTTTGGAGAGTGATTTTTATCAAAGCTAAACGGTAAATAATTTTGAAATATTAAACGAAGTTAGATATTTATATTTTGTATAATATATGCAAAATTCAGCCAATTCCGTCGATAATGCGTTTCACACGACAACTATCTTAAGTTTTTATTTTATTTATAATAAATAGTACCTCATGTAACTCAATACACTTAAGATTATCACAACTGTATTTCATGTCACAATTAACGGAATAGTTTTTCATTTCGTAAAAATCATACTGATATGAATTTTCCATATCGCCTGTTTGCCCCACAACCTCGTCACTTAGAATGCATTCACCATCCGATGCACTGAAATCACATTAAATCTAGATTTTTTATTTAAATAATTTATTTATAAGAAATTCTCTCGAAGGCCAATTTACGACCGGATAAACCATGGTTTGAAAATGACTATACACGTATTGATGAAAAAATCATCTGTTGTGTAATAGGGACTACAGACGTACAACCTGTGCAGGACAACATTTTAAGGACAAATCAATGTTCGGTAGTAAGTTGCTAGTCTGTATAGCTGTTGCAGAACAAAATTAGATGTCCTTGATCTGGTTGCTGTAAAAATCAAAATTATTTGATATTTTGTAGGAGAAGTTTAATGTTGCTGTGCAAGTTCCTCGTGTGTAGCGATATTTGCAACATATTATCTAAAATTTTATGTTTTTCAAATATTTTTTTTTATATTTTATTACATAGATTGTCAAAAAATATGTGACAAAAATGTCACACAACAAACTTGAAAAAACTGCAGAGATACATAAATAAATAAACTAGTAGATACATAAACTATAAATTAAATGAAATAGATAGAGACAAGATGACAAGTGATTGAATTTTTAAGATAGAGTAATAAAATAATAAAGTAATGTTCCTAATTTTGGTTGCACGTCTGTAGGCCAAATATTTTGTAGGCGGAGTTTAATGTTGTTGCACAATGTTCCGCATTTGTAGCCTACTTAATGGTTAGGGCGCTGGACGCATTATACAAAGGTGCAGGTTTTTAAAAACTGACATCACCTTATGCGGGTCATAGTACATAAGTTACGTACCAAGCCCGACATTTTACAGATCGGGATTTGTACAGACAATTTTATACCAAGTCTGATCTGTACCGGAAATTTTTTTAAATAAATCCAAAATAATGTTTCAAAATGTGAAAATGCGTTAAGCCCATGATAATAAAATATGCATAAAATAGCACATTTCGAAACATTATTTCGGTTTTATTTCAAAAAATGACCTGTACAGAACGGACTTGGTACAAAATTGTCTGTACAAATCCCGATCTGTACAATATCGGGCTCGATACGTAACACATACACTCTCGTTCAATAAAATTGAACAGATTTGAACCGAATCAGTCTTTCACAATTTTGATTATTCTTGTAGTAAATGTTTTATACTATACTTCCATTTCTTTTTTCACACTTAGAATATATACTACTTATCTTTATTTATAAATGAATAATTATACAGAGAGCCACAAAAGTGAGGAGTTTTATGAAATGTAAGAAAATTAACATTTCAGGTCTGTTCAAATTTATTGAACGGGAGTGTACATTAATCTTAAATAGTCTGATGATTAAATATTTACCGATAGTTAAAAGATTTACACTTAAATGTTTTTGAGCTTTCACAATACTGAGCACATTTATTGAGTGTAACAGAGAACCATTTTTGTACATCATGTCGTACTAGACGTTTTCCTTTATGTGCCACAACATTTTCCATTGTATTTTTACAGTTTTCTTCATCAGCCCCATTTGGACAATGCTAAAAAATTTGAAAGTAAATGAACATTAGAGTTAATAGAAATTGTTCCAGTCAGTCTAAGACTAATTCAGATGATAACAGAAAAGGAGTATGTAAAACTTTTATCGACTTAAGTAACGAATTTAGTTCACTTTAAACTTTAAACAGAAAAACCTTAACCCTTTAACTGCTACACACCCATTAATGCATTCGACTTAATGGGTCGTTCTCCCAGTGGTATAACTGTACAGTCGCGTTTCTCACGCGTGCATTGTGGCGATAAACATACTCGTCCTCATACTAGGTCCCATGCGAGAATATAGGCAAGCATTATGGGAAATAGTTAATTTCTTCGCTAATGATTTTTTTAACAATTAAAACATTTAAAAACTTTTGGTTCTGTTGTACGAGTTTTTTTAGCTCAAATATAATCAAGAAAATTTCATAATTTTTTAGGTTCCACCGTGTTGTATTTACTGCTTTTCTGCCATAACCTCAATCCCTATAACTTTTTTTACCGACTCATTTGCCCTTTTAAACATCCCGGCAGTATACTCTCGGCGAGACCCGCTGAGAGGTAACGAGCATCAAATTCTACTTGCAGTGCTCGGTATCGCTCGTGTCGGCTCGCCTCGACTCGGAAGCGCTTCGTTTCTAATCGGTTTTTTTACCTCGAGTCAAAGCAAACGGCGCGTGCGTCTGCTTTGAGTACACTCTCGTCTACTCTCGCGGCATAACGTGGGTATTAACCACCATCTAACTATTGTAGCCGCCATTAAACTGTCAACCACCATTTAAATTGTATTTTAATATTGTCGACAATGGCCGATTGGATGATCGTGGCTCCTCGCCTTTACGCCGAGACATTCGTTGAGAGCTCTCACCAAGAGTGAACTGCCGACATAAAAAGTCTTTAAAGGCTAAAAAATCGTTAATTTAAAATAACTCGAATGCTCTAAAAGAATATTTACCTTAATTCCATCGCATACGTAAGCCAAATTCAAGCACATATCTGGCGAGCACTCAAATTTATGTGGAAAACAACTACTCTTTTTCGGTGGGGGTGATGTTGTAGGTTTAACTTGGCTAAATGTTTGTAATGGATTACCACCTTTGGCAGCACCCTGATAACTTAATGTAGTGTAACCGTACGTATTGGAAGGTGCACCATTTAAATCATTATTATTTGTGGGTTTATTGACAAATTTGTACCATAAATCTAACTCTTCTCGTTCTTTCGACAGCCGAGAAGTGCTATCTCCTGTCGAAGTAGTTTCATAATTAGTCGCAGGAGCTACTGTAGGATGGTTATGCCAATCATGCCGAGCATGATTATGACCATGTGTATGACCTACACGTGTCCATGCTGCACCTTGTTGATGTTCACGGTGAAACTGTTCACTATGTTGGAATCCATCTTGATTCCAAGAACCATGCCTGTGGTGATGATCATAGCCATGAGTTGACTCCTGGTTATTACTTTGTTCAACTGGTCTCCAATTATTTGGATTAGAACTAGCATATTCATTATGATTGGTCTGTGAAGCTGTTTGAAACTTCAAATTTGGATCCACAGTTGATTCGGTAAGTATTTTGATTTGTTGGCAATTTACGTTATGCGGGAAATCACATGCCTTAATATTTGGATTAAAAACAGTACCTGGAGCACATTTTTGAACAGCTGTTCGTCCACTATTACAATTCAAGAATGAATCACACAGAGTTGGATGTGGAATTAGCCCTGAGACGTCATTTGGGCATTGTACATTGTTTGCTGAATCAGAAATTGCTCCGCCCGAAGAATGATAATTGGCCGATGTACTACGTGTTTCAGAATTTTCCTGAGATTTCAAATTAGTTTGAAAATATTCATTTTGTTGATTCGAATTTATGTCCTGCACCCATCTCTTATCCTCATAGTGCCCCAATTGTATGCCATCAAAATGATTTTGAGTTTTGGGAGCTGGTCTTATGTCTATGCTTGGATTCACAATTGTTTCGCTTTGCTGACAATTTAAATTATGTGGAAAATCACAAGCCAGAATTTTCGGATTAAATACTGTAGCAGGTCCACATTTTTGAACCACTGTTCGACCATGATCACAATTTAAAAATGAATCACATTTAGTGGGATGTGGGATTAAACCTGAGTAACCTGTGGGACATTTGGGTCTTTGACCAGTAGTTCCAATTGAAAGTTCTCCAGTTTTATCATGCCAACCAGTTTGAGTGTTCTGATTTGCTTGGACATTTCCTTCATTTTGAACATACTTTCCAGAACGAATATTTGTATTATAATTATTACGATGTGTTTTAGGTATCATTCGTATATCAATTTGAGGATCCGGGTACGGTTTTTGTGTTGGGCGAGGATTGAGATTAGGATTGGGAGTTAGATTAGGTTTTGCAGTTGGAAGTGGATATGGATTTGGTGTTGTATTTGGATTTACAATTAAATCTGCTTTATATTTACAATCAACATTATAAGGGTAATCGCAAGCCAAAATATTGGGATTGAAAACAGTACCCTGACCACATTTTTGAATAAATGTACGTCCGCTTCCACAATTTAAAAATGATTCACAATCATAGGGATGAGCAAGCAAGCCTGAGAATCCTTGTGGACATTCAGGAGATCTAACTGATATATCACCTGGCGATGGGTTTTCACTAATTAATTTCTCACTTTGTTTACGATTACAATCGACAAACTTTGGAAAATCACATTGGCCAGTTTTCGAATTAAATTTCATGCCCAAAATACATTCTTCAATGCTAATACCACCACCTTTACTGCAATTGATGTATTTTGAACAATTAGTAGGATGTGCTTTAACGCCCACAAAATCTTTTGGACAGTATGCAACCTCTTGTTGAATACGCTGTCCAACAAATTGAGAACTTAGTTGGTAGTTTCTGTTATTTGTTTCTTCTGCAACATTATCATCCACTGATTTCGTATTCCTATTTTTGCCCAAATAACTACTTGGATACTTTTCTGTATCAAAATAGTTCGCTTGTGATTTATATGCTGAACAGTTAACTTTATCTGGGAAATCACACCCAACAGTTTGTGGATTAAAAACTGTACCAGGTGCACAATTTTGTATTGAACCACGACCATTCCAACAGTTCAAAAATTGTTTACAATCTAATGCATAAGCATACATTCCAGTTGCCTCACTCGGGCATTCCAAGTAACCGTATTGTTGATTATTTATGGTAGCAGAAATTTGTTTGTTAACTTGATGAAATCCATAACTATTTGCGCGATTAATTGCCTGACTGTAGTCTATCTGACCTGATGTAGGTACGCCAAAATATTGCACATTTCTATCTGAAGCTGGTCGCAGATTTGAATCGGAGAATGACTGTCCAAAATATCTAACATTGTCGTTTGTACTCGATGATTGTACATAAATCGGTCGTGAATTGGAGAATTGATTAATTCCATGATTGGATTGGAATTGATTATTATAAACTTTTCCAGGTTGCTGAGGTTTCGCATTGTTTTCCCTTTGTCCCAGTACAGTGTGTTGTTGATAATTACTGTCTTGTATAGATTGATCTGGTACACTCTCTTGATAATGATTTTGTGGATAAAAATTGGCTTGATTCGGATCTGAGACACTTTGTTGATAAAGATTCGAATCTTCTTCGACATTTTGATCTGGGATATTGTGTTGATTTTCAATACTGTCTACTACCTCAACATCTTGATCTGGAATATTTTGTTGATAAGGATTATCTTCAGTTTGTGCGGTATTGTGATTGGGTACATTTCGTTGGTAAAGAATACCCTCAATTTCTTCTACATTTTGATCCAGTGTACTTTGTTGATAGGAGTCAACTTGTTGAGTTTCTTGATCCAGTGTACTTTGTTGATAAGAATCAATTTGTTGAGTTTCTTCTTGATCCAGTGTACTTTGTTGATAGGAATCAACTTGTTGAGTTTGTTGATCCGGTATACTTTGCTGATACGAATCAACTTGTTGAGTTTCTTGATCTGGTATATTTAGCGGACAGGGTTGGTCTTCAGTATCTTGAGAAAATTGATCTGGAATATCATCGATTACTTGTTCATCAGAATCAAATTGTTTTGGTTTTTGAAACGGTGGAATTGGCGAAGTTACTTTTGGTATATATGTAATAAAGTGTCCTCGAATTGGTTGTTGAGGTGCATCAATTTTTGCCTCAGTCTCTTCTTCAGATTGTTGATTTTGATCGTACTTAGTTGATTTCGAATTTTTTCGAGGAATTTTTTGAATGTGAGTACCATCCCCATTTTGATTTGGAATAATCAATGCATCAGTTTGTGCTGGATTTGGACGACTTCTTTGATGATTAATTCGACTATAGTTTGAGTGCATAATCAACTCAAACAGTTTGGCTGTTTGAGGTGTATGTTTCTCATCATTGTAAGGGACCTAAAAGAGATATAAAATATCAATTATTTATTAAATTCTTATGTAATATTATGTAATATTAAACGTTTGAAACATAAAATTTCGAAAAAGTTCAATTCATAAGAAGGATCACAAAAGTAGCGCTCATAATTTTTTAATTTATTTTTACCTTATTCATTCAGTTTTTGGGAAAATGTTTCGAATAAAAGTTATTGGTATAGAAGCATTTTTTCGAAAGTGAATGAGTATAAAGCACAGATCAATTATTTTTTTTTTTTAAATGAGCGCTACTTTAGTTGACATGTGTACAACATATTCTTTTCTAGAATAGTTTTGAATTTTTTACACCAAGTATTGAAAAAAATTATCTATTACAAGCTATACTTGCTCAATTAAAGTTCCATGAAAAAAACATAATATAATAGGCGAACCTATTGCTGAAACAGGCAAGCCTCATTACATTAGTGCTGTGTTAGTATATAACTGTTAGTATAAAAATTAATTGAACTATATTAAAAAACTGTTAAATTGTTTAAAACTATTGATCGCGCAAGAATTTTTCTATCCTGGTTATTATTTTGGTTCAATCTTCTTCTGTTTCTGAACGATCCTTTTGATGACAAGGGTGGGGCAGCCATTATTAACTGTTGTTCCCAAAAAATGTTAAAAAATGCATAAATAAAATTCATAATATATATTAATGAGTTCATGCTACATTTGAAACCCTGCACGATGTCCATGAAAAAAATTATTTTTATTTCAACTCGCAAAATTAACCCCGAACTAATAACACAATAACATCTATAAGTGATTCGTTTTGCCAATTTTGGCACGGAACATTAAAAATGAACAAACGTAGAAATTTTGGTTGCCTGTCATTTTACGTGACTACAAAAAATTAATACGGGCTACAAAAATGTTTGCTCAATTTACATGGCAAAATGAAAATTTTCGAAAAGAATTTTATTTGAATTAATATATTTTAAATAGGGAATTTTCCTACCGACAATGATTGCGTTGCAATCGAAATACCGGTTCATATAGATGTTTTATGTACATTTTTTAATTATATTTTTTAAATAAATTTTCTAATAACAATTTTGTTTAGAGTATTGTGGTTTAAGTTTTATTATTTAAATAGCAACAATAATATTTTATGATCATCTAATATTTTTATTTGTTCAAATTAAAGATTAAATATTAAAAAAATTATTAGCTGATAAACACTTTATCAATTTTCTCAAAATATCATATTTGATTTGTGTCAAATCCATAGAGTTTTCAATAAAATTCATAGAACAAAAGTTGTTAGTATTTTAAGACGTACTACGGACCACAAAAGTTGATATCATGTTTTAAAATTTTATAATTGTTTTGTGCCTTATTGATTCGGTTTTCGAAAAAATGCTTCGGATAAAAGTTGTTAATAATACATATAGTAACAAACTTTTATTCGAAATTTTTTTTCGAAAACCGAATTAATAAAGCACAAATCAATTTTGAAATTTTTTTAAATGACATTAACTTTTGTGACAAGGTGTACAACTTTCGAGATATATTTTCGAAAACTAAATAAACTAGATAACAATTTTAAAAAAAATCAACTAAACAAATTTTAAAATAGAACACTTTTTTTGCTGTTCAATTGTACTATCAACTTTAACAGTTAAGGATGTACAAGCACTGGAGCTTCCAAAAGATTAAGGCTTGATTTTTCTTTACATGTAGTTGAAGTGCATATAAATCAATTATAAAATTTTCATCACGGGGGTGGGGTGGGATGGGGTGTTAATTAATTATTTAATGTTAAAGTTCGAGTTTTAATATTGAATTTTGAGATTGAATAATGAATTTTGACAATTTTCTCTTGAAATAAAATAAGACGAATAAAAAAAAACCACGCAATAGGAAATAGAAATATTAATAAAGAGATTGATCCAATAATATTCCGGTATGACGGTCCTTAAAAAAAAGATATTTAAAAAAACTGAGATTTCGGGTAAATTTTATTTCTATCGGTAGCTTAATTACCCGAAACCTCGGTATGACGGGCCTAAATTAAATTTTAATTTTAACTTACGACAAAAAATAATAAACTTTATTGTGGACTTTTATGAATATATAAGATTTTCAAAAAATTTTTAAATGGACTATATCTAGTGCTCATACATTCTTAATACTATAATTTTTTGGAAATAGTTTTTTGAAAATATAAATAGTGCTCACCTCCCAATCGAAATCGATATTCTAGGACGTGGAGGCACAGCTGATCTTATTGTTGTATTATCATGCGAATTTTGTACATATTCAAATCGTAACAATTAAACACGCACAGAGGCGACACAATGTCAAACATTGAAAAATATTAAGCATATCTAATGTATAAATAATTAATACATTTTTTTTGCTTTATATAGTTAAGAGAAATTACCTTATTCCCCCCATTCAAAATTTGTATATAACTATCCGAAAATTTTTGGCGGGAGGTCAAACGAACTGATTCAATAATAATGTCCCCGACAGACCACTGTCTGATTATAAATCCATGTATAAATAATAATTAAATTAAATCTTACCTGTAATGAATATGATATTACAGAACAAAAAACAGCTAAACGTAAAGCTAAACACCAAAATTTCATTTTCCCGTTTCACAATATATTACACGTTCTATTTTACCAAACGTTCTCTACTAGTTGAACTGATTGTGAATATTTTATTCAACACATTTTCAAATTCTCTAAACAATCTTGTTTAAAAGACGCAACGCAATAATATCCAATACTTTATAGTTTGTATAAATTGTATAAACATTAGTTTTTTTTTTCATAAAATAATCTAAATTCTTTTGAATTGAACTTTGCAGAATAATAAATGACTACATAAATATTATTTGTTATCATTCAATGTCAATAGGTCAATTTATACACTAAACAATAATTCTCATATGCGTTATATTCAGAGTTTTTTCCATACACCAAATTGATATTTATTCATTGCATGTTAAGCTTAAGGTAGTTGCCTTGCTTGTAAACTCATTATATCCTGTGTATATCTCTACAATTATAAAACCGTAAATGTCTGTTTATTGATTTGTTTGTTATTCCGAGCATCACGCAAAAATTACTGGACCGATTTTAATGAAACGTTTTTTGTTTAAGGATGTACTACAAGCACTGAAGCTTCAAAAAGATTAAGGCTTCATTTTTTGTTTGCATGTAGTTGAAATGCATATAAATCAATTATAAAAGAGTTATGGGTGTCTTGAATTAATTATTTAATGTTAAAGTTCGAGTTTTACTACCAATCCAAGTGGCCGAGCGGTCTAAGGCGTTATGTCTGCGCAGTATGCCTACTTGGAAACTGGGAGATTATGGGTTCGAATCCCGACATCGGCAATTAGTCAATTAATAAAAGAAAAAAAAGGGGCGGTTAATTGACTAAACTGTCGGCGTATGGATAAGAACGAAGTAACCGGCTATGCTTGAGAAGGTTTTCTGCAGTTTCCTTCACGAACTCCAGATGAATATCGGCATAGTTCCTACCATAGTCGGCTTCAGCCGCATATCTTACCAGTTCCTAGTCTATGCACAAAAATTCCGGTATGATTGGCCTTAAAAAAAGATATTTAAGAAAACAATTGAGATTTCGGGTAAATTTTATTTCTGTCGGCGGTAGCTTAATTACCCGAAATCTCTATTAAATTAAATTTTAATTTTAACTTACGACAAAAAATAATAAAACATTATTGTGGACCATTTTATAAATGGACTATACATCAGCGCTCCTTAAATCCTTAAAAGCTTATGATTAGGCATAGAAACTGGTATATATTTTATCTCGCTACGATAAAAACGGTATAATATTCGCTGAATGAAAATTTTATCGGAGTGTCGATAAATATTTGATGTAGCGGAACCGGTCAGGACGATCAAAATTTGAAGTATTGGAAGTAGTGGAAAATTACATTGAGATTTTCCCGTCTTAAAATGACGGGAGCCGGAGATAAAACAATAAAACGAGAGCGAAACCGCGGTAAAAGCTAATAATGGATATTATAAGTTTAGTCCCAAGTTTGTAACGATTATAAATATGGATTACAGAACAAAACTTTGATACAGATATTTGTCCGTCAAAATATACTTCAAAAACAAATAGCTAGATAACGAGCTTAAATTGTGTGCATATATGTTCCAGAGCTAAAAAGTGACTTCAAGTTCATGAATAAACAAAATCGGTCCCTGCATACCTGCGACAAGGTGGGATCTTTAAAGCCGTAAGGGACAAAAGTTAATTATGATAACCGTAAGGGATATAAAGAAAGTTTACTAGAATTACAGAAACATATGTATATTGCATATATATGTGGTACCTTGGTATATACATCTTAGTTTTATACGGACAGTTTAGAAATGAAACAGATAGTACACGCACATATCATGAACTCAGCATATATAGGGTATTTAAACAAGTCAATTAGTTGTTATATAGTGACTTTTTTTTTAAGAATTTCATGAAGAGTCTTTTATTTGCGAAACGAGATATTCGCAATCAAAGTTGAGATTTTTAACATGCAGGCGTACAATTGAACAGTTAGCGCACACCCAATTTTGTTTATAAAACTGGAAAACTTTTCTACATATTTCTATAAAAAAGTACCTTACAAAGTTGAAAATTAATTTTAAAAGAAGACATAAATACTGCGTATTTTTTTAAAAGATAATATTAATATCAAAAGGTAATAATTTGCAATTGCGGCACCGAAATAATGCATAGTTACTGTCAACACAAGTATTGCATAGTACAGCATATATTACACTGTGTCATAAATTTATAAACACTATATATGTTATACTAGAAATATTCAATTGACATAATTGTAATAAGTAAGTTTTACATAATCTATCTTATACTTTTGGCTTTGACTGCAGTTTTGCGGTTGAACTAACTTAAACCATTAATTTAATAATAAGATGACATAAACAATTAAAAACAATGTATCATCTTCAAATCATCGACCGCAATCATCTCCCTAATTATATTAATAGAATTATTGCGAACATGTATTACAATTATATTCTTAGAACTGTTAATTTATTTTAACAAGATATATCCCTCATCATATAAGCATTCTCCCATGATATTTATCCAACAAGTAATACGGGCTAAATCATATTGATCTTTTTTTTACTAGTAAATTTGAAAGGATTACTCAGCGTCAGTTTTTTCAATATCTCTTAATTAAAACTTCATTCAAGCCTGGATCCACCGTTGTGAGCACTTTTGGGCATGCCCACAACTCTAATAGACTTGTGACGTCATACTTTTACAGTCTATTGAAGTCGATAGGCTGATGGTATTATATCCAATGCCTTAATAAAAAAACAATGAATCGTGCGTGATGCGGAACGCAGCGAAGTACCAAGTCATCATAGACAATATGCTAACACATTATGTCACATTTTCGACAACATATTATCTGTTTCATTTTGACACATCAATACTTGTATTGGAAAAAAAAAACTTTTTAACAAAAAATAGAACCGACGAAAGAAGACTGTAACTGAAAATCAAAAAATAAAAATGAACCTTTTTAGTTTAACTATAAGTCTTACACTAATGTAAATACCTAAATAATTTTGAGTCGGCGCCAAACAAACAAAATATTATAAAATGTAATATTTACTTTTAACCGAAAATCAGTTTCACTCTTCGCCAATTTTGATGGATCTTTTTTGGCGCCGACTCAAAATTATTTAGGTATTTACATTAGTGTAAGACTTGGTTAGACTAAAAAGGTTCTTTTTTATTTTTTGCTTTTCAGTTACTTTCTTCTTTCGTCGGTTCTATTTTTTTTTTTAAAGTTTTTTTTTTCACTTTTCAGTGCCTTTCTTTTTTCGTACATGTTATAGTGTCATTAGAACTACATAAGTGTGCCAAGTTTCAACGGAATCGGTTCACAGATGACAATTCAGTGGGTGAACAATCCATTTTTCTATATTTTTCTACCCTTAGGCACGAATTTTTCTTTTCAAATTTTATGGTACCAACTTCGAAGTATACCCAATCCAATAAAAAAGGAATTATTGAAATCGGACTACTCTGTAAAATATTTTTGCGTGGTCATACATGATATATATATATATATATATATATATATATATATATATATATATATATATATATATATATATATATATATATATATATAACGATATTGAGTGCTTTCAAAGTTTTTACATAGACAATATACAGCGATTATGATATGTGTTCTTTAGTGGAAGCGCCGGGAAGTCTTATTATTTTTTTTTTGTGGCTAAAATTTGAAATTTCGTTTTCAATTTTTTATGGGACCAACTTTAAATCATTCCCTATCCAACAACAAAAAAATTATCACAGTCGGACAACTCTGTAAAAAAGTTATGCGTGATCATTTTGAAAATAATAAAATCAAGTGAATCACTTGATTTTATTATTTTTACGATAAAATTTGTATTGTTTTTGACTTGAGCCTGTTTGGATTCGGTAGGCAGGGAGTTCCATTTGCAGACGTGTCGAAGTTACGGGGATATCGAATAAACTACTAAAATAAAATAAAAGACGCTATGGGTGCGACTGCAGTCTAGCTTTACTGTCAACTTCCCACTTGGTGCCCTTGAAAATAAATAATAACTAGCTGAGTTAAATGCTTAAATACACGGTGTTTCCTGAAGTTATGTAAAAAAAAGTTTATTACAAAAGTTGTTTATTTTTAAAAAAGGGACTTTTTTTTTCTTTACATTTTTGTTCTATCTCTTACGGTTTCAAAGATATTGCCCAAACATGGTAGTATTTTGCCCATTCACGAACTTGACATTACTTTTAAGCCCTAGAACACAAACAAAATTTCAACTCGTTATCTCCTTTTATTTTTGAGTTATCGTGTCCACAAACGGGTAAATGGCCGTATGCGTAAATGGCCGAATTAGGCCATTTGATGAATACCATTTCCAAAAAATTATGTCTGCGGTCAATATTTTCAATATACCCTCAATAATATACCCTTGTATATATTATATACCGGGTATGAAAATTACCCTCTTGTATCCCTTGACTGAGAATTTTCTCTAACTGAGACTTAAAATCCCTGACTATTCTCTAACGTGTCCAGTATCTCAAAATTCCTTGATATTTCCATATTTTTACAGTATCCTAGAAAATACTAAGTTGATTTATAAACTTTTTTTTTGCAATAACTCAATCCCTTTCGAATATATTATTGAATGAAACAAAGTCTAAACCGTCCTTAAAACTACTATTATGGCAATGTGCATTGAGATCGATCACGTAGGAGCTGATATTCCCCCAAACAAAACTCAAACTTTTCATCCTTCTAGGAAAAAAACATGAGAAAACTACTTTTCCCCTGATATATATATTTAAAAAAAACTCTATGATACGAAATTGCAGTATCTCGCCACGGAGGTGGAAACCCCTACAAATTTATTAATACAGAGATAAAAACTTTGCTCCTCTTTACGTCTTCAGTTTCCCACATATGATTATTTTAAACAAATAACAAAATTACAGTTCAATTAATTAGTTAAGTCTCAATACTGTTTTTATTAATAAAATAAAAATCGTTCAAGGGAATTGATATATGTTCTTAGTAATACAAATTGATCGTATCAGTAATTCAAATGGAAATCAGGTTACTTTCGAAGATCATTTTAAAATAATATGATCTCAATAATTTATTTACAATTAGTACATTCTTTGTTATGTTACAATATTTTTAATAAATGGGGTGTCATTCCTGTGGACTTTATCCGCGATTACTTGTATGAGGTGCTGGTTTAACCAGTTTTTAATTTTTAACCTTCATTACTGCAGCATTTACGAAGATGTTTGTAAGAGTAAAATATGCAAAAGCATCCAAAAATAAAGGGTACAAAATGGGTATACAAGAAAATACATAGGTATAGAAAATATATAATATAACCTGATCATCTTGGGTCTTATGCTGAGTCGAGGAATCTACAGGAATAAAAATATATGTGTATAAGGAAGCGAGAAATTAAATACTAAATTGACGAACAAGCTTAGAAAAATCACCACTACTCATTATAAAACTGATTGATATATTTATTTTTTTGTAATGGCGTTCTCGAAAACGACTCATAAGATTTCGATGAAATTTTAAGGGTTTTCGAGGGCAAAAAGTGTATCTAGGTATAATCTGTGGTAAAAATCATTTTTTTCGGAGCAAAAAAAGAGCGTTTAACTTTTTGTAAAGTAGGCAATTTGTAAGGCATTGTTGTGATAATTTTGTGTAAGCTCGACAAAAATTATCTAAGTACTGGATCTTTTTGAAATCCGATATTTACATTTTGGCTTACAAAATGGTGTATCTGAACATTTTACATCTGACCCTGCAACAAAGGGGTAGGAGGGGTAATTTCCTTACGTGACGATATGTGTCGAGGAGGGGTGACAAAAATTGTATTTGTTATTTTATTGGAAGGATAATTTTTTCTACAAATAAAACTATTTACAATATCAATACTAAGCATGTTTTATTCTTTAAGAAGTAATACATTGTAAACATAATTTAATGATAAAATCATTAAATTAATGTAATTCGATGTCAGAATAAACAAGTGAAGGTAACAACTGTATTTAGTTGATTATATTATACACCCTGTATAATTTTCAGTCTTATCAAGTATACGGTTTACAATTTTTACTCAATTGTATCCCGCCTGTATTAATTCATAATTTGAGATATCTACCATTCAACCAAAATGTTGACGCAACGTTTCGCTTTTGATATCAATAATTATTATTCAAAAGGACTCTCTGACATTCGATTTTTTGGAAAATTAGCTATAAACACACACTGAGACCATTCCGGTATAATTGTATTGTATAGAGACTCTGACAAGCTTATGCGTCCTTACGATAGGCAAAAATCAACACTCTTTTATCAGCCATTTCTTTACATAATCATTATTTCTAACCGTTACAAATTGAGGACTAAACTTATAACGATATAACACCCTTTTACACGCATTATATGAGTCAAACTATCACGCAGTTGAGAATTGTTTTATGATTACAAGCCATCGATGTAAATTCGATATGTTACAAGCCATCGATGTAAATTACCGCACTTGTTGGTAGTTACCAGGTAACTCAGAAAACATGTACTCATAGTTATCCAAATATTAAAGAAATCTAAGATTTAGAATCGAATACATCACACATTCAAATCACTGTTCAATGGATTCTTTTTTAATTATACTATCCGTTAGTTTATTTAACTCCATGATCGTATAATTCTCCAATTTTCCACTCCTAAATTGATTTCCTTCACAATTAGCGAAATTACTATCGATTGTTTCGCATTTAATCGTACAATCAAATTTAGATAATGAATGAAGATTTCGATAACTATTTTCGCTTTCAATAATTGGCTCTTCTTTTATGTCAATAGTTGGTTCTTCTTTTATGACAATATTTAGTTCGTCTTTTATGTCAATATTTGATTCTTCTTTTATGTTAATATTTGGTTCTCCTTTTATGTCAATTCTTAGTACTGGTTCATTAGAGTTGCACTAAAAAAATGCAAAACTGAGAAGGAATATTTAATTTAAAAAAGTGTTGCCTTTACAATAAGATTGGACTTCTTAATTTACGAGCAGGAAAACGAGAATATTTTAGGCAAATATGCATTTTAATGAAATATAATTTCAATAGATATTTATTTTAAATCTCACAGAATAGTCAAAATAATTCGCTCTAATTCGTCCCCTAATTATTATTATGTGGAAATGCAAAGTCAATTTCCCTGTTTTCAAAATTTACATTGATCAACAGCAAAATAAAACAAAAATTTTTTAGACACATGGGCATTATTGCTATTAAACAATTTCCTCTTATTTTACTTCGTTTGATGAACTATCACTATCTATGTGAAAGGTTCGCGTCTCCAAGACGGACATATATTTATATTTTTGTTTAAGAAAATCGTACTGTGGTTTTCTAATCTTGTCTCGTGCCAATATCTCTCTATTGGTGTTTGTTCCTTAGGGCTATGATATCTGGTGGCAATAATTAGAAACAGAGTGTCAGGCTGTAATAGTTAAAAATAGATAGGCTGTGATAGTTTCGTTATTTTTTTCTGTTATTTTTTTGTTTTTGCTGTTATCATATGTGTTGCTAGGGTTACGTTAATAAAATAAACAAAAAGTTATTATTTTGTTAATGAAATTCATCTGTTTTTATGAAAAATATAACTAATTGTTTAAATGTAGCCTGGCTAAAACCGCCATTTTGGAATATGACGTCATGAGTAATTTTACCAATACTTACACTTTCCAGTTGTAAATCTGTAAACAATAATATTCATATTATAAATCTGTGTAATATTAATTCTACATATTTTTTATTGAATTTCGTATTTTATTTAGGGTTGCAAATAATTCTAGGGCATTTCGTAAACCAGTCAGATGTCCCCGCTTCATTAAGCGGGGTAAAAAACAATTATTTAAAAATACATACCAAAAAATTCATTTGTTCTATTTCTAAACTACATATACAAGTATATTTAACTATTATGTTTTAAGATTTATGCCACTTGACAGATACTAAACAACTTAAATTGTGACGCTATTTTGTTTACAAAGTGGCGCCAGGTTGAGGATTAAGTTACATAAATTTCTTTGTCGTATTTTTAAATTTTTGTATTCAACTAAAATATAACGAATCAGAACACAAAATATTTATTTATACCCATATGATGGCATGCATTATTTCATATAAATTAAGGAAAAATCCTCCAATTTGGCAACACAGTTGACAAGTGAGTCTGTCTTGAGAGAAACACGCTGAACTTACTCAAAAGCAAATTTTTTTAGACTGACTAGTAAGAATTGTAGTTGTTCTGAACGCGACATTATGTAAAAAATGTGTACCTTTATGTATAAAAAAAACACCTGAACTTATGGTCTCTGTCATGCCTTGTTCAGATTCAATATCTTGCGAAAATGTTAATAACTTCTTTTTCTTATTCAAATCATTTCTTTGTCTTTTCAAATAATTAGATCGGCGATTACTTAGACAATCGAATTTAGATGGGAGACATCCTGGTTTCATTATAATTTTCTTCACTGAACCCATAATTTTATATCTGATGTAATTTTCCATATCATTAGAAAGCTGGAAATTTTAAACGAGTTGTAGTGTATTAAAACTGAAATCTTATTATAAAAATCAAACTAACATAACCTTAATACTGGCAAAAAGGATATGCATAATATTTGAAATAAAATGCTACAGTTTGTTCCTTACATTAAAATGATCCTCACAAAACGTTATTTTGGATTTCGGCGATATTTGCATAGGCTTGATTCTGGCAAGTTTAAGCCACTTATTTCGAATGTTTTTTTCACGCGGGACATGGATAAATAACTTTGTAGGAGCTGTAACTGAAGTAGTTTTACAATCAGGTACATAACAGCACTTATAATAACATTTATTACTCATTATTTTCACGAGAAAATAAAAATTCATTCAAATCAGAAACATAACTTTGTTATGATAATGACATCTCACATATCCACGTGGTGACATGAATGACGTGACACTTAACAATTTTAAATGATTACAGAGAAGCTGTAAATATTTCTGTAAGTTTAGTCTTAAGTTTGGAACGGTTGGAAATATTGATAGGAGAAATATTATTTTAATACGGAGTAATTTGAACATAAAATATTCAAATTAACCCGTTTCCGGATATCCGTCAACACGATAACTCAAAAGAGAAAATGAGCTAGAATTTGATTTCGAGATAGATCTTGAAGTTCTCGAATTCTCTAAAGTGGTCTTAATTGGATAGAAACAAGTTTAGTTACATAAATAAAACGCAAGTTAATATAAAACAATTATTATATTTCAAATAACATTAACAGTCTTTCGATCCTTAAGTTCAGTGAGTTTTCATCTCTGACTTCTTACTTAACATTATTTATTTATTATTCAACGATCAATGTTTTTTTTCTTTGATATGCGTTGATCCGTAGTAGTAGATGAGATTTAACCATCATTAAAATTGGTTTAAAACATTTTTTTTTTCAGTTTTATTTTATCAAAAACATATATGGTCGACAATTATTAACAAATATTCTATGGTCAACCAATATCAACATAGAAATTTCTTTAAATTTTAATCCCTGATTATTTATAAAATTCTAAAAAAATCTATTTTTTGTTTAAAATATGTAGCGGTATCGCATTTTCATTAAATTATTATTATAATTTTATTTATCATTTTTATCTGTTGCTTAACAACTATAACTTCTCTCTTTTATCACGGTTGCTTTGAATGTTAACAACTTTGATAATTTACATATAAATACATAATATGTCATAATTCAATCTAATAAAGATCAATTATATCTTTAACACTTATTTATTATTTATTTAAATAATAATTATTTATTATATCTACTAATCATCTCAACAATTTGGCGCCCGAGCTCAAATAAGCGAAGAGGGTGGTAAATTAACATATTTTAAAGAAAAAATTTCCAAAATCTTCCAACAGATGACTATTGGATAATTGAATTGGACGAATTTAATATTGTAATTCTTACAAAATATAGCATACCACCCACCAAATTTAACAGATAAGTCTTTTATTTCTGTTATAATACTTATTTTTGCTTTACGCTTATAACTATTTCGATTTCTAAAAAAATATTTTTATTATTTTTTTTGACATTTCATTTTTAATATGCCTAGAAATCGAAATGAGTTACTGAATTTAGATGCACCTACAATACATCTTTCAAATTTACAAAAACTTCCACAATTTAATGTAACAGATATTGAATTATGGATAATTCAAGTTTCTCGTTTCTTCATTATTCAAAATATTATTGACGATGAAACTAAATTCACGCTAGCTTCTTTAGCTATACCTGAGGATTACATTTCTCATGTTAGAGATATTATTGTAAATCCACCACAAAAAAATAAGTTTGATGCACTCAAAAATATTCTAAAGGAAACTTTTGGACTTTCTCGTAAAGATCGTATAAATAAAATTATAATAATAATTTAATGAAAATGCGATACCGCTACATACTTCCCCCCATAAAATAATAGATTCTATATTTCTATTTGTAGCGGTATCGCATTTTCATTAAATTATTATTATAATTTTATTTATCATTTTTATCAAAGTTGTTAACATTCAAAGCAACCGTGATAAAAGAGAGAAGTTATAGTTGTTAAGCAACAGATAAAAATGATAAATAAAATTATAATAATAATTTAATGAAAATGCGATACCGCTACAAATAGAAATATAGAATCTATTATTTTATATCATATAAATATAATTTGAAGCAATCGATTTTGTATCTCAACATATACTTGCAGCTTCGCCCTCGAAAATTGTAATCGTAAAGACCTTATAACTGAGTAACATATTTCTCTCTGTCAAGAAAATTTTCTTAAAACGCTGTTACATATTTGTTTATGTATAATTTATAGGCTAAATATCAATCAATTTTCTTGTCTCTAAAAAACTGCAGTCCCATACAAACTCTCACTTCGTGTTTTACTCCATTAAGGGTCCTTTTTCCAAAAATTTGGAGACGTATTTTATGGTGTTTAACTTAAATAACAATTTTCATGTTCCTAACTTTAAAAAAAACGGAAACTCTAACTTCCTATTTTATCCCCTTAGAATTGATTTTCGAAAAACGCTGAAACACGAATTTCTCTATTTATTATTAATAGTCTAAATACCAATTTCGTTGTCTCGTAACTTCAAAATGGGACCTTATTACAAACTTTTACCGCCTGTTTCACCCCTTTATGATTGATTTTCGAAGACTCCTTTCTTAGTGCAAATATACACTCTCTAAGGAACATGTTTTTAACTTCAATAGCTATGACTTGGCGATGATAAATCAGTCAGTCAGTCGTGACATGTAATTTTATATGTATAGATCAATTTCTATAAAGAAAATATTACCCCAACCAAATAAGGATTCAATTTCGGAATGTTGAGTATCACTGTTCCACACTAACATTTTGGTGACTGCTATTCACTGTAAGTGTAATTATATGATCGAAGTAATCATTAATTAACTACGCCCGGTAACTAATGATTAAAAGGACATACTAGATATACACGTATTAAAAGTGATTATTATTATATATTTTTCAAGTCAAACTGTAATTCATAATTCTTTCATCTTAATTCTGTAATAACTTTATTGATTTGGTTAAATAAATCTTATTTAAAGAATCCAGACAATCATCAAATTCAATAGGTTATGGGCCCAGCAAGCTTGCTGCAGAAAATGGATTGTTCTGGAATATTTTTTTTTTGAAAGCTAAATAGAGGTCATTTAACCAAAAAAAAATTTAAAAAAATAATATTAAAAAAAAAACAATTATTATTTGAAAAATTACGTTAGGAATTTTTTTTACATTATGGATCCTATAATGAAAGTGGAAAAATTAATGGGGCCTGACAATTGGGCTAAATGGAGGTGGGAAATGTCCCTACACTTTGAACAGTTTGGTTTAACTGATATTATATGTGGTGCAAAAGTATGTCCAGGAGTTTCGACTGAAACTTATATTCAATGGAAAAAGGACAACGCTAAAGCAGCGTCATTCATTGCAGGCGCTTTGTCAAATAATGTGGCTAATTTAGTGTTGACATTGAAGAATGCAAAAGACATTTGGGATAAGCTTGTGAATGTGTATGAACAGTCAACTGTACAGCGTTTAAGCCTTTTAATGGTTGAATTTTTCCAACTAAAAAGACATAGTGACAATGTGGCTCAATATGTTGCTAAAGTTGAAAAATTATTTTTCGATATGAACAGTGAGCTAAAGAAACGTAAAGTTGGTAACGAGATTCCAGTGGAATTGTTACATGGTCAAATTTTGTCTACAATTGGGCCTGAATTTCAGGAATTCACTATTGTGTGGGAAAGTTTACCCACAGAACAACAGACTACAAGTAATTTGTTAGAAAAGTTGTGTACTATAGAAAAACGTTTAACTTCATCGACAGATATTGCGTTTGTATCAAGTAAAACTATTTTAAAATCTGTGCAAAATAGGATTGTGTGCAATTTTTGTAAGCGTGAAGGACATATTAAGAAAAACTGTTTCAAATTTAAACAAGAGAATGGTGGAAAATATGTTTCTAAACAGTCAGGCAATTCTCTTTTAGCTGAAACCGTGTTTGTAGATTAAAAGGGAGTCTATATGGACTTCGCCAGAGTCCTAGGTGATGGAATCAACGCTTTACAGATTTTTTTTTAAGTAACAAGAACTATTTATGTCGACAGCTGATCCATGTTTTTTCATCCGTCATCGTGCCGGAAAGAAGCTAATAGTAACTATTTATGTTGACAATGGATTAGTAGCGGCCTCAGATCAGGAGGAAGTAAACATTTTTTTTTAAACGAATCTTTCAAGTATCTGCGAGGTACAGAAAACTTAGGTTTACAATTCGGTGGTAAATCAGTGAGAGGGCTTATTGGCCTATACTGATGCAGATTTCGGTGGGAACGAAACTACCAGGAGGTCTACCAATGGAATGCTAGTTATGCACAATGGTGCGGCAGTTGCTTGAGCTAGCACATTACAAAAGTTGGTATTACCTCAACAATTTCTAGAACTGCGTATTGCAGCAGGTGTAGTGCGGAAGGAGGAAGTGTTGAGTATCACTGTTCCACACTAACATTTTGGTGACTGCTATTCACTGTAAGTGTAATTATATGATCGAAGTAATCATTAATTAACTACGCCCGGTAACTAATGATTAAAAGGACATACTAGATATACACGTATTAAAAGTGATTATTATTATATATTTTTCAAGTCAAACTGTAATTCATAATTCTTTCATTTTAATTCTGTAATAATTTTATTGATTTGGTTAAATAAATCTTATTTAAAGAATCCAGACAATCATCAAATTCAATACGGAATAAAAGTAAGCAAGCTGTAAAAAGACTCAATTAATCTCACGTAAATGAGCCCAATACCTTTTTGCAATTTCGTTACCTTTAACCATTAATATTTAGACGCACGAGCACAAGATCTTATGAAACTTTTTGCCAGTCTTTAGAATGTCAAACCAGAGGTTTATAGAAAAATTCAGTTTGTTTACTTTCGTTCCGAGATTTATCTCCGTTATTTCATCTAATTTAATTGAGTTATATGCTATTCGAATTATTGATCAATTGGTTCATCCTTAACAACACTATCGGTTGGCATAGGTAAAATTGTTGGTGACATTCCATTCTTATAAAGTCCATTTTGTGCTGCTGAAATTACTGATTTAATACATTGTCTCGCAACAGATAAACTATCATAATCCTTTAATTTTTTTAACTCTTTTATCACATAATTGCCTAGTTCTGTGCATTCACTGCCGAATTCTGAATCTATACTATTTTCATCACTATCCGCAGAATTATTCACTTTTGTTTCCTTTTTAATCGTACTATTATCGTATCTAAGAATTGGTTCTTCTTTTATATCAATATTTGGTTCTCTTTTTATATCAATTCTTAGTGGAAGTTCCAAATCGCACTGAAACATTTACAAAAAAAAAAAAAAATTGAAATGAATATCAAAGAAAAATTTTAAGATAATTATTTAAAAATATATTTGGCCAAATTTGTGGTCAAGTTTGGAGAATGAATATGAATGAATTGGATGAATACCTTAAAAATGCCACGTGGTCGAATAACCAAAAATACTGTAGTGTGTTCACTGTATTTTCAAGCCGAAGATTATTTATTACCTAGTATAATTTTTTTATATTCTTGGAATATAAAATATACAACCATAAAATAACTCCTACATTTTATGAAAATTGACCAACAAAAATAACCAGAAAAATTGCGAGAACATAATGTCGAATCTGCGAATGAAACAATTTCAGCCAAACTTAAAAATTTTGAAGCCACTTTGTACTAAATATTTCTATTTATTTAGTATTATAGGCATAACTAATTGTTGAAATGTAGCCTAACTAAAACCGCCATCTTGGAATATGACGTCATAAATAACTTTACCATACACAGACAGACCCAGTAAAAAGGGTTTTTTGGTATCAGGGAACCTTAAAACGTAGAGATTTTGGTTAAATTTCAATATCAAGGTATTAAATAAATGACTAAATAAATCTTTGAGTTGTTCGGAAACCGAAGATAAGTCTAAATTAAAACCAGAGTCTCCGAATGAATACCAGAGGTGGCAATCCTAGAATTTGTATAACACATGTTCGAAGGTTCATGTTCATAGAAAGAAGTGCACAAGTAGTCACATATTATTTGATTCAGGTTCCATAATCCCTCAAATTCGATAATTTCACTGCTGAAGAAATTATTTGTATTCGAATATTTACCTCAACAAATTCAGTGGCGTAAGTTGAAGACGATCCATCATGCTTGCTGCCTGGATGCGTAGATAACAAATCTAGAAACAACAATGATTTATAAAAGCTATAAAAATAAATTAGATTTACAAGTAATCCAAACCTTTAATATTATTTTTGGGTATTTTATTAACTAATTGGAATTCTTTGTGACATTCATTTATATTAGTTTCACACAATCCTATTTTCTGTTTTTTTACAGCTCCTAGTGTACACGAACATGGTACTCCTCTTTTCGGTGGAAGTGGTTGACACTCAAACTTTGATGGAAAACAGCCCGGCTTTATTTTGACTTTTTTAACAGATCCCATTATTTTATACTGCATATAGTTTTCCATGTCATTCGGCAACTGAATTTGAAACAAAAATTAAAAAATTGGATTACTATACACTTCCATCAGAATAGCACTTACATCAAAATGATCCTCACAGAAATATACGTGCGATTTGGCAGACAATTGTGTAGGATCTCTTTTAGCTAATGTAAACCATTTGTTACGCAAATCCTCTTTCAAAGGGACCGAAATAAATAATTTATTGGGTGTAGATGTTGATGTATTTTTACATAAGGGTACCATACACCAAAAATTTTTTTTATTACTCATGTTACGTTATTTTTGAAGAATCTTAGTGTTATCTGTTGATATTTGTATAAAAATAATAATTTGATTGGCATTTCTACTATTTGACGTCATGTAACATACATAATCTTAAAATAATCATTATGGCGCCAAATTCATATAGTAGAAAAATGAATGAAATTATTTTCTAATGTAAATAACCCATATTTTGGTACTACAGTATAACTCTAATTATACGGATTAATAGGGATTATCAAGTATACGGTTTCACAATGCTCGCTGCTGCAAAAACAACTTGAATACGGCTTTTTTTTCCTTTAATTGGAGTTCTACTGTATTTACGGTTATTATTACAGATAAATTGATAATTGTTACTTATTTAATAAAATAAAGTAATGAAATGACTTCGTTATTTTTTTTCCAGACGGTTTGATAAAAAGATTTGGCAACAGTGCATTGTCATTTTTGTATATGAATGTGTCTGTAATAATTTTAGTACTATAATTTTTATTAATTCACAATTACATATATTATTTATTTATTCAAGTACTAAAATCTTTTTAACTTTGAAAAACCGATTTCAAAATTACAGTAAAAAAAATTATTTGCAAAACCTTCGCTAATAAGTATGACTGTCATTAATCAAGATTAAAAAATAAAGTTTAACTTCATTTATCTATATTTTTAAAGTTTTATAATCAACTATATTACATTCGGTTTCTATTAATTCAAGTTGAGGGATCGTTGGATAAAAAATATAACAAGACTGGACGAAAGCTCTCAGCCATAATAGTCTATGTATAAGACCTATGAAAAACATTTTTCTAAGAAAGTAGACGGTAGATTGTTTTCAATTTTTGAAAATACATCAATAAAATATTTATTTATATATTCAAAATTGGAAAATTCGTTCTCCCTAGAATTCGATCGAACTTCCTTAAATACGTGTGGAATTTCATGAGAATCGATTAAATAGATGTAGATGAGAAATCAGTTGCAAGATTTAAAGCAAATAAACAAAGAAACGGAACGTGAGGCTAAATAAAATTCGTGAAAACTAATAAATCCTGTAATATTTTCTTTTGGGAAACTCCCTCCGAAATATTTTTTTACGTACACCCCTAATCTCAGAACTACAAAACTTACGTTTACATAAAAAAAACCAACAAAAATATTTTAAATATTTATTACAAATCGGAATAAATTAACATTTTCATGAAAACTGAAATAAACATCTTTACAATGAAAATATATATTAAATATAAAACGATTACAAAAATTATAATGCTCGGAGGATGTGAATGAAATTTTAAAGCAATCGGAAATTATATTACTCAAACGATTAAAATTAAAAAATAGCAAACAGTTATAATTCATAGTTTTAAACATAAAAATTTAATAACTCATTGGCCAGGACCGGAAAGTGATTTATCCATGAACTTCTTTTTGGCAAAACAAAGCCACCATTTACTAGGTTTACCATCTTCAGTTGCAAAAACTTTCTCTACAACACGAGCACCAGTTTCTTGCCTAAGTTGTTGTAAATATTGTCGTAATAAATCTAAAAATAATATTTGTTTATTAAACACGTGAAAAAATAACAACTGAGTTATTTGCTTAAATTTTCTGTATATACCGATTTCATTATCAGCGCATGTATGTTACTTCTACACATGCACAGTATGTATAAAAATTACTTTTATTACATATGTGAAAAGCCCATCTTATTTCGACGAATTGGACAAGGGAAAAAGGTATTTTTTGTACCGAAACTTCCCAAGAAAATAAAGCATAGAACACACACACAAAATTTCTTCTCGTTATCTGTTGTCGTTTAACTGTGTTGACAGGCAGGCTGGCATGTGGAAATGGATTAATTATATCATTTTATGAACAACGCCAAAAAGAAGCATTTACGAACTTTAAAAAAAGTCGTCAATACTTATTACAAAAATCATAGAAATTACTACCCCTCTTAGAATAAAAAATTTACCTGCATCAGATGGAGATGTGGGTTTTGGATATACAGCATTTAATGGAAATCCAGGTTCTCCAGGTATTGAAAATTTGCTAATTGCTAATGTATACATTTCATTGGTCCCTTGCTGTTTCGTTGCACATTTTTGTAATCGTTTTAGACATTCAGTAATGTACAATGTAACATAAATCAAAACTCGATCGGCTTCATTCTGAAAAATGCATTATAAACAATTAAATTTGTTTAAATAAAATTTCGAAATCGTACTTGAAAAATCATACTTTAACTTCATATGTTCTAAAAAAAACATTAGCTTTAAAATAATATAAAGCTTCGTCAATGATATCCATATCTGTTGTAGTTGTATGGTTTGTTGGTAATGGACCACGAAACTGTGTTCGAAATGGAATTAAAGATTTTTCACCAACCCAAACCATACTTTCCGGTGATAAGACAAACGCTGAATGATACGCCTTAAAAAGTTCAATAAAAATTTATATGGATTCAACATCAAAGATTTTCAATACATCAGTAATTAGTATTAACAAACTTACCGGCATATTTACGATAGTTACAATTATGGATTGAATAAATTTTAAAAATGTTAAGATGAAATTATTTAAAATAACATTTTATACTTCTGACATTTAAGTAATCATTTATGACACATTCATACTTTTATGTTGGTAGTTTAAAACTAAACCGAAAAGTACAAACTACACTAAAAATGGCAATAACCAACAAACAGCACTAAAACAACACAAAACATACTCATACAGTCATATTGATGAAAAGTGACCAAAGTAATTTATTTTGTCATTTTTATAAAGATATATAAAAATTAATGGGAGTGGCCATGGAAAGTTTTATATTAAATTGCTAAAAGATATATAGATGAAACTTTTTAAGATGGTAGTGCCGCCGGATCAATAAACTAAATATATAGCCAATGTTTACAAACATGAGCCTTTGTGTTTTTTTTAATAAATTATTATTTTGTAGCGATTTTAATAAATTTTTGTACTAGATACTTTCAATAATTTTCCGAATGAATTTATCAATTTTCAATTCACTTATTTTCAATTAATATTTTTCTTTACCTAGCTTTGGAAAATAATGAAACGAGATTTCTGGGTTTCTTCTTTTTTGTTGGATGAACACAAAGGCACTGAACAAGTACGATACATTATTAAATTATAAAATTTGCTAAAAAAAAACGCTTGCAGAATTAAATTTACGTATATGCCATGTAAATTTATTTCTTGTTTTGGTTTTTTTGTTAGTTACATCATATAACCACCAGAGGCGTAACGCTTAAAAATTTTCGCGTATATTTTCTATCTTGTAATCATACCTCGATTTTCAACTGTACATAAATATAGGAAGAAAGTTGTGGCGTTCTCATGATTCAAAAGAGATTTGTTATTTCCTGTTAAGAGCTAATATAGAAAAAATAAATAAATGTCAGGACTTATTAAAAGCTTGTTTAACAGGAATTGATAGCCATGGACTATAAGGGCAATGTTATTGGTCTTATATACCATATGCGTCTTGTCAATAATAGAGAAATTAATTTTATTTCCAGTTAACAGCTAACAAAGATGTCAGCACATGCTAAAAACTTGTTTAACACCAGTTAATAGACCTTTTCATTTTAAATTACGATTCGTTTTTGTTTCAGACTGAATGTCAAAAACCTAATGTGAAGAAATGAGTAAGCAACATATAGCTGAATCATTTCTTCACATTACATTTTAAACACCCAGTTCGAAACAAAAACGAATCGTAATTTAAAATGAAAAGGTCTATAGCCAATGTCTATGTTGGTACCTTATTGGTCGTATCACAAGTATATGAGTTAGAACATAGATACCGAACCAATGGCATGCAACATGCATTGATGGAATGCAACAAAATAATTCGGACACGAGATTGATTAAGGCATTTAGGTATCTGATCGAACCAATTTATTTTTTCGTCTACAGTACCAAAGTTTGTTGTGAACGGGGCTACCGATGTCTGAATGGCAACAGCTTGCGCGGCAGAGATAGATTCGGATGTGTTTCTGATCGAACGGACGGGAATGAGTTACCGAGTAAAGCGGGAGGGACGCGCTCCACTTGTTTGTTTTTGTCGTCGACGTCAATTACTGTCTGTCTTATATTTTCGTTCTCTTATCTTGAATCACCACCATTTCTCACAAAAAAGTAGTGAGGCTTTTTAAACTAATTTCGATGACCAAGTGCATGATTAAGTTTGAGTTATATTTACAGTTAACAGTTAGTTTTTTTCCCAATTAATCACTAAGTCAAGATTCTTTGACGGCACGTCATGGCCTCATTACAAATATTTTTAGAAAAACGGCACGTAGATCAACAAAGGTTTGCCACCCCTGAGTTGGAATATAAGTATGGACTGAGCATAGCAGAAGGAAATATGCCTATCTCATCAAAAATAAAGTGCTTTTCTGCTGCCAATATCTTTCTTTTTATATTCAAGAACTGTAGCTTGGGAGAAAACGATGGAGCGTGCAGTCGCACTCATGATCTGTATTTGTTACTTTTCGTGAGTAAATCCAACATATTTTATATTTTTGTTTTCTTCTTTCTTTATGTCCTTCTTTCCCTTTGACACATGCCATTTATTAATAAAATTGGCCTTGCAAATACTAAAATCATATACGACATTTCATTTTAATAAGATTAAAATTGTGACCGCTAGAGAGTGATTTATGTATTCTAAGGTAATTCGCTAAGTCGAAGCAGCTCCTGCGTAACGAATTTTGTTATTAAATAATTAATTGTGTAAAAATAATTTATTAAATAAAAAGTTGCAAACAAAAGTTGTTTATATTAAAAAAATAGAACTTTTTTTTTAAACTTTTTATCTCTTACGTTTTACAAGATGGTTGTTTTCCATTATGACGGGAGGAAGCTCCTATTTTGCCCATTTATGAACTTGACCATACTTTTAAGCTCAAAAACACACTAACAAAATTTCAGCTTTTATCTCTTTTCTTTTTTGAGTTATTTTATTTACAAACGAGCGGACATGCAAAAATGAACTAATAAGGTCATTTTGTTAAAAACGCTTATATTCGCTGAACATCCACCTATCGTTTGCCCGCAGCTATACTGCGTTCTACATTACCTTTGTACATTGTTGGAAGACCACCCCCATTTGAAAGCTATCAGCGTTGGACTGCACTGTCGGACTGGCTTACGGCGTTTACCACAAGCTAAGCGGTAGGTACAGTAGGAGGCCGCGCAGCCTAGGGCCCGGCTCTTGTGACCTACATGTAAAGTAGATAGTTCATACATACTTAGAAATGAAACAGAAAAATTAAAACTTTCTTTGGAAATTTCTGAACGACGATAACTTTTGAACGAATCAACCGATTTTGACGTGTATCATAATACACGACATTTGACATTGTTTAAGAGATGCATTATATTGTAATCGAATCTAATATAATATCTATCTAATCTATTCATAAAATTGTTTAGGTTTGAACTGTCTAAACCTTTTGGGATGAGTACGTTTCACCTAGGCAGCAAGACATGAATGACTCAGATTCTCAAAGTGAGGTCGACGAAGATGTCTTAGACCAAACTGCAAAGGACGCCATGTGTTTTTCCCGAAGCGGTTCGGACGTCTGCCAAAGTTGCATACCAAGTGCATGTAAACTTGTATCACAATATAACATGCACATCAGCACGTACACCACCTTATATGTTGCATATTGTGTAATTCTCACAATTTCGTTTAGGCAAGTGACTTGTGAGAGACGATTTTCAGCGCTGAAGCGCATTAAAACGAGACTTCGCTCTCGATTGGGGCAAGAACTGTTGGATTCGTTGATTATATTAAACACAGAATCGGATCTTATCAAGGATGACGAGAATAGGAGCTTTTACGATCGAGTTATTGAAAGCTTAGCTGAAACTTCTCCTCTTTTAAAAAAAATGTGGCTACCTTCCGATTTGTTTTATTATAAGTAATATATTTACCTAATAATATATATAGTTGATAATTAATAATTTGTATATTTTATAATTTCCGATAGTATCCCATCTACCATAATCACGTTCCGGGTCCCGGACTTGGGGTGAGCCACCCGAGCCCTTTCGGCTCAGTCCGACCATGAAAGCTATAGCTACACCCGTGGAACAATTCTTACAGCTTATAAAGTCGGGACTAAACTTAACATATACCCTGGTATATATTATATATACAGGGCTAACCTTATTAACCTTTATGATTAATCTTGTTAAATCATATATTTTACTAGGACTTTGGATCAAACGAAGAAAATTGGTACATGTTCTTCACTAAATCGAAAATCGATTGGATTCAGCACAAATTGAGTTCAATTAAAGCAAATAAAATAGATAAAACTTTACTGTTACACTCTGTAATTATATGATTATGAACAAGTAGCTTAGAGGGTAATATTTAATAATTAAATTTTTTTCAACTATAATCAAAGATCAAACAAACATACCGGGTATTCCATAAAAATTATGACGAAGAATTAAGTGCTTTGGTTCGTTTCAGACAAAAAGTATGATGTTTTGTGTGTCATCATATTTTCCAGATAAAAAAAAAGTTCCATGATGAAAAATATATTGGTACTACAATATTTATGATCTTTTGAAGGTCATATGGAAATTAGGTCCATTTTTTTTTCAAATGCAAACGTATCTTTTATTTTGAAACTTTTGCTAGACGATGAATTAGGGTTAAATTAGGGAGGGGAAGGTATCACACTATAGAATTATATTTCTCGAGCTGTAAGAATTGTAATTTGGGTGTTCACTTAATTTTCGTGGTGAAAGCGAGTTCATGTTAAGCCAGTATGACAATCTGAGCCTTTTTTTGCCAAAATCTATACAATAAAACGCATTTTATAGGGGCAGATTCACACAATTCGCCGCTCGTACTTTTGCCGCTCCCTTCTTTTGAGCTACGAAAGGAATGAAAGAATGTTGACGCTCGACGAAATTCCCTGCATCTGAGAAACTTACACAATAAATATATACCAATCATTCTCTCATTTTTGGTAAAAAATATGGCCATTCAGGGTGTCTAGTTGTCTGGAAAATCTGGAAAACCTGGAAATGTCAGGGAATTTTGAGTTTCTGGAACAGTCATGGAATTGTTAGGGAATTTCGCATAATCGTATTTAAAATAACTTATTTCTAAAAAATTATTACTAATAATTACCTGTTTTGAGGTTTTTGAAAAAATTTTATGTCTGTTACTCATGAAAAAGAACGTATAAGTTTTATCAAATTATCCATAAAAAATTAATATAAATGAACAAATCTATACTTTTCTTTATATTCCTATCAATAAGAAAATATTATATGAAAAAATGGTCTGGAAAAGTTCGAATTCAATTCTGGAAACCCTGAAAAAGTCAGGGAATTTTTTGCCAAAATATTATTAGGCACCCTGCCATTCCATAGATTTGACTAGACTATTGTAGGCGAACAATTTTTGTTTTTACTGGGATATCACTACTTTTTGTATGCGAAAACTTGGCAATCGCGGATCCACCGTTGTGGATACAATGGGCATGCCCACAACCAAAATACACTTGTGACGTCACACTTTCACGGTCTATTGAGGTCGATAGGCTGATGGTCCAGATGTACTGGCTATTCATTAACGATAGTCGATCTGTTATAAATGAATACCGACTGTGGATGGGCAAATGGAAAAGAGAATGTGAAAACAATTCCGCTATACCAGAGTCGGTAGCTCATCTCATTGAAGGATGCAACCAAGATTTGTACCCTAACTATAAAAATTTTCTTGCAAATACTGGCAACTCTCCCGGTCAGCGTAGCTACCGCAAAGAGATCGTTTTCTACTCTACACAGAGTAAAATCTTGGTTGCGTGCCTCAATGGCATAGGAAAGGTTATCCGGGCTAGCTCTCCTAAATATACACAAAGATGTGAACCTGGATATCGATGAAATTATCAACGTTTTTGCGAAAAAGAAACGTAAGGTTGAATTTGTAATTTAAGTAAACACCTCAATAAAATTATTTAATGTTAAATGTATACTAGCGTTTAATTTGATATCCTTTGAAGTTATAAAAATTTCATCAAAATCGGTTCAGTAGTTTACAGTCTAAATGTGGCACTATGATGTGCAAACAAACACATAATTACTTTTGTAATTTTCGTGAGCGAACAAACTAACATTTTACAGGTTTATTAATTTACTAGTGTTCGCCCCACGGCTTTGCTCACGTGGAACTATACACTGTACAAAATCTTTGTCAGGGCGTCATATATTTTGTAAACATCTCCTTGGTAGGAATGCACTATATCATTCATGAGCGAGTTCATACTCCGACTCTCACTTGGCCGATTTTCGGGTGGCTGTGCCCACAACCTTTTTGGAGGGCTGGATCCGCGTCTGAAATTCGGTCCCTTATATTAAAAGCACTTAAATTCAGAGTTATAACGTTATGTCATGCTTTATATGAAATACCCGGTAAAATTAATATGAAAATATTTTACATAATTTGGATCAAAGGTTCATTTCCATCAATTTGCAATACTGTTTTTTGTAATTTGTGTCTTTGCTATATTCAACCTGTAAAAATTATTCGGATCGGTAGTCTTAACAACTTAAGTAATTAGTTTTGTCTGCTAGTTTTAATTAGTGATTTTTACATATTAAATTTTATAAAAGTGTAAGTTTTAAGAAAGGTTGCTAGTATGACTAGCTTTGAGTTTAAATAAATTTTTTTGTTAAAGATGTTCATTTAATGACCTAATTATGATCATAAACCTGACCTAATGTCCGTCCGTCTGTCTGTCTGTCTGTCCGTGAACCCAATAACTCAAAAACAAAAAGAGATAACGAGCTGAAAATTTTTTTATGTGTTCTAGAGAAAAAGAGTAAGGTCAAGTTCGTAAATGGGCAAAATCAGAACGTGTTTCCCCCCGCCAGGGAGTAAAATTTATATCTTTGACAGCGTAAGAGATAGAAAAAAAATTTGTTGACAAAAAACCTTCTTCTCTTTAAAATAAACAACTTTTGTTTGAAATTTTTTTTCGTAAACTCAATAGTTTTCTCATAATATGTGAATAAATGTTTTGTGAACAACTCGAATACTCAGAATTGTTAACAATTCAATCATTGATATACAACTCAGTATATACTGGGTATTCAAACAATTAACTCAGTTAGTTGCTACATTACTTGTTTTTTTTTTTTTAATTTTTAAACTTTTTAAAACATTTCCAATATGTAAACATTCTTAAACAAAAATATTTTGAAAATATTCAAAACAATTATTTTTTAATTAAGCTTAATTTGAATATTTGAATTTCACTGTATTCTAAGGAATAAAAAAAGTTAATTGTTTAAATACTATGCACAGACCCGGATCTACGATTTTTCCGAACCGGGGCAAACACTTGGCATTGACCCCCTTCTCTCTATCATTTGAGATTAATGATTTCAAAAAACTCACGAAACAAATATACTGGGTGGGAATTTGTGTGACTGGGAGTATAAAAATCGTTAAATAAATTTGCACTCTACGCCGAGCTTTCCTTTCCGCGAATGAGTCTATAACTTCATCAAAGTTCGTCTCATAGGCAGTGTTATTTTCGATGGCTAGGATCGCGTGGTCAGTTAGACGTTCCTGACTTATTGTTGAACGCAGGTAGGTTTTAATTATTTTAAACTTGCTGAAACTTTGCTCGCTATATTCTTAAAGCTATACTGATATTGGGAAAAGCTGTTTATACATATGTTGCAACAGATCGAATGCACTTATCTTTTCGTTGATTCCGATTACAAATGGAGCTTGCTCATAAATACGACCATTTTTTTGCAGTTCTTCAGTGAACATATTTACAAAAGTGAGGTCACATTATTTACATTTGCTACAATAAACAACATAATTATAGAATTTAATATCAAATAGTTTTTAGAAACAAAGTTGCTACTACCGCCATTTCTGAATGCACCCAGAATAAAGAGTGTTTTTCAAACAGATAAATTTGGCGCCCCTTGAAACTGCCGCCCGGTGCAGATGCACCGGATTCCCCCCCCCCCCACCTCTAGATTCGGGACTGACTCTATATATCAACAAGCATCCACAAAGCGTTCATACGGTTGGTAGTTGAATTAAATTTTCGATTTTGTTATTTATTTATTTGCAGATATGTACTAACATACTGATTGCGTTTACAAACAACAAATCATAATAAAATGGCCAAGTATTTACAAGATTTTAAACCAGGTCCATTGGACCGTTATCGTAAACAAGCAACATTTGATTGGAAGAAATTAAAAATATTTATTGACACAGAAGAGATCATTGAATTTAAGGTAAACTTTTTTTTTAAATTATAAATACTTACTATAGTTTAATGTTTAAAATATTAGTCCGATCCACGAGTCGAAGGGAAGCATTCCCATCACGGACCCGCGGTGGATCGTATATTTATTTACATAAAATATAATACACCAGGTACCATAATTTAATGCCACAAGCTACCAAAAACCTTAAAACCTCCACAATTAATGGTCAACCTCCACCAAATCGACCCGTAGAGCTATGGTCTATAACGACGATTTAATTTTACTTTTTATTAGTAAATAAAAGTTAACGTTTTAATTAACTTTTTAATTGTAAAGAAATCGAACAAAAAATTAGGTACATAACTATGTTATGTACATAATTTCTATTAAGTATTAAAATTATGTACATTATTTTTGTTTTTAGTTAAATTTATGTACGTAAATTTATTTCAGAATTAATATTATGTACATAATTTAAATATGAAAATTGTGTACATAATTTTAATATAATTTTACAAACAGTACAACAATATATAATTTTACTTAGAATGTTTCAACTGGTTCAAATTTTTTGCAGGAAAGTGTACATAAATTTAATTTAGAATTAATATTATGTACATAATTTTAGTTTTGAATAATTATTATGTACATAATTTTAATTCGTGCCTTTTAATTATGTGTATAATTTTTATTTATAAAAAATTTCTTAGTATAAATTAATTTCATAATTTAAAATTTTAACTATTTAGGCGAAAATATGGCAAACATTAGAAGGAAACAAATTATTCCAACATCAGTTAACAACACCCACTTTAGATGAAGAAAGAAAATTAGCTGCAAAAAGGATGTTTGCAATTAAGTCTTTAAACATACTAAACATGGAAAATATTATTTTAAACCCTCTGATGCCAGCAGCTTTAAATATAGCATTATACCAATATGATCCGTCTGCAGCTATGAAAACATTGTTAAGTTTTTGGATGTTTCAAAATTCCCTAATATCAATGGGAACGGATCGCCACTTTCATTTTCTGGAAGCATCAGAAGAAGGTAGAATAAATGGATGTTTTGCTTTAACTGAATTTTCGCATGGCACAAATACTCAAGGAATGCGAACAACTGCAACATATGATCCAAGTACTCAAGAGTTTATTTTAAATAGCCCCGATTTTGAAGCAGCAAAATGTTGGGTAGGATCATTAGGTAAAACTGCCACACATTCCGCAGTATACGCAAAATTAATTACACCGGATGGTGTAGATCATGGTTTACATGTATTCGTAGTTCCATTACGAAGTCAACAAACTTTATTAGCATTCCCAGGGATAATTGTTGGTGACTTAGGTGCGAAAGTTGGATGTCATGGAGTCGATAACGGTTTTGTAATGTTTGATAATTATCGTATTCCTCGAGAAAATTTATTAAATCGGTCAGCAGATGTTACATCTGATGGGAAATACATAAAACCAAAGACATCAGGAGGTTCTGACACTGCTTTAGGCATATTATCAGGTGGACGAATAGGAATAATATCAATAGCTGTTGCTTATTTAGAAAAAGCTATAGCTGTTGCCATAAGGTATTCAGCAGTTCGAAAACAATTTGGTAATGAGAATGATGAATTTCCTGTAATCGAATATCCTACTCAGCAATGGCGATTATTTCCATATTTAGCCGGTTGTTATGTTATTAAAATGGGGTCAGCTTATTTAAGTTCTCTTGGTGTTCGCTTTACATTAAATATAATTCTTGGTGAAAAAACTGAAAATATGGATGTTGAAGGAGTAGAATTGCATGCCCTTTCATCAGCGGGCAAACCCGTTGCTGGATGGTTTGCGCGCGATGCAATACAAGAATGTCGAGAAGCTTGTGGTGGCCATGGATATTTAAAAGGTTCTAAACTGTAATTTTTATTAAGCTAATTTCATAAATTTAATTAATATTTCATCCACAGCGTCACAATTGGGTGATTTACGGAACGATAACGATGCTAATTGTACTTACGAAGGAGAAAATACTGTTCTTGTTCAACAAGCAAGCAATTGGTTACTAAAATTATGGCCGTTGGTTTTAAAAAAGGAAAAAATAAATACTCCACTCAATTCAGTTTATTTTCTAAATAACGCTGAACAATTGTTAGTTTCAAAATTCAAAACTGAATGCGTTGAAAATGTTCTTAAACCAGAATGTAAGTATATTAAATTTATTAAAATATGGTGACATAATCGTGTGCACAGCAAAGTACCTAATTAAATAAACATTCGTGGGTCGGTTGGACGTTTAAGTGTTTATTATGACTTCAAGATATTTTATTTCAAAAAGTCGATATCATTTGGATTAATTCACTGATATTTTTACCAACCTTGAAAATTAGTATTCAGTTGCGTTGTTTCCAAAAACCAAATTAAAACCAGGAAATGTTTGCATGCAGACTTTAACCTTTTATGATTGACTAATATTCTAAAATAAGTATTAATTACCTACAGCTATTTTACAACTATATCAATGGCTAATTTCTTGGTATTTGAAACAAACTTATGAAAAGAGAAAAATTGAATTAAAAAATCAAGATTCATTTGATGCTAAAAATAATTCTCAAGTGTATCTTGGATATCCGTTATCCGTAGTTTATGTACAGGTTGGTAACTTATAATATACGGCGATAATTACAGAACGCATTCAATGTTATTTAATGATATTTGGATTTATGAGTTTTAAATTTAAAGACACGAAAATAACTGCTTTCTGAAATTACTGCCGTTTACTTGTATGTTAAAAATGTAAAAGTCTCACCGTCATATTTAAATATTATTTATTTTTCCGAGATATTTCGAGTATAGACAAAATATCACATGACGTCACTTAAGAAGAGATACCTGTCTACCCTCCATTTAAACCGTAGTTTGTAATTTTAAGGACGTTCCAGCACTGTGTTACGCAATCAGTACAACAAACCGGTTTGATTTTATTATAGCACCAATACATAAACACACGTATACAACGCATAGACACAAACAGTGTTCACATAAACAAAATAATATTATGTTGAAAAAAAGGAATAATTTTAAACTTTTATATTTCGAAAACAAAACGGTAATATACGATTTAAAAAAAATTCATATAATAAATATTTAGCTTTACCATCCTAGTTTTTTTTTTAAATTCTATCGAGTATTTTTTCTAATACAACAGATAATAGTTGGGCGGGCATGAAATTTTACATGCTTCTAATGAGAGAGAGTGAGAGAAAATGATAACTTTGATATTAATTATCTCGCGTTCTAAGCGGTCAAAAATTCTGAAACTTAAGTGAACAAAAAATGAGCAAAATTTGTCGAAAAGTGGTGGTATGCTGAAACATCCTTAAGTTTAGGATGCTTATTTCGAAGTTTAAACACTCATTGATGCCATATGTCGTCAATTTCATTTTGCCATATTTCAATTTCATCAAATTCTTAAGAAAAATTTATTTAAGAATAAATTTCTTTAAATAGTTTACGACATTAGACATATTCCTTACATTTCAAATATAAATATTTTAATATTTTCAAATAATTTTTTCAGCATTTTATGTTGGATCATTTTTATAACCAAATTAAAAATTGTGATGATAAAGCAATTCAAGTGGTCTTACTTAAGTTATTCAGCTTGTATGGTCTTTTCTCACTTGAAAAACAAATACCAACATTGTATCAAGGTGGATTCATAAGCGAACCTAATTTCGTCACACATTTTCGTGAAGCTATTTCATTACTTTGTAAACAATTATTACCAGAAGCTGTATCATTGGTTGATACAATTGCACCTCCCGATTTCATATTAAATTCAGTTCTAGGAAATTCTGACGGAGAAGTAAGTTGTTCTTTTGTATAGTTTATGTAGCTTATGACAATATTTAATGATTGGTTTATTTTCTTAGGTATATAAACATTTACAATCGTCGTTATTTCAAAATCTGGAAACATTTAAAAGAGTCGATTGGTGGCAAGATGTTGTTAATTCTAGTACTTACATATCTGAGATTCAATCGAAATTATAGAAACCGTAATTGGCCCATTTAATTGAGAAATATATGGAATATTCAATCTGTGATCATTTCATTGGATACACTGATTAACTAATTTTACAATGGTTTTATGGCTAACTTAAAAAAATATTTATATATTTTTATGAAATATACAGGATGTTCGCTTACTTAAGAAACACAATATTTGTAATTATTGTATCTTAGCATTACTTATCTGCAGCGTTTCTACTTTCTTGGACAAGTGACCATTGGACCGTTTTAACACAGAGTATTATATTTATTATAAGCTAGTTGGCAAATCAGTTGTATTTTAAAAATGATTTGTTTCACATTTTTTGTATTCTCAAACTATTAATTAAACGATGTGATTTTATTATTATTAAAATAAATACATAAACAATTTATTTATCAAATAATACAATAATGCGTTAGACTAAGTTTAAACACTAACTATGTTTAAAGAAAGGATTAGAGACGGTTTAAAGGAGTAAATATCTCAGGGACCAAAAAAGCTATGAAGCTACAATTTAAAACATAGCGTGAGACCCACCGTCTTACGGTACGTACTATAAAGTTTCAACATTATAGCTTTAATATTTTCCTCAAAAATCGACACTTTGGGGATTGACTGACTCATTATCAATGTTTTAGGACATTTCCAGTTGTCCTAAAAAGTTATATTTGGAAGGAAGTTAGTTCTTAGGCTGAAACCACTCCTAAAAGTCTGAAAACCGATTATTTTTACCGGAAAATGAGAATTTTTACAATTAAAACTACAGTGTTACTCTTATGGAATATGTTTTCTACATGGTAGTTTTATATGAATACAGTCTAAAGACTATTTCTATAAAGATAAGCAAGGTCATGGAGAAAGTAGTTTTGAACCGGCTGGAGTCGCTTGAAGATATCCACAGACAGCTTATCCCCCAGCAGTTTGGTTTCAGGTCAAACCATTCAACAGTGAGTCAGCTTCACCGACTCACTGACCACATTGCTACCGGATTTAACTGGAATAAATCCACAGGCATGGTCCTCTTGGACATCGAAAAAGCCTTCGATACGGTTTGGCACGATGGACTTATCCATAAACTATCCAAACTCGATATACCAACCTATATCCTGAAATTCCTGATTTCATATTTATCAAACAGAAAATCCCAAATTCATATCCAACAAAGCAAATCGAACCAATACCGTGTCAAAGCTGGTGTCCCTCAAGGCTCCCTGCTTGGACCCCGGCTCTTTTTATATTATATCAACGATATCCCGAAGGATCCTGCTACTGAAGCAGCCCTCTTCGCCGACGATACGGCAATCTATTGCTCTTCTTGGCAACCGAAAGCTATTTCGAGTTGCCTCCAAACCCATCTATCCAGGCTTGAAAACTATTTCAAGCTATGGAAAATCAAGATAAATCCCACGAAGACTCAGTCTGTTTTGTTTACTAGAAGGAATAAATTTTCCTCCTACCCACTTGAATTGAAGATGTTTAACACTGAAATCCGGCAATCTCAAAGTGTTGAGTATCTAGGAATAACTCCTCAAAGGCAGTTGAATTGGGCACAAGCCGCCAAAAAGCGTCTTGCCCTTGGAAACGCATCCTTTGCAGGACTATACCCGTTACTCAACACCAAGAGCAAGCTGGACGAACGTTTAAAACATCGACTTTACAAGTCATGTATCCGGCCCGTACTCACGTACGCAGCCCCAATATGGTCAAACGTTGCTCCTTCGCACCTTGCGAAAATGCAAAAATTTCAAAATCGTTGTCTTCGGACGAATTCGAAAAAACCCCTGAGATATCCGTCTGAAGCTCTCCACGTTGAAACTGGAAATCCTACTATCCGTAAATTTATCCAAACTACCTCCAAATCCTTTTTCCAATCTTCCCGCGAAAATCCTTTCCCGGAAAGCAACGTACTGGGTCAATTTGACCCGAATACGCTGCTCTTCGGGAAAAGATTCCGCATGCCACATGATCTCGATTACAACTAATTCTGTTGTTTTCTAAATTGTACATATTTTCTTTTCTTTTTGTATTTCTATTTAAGTTTAGTTTTAGGGATGGCTTATCCATCCAACCTAGGTTAAGTTTTATGTCAATGGCTTTTGTATTAAATTTTTCCCATTTCTAAACGATGTTAAAACGGTTCTATAATCTCGATGTATATAATTTAATAAGATGATATATTATAGGTAAAGCATAGGCTAGGAACTATACTTTAAGATGTGTTGTACTACAAGTTATGTAAAATATTGATGCTAAAATATACTTATTCTACTACTATAAAGATAAAATTTTAACTTACTGGCTATAAGTGGGTTTATACACTTTGTATTGAATTCAATAATAAAATTTTAATACTTTCGATTCATTCTGAGTACTAAGAATTCAAAAGAAATAAACCTTATACTGATGTCAATACCTACCAATTAATAGTCTGCATACAAATTCCTGATCCTCCACTCACATCATAAAAAAATGTAAAAAGTTGAAATTAATAAAGGTTGAGAAATAATGATGTGGGTGGCCTCTGTTATAGACCGTAGTATCTCAAAAACAGAGGTTAAACCCCATTATTATTATATTATTATACTGATGTCAATTTATAGGTGAAGCTTAGGCTAGGAACTACAGTTTGCAAGAAATCGATTGTAATATTATTGTAATTCGAAGATACCAATAAACTTTTATAATACTAAAAATGGCCATAAGATAATCATTAATATACTAGACTGAAACAAACCAGAAAACCACCTATCCGGTCTAAAAACCGGATATTTTTATTTTACCTAGAAGAAGATAATTTTTATAATATAATTTTACAATGCTAATCTTATGGAAAAAGGACGGATTGATTATGTTCTGATTAGGTACCAAATATTTTCTGATTGCTTAAATGATGCTTGAATAGAATAAAGCATGCAAAAATGTTGTTTTTGGACATAAAAAATTTTTATTTTACTATTATCTCCTTTTATAAACTTTAGTGCCTTAAAAGTAAAAAAACTTTTCATAAAGTAATGCTACCCGACATAAACGTAAATGTGAGACGGTCCAAGCTTTCGCAAACAGAAAGTATTGATATCCCAGCAAAAACAAAAATGTTGCCTTCAAAAGTAGTGAAATCTAAGATTACAGCACAGGACAGGGTCACTTTCACAATCTCAAGTTTGATTGCACATATCCTAGGTTCACATTCAGTAAAAAAATTTAAATATTTAATGTTAAATAAAAGGCACTAAGCTTAATGGCATATTTCAATTTCATCAAATTCTTTAGAAAATGAGTTTACGAGTGAAATACCTAAAGCGGAATGTCCTAAACAGTGATAAAAGTTGATAAAAAAAATGCTATTGTTAATTATTAAATACCTCGCTTTGTTTTTACTCACAGAATTATTATAAATTCTTAGAATAAAAGCATGAATAATTTTCTATTAAAAAATAAAAGAAAGCAAACATTTTCATGATCTTTTAACTGAAATATTTTCTTATAAAACTTTATCACATAGCACGGTAGTGCGCCTGGCCAAGTTTAAGCATAGACGCCTATTGTACTATGGTTTGCAGGAAGGATTAAATACGGTTTTTAGACCTGTGTATCTCAGGAACAAAAAAAGCTATCAATTTTTATGAATCAATTTTAAAACGTTGCGTAAGACCCACCATCTGACAGTACGTTCCAAGATATTTAACCCTAAAAAGCGATATTTTGGTTACTGATTGACTTACTCATTCACTCATCATAATCATCAATACTCTAAGATACTTCCAGTTGTCTTAGAAAGTTAATTTTTGTTAGGAGGACAGGTCTTAGGCAGAAACCAACCAGAAAAGTCTTAAAACTGGATATTTCTACCTGGAAAATGAGAATTTTTACAATGAAAATTACGATGTTAATATTATGAAATATGTTTTCTACATGGTAGTTTTAATTGAATACAGTCTCATTTTAATTGAATATAGTCTAAAGCTTATTTTTGTAATGATAAATTGTGATCTCACTTACAAATTGTGATCAAAAGATAATCAAAAATATTCTAGGCTGAAACTACCCAGAAAAGTTAGAAAACCGGGTAGTTTTTTGGACTTCTATGTAAGGGCCAAGTTTTTTAACAAGAAAATAATAAATATATATTTATTGTATAAATTTCTCAGGTGCAGGGTATTCAGGTACATATTTTAATTGCAAGTGGTCAGATTTTATAACACTTAATATACAAAGAAATAAACTTGCCAAGTAAAATATGAAATACCCTGCACCTGAGAACCTTATCCAATAAATATATACCAATCATTTTCTCATTTTTGTTATAAACTTGATCCTTACATAGATTACACGAGTTTTGAAGGCGAACATTTTTTTTTTGCTGGGATATCAATAATTTTTGTATGCGAAAACTTGGTCCCTTATAATTAAAACCACTAAATTCAGAGTTATAACATTGTCACGCTTTATATGATATACCTGGTAAATTTATATGAAAATATTTTACATAATTTGTTTCAAAGGTTCATCAATTTCCAATACTGTATATTTGTTGTAATTTGTTTCTTTGCTCTTCAACCAGTAAAAGTATCGGTAGTCTTAACAAGTCAAGTAATTCGTTTTGTTAGATTGTTTTAATTGGATTTTTAAACAACGATAGAATATCCCATCTTTGAAACGGTAAGAGATAGAAAAAAATGTTTCTTTTTTTTTAAATAAACAACTTTTGTTTGAAACATTTTTTCATGTTCTGTATATACCCAATATTTAAGCAATTAATTCAGTTAGTTGTTATTTTCACATGTTTTTTTTTTTAAATTAATTTGTTAAAATCAACTTTAAGAGATAATTGTTTTTGAAAGAAATGTATAGAAAACTTGTCCAGAAAAAATAGGGTAAACGCGAACCGTTTAGGTACACTCCCTTCACAATCGATCAAAAAGTTGATTTTTTAAAATTAAATAAATGCCCTGGACGGACTACACTTCGACCATAAGGTCTATTGTGAGTGGAGTTGAAGGAATTTTTGTGTATAGACTAGGAATTGGTACGATATGCGGCTGCCGCCGACTTTGATAGGAACTATGCCGATATTCATCTGGAGTTCGTGAAGGAAACTGCAGAAAACCTTCTCAAGCATAGCTGGTTACATCGTTCTTGTCCATACGCCGACAGTTTAGCCAATTAACCGCCCCTTTTTTTTGAATAATTGACAAACTGCCAATGTCGGGATTCGAACCCATAACCTCCCAGTTTCCAAGTAGGCGCAGACATAACGCCTTAGACCGCTCGGACACTTGGACTGGTAACACTCGGCTTAATGCCATGTTAACTTCCTTAATTAGTGGCGTCATTAGATATAAAAATTTGTTTTTTTTTTAAATTTAAAGGACTTAATAGTTGAATTTTGAATTTCATGTAATTTTAAAGAATAACTAATTGAGTCAGTTGTTTAAATACGCATGCATACACAAAATGTTCATACTCATGGTAGTTAATTCAGATATTTTATTTATTAACAAGCTTAAACCCACTCGATGTTATTATTATATATCTCCGGCTCTCATTATTTTAAAACAGAGTCTCAACGTAATTTTCCACCTCTTCCATTACTTCAAATATTTATCGTTTCCTCCACTTTCACTAATACAAATATTTATGGACACTTCCACCAAATTTGAAAGCCTTGTCTGGAACCGAGGTCACCTCAAGGGTAGTCAAGGATTGTCTGGAGGAACTTCTGAAACTGGCAAAACGGAACAATGTTAAAATTATCTGGGTGCCGGGTCACAGTGGTTTCGAAGGAAACGAAAAAGCAGATACCTTAGCAAAGAAGGGAGTCGGAATGCCCTTCATGGGCCCAGAGCCTATTTTAGGAACTCCAAGGACTGCATGTAAACAGGTGATCAACGAGTGGTCAAATGCTAAACACCGTGATCACTAGGAAAAAGTACCGTGGCAAGAGCTCGGGAAGGTACTGCTTTAGAGTGCAGCAAAGAGGCTATCTCTCGACGCACTGAAGCTGAACAGGATGCAACTACGGAGGGTTACCGGATCTACACACGATAGCATCTACACACAATGAGACTCCATAAAGGGTCCATTGAGTGCAGATTGTGCGGCGAGGAGGAAGAAACATCCAGCCACATTATCTTTGACTGCGACCCTCTAGGTTACAGCAGATACAGAATATTCGGTGTATCTCACCCCGAATATATGAAGTTTCAGGAAGACCTGATAAGCAAGTTCCTGGCTATTGCCAACATATGGGAGAAGCGAATCTCGTCAGACTAAAGTAAAAAGGGGAGCACAATGGACCGACCATAAGGTCGAAGTGCAATAGTTTTTTATACCCCAATATAAATCAATCAATCAATCCACCAAATTTATATTTTTTCATTGAATATTTTCGAATCTTATCTGTCGTAGCGAGATAAAATTAGTTTTTACGTCTAATTATGAATTTTAAACAAAAAAAGTTTCATCATTAATCGGTGCAGTAGTTTTTGCGTGATGCTCGAACAAACAAACATTTATAATTTTATAATAGTAGATATTTATTTATTTACTTACAGATAAAACAAAAATTTTTATTAGGATGGCCAACTACTTACAAGATTTTAAACCTGGTCCATTGGACCGTTATCGTAAACAAGCAACGTTTGACTGGAAAAAATTGAAAATATTTCTTGAAACGGAAGAAATCATTGAATATAAGGTAAACTTTTTAAAATAATAAATACTTAGAGTATGACACGTTTAGACTATTCGCCCGATCCACGGGTCCATTCTAAGCTATCCCATCACCAACCCGTTGATCGTATATTTGTTTATATAAAATAATACAGGATGCACCGCAATTTGGTGCCACCAACTACCTAAAATCTTCGAATCTTTACATGGCATGTAAAGATATAACGAAAGTTTAATTTCCCGTGGAATCGTGGACCCACGAACGGGGGCGAATTAAGATAATTCGCCACCCTAGGCAACTGCAAGATTGCCACTCCCACCTTTTAAGGTAAATTTTCAAGCTGACACTCTGGCGTCGAGTGTTGAAAATAGTCATCCGGGCAGCTACTTACCTTGTCGGCCTGGTAAATCCGACACTGTACGTTGATCATAAAAACTGTTGGTGGACATTGATACATATTAGAAATGTTTTAAAAGTTTTGATATTAAGAAAAAAATCATCCAAATATTTCGAGGAAGTATTTTAAAAATATTTCCTCGAAAAAATGTGTAAGGAGTAAAGTTGTAGAAAATTATGTTTGCTGCAATTCACTTCCCGATCATTTTTCTCAAACTTTAATGTGAACATTGACATTAAGAATTTTAACGTTCAATCTTAAATTGTAAATATTTCTGTAAATATTAGTGTAACAGAAAAATGATACGAAACAAAATTATAGTAAAACTAATTACCTACAAGTTTACTTCTTATAAATTTTTTCATTTTTTTATTATTAAGGGAGATATGCCAAATTGTGTGATTCCCTCCCCCCTCTAAACGCCCCTTTAATCTCGTCCGATTTTATCCATTAACGAACTTGACATTTCAAATACCAAAAGCGCCTCAAATACCAAATTTAATTACAATCGAGATAAAACTGAGACCGCTAGAGAGTAGTTCACAGGCACATAAACGTATATACATATGTTGATATATATATATATATATATATATATATATATATATATATATATATATATATATGTATATATATATATATATATATATATATATATATATATAGATATATATGTATATATATAAATATATAAATTTTAACGATGGTAGGTAGGATCGATGGACATTTGAAGAAATTTTTACGAAATTACATCATCGGTACGAAAACGATAGCTGCATTTCTGTTGGAGGAAAATCGCTAAAACTATATTAGCCTTTGGTGCACTAATCACAAAATCATTTTACGTGTCTAGTAATAAATATTACTAACCTCTCAAATTTTGGCACCCATGTTTAGAGCTCACATAACCAAAACCCGGCACTGTAAAACGGTGGGCCGTACATATCTTCCGCATTCTTATCGCAACTACCAAAGTATTTTTCAAAATTTTAAAATTGATAATTTAATTATTTAGGCGAAAGTATGGCAAACATTTGAAGAAAACGAAATATTCCAACATCCGTTAACTACACTCAGTTTGGACGAACAACGCAAAATATCTGCAAAAAGAAGTTTGGCGTTACAACATTTAGACTTTCTAAACGTAGAAAATTTCATTTCAAACCCCTTGAAACCAGCAGCTTTAAATATAGCATTATTCCAATATGATCCATCTTCAGCTATGAAACTAGTGTTAAGTGCCGGGTTGTTTGAGCATAGCCTAAAAACACTGGGAACTGATCGCCATTATCATTATTTGGAAACATCCGATGAAAATAAAATAATAGGATGTTTTGCTTTAACTGAATTTTCGCATGGCTCAAATACTCAAGGAATAAGGACTACTGCAACATATGATCCAAGTACCCAAGAGTTTATTTTGAACAGTCCCGACTTTGAAGCAGCGAAATGTTGGGCAGGGTCATTAGGTAAAACAGCCACACATTCTATAGTATATGCAAAATTAATTACACCGGATGGAGTAAACCATGGTCGACATATATTTGTTGTGCCAATACGCAATCAACAAACTTTGTTACCAATCTCTGGGATAATTGTTGGTGACTTAGGTGCGAAAGTTGGCTGTAATGGAGTGGATAACGGTTTTGTAATGTTTGATAATTATCGCATACCTCGAGAAAATTTATTAAATCGGAATGCAGATGTAACACCTGATGGGAAATACATAAAAACGAGGACATCCGGCAGTTCTGACACTGCTTTAGGCATATTATCAAATGGACGAATATTTATAATATCATATGCTGCAGGATACTTAGAAAAAGCTATCGCTATCGCCATAAGGTATTCTGCAGTTCGAAAACAATTTGGTAGTAAGAATGAGGAATTTCCGGTTATCGAGTATCCTACACAGCAATGGCGATTATTTCCATATTTAGCCGGTTGTTATGTTATTAAAATGTTGTCAGCTTATTTAAGTTCTCTCAATACTGACTTTCAATTAAATATAATTTTTGGCCAAAAAACAGAAAACATGGATGTTGAAGGAATTGAAATGCACGCCCTTTCATCAGCGGGAAAACCCGTTGCTGGATGGTTTGCGCGCGATGCAATACAAGAATGTAGAGAAGCTTGTGGTGGCCATGGATATTTAAAAGGTTCTAAACTGTAATTTTTATTAATCTAATTTCATAAATTTAATTAATATTTCATCAACAGCGTCACAATTGGGTGATTTACGGAACGATAATGATGCTAATTGTACATACGAAGGAGAAAATACTGTTCTTGTTCAACAAGCAAGCAATTGGTTACTAAAATTATGGCCGTTGGTTTTAAGAAAGGAAAAAATAAATACTCCACTCAATTCAGTTTATTTTCTAAATAACGCTGAACAATTGTTAGTATCAAAATTCAAAACTGAATGCGTTGAAGATATTCTTAAACCAGAATGTAAGTATATTAAATTCATTAAAATATGGTGACATAATCGTGTGCATAGTAATTAAATAATAGTTCGTGGGAAGGTTGGACGTTTAATTGTTTATTATGACTTCAAGTTATTTTATTTTAAAAAGTCGAAATCACTTGGATTAATTCACTGATATTTTTACCAACATTGAAAATTAGTATTCAGTTGCGTTGTTTCCAAAAACCAAATTAAAACCATGAAATGTTTGCATGCAGACTTTAACCTTTTATGATTGACTAATATTCTAAAATAAGTATTAATTACCTACAGCTATTTTACAACTATATCAATGCCTAATTTGTTGGTATTTGAAACAAACTTATGAAAAGAGAGAAATTAAATTAAAAACTCAAGATCCATTTGACGCTTTAAACAATTCTCAAGTGTATCTTGGATATCCATTATCCATAGTTTATGTACAGGTTGGTAACTTATAACATACGGCGATAATTACAGAACGCATTCAATGTTATTTAATGATATTTGGGTTTATGAATTTTAGATTTAAAGAGATGAATATAATTTTTATTGGGATAATTTTACATTAGGTACTGCATTCTGAAATTACTATCGTTTATTTTTATTTGTAAATATTATTTATTTTTCCTAGATATATCGAGTATAGACATAAAATAACATGACGTCACTTAATATAGGATGTCATTAATCGTAAAGACGGAAAGAAATATTTATCTACCCTCCATTTAAACCGTAGTTTGTAATTTTAAGTTTTGGATGCTATTTTCGTAGTTTAAACACTCGTTGATGCCATATTTCGTCCATTTCATTTTGCCATATTTCAATTTCATTAAATTCTTGAGAAAAATTTATTTAAGAATAAATTTCCTTAAATAGTTTACGACATTAGACATATTCCTTACATTTCAAATATAAATATTTTAATATTTTCAAATAATTTTTTCAGCATTTTATGTTGGATCATTTTTATAAACAAATTAAAAATTGTGATGACAAAGCAATTCAAGTGGTCTTACTAAAGTTATTCAGCTTGTATGGTCTTTTCTCACTTGAAAAACAAATACCAACATTGTATCAAGGTGGATTCATAAGCGAACCTAATTTCGTCACACATTTTCGTGAAGCTATTTCATTACTTTGTAGACAATTATTACCAGAAGCTGTATCATTGGTTGATACAATTGCACCTCCCGATTTCATATTAAATTCAGTTCTAGGAAATTCTGACGGAGAAGTAAGTTCTTCATTTGTATAGTTTATCTTATGACAATATTTAATGATTGTTTTATTTTTTTAGGTATATAAACATTTACAATCGTCGTTATTCCAAAATCCAGAAACATTTAAAAGAGTCGATTGGTGGCAAGATGTTGTTAATTCTAGGACTTACATATCTGAGATTCAATCGAAATTATAGAAACCGTAATTGGCCCATTTAATTGAGAAATATAAGGAATATTCATTCTGTGATCATTTCATTGGATACTTTGATTAACTAATTTTACAATGGTTTATGGCAAACTTAAAGAAATATTTATATATTATAATGTAATGTACAGGATGTTCGATTACTTAAGAAACACAATATTTGTAATTATTGTAAGTGTATCTTAGCATTACTTATCTGCAGCGTTTCTACTTTCTTGGATAAGTGACTTTTGGTCCTTTTAACACAGAGTATTATATTATAAGCTAGTTGGCAAATCAATTGTATTTTAAAAATGATTTGTTTCACATTTTTTGTATTCTCAAACTATTAATTAAACGATGTATTTTTATTATTATTAAAATAAACACATAAACAATTTATTTATCACATAATACAATAATGCGTCAGACTAAGTTTAAACACTAACTATGTTTAAAGAAAGGATTAGAGACAGTTTAAAGGCCTAAATTTCTGAGGGATCAAAAAAGCTATGAAGCTAAAATTTAAAACATATCGTCTGGCCCACCATCTAACGGTAGGTATTTAATCCCAAAAATCGACATTTAGGGGATTGGCTCACTCACTCACTGATTATTAAAATTCTAGGGCACTTCTAACTGCTCTAGAAAGTTTATTTTTAGTAACAAGATAGGTCTTAGGCGAAAACCATCCGGAAAAGCCTGAAACCAGATATTTTTACCTGACAAATGAGAAATTACAATGTTACTCTTATGGAATATGTTTTCTACATGGTAGTTTTATATGAATACAGTCTAAAGACTACTTCTGTAAAGATAAACTTCGGCTGTGACCACTCGTGACAATAAAGTATGGAAAATTGCAAAGGGTTTGCATCCAAAGGCGCCTTGCCCTTGGAAATGTACTTTTACAGGGCTGTACTCGTTACTCAGCACCAAGAGTAAGCTGGACGAACGTCTGAAACATCGACTTTATAAGTCATGTATCCGGCTCGCACTCACGTACGCAGCCCCAATATGGTCAAACGTTGCTCCTTCGCACCTTGCAAAAATTCTTCATTTTCAAAATCTTTGTCTTCGTACGATTTCGAAAAAACCCCTAAGATTTCCGCCTGAAGCTCGCCACATAGAAACTGGACATCCTACTATCCGTAAATTTATCCACACTACCTCCAAATCCTTTTTCCAATCTTCCCGCGAAAATCAACGTACTGGGTCAATTTGACCCGAATACGTTGCTCTTCGTGAAAAGATTCCGCATGCTACTTGATCTCGATTACAACTAATACTGTTGTTTTCTTAATTGTATATATTTTCTTTTCTTTTGTCTTTCTATTCAAGTTTAGTTTGTAGGGATGGCTTATCCATCCAATTTAGGTTAAGTTTTATGTCAATGGTTTTTTAATTAGATTTTTTTTCCATTTCTAAACGATGTTAAAATTATTTTATAATCTCGATGTATATAATTTAATAAGATGATATGAAAAGTCCGATTTGTCCCTTAAACTCGGCCTTACGCACTATCGTGCTCTAGATATTATAGGTAAAGCATAGGCTAGGAACTATAGTTTTTAAGATGTACTACAATTTATGTAAAATATTGATAAAATATACTTATTCTATTCTATGTAAAGATAAAATATTAACTTACTGGCCATAAGATAATCATTAATATTATAGAGTGAAATCACCCAGAAAAGTTTGAAAACCAAATATTTTTATTTTACCAGGAAAATAATAATTTTTACAATTCTACTAATTTTTACAATTTTACTAATCTTATGGAAAAAAAAAGAGGGCGGTGCTTATGTTCTGATTATCAGATATTTTCTGTAATTTAATTGATTCCATAGAATAACCCATAGAAAAAATTTTTTTTGGACATCATTTACTAAATTTTACTAAATTTTTGTTTCTTAAAAGTTAAAAAACTTTTCAAAAAGTAATGATACCCAACAAAAACATAAATGTGAGAGTGACCAAGTTTTCGCACACAAAAAGTATTGATATCCCAGCAAAAACAAAAATGTTCGCAATTACATTTCAAATTTTGCCCCTATTCCTAGCACATTTGTTTGTATTTTATAAATACGTATGAATTAGCTAATCGTAACTATCTCTGGGATATGGATTCAGAGATATGTTGCTTGTTGCTAATTTGGTGCGTGTCTCACAATGATTGTAAAAAAGTTCTGTCATTTATACGATTTGACGGAGGGTATGTTCTGACCTGAGGATTATTTGAGTTGATTAACTAACGGATTAGGTGTGCGAAGAGCTCCACCTATTTATTGACGGTATTCCTTTGTGACCATGCTGCGTTGTTTTTGTCACTACAGTGAGGGTATCGAAGCTGACTTTGATATTCAGGTATTAGATTTTTTGAAAATGGTTTAATTTTACTAAATAAGTATTTGGAATTGGGCCGTTGTCTTAATTCATTATTTGTTTTCTCAATTTGTATATACAAATAATTTCGTATGCATCTAATTTTGTGGGATTTTGTACCGATTTCAGTAGTTTTAGATTCGATTTGCCAATTTAGTGGTTGTTCTCAATAATGTGCGCAGCTATACACGATTTTTCGGTTCTCCCAAATTTCACATGAGCCAGATGTTCTTTAATTCGAATTCCGATTTGGCGACGACTTTGACCAACACAAATTTTCGAACAGTTTTGACAACTGACACTATATATGCGCGATTGTTTTTCATTACTAATTTTATCCTTAGGGTTGCCCAGTAACTGTTTGATTTTATTTTTACTAACAAGCGCTGTTTTTAGATTGTGGTCCCTTAATTCTATAATGATTTTATTTGTGCATAGGTGGAAGTATGTTAGTTTGCACCATTTAGTTTGTTCAACGTTGCAAGTCTCTGGTGTTAGTACGGTGGAATTGTTTCGTAAAATTTTAAATCTAGTTCTGCAGACCAAATTATTTATTATGTTAAAATCGAAGCCATCCGTAGTTTATTTCTTTAAAGTAATTTTTCTTGGATAGTGGGACTTTCAGTAGCCTGTTTACCAAAAAATTTAAAACAGCCATTTGGTCTTGAGGTGGGCTGTTCGAATCAGCTGTAATGTATCGTTCAGTGTGTGTAGGTTTTTGGGTAGATATCGAATTCTAATTTATTAGTGTCGTTATTTTTCATAATTTTTATATCTAAAAAGCGGAATCGAGCCTCCTTGTTCTATTTCGGTTGTAAATTCTATCGATAGGTACATTTTATTTAAGTTCTCTAAAAATGTTCGGGGATTTTCTTTGTTCGTATCAATAATAGTCAAGATATCATCGACGTATCTGTGCCATACAATTGGAAAATAGTTGAAATCTTTTTTGGCTTTTTTTACAAGATTTGTCATGAAGATATTACTTAGGAACGGAGACAATGGATTACCCATACTTGTTCCAAATGTTTGCTTGTAGTATTTTCCTTCGAAAGTAAACACATTCTGTCTCATGCAAAGCCGTGTTAGTTTCAGATATTCAATTTTTTTTTCTTATTGTTTCAGAAATAATTGAATATCTGAAACTAACGCGGCTTATTATAATTTAGATTAGAATTTTAATATTTAATGTTAAATAAAAGGCACTAAGCTTAATGTCATATTTCAATTTCATCAAATTCTTGAGAAAATGAGTTAACGAGTAAAATACCTTAAGCGGAATGTCTTGAACAGTGATAAAACTTGATTAAAAAAATGCTATTGTTAATTATTAAATACCTCGCTTGGTTTTTACTTATAGAATTATTATAAATTCTTAGAATAAACGCATGAATAATTTTCTATTAAAAAATAAAAGAAAGCAAACATTTTCATGATCTTTTAACTGAAATATTTTCTTATAAAACTTTATCACATAGCACGGTAGTGCGCCTGGCCAAGTTTAAGCATAGACGCCTACCGTACTATGTTTTGCAGGAACGATTAAAGACGGTTTTTAGACCTGTGTATCTCAGGAACAAAAAACTCTATCGATTTTTATGAATCAAATTTAAAACGTTGCGTAAGACCCACCATCTGACAGTACGTTCCAAGATATTTAACCCTAAAAATCGATATTTTGGTTACTGACTGACTTACTCACTCACTCATTATAATCATCAATATTCTAGGCTACTTCCAATTGTCTTAGAAAGTTTGATTTTTGTTAGGAAAACAGATCTTAGGCAGAAACCAACCAGAAAAGTCTTGGATATTTCTACATGAAAAATGAGATTTTTTACAATTAAAATTACGATGTTAATATTATGAAATTTGTTTTCTACATGGTAGTTTTAATTTACAGTCTCATTTTAATTGAATATAGTCTAAAGCTTATTTCTGTAATGATAAATTGTGATTTGACTTACTGATCAAAAGCTAATTATCAGCATTCTAGGCTGAAACCATAAATGTAGAAAACCGGATATTTTTATCTGAAAATGTGTTTTTTTGTACTATCTATGTAAGGCCCAAGTTCTTTAACAAAAGTGAGAAAATGATAGGTATATATTTATTGTATAAGCTCAGATGCAGGGTATTTCATATTATACTTGCAAGTGGTCATATTTTATAACACTTAATATAAAAAGAAATAAAGTTGCGAAGTAAAATATGAAATACCCTGCATCTGAGAAACCTACCCAATAAATATGTACTAATCATTTTCTCACTTTTGTTTAAAAAACTTGGCCCTTAGATAGATTTCACTATTCTGGAAAGCGAAAATTTTTACATTATTATTTAGTGCAGACCGTCACCAAATGAGCAACAAGTAACATCTCCTCGGAGAATAATTACAATTAGCTAATTCATACTGATGATGACTACTTTGTAGTCGAAATACGTATTTATAAAATACAAAAAATTTTGATCTAGGAAATTGGGGCAAAAATCGAAATTTAATATTATTATTTGTGTATCTTAGGCGTCACAATACAATACTAATTTCAATTTCTATAAGGTTACGTAAAACATAGTATGAAAGAACTAGCATATAAATATTGATATGAAAAAATTAACTCATCCCCCAGGAATCGAACCTAGATCACCAAAGATGACTATGGTAAATTTTGTAAATGACAATGGCGAAAATTTTGGTTTATTCTGGGATATCAATAATTTTTATGTGTGAATACTTGGCCCCTTAAATTAAAAGCACTTAAATTCAAAGTTATAACGTTATATCACGCTTTATATGAAATACCCGGTAAATTAATATGAAAATATTTTACATAATTTGGATCAAAGGTTCATCAATTTCCAATACTATTTTTTGTAATTTGTGTCTATGCTATATTCAACCTGTAAAAATGGTATTATTCGGATCGGTAGTCTTAACAAGTCAAGTAATTAATTTTGGCTGCGAGTTTTATTTACTGATTTTTATATATTAAATTTTATAAAAGTGTAAGTAAGTTTTAAGAAAGGTTTCTAGTTTGACTAGCTTTGAGTTTAGATACATATTTCTTCAAAAAGAAATCCATGATCAAATACCATTGAAAGTATCATAGGAGCGCATTAACTCGGGAAAATTTTGGGGTTGCAGTTTTTAGCGGATTTTTTAAACAACGATATCCATTTTTTAAACGGTGAAAAAAAATGTTCGTTTTTTATTTTAAATAAACAACTTTTGTTTAAAAGGAAAGTCGCTAAAGTCGTTGACGCGAAGCGTTATTCGACGAAAAGCGTAAGTCAACATGAAATGTTAACGCGAATCGTTAGTCAGTCAACGCGTGACTAAACTTAATATACCTTATATGTTTACATATATTGGGTATAAATACATGTAATTTCCCACCGCTTCCACTACTTCAAATATTTATCGTCACTTCCACCAAATTTATATTTCAGCGAATATTGTCGAAATTTATCTCTCGTAGAGAGATAAATTCAAACCAGTTTTTAAGTCTAATTATAAGCTTTTAAACAAGAAAAGTTTCATCATAATCGGTCCAGTAGTTTTTTCGTGATACTCGAACAAACAAATAAGAACAGACACTTATAATTTTATAATAGTAGAGATTTATTTATTTACTTACAGATAAAACAAAAAACCTTATTAGAATGGCCAACTATTTACAAGATTTTAAACCTGGTCCATTGGACCGTTATCGTAAACAAGCAACGTTTGACTGGAAAAAATTGAAAATATTTCTTGAAACGGAAGAAATCATTGAATTTAAGGTAAACTTTTTAAAATAATAAATACTTATGAGTATGACACATTTAGACTATTCGTCGGATCCACGGGTCCATGTGAAGCTTTCCAATCACCGACCCGTGAATCATGTATTCATTTATATAAAATAATACAGGATGTACCACAATTTGGTGCCATCAAATACCTAAATTGCGATTTTTTTTTCTGCAATTTTCAAGCATTACAAAGTCGAAACTAAATTTCATATATCCTGGTATATAATATATACGGGTACAAAAATGTATTGAAAGATAAATTTAAAATTGATAATTTAATTGATTAGGCGAAAATATGGCAAACATTTGAAGAAAACGAATTATTCCAACATCCGTTAACTACACTCAGCTTTGACGAACAACGCAAAATATCTGCAAAAAGAAGTTTGGTGTTACAGCATTTCAACTTGCTAAACGTAGAACTTTTCACTTCAAATCCCCTGAAACCAGCAGCTTTAAATTCAGCATTAATCCAATATGATCCATCTGGAAGTTTGAAACTATTGTTAAGTGTCGGATTGTTTGATCATACAGTAAGAACAATTGGAACTGATCGCCATAATCATTACTTGAAAGCGTCAGAAGAAGGCAAAATAATAGGATGTTTTGCTTTAACTGAATTTTCGCATGGCTCAAATACACAAGGAATGCGGACTACTGCAACATATGACCCAAGTACCCAAGAGTTTATTTTAAACAGTCCCGACTTTGAAGCAGCGAAATGTTGGTCAGGATCATTAGGTAAAACAGCCACACATTCTATAGTATACGCAAAATTAATTACACCGGATGGAGTAAACCATGGTCGACATGTATTCGTTGTGCCAATACGCAATCAACAAACTTTGCTACCAATCCCTGGGATAATTGTTGGTGACTTAGGTGCGAAAATTGGATATAATGGAGTGGATAACGGTTTTGTAATGTTTGATAATTATCGCATACCTCGAGAAAATTTATTAAATCGGAATGCAGATGTTACATCTGATGGAAAATACATAAAAACGAAGACATCCGGCAGTTCTAACACTGCTTTAGGCATATTATCAAATGGACGAATATACATAATATCATATGCTGCAGCATACTTAGAAAAAGCCATAGCTATCGCCATAAGGTATTCTGCAGTTCGAAAACAATTTGGTAATGATACTGATGAATTCCCGATTATCGAGTATCCTACACAGCAATGGCGATTATTTCCATATTTAGCCGGTTGTTATGTTATTAAAATGGCAGGAACTTATTTAAGTTTTCTCAATTCTGATATGCAAGTAAATATAATATATGACCAAAAAACTGAAAATATGGATGATAAAGGAGGTGAAATGCACGCCCTTTCATCAGCGGGAAAACCCGTTGCTGGATGGTTTGCGCGCGATGCAATACAAGAATGTAGAGAAGCTTGTGGTGGCCATGGATATTTAAAAGGTTCTAAACTGTAATTTTTATTAATCTAATTTCATAAATTTAATTAATATTTCATCTACAGCGTCACAATTGGGTGATTTACGAAACGATAATGATGCTAATTGTACATACGAAGGAGAAAATACTGTTCTTGTTCAACAAGCAAGCAATTGGTTACTAAAATTATGGCCGTTGGTTTTAAGAAAGGAAAAAATAAATACTCCACTCAATTCAGTTTATTTTCTAAATAACGCTGAACAATTGTTAGTTTCAAAATTCAAAACTGAATGCGTTGAAGATATTCTTAAACCAGAATGTAAGTATATTAAATTCATTAAAATATGGTGACATAATCGTGTGCATAGCAAAGTACCTAATTAAATAATAATTCGTGGGTCGGTTGGACGATTAAGTGTTTATTATGACTCCAAGATCTTTTATTTTAAAAAGTCGAAATCACTTGGATTAATTCCCTGATTTTTTTACCAACATTGAAAATTAATAATCAGTTGCGTTGCTTCCAAACAGCGCCGGATTTAGGCACGTCTATGGGCCCGGGCATATAGACGTCCACAAAGAAAGGCCTCCACAAAATTCAATTCTTCCCAAAATTTCTAAAACTTCTGTGGAAATCAACAATAATTCAAAGTAAAAAAATATATTAAATTCAACAATTCCGTATAAATTGTATTTGATCTACGAAACTCTGTTATCGAAATAAAATTGTTGCTCATTTTCATTACTTTTAGGCTAAGATTTCATAGAAATGTATTACCCGTAGTAATAACCATATGGTGAAGGTGTATATCATATTTTGCACAGAAAATGCACGTTTTTTTTCTTCTTTTCGTTTTTTGAGATAAGATTGCTAGAAAAATTCTTGCTGAGCCAGATTTTGTTTTTGTTTTTTTTTACAAATGATCAACCTTTGTTCTGTTATTAAGATTAAAGACTAAGGACATCCCTTTTCTATGCGTAGACGAAGTTTTTGAAAGTTGTCGCGGTATCCTGGCTCTCTTTATCCTCAAAGGAGCGCTGCCCGAACCTGCAATGATTCCGATACTCGACAAAAACAAAAAAAAATATATTAGTAAACGATATTACTAAATATTTTGTAATTGGAACAACACGCACGTTTTTGTTTAAAGAAAAGAAAAAAAAAATTAAATTAAACACAAGTTTTTACGAAACAAAAAAAAAACCTGATTTTATTGCTTTAAAAAAAATGATTATCCAATTTCTTTTTCAACAATTATTTTAATTCTTTTTCACACAATGTTAAACTTTGAATTACTTGACCAAATTACTTGTACAAATTCCAACTTTTACTTTGATCTGGATTGAACAACAATTATATACTTTGATACTAGCGGACAATAGTCGATATTAAACTGATCAGACACGATTTAAAAACTCATCAGATACGTTTTTTTAAAACTGATTTGAATCGACACTGGTCACGGTTTATATACCCGCTATGGGTCGTTCTAGAATATGATTGTGTTTTTGAATAAATATTTTGTTTTTGACAATGTATTTTCGCATGGAGGCTTCTAGAATATTTTAGTATATCAACACCCATGGACGTAGTCAGAGTGTTCAGACTATTTATAAAATTAATTGAAAATTATACCTCTACTTGGGTTTGACCCATAGTCATACCTCGCTTGGTTGATATTTAAGCAGAGACTTAATAGACACGGCCAGTGTCAACTCAAAATCTATATACAAATTTTATGATACATTCATAACTGTAAGCTAGCTTACTTCTGTTTATTTGTTTTACAAAAATTATCTTGTTTTTACAAAATTATTTATTTGTGATCTGTTATTTTGAAAAACATTCAATTTGTATGACTTTTGATTAAAATTAAATGTAATAATTTTATTTAAATTTTTGATTTTTTTAAAAAAAGAAAAAACTTTAAATCAAAAGCAACAATTAATCTTATTATCATTTTTCGATTTAAAAAAAAAACTTAGTTTAAGAAAAAAAATAAATCGAGCTATATTATTTTCTTATTGTACTTAAAAAAAACTCCTTTTTGCAAGGAGAAAAATATTGTTCTCTAAAATATTTTCCGTAATATTTTACTTAATATTTCTCTATTTCATAATCAAAATGTGTGTTGGATCAAAAAAATTATACTCAATAATTTTCATTACAACAAAGTTTTCTGTGCATATGAAGATCTCCACAAAATTTTTGCCCACAGGCCTCCACAACGATAAATCCGGCGCTACTTCCAAAGACCAAATTAGAACCAAGAAATTTTTCTACACAGAATTGAACCTTTTATGCCTGACTAACATTCGAATATAATTATTTATTACAGCTATTTTACAACTATATCAATGGCTAATTTGTTGGTATTTGAAACATACTTATGAAAAGAGAGAAATTGAATTAAAAAATCAAGATCCATTTGATGCTAAAAACAATTCTCAAGTGTATCTTGGATATCCGTTATCCGTAGTTTATATACAGGTTGGTAACTTTAAAGATAAGGCAGTAATTACAGAGCCCATTTCAAATAATTTTATGATATTTAGTTTATGTATTTAAATTTGAAGAAATAATTTTCGTTTACCATGTCATAAAACCTCGTCTTCATTTGCAAATATTTTATAATTTTTTCAGCATTTTATGCTAGATCATTTTTATAAACAAATTAAAAATTGTGATGATAAAGCAATTCAAGTGGTCTTACTAAAGTTATTCAGCTTGTATGGTCTTTTCTCACTTGAAAAACAAATACCAACATTGTATCAAGGTGGATTCGTAAGCGGGCCTAATTTCGTTACGCACTTTCGTGAAGCTATTTCATTACTTTGTAAACAATTATTACCAGAAGCTGTATCATTGGTTGATACAATTGCACCTCCCGATTTTGTATTAAATTCAGTTCTAGGAAATTCTGACGGAGAAGTAAGTATTTCATTTGCATAGTTTATGTCGCATATGACAATATTTAATGATTGGTTTATTTGCCAGGTATATAAACATTTACAATCGTCGTTATTCCAAAATCCAGAAACATTTGAAAGAGTCGATTGGTGGCAAGATGTTGTTAATTCTAGTACTTACACATCTGAGGTTCAATCGAAATTATAAAAACCATAATTGGTCCAATTAATTGAGAAATATATGTTGGGTTGTAATAGAATGAATTTTCTATAACTTTACTACTAATACGTTTTTCAATTTTGCAATATTAAGAGAAATATTCCAAATTTTGCCACCCTTCCTCCAAACACCCCTTTTCCTTTACCTATTTTGCACATTAAAATGTCCTTGGAGTTTCAAATACATGAACGCACTATTTACCAAATTTATTTAAACAGCAGGTATGTTAACTCTTTTTGGAACAATGATTAAGTCTCATCAAAAAATTTATCTATGAAAATAGACTCACATATTGTCCGTTGAGCAGTTTAGGTCATGGTATAACTAAAACAGGTATGTGCCAAACGAAACAAAAATAAGTGTTTTCCGGTCATCTTCCAAGACGCGTCATCTTACCAGTCTGATAAGTGACATTTTAAGTAAAGTAGTCTTGTAGTAAGGTGCTTTTTTAAGAATTAATTTAACAAGATACTATGAGTTTTGTATTAAGTTCGTCTTGTTCATTCTTTAATTATTTTTCAAACAAAGTAGTTTTTAAATATATTTGGTGTGCGTCCATGTTTTAAATTATTTTGATAGGACGACATTTTCGAGTATATATTAATTTTTTGGTGTTTTGACAGGAGGATATCAAAGTATGTTTTATTTATTACACCCGGTACATATAATATATACAGGGGTATTATAATTATTTAATAAAACCAATATTTGACATTATCGTAAAATGATTTTACGAAAATTTCAATTATTTGTTTTATTTAATAATTATAGTGGATTTTTGTCAAGTAACGACCCTTTCCCTACAAAAAAGGGTATTACAAGTTTAGTCCCAACTTGGTAATGGTTGAAAATATTATGGCTCAAGGTTCTAGAAACTATATATGGTTCTAATAACTAATCTAACAACATTTCAAGGGAGGTCGTTTTCTGTTTAATAAGAACAAAAAATTTTATTCGATTAAATAATTAAATAATCAAATAAAAAATTGCTGATATTGCAGAAATTATAAATTATTCGGCAGAAACCGAAAAAGTTAACACCAAAAAACTATCAATAAAAAATTATAAAATTTATTTGTTTATTCTTATTATATTCCTGAACCTACAAAAGTTATAAACATTTTAAACGTTTTTAAGTATCTAAAAAAATATTCGCATAATTTTTACTTAAAATAAATAGCCTATAATTGCTTATTCTTTAAATTAATATAAATGAACTATATTAATATCGATGACGCATCATCATTATTTGCACACGTCTATACCTTATTTAGTTATACCATGGTTCATCTACAATTAACTATAATGACTTGTACAAATAACGTCAAAAGTCAAGCTATCCTTTCAAAATTTTATAATTGATTTGTGCCATATTTAATTGGATTTCGGAAAAATATTTCGTATAAAAGTTGTTGATATTGTTATAATTAACAACTTTTATCCGAAGCATTTTTTCCAAAGCCGAATAAATAAGGCACATATCAATTATAAAATTTTGAAATGATAGCTCGACTTTTGACCCCAATTGTACAAATGGTTTGAGACATAGAGACATTACTACCAATACCGAAATTAAAATGAAACCGAACCTTCGATCGGGCATTAATTATAATTGTATATTACAAAATAAAATGCAAACTTTTGATATTAAAATAATATCATTAACCATCATATTTCTTTATAATTAACTTTAAAAAAATTCCAATTTTGTTATTATTTGAACTTTCACCCAAACCACGTTTAAAATGTTTATAATACAAGACCAATGCCGGATTCGGCAATTTAATGCCCATGGGCACAAAGGGTGTGAGGACTCCATGTAAGGAGATCAAGATTGGATAAATATTAAAACACACGATGCAATTCGTTAAAGTAAAAACATTTTTTATTTATTAATGAAAACAATAAAGCTTAAAATTATTTTTTAAAGTTTGATAGATGATAATATATTTAAATTGAATAAAGAGTTTTCTGACTTTTTTATCAACAAAGAGATTAATGACATAGGCGATAAAGATTATTAAAATAAAGATTATTATAAAGATTATTAAAATAATCAAAGAGAACTCTAGGTTTTTTTGAAATTATATTTCAAATTTTGCCCCTATTCCTAGAACATTTGTTTGTATTTTATAAATATGTATTTCGACTACAATGTAGTCATCATCAGTATGAATTAGCTAATCGTAACTATCTCTGGGATATGGATTCAGAGATATGTTGCTTGTTGCTAATTTGGTGCGTGTCTCACAATGTTTTTAGAAAAGTTCTGTCATTTATACGATTTGACGGAGGGTATGTCCTGACCTGAGGATTATTTGAGTTGACTGACTGGTGAGACACGCACCAAATTAGCAACAAGCAACATATCTCTGAATCCATATCCCAGATATAGTTATGATTTGCTAATTCATACTGATGATGACTACATTGTAGTGAAATACGTATTTATAAAATACAAGCAAATGTTCTAGGAATAGGGGCAAAATTTGAAATATGACATAGGCGATGTTTATATCACGCAATATATAACTTAGGATGTTTCAGCATACCACCACTTTTCAACAGATTTTGCTCATTTTTTTTTCATAGGCTAAAAAAACGTTTTCTAATAAATCCCGAAGTTTCAGAATATTTGACCGTTTAGAACACGAGATAATTAATATCAAAGTTATCATTCCCTTTCACTCTCTCTCTCTCATTAGAAGCATGTAAAACTTCATGCCCGCCCAACTATTATCTGTTGTATTCGAAAAAATACTCGACAGAATTTAAAAAAAAAAACTAGGAGACTAAAGCTAAATATTTATTATATAAATTTTTTTTTTAAATCGTGTGTTACCTTTTTATTTTCGAAATATAAAAGTTTAAAATTATTATTTTTCTTCAAAATAACGTTATTTTGTATATGTGAACAGTGTATTTGTCTATGTATTGTATATATGTGTTTATGTATCTGTGCTATAATAAAATCAAACCGGTTTTTTGTTTTGATTATATAACACAGTGCTGGAACGTCCTTAAGTTGAACAGACGAAATGGAGTACACACTTTTTTATAACTTCCATTTTACACATAAAACGTGATTGACACCACGGACGTTTTTTTATTTTTTCAAAATAGAATTCAAATTCAAACATTTGATTGTAAAATAATTTCATTAACCATCATATTTCTTATTAATGCAGTTAAAAAAATTCAAATTTTGTTATTATTTGAACTTTCACCCAAACCATTATATATAAGTCACATATTATATTTGCAGATGAGCTAAACTTCTCAATGGACAGTTTATGAATTGATAAATATTTTTATTAGACTTAATCATTGTTCCACAAAAAGTTCAAACACCTATTGGTTGAATCCAATTTTTTATTCATTTATAGTTTATTTATTTACAGACATGTATTAATATACTAAATGCGTTTACAAACAACAAATCTTATTAAAATGGTTAACTATTTAAAAGATTTTAAACCGGGTCCATTGGACCGTTATCGTAAACAAGCAACATTTGATTGGAAGAAATTGAAAATATTTATTGAAACGGAAGAAATCATTGAATTTAAGGTAAACATTTTAAAATAATAAATACTTAACATGGTTACACGTTGAGGCTTGTCACCCGATGCACGGTTCCATGGAAAGCTATCCCGTCACAAAATAACACACAGTGAGTCTCCCTCCGTGTTAGGACTCAGAATAGCTAGGAGATAGGCTTTTCCTTGCGATATGAGCGAAGTAATATAAAAATACAAAATGGAATATTAGAATAGTACACAAAGTCGAATTGATTTACACGCCAGTGTATGATTTGAAAGCGCTGATTCATGTTGAAAATCTTGATCAGTACTCGTCTAGATTGTAGCGAAGGGAAATATACACTCTTAATTAAAGGCGAAAGAAGAAAGTAACTGAAAATCAAAAAATAAAAACTTTTTAACAAAAAATTAAACCTTCGAAAAAAGAAAGGAACTGAAAAGCAAAAAATAAAAAAGAACCTATTTAGTCTAACTAAGTCTTACACTTATGTAAATACCTAAATAATTTTGAGTCGGCACCAAACAAACAAAATATTACAAAATGTAATATTTTGTAATATTTACTTTTAACCGAAAATTCACCCTTCGCCCATTTCGATGGAGATTTTTTGGCGCCGACTCAAAATGATTTAGGTATTTACATTAGTGTAAGACTTAGTTAGACTAAATAGGTTCTTTTTTAATTATTTTTTGCTTTTCAGTTCGTTTCTTATTTCGAAGGTTTAATTTTTTGTTAAAAAGTTTTTATTTTTCACTTTTCAGTTACTTTCTTCTTTCGTCGGTTCTATTTTTTGTTAAAAAGTTTTTATTTTTCACTTTTCAGTTTCTATCTTTTTTCATACATGTTATAGTGCCATTAGAACTACATAAGTGTGCCAAGTTTCAACAGAATCGGTTCACAGATGAATATTCAGTGTGTGAACAATCAATTTTTCCCTATTTTTCTGCCCCTAGGGACGAAATATTTTTTTTAATTTATGGTACCAACTTCGAAGTATACCCTATCCAATAAAAAAGTAATTATCGAAATCTGACTACTCTGTAAAAGTTTATACGTGGTCATACATAAAAAAAAAATATATGTATATATAACTTGAGAATCTCCTCCGTTTTTTTTGTCGGTTAAAAAAAATATTCAAATTATGCTGATATTGAGTTTTTACAAACAACTCAAAATGATATTGAGTTTTTACACACAGGCAAATCGGAAATCTTCGCTATGCTGAGAGGTGCCTAGATTTGTAACATGAAAGGTTACAATGGGGCACATATTAGCATCTTCTCAGATAGCCAGGCAGCACTTCGGGCCCTTGAGGCGTCAAGATTCCAATCGAGGATACACACAGACAATATACAGCGATTATGATATTTGTTCTTTAGTGGAAGCGCTGGGAAGTCTTTTTTTTAAATTTATTTGTGGCTAAAATTTGAAATTTTTTCTTCAAATTTATATGGTACCAAATTCGAAAGAAACCCTATACAATAAAAAAAGAATTATTTTCAAAATCGGACTACTTTGTAATAAGTTATGCGTGATCATACATTTTTTAAAAATATGCAGGTTGAATTGAGTACCTCCTGCTTTTCGTCGGTAAAAAAAGGTCTAAATAAGCGAATTTGACTGACTTGCGCCTCCTCATCGCTACTACTATAAGTACTACTTTCTTGTCAAGAGTTTATCTTGTTAATAAATATTTGAAAAAGAATTTCTTGGTAGATAAAAATTTTATAATTGATAATTTGACTGTTTAGGCGAAAATATGGCAAACACTTGAAGAAAACAAATTATTCCAACATCAGTTAACTACACCCAGTTTGAATGAACAACGAAAATTAGCTACAAAAAGAATGTTTGCGATAAAGCATTTAAACATACTAAGCATAGAAAATTTCATTTCAAACCCCCTGAAACCAGCAGCTATAAATATAGCATTAATGCAATATGATCCATCTGCAGCTATGAAAATATTGTTAAGTTTCGGGTTGTTTCAAAATTCCATAAGTTCAATGGGAACTGATCGCCACTTTCATTTTTTGGAAGCATCAGAAGAAGGTAAAATAAATGGATGTTTTGCTTTAACTGAATTTGCGCATGGCACAAATACTAAAGGAATGCGGACAACTGCAACATACAATCCAAGTACTCAAGAGTTTATTTTAAACAGTCCCGATTTTGAAGCAGCAAAATGTTGGGTAGGATCATTAGGTAAATTATATAAATAAATAGGGAACTCGTGTCAAAATAGGTATATGATCTGCACGTTGCTCATAATGGCATGTAATGTATTTGAAGTGAATCCTCACCGGAATATTAATGGTCAGTACTTTCAAACGGCTTAAGTATTCATAGGTCACACAATACAGGTTTTTGGGGTTGCTAAATTCATATGACGTCAGATTTTGGAAAAAACTAAATATCCAAGAACGAGTATGTTACATAAAATATTAATTCACCTCCCTCGACAATTCTCCGCCGAGGACGTTTGCCATTTTTGATTCTTATATTTTTGTATAGAAATGAATCACGTCTGCCCCAAAAGAATGTCTGTATTATTTAGGGGCAGACGTGAGCATATTATTTATTAATTCGTTCATTTCTTACAACTTTATAACCCGTCTGCATTATAACACGAGCAGATTTAAATTTTCTGACACCAGCTTTCAACTATAAATCAATATTCGCTATTAAAATATATATAATATGTGTTCTCAAATAAATGTAGGTAAAACAGCCACACACTCTACAGTGTACGCCAAATTAATTACACCAGATGGTGTAGATCATGGTTTACATGTGTTCGTAGTGCCAATTCGAAGTCAACAAACTTTGTTACCATTCCCTGGTGTAATTGTTGGTGACTTAGGTGGGAAAGTTGGATGTAATGGCATGGATAACGGTTTTGTAATGTTTGATAATTATCGTATACCTCGAGAAAATTTGTTAAATCGATCAGCAGATGTTACATCTGATGGGAAATACATAAAAACGAGAACAACCAGCAGTTCTGACACTGCTTTAGGCATATTATCAAATGGACGAATAGGCATTATGTCAGTAGCAGTTGCGTACTTAGAAAAGGCTATTGCTATTGCCATAAGGTATTCTGCAGTTCGGAAACAATTTGGTAATAATAATGAGGAATTTCCTGTTATCGAGTATCCCACTCAGCAATGGCGATTATTTCCATATTTAGCCGGTTGTTATGTTATTAAAGTGGCAGGAGCTTATTTAAGTTCACTTAATGTTCATTTTACCATAAATATAATTCTTGATCAAAAAACTGAAAACATGGATGTTGAAGGAGTTGAAATGCACGCTCTTTCATCAGCGGGTAAACCTGTTGCTGGATGGTTTGCACGTGATGCAATACAAGAATGTCGAGAAGCTTGTGGTGGTCATGGATATTTAAAAGGTTCTAAACTGTAATTTTTATTAATCTAAATTCATAAATTTAATTAAAATTTCATCTCCAGCGTCACAATTGGGTGATTTACGAAACGATAATGATGCTAATTGTACTTACGAAGGAGAAAATACTGTTCTTGTTCAACAAGCAAGCAATTGGTTACTAAAATTATGGCCGTTGGTTTTAAGAAAGGAAAAAATAAATACTCCACTCAATTCAGTTTATTTTCTAAATAACGCTGAACAATTGTTAGTTTCAAAATTCAAAACTGAATGCGTTGAAGATGTTCTTAAACCAGAATGTAAGTATATTAAATTCATTAAAATATGGTGACATAATCTTATGCATAGCCAAGTAATTAAATAATAATTCGTGAGTCGGTTAGACGTTTAATTGTTTTTTTATGATTTCAAGATATTTTATTTTAAAAAGTCGAAATCACTTGGATTCATTCACTGATTTTTTTACCAACATTGAAAATGTTTGACTAACATTCGAATATAATTATTTATTACAGCTATTTTACAACTATATCAATGGCTAATTTGTTGGTATTTGAAACAAACTTATGAAAAGAGAGAAATTGAATTAAAAAATCAAGATCCATTTGACGCTAAAAACAATTCTCAAGTTTATCTTGGATATCCGTTATCCGTAGTTTATGCACAGGTTGGTAACTTTTAAGATAATGCGACAATTACAGAGCTTATTCAATGTTATTTAATGATACTCGCTCTACTCGCCCGGGGGAGCCCTCGGTCTTAGCTATGTGTCCATGACATAATGCAAAAAAACACACCCTTCTACCATGAATAAAAGTAAAAAGGTAATTTTTAAAAGTTTTTCCCATTTTCGGGGGAGAGTGCGTTGAGAAAATTAAATTTTCCGATTTTTCCCATAAGTTTGAAGTGATTCCACGTCGAATGCAAAAAACCGAACCCTTCTAGCTTGTCTAGAAGTGGGTTAGAATTTGTATACGTGAGTCAGTCAGTGAGTGAGTAAAAAAATGTGACCAATATCGGGAGTTAGGAAATTGGAGCTAATGCTGAGAAGGTTTTCTGCAGTTTCCTTCACGAACTCCAGATGAATAGCAGCATAGTTCCTATCAGAGTCGGCTGCAGCCGCATATCCTACCAATTCCTAGTCAACTAACAAATTCCTTCCACTCCACTTACATCCCCGCATCCTTAGGCATCACAAAGGACCTTATGGTCGAAGTGTAGCCCGTCCAGGGCAGCCTCTACAATCTATCTTTAAACCTGAGAAATAATACCATGTGAGTATTTCTCCATTGTGACAGAATATTTGTAGGGGGTTTATATATGATTGATTAGGAGTGACAAGAGGGTGGGGGGATCCAAATATTTACACAAAAGATGTAATCTAATATGTGAACTGTCTCAAATAACAATCAGTTTAATGTGATGCTTTAATTTCAACAAATACTTAAGAAAAATAAGTTTATGAGTAAACTATCTAAATTAGTTTTCAACATTAGACGTATTCCTTCCACTTCAAATATAAATATTTTAACAGTTTCTAATAATTTTTTCAGCATTTTATGTTGGATCATTTTTATAAACAAATTAAAAATTGTGATGACAAAGCAATTCAAGTGGTCTTACTAAAGTTATTCAGCTTGTATGGTCTTTTCTCACTTGAAAAACAAATACCAACATTGTATCAAGGTGGATTCATAAGCGGACCTAATTTCGTCACACATTTTCGTGAAGCTATTCCATTACTTTGTAAACAATTATTACCAGAAGCTGTATCATTGGCAGATACAATTGCACCTCCCGATTTCATATTAAATTCAGTTCTAGGAAATTCTGACGGAGAAGTAAGTTTTTCATTTGCATATAGTTTATGTAGCATATGATAATATTTAATGTTTGTGATCAGGTGTATAAAAATTTACAATCGTCGTTATTCCAAAATCCAGAAACATTTGCAAGAGTCGATTGGTGGAAAAATGTTCTTGATTTTAGTACTTACATATCAGATGTTCAATCGAAATTATAAAAAATATAATTGGCCTACTTTATAAACTTAAAGAAATATATTCGCAATTAAAAGCAAGATGGCTGACACCTGGAGTTCGAATCGAATGGCATCGTATGTGGAGTTAATGAAAAAGTTTAATTATGATATAATGTACACTCCCGTTCAAAAAAAATGAACAGACCTGAACCGAATCATTCTCTTACAATTTTGATTATTCTTGTAGTAAGAGTTACAACATTTTATTTTATTTTTATAGGTTAGAGTAAGATATAACCCTTAACATGCATTAACATTACATATATTTTTTAATTCTCACTCTGTCACTGACACCGCATATACAAATAAAAAATATAAATTCAGTTTATACTTCCATTTCATTTTTACACACTTAAAAAATATACTACTTATCTTTGTTTATAAATAAATAAAATTATACATTATACAGAGAGTTACACAAGTGAGGAGTTTTATGAATTGTAAGATAATTAACATTTCAGGTCTGTTCATTTTTTTTTAACGGGAGTGTATATAATTCATAAGATAATTATAATAATTTATAAAATTAAAATTATTATAAATGACTTAGAAATAAAGATTTTTAAAATAATAAATAATGAAATTTAACCTCGTTAACTTAAAAATTAACTTTATTGACAATACTCATAAAAAACAAAAATATTTCTTCAACCATTCATGTAGTTTTATTCTTTGTAGTGTTATTACTTGTGAATAGATAAACTTATGTTGTATACAAATGATCTAAAAGTCACTTGCTTAAGAAACGCAATATTTGTAATTATTGTAGAAGTTTCTGAAACTTTATAAAGCTGGGCAGATTCTCCCATGTTAAGTCATTAGCCCGAATTGAAGTGCTCCTCAACTAGCCAAGGTACTAATTTTTACTTCAGCTCGCCAGGTACGGTATGTACACTACCGTTCAATAAAATTGAACAGACCTGAAATGTTAATTTTCTTACATTTCATAAAACTCCTCACTTTTGTAACTCTCTGTATAATAATTCATTTATGAAATGGAAGTATAGTAAAAAACATTTACTACAAGTATAATCAAAATTGTGAGAGACTGATTCAGTTCAGATCTGTTCAATTTTATTGAACGGGAGTGTATGTGTAATAAGAATGTGTGGCTGTCACATGTATTTCCACTACACACATTATATTTTTAGTCACGTAAACGAACTGGAGCAAAATTTAGTACCTTGGCTAGTTGAGGCGACAATGTTTCCCCTTCAATAGACCTTTTCATTTCAAATTACGATTTTTTTGTCTGTTTCGGACAGATGTCAGAACAATCAATGTGAAGAAATAATGTATAAGCAATACTTCACATCTTTTTTCATCTTACTGTAGAAAGTAGGAAAATCGCATGTGCATAAATCCCTATGAATAGATCTATTGTGTACATTATTTCACGTTTAGACCCATGGAGACTAGACAAGAAGACCGAACTCAAACGTGAGAATTGACAAAATACGTCAACGTAATAGTAGAAGTTATATTTACTTTTTGTGCCACTAGCGTCGCTAGTTTTCCTTTTGCACCGAAGTGAATATAGTATAATAAATAGTAGTGAAGTATACATGTCATTTTGTTAGACTTATTATTAAAAAATAAAAGTTTAATTTAATATCTGATTCAATAATCTTCTAAATTGATTTTAATAATTTTAATATAATTTATTTCTACTAAATTTATTTGCATTTTTACAATTCCAACTATACAGGTTTTTCAACTTTACTATTTAATTATTCGATGTTTTATAATTATTTTATTTTTTATTGTTATGTAATTATTTTGTGAATTTTTAACTATCACTCACTTCAACTAATTACTTTATTTAATTTATTTTAAAAAATATTTTACTGGAAAAATACTTTGACTGCAAATAATTTTTATAATACTACATAAATGCGTCATGTTTTTCAATCCAAACTCGCGTCTTATACTCTCTCCACTGCCTCCGGTGCAAAAGGAACACTACTTTCATCTTATTTTTGTCAATTATTTGTTTACATGGAGTTCGGACTCCTTGTCTAGTCTCCATATTTAGACCCATTATCATACTCAGTTAAATACTAAATAGAGGTCAGTGATCTGAACAGTATTTTTCTGTGCTTCCACTTTTTCGGATAAGCGACCTTTGTACCTTCAAACACAAAGTATTATATAATAATAATAGGTAATGTAATAATAATACATAATATCAAATGCCATTTGTTTTTTTGCATAACATAACCATAGATATAATACATATTGTTACGTTATATGCAAAACAACGATGACATTTGATGTTTTCTAAGGAAAAAAAGAGACAAACATACAGATATATTATTTCTGATTCTTAGAAGCAATAATAATCTATGGGTTTGTCAATTTCTTTTCCTCTTTAGAAATAAATATATGTCTCTGTTCAACACATTTATACAATGTTGCAAATTTTGTATCAGAATGGTTAATCTTGACTATTACATTCTGTATATATTAATATATATTACATAAATATTCATCAAAGCATAAAAATGAATATACAAGTGAAATTACCCACTACTATATTTTACCTATGATTGAAATATAACCTTAAATATAAGTATATATTCATATATTTATGTATTTAAGCGTCAATAATACAATGTTTGTCCAAATTCCATTTAGGTTACGTAAGACAAATTCTAGAAGACTAGCATATACTTTATAGACCAATGTCGTTGGATTTTTAACTAAATACCGATATGAAAAAATTTACACGTCAACCAGGAATCAAACCTCGGGCCTCTGGATATCTAGTCCAGCGTGCTAACCGCTACACTAAAGACGACTCTGACGTAAGAGCCAACTTTTTCATAACATTCTTATTTTTATTTTGACAGTATTATCTATCGAAATTATTATTCATACACTTATTTGTGTATACTTAAACGTCAACAATACAATGTTTGTCCAAATTCCATTTAGGTTATGTAAGACAAATTCTAGAAGACTAGCGTATACTTTATAGACCAACGTCATTGGATTTTTATAAGTATATATACCACATAATCATTACTTACATACAAAATTAAATTTTTATACAAACTTTACTTTATAATGTAAACCATTTACGTTTAAAAAATATCTTCCTAATAAACAAACTAATTATATTCGTACTAAATTTTTAAAAATCAGTATCTTTCACTTAAATTGAACAGACGAACTGAGGTACAACACTTTCTCTAAACTTTCATTTTATTTGAACAAAAAAATCATTGTATTCATAACACCATAGAAGTTTTATGATTATTATTTAAAAATAAAATTCATACTTGTGATTGTAAAATAAAATCATTAACCACATTATATTTCATATAAAAAATCAATTTTTTTTAGTACTTGAACTATGACCCAAACTATTTGTACAAGTCATTATAATTAGATAAAACTACTAAACGGTATGTGAGTTAATTTTCATAGATCAATTATTATTTTAGACTTCATTGTTCCAAAAAGTTCAAACTACTGCTGTTTGGATCAAAGTTTTTATTTATTTATATATTTATTTACAGATATATACTCAAATACTGAATGCGTTTACAAACAACAAATCTTATTAAAATGGCCAACTATTTACAAGATTTTAAACCAGGTCCATTGGACCGTTATCGTAAACAAGCAACATTTGATTGGAAGAAATTGAAAATATTTATTGAAACGGAAGAAATCATTGAATTTAAGGTAAACATTTAATAAAAATAAATACTTAGCATGGTTACACGTTGAGGCTTGTCACCCGATGCACGGTTCCATGGGAAGCTATTCCGTTATAAAATAATACTGGAAGCCCTTCGATACATGAGAGAAATAATTTAAAAATGGATTATTATAATAGTACACAAAGTTGAATTGACTTACATGCCACTGTATGATTTGAAAGCGCCGATTCATGTTGAAAATCTTGAACAGTACTCGTTTAGATTGTAACGAAGGGAAATATACACTCTTAATTAAAGGAATTCATAAAAGAGGTATAAATAGGCGAATTTAACTGACTTTCTTCTACTCATCGCTACTATTATAACTACTACTTCTTGTTAATAAATGGTTTGAAAAACATTTCTTGATAGACAAAAATTTTAGAATTGATCATTTAACTGTTTAGGCGAAAATATGGCAAACACTTGAAGAAAACAAATTATTCCAACATCAGATAACTGCACCCAGTTTGGATGAACAACGAAAATTAGCTACAAAAAGAATGTTTGCGATGAAGCATTTAGACATACTAAGCGTAGAAAATTTCATTTCAAACCCCCTGAAACCAGCAGCTATAAGTATAGCATTATTCCAATATGATCCATCTGCAGCTATGAAAATATTGTTAAGTTTCGGGTTGTTTCAAAATTCCATACGGTCTATGGGAACTGATCGCCATCTTCATTTTTTGGAAGCTTCGGATGAAGGCAAAATTAATGGATGTTTTGCTTTAACTGAATTTTCGCACGGCACAAATACTAAAGGAATGCGGACAACTGCAACATACAATCCAAGTACTCAAGAGTTTATTTTAAACAGTCCCGATTTTGAAGCAGCGAAATGTTGGGTAGGATCATTAGGTAAATTATATAAATAAATGGTTGTGTCAAATATGATCTGCACGTTGAAATGCTAGTTGAAGTGAATCCCTATCGGAATATATATGTATGTGCGAAGCTCATATAGTGCACCATCTTTGCGAAGATGATTGCAAAAAAACTAAACTTATAGCGTCTTGAACACGAACAGATCATTTGACGACAAATAAATGTTTGCTATTAAAATATATATAATATGTATTGTCAAATAAACGCAGGTAAAACAGCCACACACTCTTCAGTATACGCCAAATTAATTACACCAGATGGTGTAGATCATGGTTTACATGTGTTCGTAGTGCCAATTCGAAGTCAACAAACTTTGTTACCATTCCCTGGTGTAATTGTTGGTGACTTAGGTGGGAAAGTTGGATGTAATGGCATGGATAACGGTTTTGTAATGTTTGATAATTATCGTATACCTCGAGAAAATTTGTTAAATCGGTCGGCAGATGTTACATCTGATGGGAAATATATAAAATCAAAGTCATCAGGAGGTTCTGACACTGCTTTAGGCATATTATCAGGTGGACGAATATCCATAATGTCATTAGCTATTGCATATTTAGAAAAGGCTATTGCTATTGCCATAAGGTATTCTGCAGTTCGGAAACAATTTGGTAATAAAAATGATGAATTTCCGGTTATAGAATATCCTACTCAGCAATGGCGGTTATTTCCGTATTTAGCCGGTTGTTATGTTATTAAAGTGGCAGGAGCTTACTTAAGTTCACTTAATATTCAGTTTTCAATAAATTTAATACTTGGCCAAAAAACTGAAAACATGGATGTTGAAGGAATTGAAATGCACGCCCTTTCATCAGCGGGTAAACCTGTTGCTGGATGGTTTGCACGTGATGCAATACAAGAATGTCGAGAAGCTTGTGGTGGTCATGGATATTTAAAAGGTTCTATACTGTAATTTTTATTAATCTAAATTCATATATTTAATTAATATTTCATCTACAGCGTCACAATTGGGCGATTTACGAAACGATAATGATGCTAATTGCACTTACGAAGGAGAAAATACTGTTCTTGTTCAACAAGCAAGCAATTGGTTACTAAAATTATGGCCGTTGGTTTTAAAAAAGGAAAAAATAAATACTCCACTCAATTCAGTTTATTTTCTAAATAACGCTGAACAATTGTTAGTTTCAAAATTCAAAACTGAATGCGTTGAAGATATTCTTAAACCAGAATGTAAGTATATTTAATTCATTAAAATATGGCCACATAATCTTGTGCATAGCCATTGTGCATAGCATTTAAGTAATTAAATACTAATTCGTGGGTCGGTTGGAAGTTTAATTGTTTATTATTACCTTAATTAACTTAATTTAATGATTTATTAATTTACTGATTTTTTTACCAACATTGAAAATTAATATTCAATTACGTTACTTCCAAAAACCAAATTAGAACCAAGATATTTTTCTATACAGAATTGAACCCTTTAAGTTTAATTAACATTCGAATATAATTATTTATTACAGCTATTTTACAACTATATCAATGGCTAATTTGTTGGTATTTGAAACAAACTTATGAAAAGAGAGAAATTGAATTAAAAAATCAAGATCCATTTGACGCTAAAAACAATTCTCAAGTGTATCTTGGATATCCGTTATCCGTAGTTTATGCACAGGTTAGTCTCTTTTAACATAAGACAAAAATTATAGAACACATTCAATGTTATTTAATGATATTTGGGTTTATGAGTTTTAAATTTGAAGGCATTATTTTCATGGAAATGATTTTTATGGGAGCATTACTGTATTGTACATTACTACATTCTGTAATTACTGGCGTTTAAAAAGCTCCACCGTGATGTTTAAATATTATCTATTTTTCTTGAATATTTCGAGTATAGCCCAAAAATAACATGACCTCACTTAATATTGAATGTCATTTGTCGTAAAGGCCGGAGGAGATACCCATCTACCCTCCATTTAAACCGTAGTTTGTAATAAAAAGTTTAGTATGCTTTTTTAGCAGTCTCAAATTTCTCATATTCCAATTTGCGAGTTAATTATCTTAAATAGTTTTCAACATTAGACATATTCCTTCCACTTCAAATATAAATATTTTAATACTTTCAAATAATTTTTTCAGCATTTTATGTTGGATCATTTTTATAAACAAATTAAAAATTGTGATGATAAAGCAATTCAAGTGGTCTTACTAAAGTTATTCAGCTTGTATGGTCTTTTCTCACTTGAAAAACAAATACCAACATTGTATCAAGGTGGATTCATAAGCGGACCTAATTTCGTCACACATTTTCGTGAAGCTATTCCATTACTTTGTAAACAATTATTACCAGAAGCTGTATCATTGGCAGATACAATTGCACCTCCCGATTTCATATTAAATTCAGTTCTAGGAAATTCTGACGGAGAAGTAAGTTTTTCATTTGCATATAGTTTATGTAGCATATGATAATATTTAATGTTTGTTATTAGGTATATAAAAATTTACAATCGTCGTTGTTCCAAAATCCAGAAACATTTGCAAGAGTCGATTGGTGGCAAGATATTCTTGATTCTAGTACTTACACTTCTGAGATTCAATCGAAATTATAGAAAACTTAATTGGTCCATTTAATTGAGGTATATATAAAATATTCAATCTGTGATCGTTCTATTGGGTACTATTATTAACTAATTTTTTTTTACAATGGTTGATGGTGGTAAACTTAGTAATATATTCGCAATTAAAAGCAATTCAAGTGACTGAACCTAGTGTTCGAACCGATAGTGTTCGAATCATTGTATGTGGTGTATCTACGAAAAAATATAATTATCAAATAATTAATATAATTTAAATGCAATAATAATCATTTATAATATTAATAAGATTATAAATTACTTAAAATTGATTATTTTTTAAATGATTATAAATAATGAAATTTAACCTCGTTAACATACGAATCATTTAGTTTTCTTTTATTTTTTTCTCACTCATTTACTTGTTATACGACTGATTATAGCTCTCATAGATATTCCAAGTACTGACATCTACATTCACTTCTAATTGCGAATAGATAAACTTATGTAATATACAAGATATTTCAAAAGTCGCTTATTTAAGAAACACAATATTTGTAATTATAATAAATGTATCTTAGCACTATTGTTCTCCGCTTCCAGTTTCTCGGACAAGCGACCTTTGGAACACAGAGTATTATATTATAATAATTACTCTAGTAATTGATAAAACATTAGCTGTGCGGTGTCAATTTATTTGTGTGACCTTTGGCTATTTGTTCAGATTTTTATAGATGATTAACGAAAATTACGGGTTGCTAGTTAAAAATAATGATTAAAAGAACATTGAACAAATATTTGTGACCAAATTGGTTGATCCCACAAACGTGTTTTATCCGCTGTTATTTTTATTAAAGTTTATATATGAAATATATTAAAATGTTTTTAAATAATATACTCTCGTTATTATACTTTGATCCTCAACTATATTCGTCCCCACCCTATTTTGTCAATAATTAATCTTACACTAATAATACATTCTCTGTTAAACTCTCAATAGTACTGTGTTGACAAGTATCAGATATGATAGAATGATTACCATCTGTAATATTTAAGCACCATAAGTTTACTTTCAACAATTCTCAGTCGGTTTTAATTTAATTTTGTTTTAAACCATCACTCTACTCCTAAATGTGCGTGCCATAATTTTTAACCAATTAAGGTCAAATGAGAACAGAATAGATAATAAAGTACTCCGCATACAGAGAGCAATCTGGAGACATGCGAGTGCGATATAACGTACAAAATTGATGGGTAGACAGCGCCGCCTCAACTAGTCAAGATACTAAATTTTGCTTCAGTGCGCTTGCATGACTAAAAACTATGTACAGTAGAAATACATGTGCCAGCCACACATACATTAAAGCACATTACACATAAATTCCTTGCAGACGCGGAAGCAAAAGTTTGTACTTTGGCTAGGTGAGAAGCACTTCAATTCTGGCTAGTGGCGTAACATAGGATAATCTGCCCAGTTATATAGAGGTCAGTTGTGCAGTGGCATTAAAAGCCAATTAAATAGGAATTTAACGCACGAAAGCCGGGAATGGCAAAAGGTACATCTTGTAATATAATTGGCCAATTTAATATATAATTTAAATGTTTGTTACGAAAATTATTTTGAATTGAATATTTAACATATGATTATTTATTTACATGAAAAGTATCACCTGTTTCAAAACTTTCAAACAATGTTGTCAACATATACTTAAGAAACTACAAACTAAATTAAAAAATAATCATCGTTTTTGTAGTACAGGGTGCATTATAAAATACTTCAAAATCCTTGCGCAATTCCCCATGTCATGTAAAAATATTCTTGAAAAAATATTATGTTCAAAATCATAGACACTAAACATAGTACATTTATATAGTCTCCATGTTCAAAATACAAAAATAAAGTTCCAAATAAGAATCAAATAATTATTGAATAAATAAAAATTATTTTTGATATTTGATTAAAGTGTACAGTAGCGCCTGCTTATGACATAGATGACGTCAACACTTAGTAAATTGTATATTATTTTATAATATATATTTTGAACATATATTAAAAATATTATGTTCAAAAATCAAGTTCTAAATAAAAATTGAATAATCATTTTATAAACAATCAAAAATTATTTGTGATAATATTTGATTAAACTGTACTGTGGCGCCTGCTTATGACATTGACAATCACATAGATGACGTCAACGCTTAGTAAATTGTATGTTATTTTCACTGTTATTTTAGAAATATGTCGAATACATTTTTTTTTAAATAATAAGTGAAATTATGAATTCACGACGAGCACCATCGGTTTATCATTGGTGTATGGTGCCTCAATGTAGTAATACATCTATAAAAACACCGGAGAAAACATTCATTACGGTTCCAAAAAATATGGAAATGAGACGGTTATGGTTTAATGCTATGAAGCGGGAATATGATATTTCAGATACAAGCATTGTTTTTGTATGTGAAGATCATTTTGATGTAAGAGACATTAAATAAGATATGTTTAACATTTAAATAATCTAACAAAATATTGTTTTATTTTAAAATTAGTTAGAAAATGATATGGAAAATTATATGCGATGGAAAATTATGGGTGGTTTGAAACTTATGAAAAAGACGGCTATTCCGCATAAATTTGGATGCCAAGCAACGTTTAAACGGGGCCAACCGAATGCATCATATTCCAAATCAGCGAAGATATCAGTAATGAGAGAAGCATTTTCGGTAATGATTATGTTTTTAATATATTTATAAGATAAAATCTACTTCCATAAAGGGGAGGTCGAAGCCTGATAAGTAGGCCTTTCCAGGCCTTTTTTAGCGACCCTTGAAGGAGAAGAAATTAGTATGCAGACTAAGAATTTGGTACGTTGTTCGACTGAAGCCGACTTTGATGGGAACTATGTCGTTATTCATCTGAAGTTCGTGAAAAGAAACTGCAGAAAACCTTCACAAGTGTAGCTGGTTACTTTCGTTCTTGTCCATACGCCGACAGTTTAGTCAACCTCCCAATTTTAATTGACAAACTGCCACCGTTGGGAATTGAACTCGCAACCTCCCAGTTTCATGCAGAGCGCTTTGACAGCACGGCCACTTGGAATGGTATGACCTATGAAAGTGAATTTAGATAAAGTTACGATCAGTAAAGAATAAAGATTTGCGACCAGTATAGTATAAAGACAGTTGTAGTTTATCCAAATGAATATTGGAAATTATACTTTGGTGTAAGTCTCCAAAAACGTTCAAACTAAAATATTGAGGCTATATATTCTAAATGTTCATCGATTCTCTCTCTATCCCAATTGACTTTGTAACACGATAAGATTAGAAAAATTTAAATGCTACCACAAATTTATACCAAAGTTTTGTTATGCTATTTTTAAGGCCGTAAAAGAAATGTATTAATCTGACCATTAACAATTTGGAATATTTTAATGTAAATAACAACCAGAACATGAGTCATGACTGTAGATAAATGAGTAGGAAAATATTTCATAAAATGTGGGTATTCATTGAGAGAATATTATTTTGTATGAAGTATATTCAAGTAAAAAAATTTAGCTTACAAACTTAGACTTAGGCTTAATAGGACATTCTGTATGTAACCCTATATAACCAATAGGTAGAACTGTTTTGAAAATATTTGCATAGTAAATTTTGAACATATTTTTCAAACAATGAATAAACTACCAAAAATACCCGAGAATTATTTCGATAAAGTTTTAATGACCTTAAAATTGCTTGGTATTAATCTTAACTATGATTTTGAAAATAAATGTCTGGAAATTTTATACAGTTTATATTCAATTTATATGTTTGGAATTTGGATAATCGGATTTTTTATTATTGAAGCGGCTTATTTGTTAGAAGTGTTAGATGATATTAATGAAATTAGTTTTACACTTTGTTTTCTTATAGCACATTTTTTGGGTAAGTATATTTATTTCAAATTACTGAAATCACTTTTTTAACACCATTTTAAATGTTGTATATAATATAATTAGTTATAAATACATTTTTCAGGGATGGTTAAACTGGTTATGATTATATACAAAAGAAAAAATATTATCAAACTTTTACAGGTTTTACAATCCGGTAGTTTTACTCCCAACCTTGAACGTGGAGGAATTCAAGAATATATTATTGTTTCTGATACCATCAAATTAGTTAATCGTATGGTAAGCTTTAAGGAATCGAAGTAATTACGAAATTGTTCCAATAAAATAAATATGAAAGAAAAAAAAAACAGACTTAAATTTCAGTTTTAGTTTAATCCAGGGACTACAAACTAATTTGACTGTGATTATGATATATTGTAGTTTATATTATCCTGAATATTGAAGTTTTAATGATTTCGAAGCTATTGAATTAATAATGTTTTTGGAATTGAAGAGCGCGAATAGCTGAAAAAGCTTTTAGAAAATTAGTATGTAGCAATATATACCTCAGTCAAATTCTCGGTCATGTGTCGGTATCAAAAAAATTAATTTAAGAGCTCCGTGATAATTGAAACTTTTGATCATGATGATATATTCAGGATCACGACATCCGCAATTTTGATAGAACAAAGATTGTAATTAGAACAACTAAGTTCTTAGTAAAAATAAGTCAGCTAGTCTAAAAAAAATTACTTCTGAGCATCTAAGTTTAGCGTGTTTCTCTCAGAACTCTCTCTCTCCTTACTAATTTGTCAGTGGTGTTGTCAAATTGGCGGATTTTGCTCAATTTAATAAACAATTTGTATTCTGATTCATTATATTCAACATGATAAAAAAATTGGAAGCACTTACTAAGTCAAGTGTCCTAGCAAAAAACTACGTTAGATACAGTAGTAACTTAGTGTAATAGAATTTTCTATCTAAGCTGAAGGTTGAAAATTTTTTAAACATAGACTATAATTTAATTTGAATACTGGGTATTTGATTTTTAGTTAGTTGGATTTTTTTCTTTGGTCACGATGGTTGTAACCAGCAAATGTACATCGGCTGCATTTGCAAGTACAAAAAGTATAGAATTATTTATGGAATCAACAAATCTAACCATATTTGAAACACATAAAATATTACCATATAAAAGTTGGGCACCATGTAATAAAACAATATCACCATGCTTTGAGTATACATTCATAATACAAGCAATAGGATTATACTTGTATGGGTATTATATTGCTTTGGTCGATATTATTATTATTGGAGTGTTGGTACATTTAAGAGCACAATTACTTATTTTAAATCACTCTTTAACAACTGTTCTAGAACGAACACAAATGTCAATTGTAAGTCAAGGGGAGGTCGAAGCCTGACAAGTAGGCTTTTCTAGGCCTTTTTTATCTACCTCTATGAAACCCATCGCTTTGTTCGTTACCGAACTTACCTCAAACTCTCCCATTGCTGTAAGGTCATTCTGCCAGAAGGTGGAGTCCGGTTGTTGCCAATAAGCCAGGTTGACTTTGCGGCATTGTTCCAATTCCTGTCCATAGATTTATCCACTCGTTCGTTGAGGGCAGAGGTGGTCTGTCTCCTGGTTATTCCTAGATATGGTTTCGGTAACAGGCATGGGAGTGTGGCTCTTTTAAGGCCGAATTCGCCGACCGTTTCCTTGCCCTCAACTCCGCAGTGTCCTGGCGTCCACATCAAGGCAAACTCTTTCGTCTATGTCAGGCTCTCCAGTGATTCTGCGCATTCAAGAATCAGAGGAGGAGATGTTATTTTAGCAGAGCAGTGCTAGTTTAGATTCTAGAGATTACACTATTGAGATATCTGGCATGGGCGGGGCTTAATATTTCGACCAACTTGTAATAGTTTCTAAGTTGTTCACTAGAGTGCGAATACGAAATTGTAGGCTAAAAGGTATATAGCTCTATAGCTCTATCTATTAGCTCTAGTTTCTAATTTATCCACAAGATACCATATCCAAGTGCTTGAGTTTCCAATATTCTAGAAAAATCTGTTTATTTCGTATCTTGTGAGAACATAAGGTGTAATATAATCATTCGATTACAACGTTTGCTATAACGCTGAATTGTACAAATTACGCAAAAGATAATGGCGCTAGACTAATTACAGTGCTCGTTGCTATAAGTTCACTTGTTAATATCTTATTCTGTATTAAGTCAGTTCAGTCAAAGTACAAAATACAGTATTTTTAATTTATTTATTATAGATATTTTTAATACAATGTACTGCATATTGTACTATGCAAGACTTGTATTGACAGTGATTATCCACCCTTAAATATTAACATCTTATATACCGTGCATGTTCAAAATCTCAAGTTTGTCGTATTTCGAATTCTTAAGAAAACGAGTTTACTACCCTGAATCGTACGTCCTTAATAGTATCAATTGATACAAGCAAATATTTTTATAAAACAGTAGTTTATCATTATCACATAACTTAAACCATGTTTAAATTTAAACCATGTTTAAATTTATACAAGAAAATCTTTTAGAAAAAACATGAATACTCAAAGAATACAGGATTATCTTCAGATATTTTTAAAAAAACTCTCAATAATAAATTATCAGAATGTATTGACCATCATCAACTAATTATCGATTTAACTGATGAAATGGAAGATGAATTTAATATTTTGATTTTATTTCAATTTTTTGGCAGTTTACTACTTGTTTGTTTGTCTATGTTTCAACTATCAATTGTAAGTATGAACTATTTATTATAATACCGACACTATTTATTTAATTCTCGTAATAGAAAAAAAAATTAAAGAGTTAACATCATAAGCATAGGGATGAATTTTTTAAAATTTTTCACTGATCTTTTCATCCTCTTCAGTTTTCAAACCGGACTTTTAATAAAACGACCACTTATATGAAAATATAAGACCTTTGGAGAATAAGCTCGATTTACTTACTATCACTTATTTAGTTAGTAACTATTTACCTGTGTAAATGTCATATGAAAGCTATTCAAAGAATATAAAGCTATACGCATATCTTGACCCATGTACTCGTTTGCTTCACTCCACTTTCGGTTCGACACTAGTGGCGACGTAGTGTGTAAGGTGGCATTTACAAATAGACTAGTCGGCATCAGTTATATACAGCAAAGCATGTAATTTTATAAAATGATCTCTATTCATTGCATTTAACATCAGTTTAATTCATTCATTTGCCAAAATCAAAAACATTTCAAATATTTTCGGAATAAGTAATTACCAAATTCTTTGCTTTAAGTTTCAATTAGTTCGGGTACGAAATTAAACCATTCACAGACATTCAGCTAATAAAGTAATTAATTAATCGAATACCAGAAGAAAAACTGACATCGAAATTTACCTTTAGTAGATAAATTTCTTCCTTTTTAATTTTGGTTTTCACATTTACATGATTGGAGACCATAAAACGGAGGTAGTATTAGTCCCAGACATAATCCAGCACTGTCTATACAGACAAATCCGTCATTCATTTAAAAAAAATCCTATCGTCAAATGTTATTCATTTTCATATCTATAGCACGTACGGCCAAGTTTAAGGGGAGTGTGGCCATGCGTACTTACAGTGATTACTACAGGAAATAAGAGTCCAAAAATGACCCCCTTGTACCTTTTGAACTAGAGGTACAGTGCTGAGTTTTCAATTTTTTATACTTATATATTGGCAAAATTTTAGAATCCAATTAATGGCCCTGTGTTTCCAAGTGTTTTTCTATTCCTAATGTGGGTATTGTATCAGCTATTCATATATTGTTATTTCGGCCAAGAAATTTCAACCGAAAGTGAATTAATTGCACAAGCCGCCTATAATTGTAACTGGATTGGTACTGAGCTTAAAGTACAAACAAGTTTAATGTTATTAATAAATCGTTCACAACGTCCACTCTCTTTAACAGCTGGAAAATTTTCTAAACTATCGTTAGAAACGTATGCCAGTGTAAGTATTAAATTTCAAAATATCTTCTTGAATGGTTTGGGTTATGCATTTAAAATTACTAACTTTAGATTTTACGTGGAGGTGGATCTTACTATGCTGTTTTACGCAGAATGAATGAATAAAATGAATTGATTTTTGAAAGGCATTCAACATGAAATAATTTGTTTTTCAACATAATCATAACTGGATAAAATTTTCAATCACATTTATATAGAAATATTTCAAAGCACTCACAAAATTACCCTAGGCATGTAACAGAGGCTACGCATTGTACCACACAGCATCCAGTTGTCAAAACTCTTGATGCATGCATTATCAATATGTATTACCTTAGTTTCGTAGTTACTAATTGGGAAAATTCGAATAAACACAATTCATAGTTTAAATCTGAGTTTATATTTTATTTAATTTTAAATATCTCAGGTTTTAGATTATGAATATTATATAGAGTTATCCCATATACTATAACGTTACAATTGGTAGCAGAGCGTATTTCAGCAATATTTGGTGAATACCCATCCGTCGCTCGATGAATATCAAGTAGTACGGATAAGTTTTTTGCTGATTCCCGAACGTCAGTGCTCACTTTTTACCGAGAAGTCTCTAATATGTATTCATACATTTACCCTCTCTTTAAGTAATATTGATTATTATCAGTGTAAAATCAGTTCTTCTATATGGATGTCAAACATGAAAGGTGTTCCAAACAATAAACAGACAACTGCAAACGTCAATCGTTGTCTAAGGCATATCCTTTACATACACTGGCCGGCCCAACACGATTTCCAATGAAAACTTGTGGAACTCATACCATCAAACGCCAGTGAACATAACTATCAAACAAAAATATGCTTGGATCGGGCGCATCCTCAGAAGGCAAAAGAAGTTCTAGAATGCAACCCCCAAGGAAAAGAAAGATAGGCCGACTTATTTTATAGAGGATAAAGTTATTCTGATTAATAAAAAATATAATCCATTTATTATTATTTTTTTTGCATTAAGGTTGACCGGATAGTACAGTACATTTCATAATAAACAGAAACACTCTTTTTAACAAAAATTAAAAATTTTTATCTGTAAATTATTTAAATTTAGATAGCATCTAACATCACTAGTAATCAGATTTATGTAATTATTTAATTACTAAAAATAATAAATAATCGTCTTTTGACGATTTGATGCAAATTTTCGTGAATTTTTTATCTTTTTAAATAAGATATTTAAAAAACTCTTCGTCAGACTATTATTTTTTAATTTTAACGTAATGTCCGAGATTTAATTTATAAAAGTAGAAGTTTTTTACTTTTTAATCTATTATTCAACATTTGCTATTCACAACATGTTAAAATTCCAATTTTTAATAATTAATTACTTAATAATATATCAAAAATTCAGATTTTTATGTATGCATTGCCGATTTTACCTATACATGTGTCCGATCAACCTAAACATAAATAACTCTACCATTGAGTTGAGACAACGCTATAGTATATGAATCAAACATTTCTAAACTATAGAATAGTTAGTTCGTGTATATGGAGGTCAGTTGTGTAATATCATTTAAGATTTGTGTTAATAAAAACTACAAGTTCTTCACACTACACAGAAACTGTCAAATGTTGAAAATATGATAAACAATTATTAAAAAATCATGATAAACAAGTATTAAAGTGTTTTCTAACCTAACTGCTCGTAATTTATTTAATTTAATGGCCCATTAGTCTATAAATAATGTATTTAATGAATGTGTAAACATCGTTTTACTTACATCGAAATGATCCTCACAAAAATGCATATGTGTTTTAGTTGAAAAATGATTAGGATTCATTTCTGCCAAATGTAACCATTTGTTTCGAATTTCTTCTTTTAGAGGTACAGAAACAAACACTTTGTTAGGAGTTTTCACAGATGTATTTTTACATTTAGGCACCCAGCACATACGATAATATTTCGAAACACTCATTTTATTCACTTTTCAATGAAAGAATAAATTAACACGATAAATTCAAAATCAATGTAGACTATAAGAAAAAATGAAAATTTACATGTTAGTCTATATAGTATTGGTATTATAGCTATATGACGCCATTATATCTAGAGCACGGAAATGCGCAAGGCCGAGTTTAAGGTCATACGTTTCTTAGTACAAATTCCAGCGCCAAATTATTATATATTTGAATTAAGAATTGTCTTTGTGAGATTTTTTTCTAGATTTAGGGAATATTTGAAAGTTTATATGTAAAACAATTATTAATTGTTTGTATTATTATTTATTTCAAACGAAACCATTTTGTCAATAATTGGAAATTGTGCATTTTTTTAAATAAATATAATAATTGAAATAATTTAACACAAAATGAAATTTTTCGTTTTTGATTAAAAGCAGATAAAAAAGAAAGCGATAAAAACACGTCACATCAAAAACGAATTAAAAAAATTTTGAATCTGTAGTATCAAATCGACATACTTAATGCTGCCTTTTCACGTAACCTCCGCGGCTTAAACATAAGTTAAAACAAGCTGAATTCATGTAGTTTTTATACCAGGGTATATTAAGTTTAGTCCCGACTTGCAGAAAATGACCTAGGTAATTAGTCCATTTCCACAAACTTGTACGTCCAAAACTCCCTATCGTTGAAACCGTAAGAGATAGGATAAAAATTTAAAAACAAAAAATATCCCTTTTTTAAATAAACAACTTTTGTTTGAAACTTTTTTCCATAAATTCAGTAGTGTACCAGGTATTTAAGCAATTAACTCAGTTAGTTGTTATTTTCACTTGTTTTTATTTTCAAAAAAGTTTCATGTTATTTCATTTAAGGCGAGTTTCACAAACCTTTGTTAGACACTAGGCCTGAAGTTAAAATTTTTCTGTATTAATTAGTTACCGCTTGATAAGAACAAATATTTCCCATGATAAGAGGCAGAGGTGACAATAAACCTATGAACCTGATAGTGTGCATAATAGAACCTAATCAATTATGTATGGATAATAGATTGACTTGATAATATTTATGTTTGTTTCAAAAATAAACAATTGTAGAATATATTGTATATGCTCCGCCCTGTAAACGTCTGCCAAGTATAATAATAAGCGTTTTTAGGGTTCCGTAGAAAAAACGTCCTTATAATTTTAACATTTACAATATATTTAAACATCAATTTGCAATTAAAAGAAATGTGGCTGTGAGGAGGTTCCAATCAATAATCATCGTATGTTGGGTCTACGAAAAAATATAATTATGAAATAATTAATATATTTTATACAATTCGGACGAAACGACTCAATTTATGAAAAAAAGTTTCAAACAAAAGTTGTTTATTTTTAAAAAAGGAACATTTTTTGCCTAAAAAACTTTTTCTTTCTGTTACGGTTTTAAAGATGGATGTTTGCCCTACTTTGCAAAGGAATGCGCGGTCCGATTTTATCCATTCACGAATAGGATTTCACTTTTCAGCTCTGGAACACATACAAAAATAGCAGTTCGTTATTTCTTTTAGTTTATGAGTTATTATATCGACGGACGGCATGGCCTATATATATATATATTTAAAATCGATAATGTGACGATTGATTCATGAGACGATTGCAAAAATTTGTAAAACGAATCGAAATCTCCATGTAAACTGTCTTTATTTTTGGAATCTTTGTAAAACTAAAAAAAGGTACATCTAAAGAAGAGCTGTAAAACAACTAAATATTAAAATTATAAACTGTATTGGTCCAGTGACGAAGACATAGAATGAAGGACAGATTGTGAATGATAAAATATGAAGTAATAGGATCAATAAAATTTTGAGAGTATTTGAAGTGGAATTGACTGTAATTCTTTTTTTAAATTAATATCGATATGAACAAATTAACCGTTCCACCAGGTATCGAACCCTGGACCTCTGGATTTCATGCTCAGTGTGCTATCCGTTACACCACGAATGATGTAGCTAGATGAGTCAATTTTTTTCATATCTTTGATAGTATTACTTTGAAGTCAACATTAACTTATTATTATTCCCACATATTATTATTTACGTATACTTAAATGCATCCATAATTATAAGCAAATAAAAGTGAATGAACTACCTATCCGCCAAGAAATCTATGTTAAGACTCGATGTGTTGTGTATAAAATAAAATTATGAGACAAAATATATATCAGGGATATCTGTCTTTTTTAACTGAGTGCGCATATTCATGAATAATCTGTATCATAATCAGATTATTTTACATGTGTTTATTTGCAATAATCATAATTAATAAGTTCGTTTATTTAACGCTAATCAAAATGAGAAGTTGTTGTGTTTGCGGTTTTAGTTCAGAAATCGCTAATCAACCCAATATTGTATCATTTCATCAGTCAGTAGATATTTATTATATATAGATTATGGAGTGTAGAAATAAAAGATAATTATCTGATATATGATTTTAGTTGTAAAAGTGTTAAAAAGTAGTTCCATAAGTGCCCAGAATGGCGCTAATAGGCAATAAGGACTAGATTTATAGATGTTAGAATATAACTAGAAAATATAGATACGATTTTACATAACAGTATACGCGAAACTTGCTAACCGCTACGCCTCTGGTGGTCGTATGATGTAACTAACACAAAACCAAAACAAGGATAAAAATTAACATAGCATATATGTAAATTTTATTCTGTAAGCGGGGTTTTTCCAATTTTTTTGTGTTCATCCAATAAAAGAAGAAATCCAGAAATTTCGTTTCATTATTTTCCAAAGCGAGGTAATGAAAAAAATTATAGTTTATTATAGTAACGCCATCTTAATCCTAATTACTTTCACGGACATTTCCTAGAGTATTTTCCTTTATTTCAACACTCAATAATATCGACTTCAAAATAATGAAATTTATAACTCACTAATTTATACACATAGATTTCCAATAAATGATCGATTAAAACAACTTTGGTTGGATGCAATTGGGAGACAAAATTTTCTACCAGCTAAAACATCGGTTGTCTGCAGTCTTCATTTTACTGAAAACTGCTTGTATTATGCAGATGGCAGCAAAATGAAACGAAGGCGATTATTTCCTAATTCAATTCCAAGCATTTTTCGATTAAACACAATCAGTTCAACAAGAGAAAAATCATATAATGATAATTGTTATCCATCAAGAAGGAATACCTGTTCGAATGATGCCTTGAGCAATAATCATTTTCATTCGCAATATTTTCTTGAGGTAAAACTTTAAACATTTTATATTTTCCGGAGTTTTATATTTTCAATAATTTTTCCGGAGTTTTTACCGTTGTATTTTTACATAAAGGCACTGCACTGCAAGTTTTATAAGATAATGCTGACATATTGTTTTTTTGAAGAAACTAAATGAAAATTAAAATTTCATAACATAGAAAAAAATTATTAGATACAGTTTTTTATATTTATTATATCTAAATGTTTTGTGTGCACTTTCAATTTTTAAGCGCGCAATTTTAAATTTAAAACCATCGGTTCATTTCCAAAATTTCTATATAAAGGCGATTATTTCCTAATTCAATTCCAAGCATTTTTCGATTAAACACAATCAGTTCAACAAGAGAAAAATCATATAATGATAATTGTTATCCATCAAGAAGGAATACCTGTTCGAATGATGCCTTGAGCAATAATCATTTTCATTCGCAATATTTTCTTGAGGTAAAACTTTAAACATTTTATATTTTCCGGAGTTTTATATTTTCAATAATTTTTCCGGAGTTTTTACCGTTGTATTTTTACATAAAGGCACTGCACTGCAAGTTTTATAAGATAATGCTGACATATTGTTTTTTTGAAGAAACTAAATGAAAATTAAAATTTCATAACATAGAAAAAAATTATTAGATACAGTTTTTTATATTTATTATATCTAAATGTTTTGTGTGCACTTTCAATTTTTAAGCGCGCAATTTTAAATTTAAAACCATCGGTTCATTTCCAAAATTTCATTGTAAAACATCGCTTTATAGCTTGTTCAACATTTTGTAGGTGTCCATAGCACCAGAATTCTTACTAGGTGGCTTAAAAAAATAGGAAAACATATTTGCTCAGTAATAATGAGTCTTATTGAGCCAGCCAAATAGAACTTTTACCTCTTAAACAATTGAAGTGCAGATTTTCCTACGGAGTTATTTTCGTTTTGGCACCATGAAAACAGTAAAAAGTCCATAACTAAATCGCGCTTGCAAAAAAAACTATTGAAGTTCAAAAGTTGCGAAAATCAGTTTTTCTCAAGTATGTCATAAACTGTTGGGTTTACGTGAACAAAGGTCAGTATTCAATTTAACCCTTACAGCGCTTTTCTGGGTTCACTCCTTGTGTCACATAGTCCATGGCTGTGTATCTAAATGGAAACCAACCATAATATATCGTATAGCTTATATACTTTGTATACATACAATTAGTTTAGTTAGACATAACGTTTCATTTTTCGTGACACTGACAAGTGCTCAAGTTCTCATTTGATTTTAATAATAATAAAAGAACAATTTTGATAATAAATTATATTTTGAAGTGAAACAACTTCTATTATTAAAGACGATATTTACCATCAATTTTTCGTGTATTTTTAATCTTATTAATACTTCTATAAATTAATTCGTGTATACTTGTGTTTAAAAAAATAGTATAACATTTAACATAGTGTTAGTGTGTTTATTTTCATCTTTTTTTTACCCTGTATTTATAACGCGAAACTTCTTTTTAAGTATTTTAGTCAGTGTAAAAATTATTTGGCTTTTTGGGCTAGTTAAAAATGCCAAAAACAGTAAGTGAACGTGTAAGAGCATTTCGTGAAAGACAACGTGCAGGAAAACCATCGAAACGCGCGCCTAAAACTACAGCCCAGCGTACGAAAGAATATAGAGAAAGAAAGAAGGCGTTGAGAAATGCATCTGCCGTTCTTGTACCGGTACCAATTGTTGTATTTAATAAACTCGTATTTATATATAATTTATATTTAATTTGAGTTATATTAAATATAAGATTATTAAATACTAATAAATTTATAAATTAAATTTCAAAAACCCTAGAGTTCTCTTTGATTATTTTAATAATCTTTATATAGGTGGCGTACGCATAAGCAACGTTACGCGCCATGAGTAACGTTATACGCATTCTTTGTTCTGTTAAAATAGGTAATGTTTGTTCTTTGTTTTTAAAAGTTAATTCTGAAAATTTACTATTAAATCACACTAATTAAATCATAACGTTACTTATGCACCACCCTATATAAATTTATAATTGTAACAAAAAATATGTATAATGTATTCTCAGAGTAGTTTAATTATTCGTTTTAAATTCTACAAATTCCCCATTTCTTTAACTCAAATTTTACTTTTAACGTGTGTGGTGACCACGCACACTCTTTTTTAAAAAAGGAAAATTTTTCTATTTAAACTTTTCATTTATCTATTATTGTCCTACTTAAAGGTACAGATTCCCTTCCCCGGGATTCGCCCATTTATAAACTTGAAGTCACTTCGAAACTCTGAGTAAAGTACACACAAAATTTCATCTCAGTGTCTGTTTTCGTTTTTAAGTTAAGAAATGGACTGATTTGGCCATTTTATGAACATCTATATCAAAAAAAAATTTTCTCCGGTAAATATTTTCAATTGTACAAACTTGGGACTAACCTTTTAATACTGTTGTGTCTTGGTCTCTTTATGAAGTCTGTCTTTTCACGAAGATTCTGGGCAGTTCCTAAAACGTCGACGTAGTGTGTAGCCATGGAAATTTACCTCTAGTGACTTCACATCACTCCAGTGGTCGTACCCCGAGTTGGTCTGATTTGTGTGTTTTTTAGACGACGGACAATAACGACGATGTATACATGCACGAGTAAGATGCAACTATATATAAATGATTGTAGTTAGAGAGTGATAAGTATAATAGTTATATGTTATAAATACTGATTTTAATACAGTTTAAGTGTGACAAAGTAAACCATATCATAGTACACTACATAGTTACACTGTTTCCAGATTGGGTGTATTTTAAAATACAAGCTGTATATATTTTATAACAGTGTTTATAGTATTACATATGTGAATTTATCGTAACATAATAACATTTTATTATTTTACAAGCTTTTATTTAGATTCACCTGTCCCGTTGTCTGTACTGGAATCTTGAAAGTTAAATTTGACCCACTTCCTCTTATCCTACGGAGTTTAATTGTTACATGTTGGTTCAGTTCCGATGACAATGCATTTTTATGGTAAGCATGACTGAATCGAAAAGTGGAAAGGGGGATTTAGAGGCAGGGGGAAACACAAAATTTGGTATATCTCTCTTAATATTGAAAAAATCGAAAAACACATAAGAAGTAAAGTTGTAGAAAATTAGCTTTACTATAATTAAGTTTAAATAAAAGCTTATTTTAAAAATGTTTTTTTTAAATTTATCTTGTTACACATTGTTTTTTGTATTTTTATACGAAAAGTTCAAATATTTGTTTAATTTAATAATATTGTTGTTATATTTAGATTCGTGCTTTTATGTTAATTATACGTTATGAGTAGTGCAAAAAAATGAACAAAATGGGGTATAAATGCTATTTATGCAAATGCGTTACTGACATGGAGAAAAAAATCTCATTGCACAGGTAAGGATAATATATTTTTATCATATAACATACTCAATTTAAAAAAAGTTTCGCTTTATAAATTCTCCGAATTCGGTTTTTAGTTTACTGTGTGTAACAAAATAATGATGCGGCACGGATGCGTTTAACTCTTTTTATATATTAGTATAGATAAACACGTTTTCAGGGGTATAGCTATTATTTTTGGGGATAAAAAAAATTATTAATTTTTAAAGTTAATGATATTCGTATCAAAATGTCGTTAAAAAGAATAAAATTCGTAGTATTTTAAGTTGAACACTCGGTATACACAATAAATTATAAAAGAAAAATAAGTCAATAACCGACAAACATTAGCGTAAATAAAATACATACATGTAATACCAAAGAATTCATATATACAATGTATTTTTTGATAATACTCTTATATGGACAGTTGGTATAGGAAAGAATGTCATAACATTACGTTGCCGACTATATTTATTCTCTCTCTTCTCCGAGACACATTGTCTGGCAATTAACATATATGTAATACTCCTATATGGACAGTTGGTATAGGAAAGAATGTTCCAACATTCGGTGACGACTATATTTATTCTGTAAACCCTCCGAGACACATTGTTCATGCTGCGCATGCCTGGCAAATCTCTAAAATGCGCAGAACAGAATTAGTCGTTCGGAGGATTGAGAGCATAAGACACTATCTGTCTCACTTTGTCGGAACAGCTTCCACTTACAGGGAGGGACTGTCCATATAGGAGTATTACATATATGTATGCATATGTGTAAAATAACAGTAGTGGAGATATTAACTGGAGAATAACTTTTTGGTTATAAATCTGTTTACTATATTATTTCTTCTTATAATTATAAAAAAATTCTCAGTTCCTTAAATTTTGTGTTTGAATTTTCTAATATATATTTTTTAATAACAATACATTAAGAAATGGTCAACTCGTGCTATTTATGTAGTAGAAAAGCATCTAAAGCTAATAATATTTCATTGCATAGGTAAGTATAAATAATTTTCAATTTTTTAAGGTAATAATTTTTTTTTTACATTGAGAATATTTAAATTTTTATAAGTTTAGATTTCCAAAAAATGTGGACATACGTACAAAGTGGTTAAATGCTTGTGGATTAACTGCAAATGATAATGTATCGAGAACTTGTTTATGTTCTAGACATTTCAGAACGGAATATAAGTGTCAATCAAATATTTTTGGAAGTGTTAAACATTCTATAAAACGTAATGCAGTTCCTACACTCTTTCTTACGAATCCGTTAAATATTGGGAAGAGTAATGAATCACCGTCGAAAACACCACTGATGGAACTATTTAATGAGAATGGAGTCGCCAATCAATCTTCGTCATTTTTTTCGATAATCACCGACATCAATTATGTAAGTGGATTATTGAAGTATATTTAAACACTCGATGTTTTTTATGAAACGAAAAAATTATCCGTCAAAGATAATTATATTCGACAAAAGTATAATAAACTTATATTATTTTATAATCAATAATAACTTACGAAACTGCCTTTTTATTTGTAAAATAGAATTTGTATTTATCAATATTAATTGTGTATTTCTTATAATTTACTTACATTCATTCAAGTATTTAAAATTTTATTGATCTAAATTTTTTTTCGTAGAATGCTTTATTTTTGAGTAAAAAATTGCTGAAGTTCAAATACTGATTATTTTTTTGACCCAATTTTACTGAATATGGTTAACTTTTTCGAAAAAATCACAAAAGACAAAATATTTCAATTTTTCTAAATCAAATTTCAAAATCCCTATTACGAATTTCAACCACTGACCTCTATGTAACAGAAAACTCTCTAAAGTTTAAAATAAATAATAAAAGGTTAATATAGTAGTATATTATTATATAGTTGGTATTACTTGAATGCATATGTTCACTCCCTCTTACGACATTATTCACTCTTTTTAACGAAAATAACGAGAGTACGTTATATTGATACAGAAAATAATTTTTTATAGAATATCCTATTTATCACAGAGTATAACCCTACTATCTGTGCTTTTTCTACCGGTGTGTTTTGTTTATATTGCGATTAACAGTCTACAATCTTTGAATGTTGGCTAGCAATTTCGAATTAAACTACTTCTAAATAAAATTGTAATAATTTAAGCCATACAAATGGGAACCTTGCACGATTTACCTAAAATTTTGTATTATAAGTATTGACCTTGAATGACGTCATAACATCGGTTTATCTGCTGCATCTAAAGAATATTTAATGATCTATGTCTAGTGACAAGATCACGTTTGTATATATACTAAAATGTCTCCATAAAAAATTGTAAAAATACTACTTTCAATGCTCCAAATAAAACTTTTATATATGTTCCAACTGACCTTAATATCCGGAAAAAATGGTATAAAATTGCAAATTATACAGCAAATAAGTTACGTGAACCGCCCTACTGTTGTGAAGATCATTTTGACGTTAGCCAATTGACTCCACGTAAAATTTTTAGCGCCTCTTGAATCGATGGGGTTTCCTTCCAGTTTCATATTAGATTACCTAAATGAAGCTGTATTCCATAGTTTGGCCATTATCATGTTTTTTATTACGGGGTTATTATCAAGCTCCAAAACTAAGCAATGTTATGACGTCATATTATTAGTTATTTTCAAAATAACAGTTTATTTTAAACTAAATATTGATTACGAATTTAATTCCATGGATTATGCAAGTTTCCCAAAGATTGATAGAAATGATAAACTAATGTTTCTTTTATTTAATAGCAAAAGTATTGCCAAGCTCAAAAAGAACTACTTTTATACTATAAAAAATGGTTGGTAGTCAGGTATTTATTATCTGAACATGGTTAACTGTAAAAGGAAATCTTTGAGTTTAGATCAAAAAGTTGCTTTAATTCGTGCAATCGAAAATGGAGAAAATAAAAGAGATGTCGGATTACATTATGGACTGAGTCCTTCCACAGTTTATACTATTTGGAAGTGTAAAGATAAAGTGTTGCAAGCAAAAGCAGAGGGGAGCACTTGTAAGAAAATTAGAAAGCCAAAATTTGAAGATCTGGATCAACTCATGCTGCAATGGTATCAGGAGCAACGTATAAATAGTGTACCAGTCACTGGGCCTATTCTTAAGTGTAAAGCTGAGAAAATTGCCGAGCATCTAGGTATAATGGGCTTCAAGGCTTCTGAAGGATGGCTAGGAAAGTTTAAACATCGTCATAACATCACTAATGATCAAATGAGAGGGCATGATCCTTGTAATATCAATATAAATAAGATTTTTGTTAAGGGATGGCTTCAAAAGGTGTGCATAAATTGAAGGGGAGATTTATCTCACAGATATTTTGTTTAAATATTCTTTTAAGATAGTTTGGTGCTCGTAATCCGAGGTCAAACGGATATTTTTTTTTTTTACAAATTACACAAAAATTTTTACAATAAAGATAAAGAATTATATTTTCTTGATTAAAATTAATATGTATTATAATTTATCAAACGACTAGTACAACCATTTTAAGGGGTATTCTTTTTAAAAAAGTTAATGGGCGGTTAATTGACTTAACTGTCGGCGTATGGACAAGAACGAAAGTAACCGGCTATGTTTGTGAAGGTTTTCTAAAGTTTCCTTTCACAAACTCCAGATGAATATCGGTATAGTTGCTATCAAAATTCGGCTGCAGTCGCACAACCTACCAATTCCTAGTCTACATACAAATTTCTTATCCTTTAGGGGTCAGTAAAAAAGATCTAGAAAGATCTACTTACTAGGCTTCGTCCTTCTCTCCGCTATTACTACTACAAAAGGTTAATTTTCTTATAAAAATAGAATAAATATTGTTTGATGTATTATTCCACGAAGTTTTATATATTAAAATCGATTAAATTTATAAATTTTAATAACAATTTCATACTTAATGTAATTAAAATTCTAATTTGATTTAAACTTTGTTACAGATTGATTCAAATACGGTCACAGAAAGAATTGAAATCAAAGAAGAACCAAGTATTCATATAAAAGAAGAGCCAATGGTTGCGATAAAAGAAGAACCATATTTTCTGAATTATGAAACTAACAGTACTACACAAATTATTCAATCGCCAGACCCTTTAAGTAATTCGGTAGCACAAAGTAATGGAGAGCACCAAGATTTAAATAGTGAATGTATACAATTTGGTAATTACGTTATAGGAGAGTTACAGAAATTAAGTGATCATAATAGTTTAACGGTTGCTAAACAATGTATTCAGTCTGTAATTTTATCTGCTCAAAATGGACTTTACAAAAATGGTGTAGTTCCTTCAATATTAACTGGGCCAACAACTAGCGCTGTTAAAACGGAACCCAACAATTGAACCTGTTTTAAGAAATAAAGTTTTTCTAATTTATGTGATAATAGACTTAATAAAAAATTAGCTGTAAAATAAATTTATTTAAATGAATTGATTTTGATTTAACTTGATTTTAAGAATAAAGTATAAACTTTTACAACTTGTATCATAATTATTTTCACCTGAATTTTGAAACCTACTTAATTTTTAACTTTAAATATTTTATTTAAGCAGGGGTTTCCAAACTATACCCGCGGGTTTCATAACGCCCGGCGACTTATTTTCGACAATTACCAAGTTTGTATTTTTTTCACGAAAAAACAGTTTTGAGCCCGCAGCATGATGTGAAAACATATCCCACTAGCTGGAAAAGCCGGCGTTGCCTGGGTTTCCAAAATTACTATAGGAAATTTATGTCAAATAATTAATTACCTATGTTTTCTAAATTATGACATTTTACAACGTCAATTTTTTTATATCATAAATTTATTGACAAATAATTTATTTCCAAAATTTTGTTAATGAAGATATTTCTATAGAAACTATAACAATATTAAATATCTAGCCGTTAAAAAACGCATTCTAATCTGAAATTTTATTTCACTCATATAAAATCATACTTGCATAGCCTCGCTATAGATGTTTTCACATTTAAAAAAAAGTAGTCTAGTTGCCTACCTATAACCGATGAATAAAATTTTATGACCGCTTAGTAAAAAATATAATGTATACTGCTGCAGTATAATGCTCGAAAATTACCCGACAGATGATGAAGATTAATTACCCCATGTTGTCAATCAATCAATTGTATTGTTTTGGCACGAAACTTAAAATAAGTTCATTTAAAATTTATAAATCATTAATAATTAACGTTAGAAATTGTTTTATCAAAGAATAATCATCGCTATTTAATTGACAAACTGTATGTGACAGTTGTTAATACACTGATATTAGACGTCATAGTGTCATACCAACATTTATTTTAAAATAATCGGTTTAATATCTGTGATACACAAATCATAGATCGCTAGATTATAGAGTTCTTCATCGGCTGCCCTCCCTGTGATAAAAATTTTTTTATTTATGGCTTAATTGGGCGTGATTCTTCTAATCTTTATTTATTTAATTTTAATACAGATAAATGAAAAAAAAATGTAGATATTGAGATGTTCAATTATCTATAAATTGGCAACACTGCGGCTTGTAGAGAAATATGATTGTAATGTAACGAAAAAAGCAGCGTTTGGGAGTGGGGAATCTGATGGTTAAAATGAGATTGAAAACACTCAACGTGGTATTGACAAAGTCACAACAACATTCAACTATTATTTCAATATCACCACTCGCATGTTTTCACTCTCAAGCAAGTGTTAGTGAAGTATGCCTCCAACCACGACAACGCTGCATATTTCGTTACATCATGTATACAGCTACTAAATTGACTGTCATTAATAGTGTATTAAAGTATTGACAATTAATTAATTTTTTTTAGTATATATTTTTAGTATTATAAAAATGTAATTTAATTGAAGGTGAATGAAATAAACAAATGAATAGAACAAATAATAAAAATAAGTGTATAAAAGTTCAGGTGACAATGCCGAAAACATCAACTGAACGCTCAAGAGAGTGTCGTGAAAGAAAACGTGCTTACATACCAGAGAAACATCTGCCTAAAAGTGGAGCCCAGCGTATGAGAGAGTATAGAGCGAGACAGAAAGCATGGAAAGCCGCAGTTGCTGCAGGAGGAGTATTATGGAAGGGAGAGGTATTAAGGAGAATTATCTCATGTGAGACTTCAGTTGCAAAAGTATCCAACAAAAAAAACGTTGGGTAGAAGCTCAATAAGTAACTAGATTAATACTCATAGGCAATTAGGGTTAGATTTTATTATCGCTCACTTCAACGTCAAATAAGAAAGTGACCACAAGAACAACTTTCTTTTCGAGATGATGCTCAACTCAATGAATTTGATATAGATTTTGTAAATATGTAATAAAATGTTTTTTTTTTACATGTTGTTGTAATATGAGCTTCGCGAGTCACCACAAAGCCATGCTTTCAGTTAGTTCTATTCTACTCTATCAACGTTGGGAATTTTCCTATAGTTAATCCTACTCAATTGACACTTTATATACATAGAGATAGTTCTTCACTTCTACATGAAGGAATCCCCTCATCAATTCCTGTTGTATCAACGGTTAATATTTTCTTCAGTCGATACCAGAGCCATCTACCAGTAACGATGTAATGCATTTCTTGATACATCGATACTGGTAGATAAAGTATCACTTCTAACGCGAGTGGCGGCCACGCACACTTTTATACCCGGTATATTTAATATATAAAAGAGTATATTAAGTTTAGTCCCGACTTTGTAATGATTGAAAATATGGATCGCAGAAATTTTTTTTGTTATAGATGTTCATAAAATAACCTAATTAGTCCATTACCGTATGCCCGCCTATCCGTCCGTAGGCACAATAACTCAAAAAGGAAGGGAGATAACGAACTGAAATTTAATTATAATTAATTATGGGATTTCTTATTTAAAAATAGTGTTATTTATTATTTTCGATTAGATTTCTTGATTTTTAATAACAATTTCACACTTGCTGTAATAATAATTCTAATTTGATTTGAACTTTGTTACAGACTGTTACAAATAGGGTCGCAGAAAGAATTGACATAAAAGGAGAACCGGTTATTGACATAAAACAAGAGCCCATTGTCATCATAAAAGAAGAACCAGATTTCGCCTATTTTGAAACCAGCGCTTCTACACAAATTATTCAATCGTCAGACCCCTTACAAGAAGACATCCGTACAAGATGTGAAGAGAACACATACTTGAAAAGTGAATGTGAACAATTCGGGAATTATGTTTCAGTCGAGTTACAGAAATTAAGTGATCTTAATAGTTTAGCAGTTGCTAAACAGTGTATTCAGTCTGTAATTTTATCTGCTCAAAATGGATTTTACAAAAATGGTATATTCGATTCTACCAGTGCCAACAAATAGTGCTCAAAACGGAACTCAAGTAGTAAACAAGTGAACCTGTTTTAAAAAGTACATATTATTCTAATTCATGTGATATAACAGACTTAATTAAAAATTAGCTGTATAAACTTATTTGAATAAGTTGATTTTTACTTAACTTGACTTTAAGAATTAAAGTATGAACTTTTACAAGAACTATTATAATTATTTCCACCTGAATTTTGAAATCTACTTAATTTGTAACATGTTTTTAAGTATTCTATTTAAGCAGGGATCCCCAAACTTATACCCGCGGGTTTCATAATGCTCAGCGACCATTTTACTTGTCCGTTGCTGTATGGCCTCGATATAAAAATTTTAAAAATATGATCAAAATTTGTTGTTTACATACCAAGTTTATTTGAAATAGATAAGTTTAATAGAGAAAATTTTTATTTTCGCAGTCTTAAGCACGGGTGTATATAAGGTCCCGGTCTTCACTCCCCCTCATAGTCGACTCAAAAATGCTAATGTAATTTTATTGGCGTTGACATCTGCTTTTTGTGGCGTGAAGTCACGGACAAAAACTAGTTCAATCCCCTCCCCAATGTGAAAGCTATAGCTTCATTCGTGTGGTCCAAGGTACTAATTATTAAGCTTATAATTATACGTAGACATGAGTGCGATAATCGTTTTAGAAAATCCATCCATCTTACAACTTTCTATATCATTATTTTCGAGATGATATTTCACTTATTTTCTTAGTAAATTTAGGAACATTGAAGAATATTACGTCAAAATATCTGTAGCTTCGGAGAAATAAATTTAGGTTTTGTTTATGGTTTTTAATTTTACATTGGCAATGATGAATAAAATTTCAAATATTTTCTGTTAACCCACCAAGGTTCAATACGAAATAGAATAACAAAATCAATCAATTTATCATTTTATTTATTTAAATAAAAAAAATACAACTCTTAACGAGCTGATACAGAAACTTGCCATACACGAATTGTATTATCAGAATATCCAGCAAACAAAGTTTGACCATCTGTAGACCATGCAAGTGACAAACATTGTGGTGGTTCAGCTTTAGCTGTTGTTGCAACAATTTCTGGGCGTAATTCTTCAACCATTTCTTTGCTTTCCAAGTCCTATACAACAAATTGTTTAATTTAGTATATATATTTTTTAAAGTTTAAATCATGGAAAAAAATAAATTACCCAAATTTTAATAGATGGTCCAAATGCGGCACAAAGCCAATATCTGTTTGGTGAGAAACATAATGCTGTGATGATGTCATTATGATCCAAAGTATGTAAATGTTTTCCATCATTCAAGTCCCAAAGCATAGCTTTGCAATCTTTTCCACCACTAGCACAGAGTGAACCATCAGGAGATACGGTTACGGTGTTCAAATATCCAGTATGACCAGAGTGGTTAATCTTCAATCTGCAGTTAGCTAAATTCCATACCTGAAGAAATAAAATCATCAAATTAGAATCACCATTTTTAAATTTTTAAAGAGAAAACCATAAAATGATTTCTAAAAATTACCTTGACAATACGATCCCAACCAGCAGATACAATAATTGGATTACTGTGATTTGGTGAAAATCGAACGCATGATACCCAATCACTGTGACCATCTTCTTGAATTGTGTATTTACATTCAGCTAATGTATTCCATAATTTAATTGTTTTGTCCCGTGAGCCAGATACGATTTGACGGTTATCAACCGAAAAAGCTACACTAAGTACATCCTATAAAATAAATACCACATTAGTTTTTCGAAACATAAATATTTTAAGATTTTACAAGACGGATAGACATTTGGAATAAATGTCGTAAATAATAATTTATATCAGTCCCATATCCGCAAACCACTCATGGTTAATCATGAGGTTTAAGATTTTGTCATCATAAAATAATTTTTATAAGTTAGATAAATTTAGTTATTTTGGTAAAATCACGGGTTAAAATTGCAATGTTTAGCGGCTTTTGCCAATTTCAAGCGAACATTTGTGGCATAAACTATAATATTAGGTTGGAATAGTTACCTGTACAATAGTTTTAGACACAATATCTAAAATATGTCGGATGCTTTTTAGTGCGGGGGCAAAAAAAAAAACACGCAAACCCGATCAACCTGGGGTATGATCGATGAAGTGAAAGATTGTAGCACTCGTGTGGAATAGTTATCGACTGTAATATCATAATAATATAGAATGTTTTTCAACAGTTTTTTTTATAAATACGCAATTGAAAATATCTCTTCCTTGGTATTGATCCAGAGGCCTAAATAAATCCCGTTTTTGTAACAATTTATTTTGAACACCAATATTAGCAAAAACCGCAATTTAACCGAATACGCTTTCATTCGAGTGATTCAATAAGTTTTCAGTTTTGCCAATTTTAGTACTGACAAACTAAGCAATTTATTGCAAAATACTATTAACTACAAAAATAACATTTTATTATCCATTACTGAGAAATTTGAATGGTGGGAATAGTTATCGTGCTAATTTTTAACTCATAAAATTTAATGTCGATTTAAGAAAAAAAAAAGGATCGAATTTCAATTTTTATGAGTAAGAGCCGTAACTATTTAGGGTAATAATAATAAGAGGGGTACCGCATACGGGTCCCTAGCACCTAGACCAAGGGGTCCTCTGTGCCCTCCTTGAGAACAACCTGTCACCCGAAGGCGAGACGCCTCCGGGTGAGAGGTGCTATTTTAAAGCCTATTTAGGGTAACATTTCATATAAATATTTCATTGCGTCTACAGTACATTTTACTTACAAGCAGAGTATATATAGGTACACCAATTCTTCAAAAATACATGAAGATGGTAGCCACAATGTTATACGAAAATATCATTGACTTCCATTCCTGAAATTCTTAGATCTAATATCCATTGAAATACTTATCGAACCTTAGTATGGTCTTCAAATCGACGAGTTGTACGTCCAGCTGCTAAATCCCATAAACGTAAAGTCTTATCCCATGATCCAGATAGAGCATAGTTTCCATCACTTGATAACACTACATCAGAGATGAAATGGGAATGACCGTATAATCGTTTTTGTGGTACACCATAACTTAATTCATCTCGAGTCAATTTCCATACGATTAATGTCTTATCTATAAATTTAGAAATAAAAATATTACACTTTAGAAATCAGAAATTCTAACATGCTTGTTTCATCTGTTAATAAAAATTTCAGTCCCATATCCGCAAACCACTCACAGTTACATCATGAGGTTTAAGATTTAGTCATCATAGAAAAACACTAATACACTAGAATTTCGATTGTATACAAACAGTTAAGTTATTCCGAATAATTTATTCATTCTTATTATTCAAGATTGATAAGATAAATACAGATTACAAACATTGGTACATGTGGAGAACTGAATTATTAAAATCAATTTACCTCGTGAAGATGACAATATCATATCAGGATATTTTGGATTTGTAGCAATTTGTGTGACCCAGCCATTATGACCACGAAGAGTTCCTCGTAATTGAAGTGTTTCAGTCATTTTAAAATATTAACTATAACAATTGGTACTTGCGAGTACGACGTCCGAACCGGAAAGAAAGAATGATGTGAGCTCGTTTTCAATAAAACATGTTTACCACACTACACGACACACGTATATAATTCCGCGCATGTGCACAAACCGTCAAACTAGAGGCGGTTATTATTTAGTAACAAAATATAAAGTTGGTAGAGAATCCGACCAAAAACAAAAATGTGGGGACCAAGTTTGCGTATACAAAAAGTCCCAGCAAAACGGAAAAATGATTGGTATACATTTATTATCTACGTTTATGAGATATTTCATATTTTACTTGGCAAGTTTTTTTTTTACTCTGCACCTGATAAACTTACACAATAAATTATACCAACTATTTTCTCTCTTTTGTTAAAAAACTTCAACATATATATAATGAATGATTAAAACATATCTAAAATAATTTTGTTTTGTGTTTTTTCTCCCTCCACTTTTTCCTTGTCCAATTTAGCCCATTAACGTTTCATTTAACCTTTAGCCCATTTAAACTTTCAAATACCAAAAGCACATCACATACCAAATTTTATTCTAATTGGATTAAATAAAACTGGTGACTATAGTGGCCACAGACACATCGCTAATAATAATTGATTGTTTGAACATAAATTATGGTAAATCAATAAATTTTATGAAAAAAAGTTTCAAATAAAAGCTATTTCTTTTTAAAAGAGGATATTGTCTTAAAACTTTTCTTCTATCTCATATCATTTTTGAGACATAAATTTTCTAACACGGCAGGGAAATTTTCGATTTTCATAATTTTATGGGTGATTTTAGCCTAAGATTTACCTTCCTACCGAAACTCAACTTTCTAGGACAACAGAAAGTACTCTAGAATATTGATGATGATGAATGAGTCAGTCATCGAAATGTCAATTTTTAAGGTTAAATCTTGGAAACAATTAAAGCTGTAATGTTGAAATTAATTTTATTGGTACGTATCGTCAGATGGTGGGTCTCACATTACGTTTTAAATTTGAGCTTCATAGCGTTTTTGGTTCCTGAGATAGAGGCCCTAAAATCGTCTCTAATCCTTCTTGTGAACATAGTACGTGCGGGTCTCTGCTTAAACTTGGTCCGACGCACTATCGTGATGTATTAAACCCGGGAAATTTTCGTTCAATATTATTTGAATATTCAAAATATGGAAAATACATAGTTATCTTAACATTTTACAAAAACTATATGTCAGATATATTTTATTTAAAATTAAAATTAAACGTTTCAAAAGATATGCATACATATTGTCAAATTATTTAGGAAATATATAATTTAATAAATGGTACATAATATTTGGTTTAATAATGGTTTAATATTTGGAAAGAATTTCAAGAATTATCAACTATTTGCAGATAGTTTATTATTGAAATATAATTTTATAAAAATTAAAAATGATGAGTAGTGTTAAAAATGTATCAACAAAATCGAAAGTTGCAATGACTGGTGGTCGAATTGCTCCAATAATAACACGAAATGCTATAAAGGTTATTCCTATATTATTATTGTGATAATAGGTAATCGGGATGATCGATGTTGGAAATTATTTGATTGTAACGTATATTTTCGATTTATTCTGAGCAATATTAGTATTTTTAAAATTATCCCCTAACAGCTGACCACAGCTACTACTTTTGACAGGTTATCACGTGGTGGTCGGCACCTTGAACACCCGTTCTACTGATGATTCATATTAGTATTAAATATAAAACTCTAATTAGTATTTTTAGACATTTTATTTATTAAAATTAGGATTAATTAAACTTTATAAAATCGAATTATCTCTAAGGTAAATTTTAACACATATTTTGTTTAAATATTAAACCTTAAATGGGAGTGCCCCGCGCGAATTTTAACTTTCTGTATAAATATCCTAAATAAATTGAATTTTAAATATATTCCTATTACTCATACTTTAGATGAGTTAATGCTCAATTATTCATTAAACTCGTAGATTAGATTAAACGTATATTTTGGTATTTATCATTAATATAAAACAAATTAAAAAACAAATGAAAAAAATTTAGATAACAAATAGTATGAATGATAAATGTTAATAATAGATGGAACTAGTTTTAAATAAAAATGACGTCATACTTAGATGCTTGACGTCCATCTTGTAAATGTAAGCTTGATTGCAATTTTGTGTGGCTACCTCTGTCTAATTACTAAAGTGAATTTCTTAATTAAAAACTAGTTAAGTGTTTGTAAAATAATTTTACAGAGCCATACAATGGACGAAAAGTCATCATCTAAAGAATTAGATCAATGGATTGAACAGTTAAATGAATGCAAACAGTTGACAGAAACTCAAGTTAAAACATTATGCGACAAGGTACTATTTTATTTTATCCCTACAAACAAATCTTGATAATAATTAATAAGTTTTTAAATACACTAAGAAAAATTTGCAGTATCAATATTATACTGTTTATATTTTACGATTATTGAATTATTTCATAGACATTTATCGTTTACACAAAAAAGAATCGTCATTTTTGCATACCACTTTTTTTTGTCCTTAACCTTTTTTCGTAATTTAAATCCCACAAAAAAATTTATTATTATATATTTCTATATGAATATGCCAATATTTGTATAAATTTATTATTACCCAGTACAAATTATAAATAATAATCGGACTATTATGAGAGATGTTTGTTAAGTAGGGAATTAAATTGTATTGTGAGATTATTAATTTGCTTTAATTCCGGTCATATAATATTTTCAATGTCAATTTGAGCTTTTCAATTTATATTTAATTGTCATACGATATTGTGGTTTTGTTTTCAACTTGTAATTAACACTTCAATCGTAAATATCTTTTGAACTAGAAACCGGTTTCTACTAACAGAAAATATTTTTTAAATAATTTTTGGTATTTTTTAATGTTTAATGTTAAAATTTTTGTTTTTATATTACTTATGAAAATCATTAAATTTTGAACAAATTTTATTTGAAAACTCCGAAAAATAAATAGAAACCTCGGAAAATTTTTCGAAGTAAAAACTTGTATATTAGCTTAAAATAAAAATGATCATATTTTATAACAATAATCCATATCTTTAAGTAAATGTATGTCATTATAAAATTATAATAATTGCAGCTTTTATTATTATTATAAGATATTGAAAGTATATAGAGACAGGTACTATGGGCCACAAAAGTAGCGCTCATTTTTCAAATTTTTTGATTGATTTGTACCTTATTAATTAGGTTTTTGGAAAAATGTATCGGCTAACAGTTGTTGGAATATTTATAATGAACAACTTTTATCCGAAGCATTTTTTTCGAAAATCGAATGAATAGGGCACAAATCAATTATAAAATTTTGAAAAGTGAGCGCTACTTTTGTGTCCAATAGTACTACTTATTTTACTAACTCAGTAATTTTGTTAAGAGTACACTTTGTTTACAATAAATTACAACATTTAAACAATTTTTTATTATACATTAATATAAACGTGTCAAGTATTTTGTACTATTTGCGGTCGATTCTGTTTCTTTTACCGAATTTATTCAGAAAAATTAATTTAAAAAATATCCATATTTATTCTTTTTTCAAAATTTCGATAGTCTTTTTCGAAAACCAAATGGAAATGACATAAATCGACTGCAAGGATTTAAAAAACAAACGTCACTTTAGTTGATAGTGTCCAACTGCACCTGGATTGATATAAACGCGAAAATAAATGTGAATTTATTAAGCATCTAGGAATATTTTTTAAAACTGATTTAACCTGTTCGAGAGATTCTCTTGTATACTCACATGCCTGCCAAAAATGGTATCAACTTGACAGTAAATGGGGGAAAGGGTAATACGGGTGTCATATGGGTTGTCATTTCAAAGTTTCCACTAGACAGGAGTATTTATGTGAAAGTTAATTAAAAATTTTTCATCCCTGAAGTCGGGAAATTAATTTTTATAATTGGTAGTCAAAGTATATTTTCAGTTGAACAAAGATTACAAAATTTAGCTGTCGCAGTTAAGTTCTGAAAAACTGCTTTAAATTACTCCACATTAATAATTATTTGCAGTTTACTTTAATAGCAAAAAAAATAACTAATTATGGTGTTCGGTTTTTCTTATCTATAGAGAAAAAGTACCTTTACCGGGTGACCACTTCCACTCTGGAAATTTTATGGGTCAAAGAATTTTATTTGGTATTCTTGGGAACACCCTTCTTGTTAATACAAGTAGACTGATAGTATTTTACAGTAGAATTCAATAATCCGGATTAATAGGGAACGAAAAGGATCCGAATTATCAAATATCCGGATAATTTCTTTAAAACAAAGACGCTAAATTTGTGTATACTGATGATGAAGAAAGGCAACTGTCGATTTTCTCGGCTAAAAGTTAGGATTTTTGGAAATAATCGGCCCTGAAAGAGGGTTTCCCAATGCTTGCTGCTGAAAAAATCGCTTGAATACGGCCTTTTTTCCCTCAAAGTCATTCGGATAATTGGAGTTTTACTGTAGTAATTTGCATACCCGATAGTGTTATTGAAATTAGTATGTATAGATACGGTTACAGCAGATACAAGATATTTGGTGCATTTCATCCCGAATATATGAAGCTTGGAAAATTTGATAAGCAACCTTCTGGCAATATCCAAGATATGGGAGAAGCGAATCGTGTCAGACTGAAGTAGAAGGGGGAGCACAATGCAAAGTGTAATTATTTTTATACCCCAAAATAGATATATAGGAATAAGCGATGAATTTAAGAAAAATTATTTTTCTGCGAAAAAGACATTTTTTTGGTCAAATTAGTGTACTTATTATATTCAATTAATGAAATTTTAGCGCCAGTCTATTATAGATAGATTAAATTCATTGGGCGAAAAATAGCGCTATTTGACAGTAATGTGACACAAGTAAAATAATCGAGCAATTAAAACGAACATATTTTTTGCTCATGACTATTTCAAAGTTCAATGACCCGGTTGGCAACTGTTGGTGTTTTCAAAATCACTAAAAACGCGTCGTTATAATGTTAATAAATTTTCGTCACATAATTTTAGCCTACAAGATTTTCGGTATAAAAATAGCCTAATATGTTAATCTGAATCATGATTTACAATCATACTAAATGTGCTTTTTTTTCGAAAGTAAAAATGAGTTAGTTTCACTTAAAAAGTTCTCTCCAGTTCTCGATTATTCAGGTTCGTTTGTATGTCAAATAAATAAAAGAGAGAAATTATTCTAGTTATAATTCATGATACTGCCGAACCTGGATAAACGGGAGTTCAAAAAACTCGCATCTCGTTTATCAGTTTTTTACTTAACCAGTATCAAATTAATAAAGGTACTATAGGTCACAAAACCTGTGCTCTTTTTTGGTTTTTGGGAAAATGGTTCGAATAAAAATTGTTCATTATAAATATTCAAACAACTTTTATTCGACACAACTTCTGTACCCATATACCTTTATGCCGATTCAAACTCACGCCGTACCTCATTTTGCGATTTTTTTGACTCGAACGTATTCACAATTTTTAGTTGAGCGCTTAACGAAAATACTTTAATTTTTCGTTTAGACATTTTGTACACTTTCTGAATAACCGGAAAATGTCAGGAAATTTATTTTGCTCACAAAAAGTTAGGGAAATTTCCCCAGAGTCAGAGAATTATTACTGATTGAGTTCAATACAATATATTCGTTGCGAGATGAGGCAGTAATACATAAAATTTATTGTCTTGAGCCTATTTTAAACAGGCTCACGAGGGAAAATTTAACAAAAAAAAAACGTGGAAATCTCTAAATGAAGTCTCAAAAACCTAAAAAAAAGTATCGATTTTAGCATATAATAGGCGTTGGTCTTTCTATCAAATTATAAAAACTAGATTTGTTTTCTGGCAAGTACAGACTCTCGCTTATAAAGGTACTAGGAAATATATATTCTCAGTTTTAGAAGATCATCCGTGAAAACGATTCTAGAGATTGTTTCACTATTGAAATACAAAAATAATTGAACCTACGAACTGGGGGAAATCGTTATTTTATTTTATAAAACGGTCGAATAGGAATTATTGTTAAGTTGTCACTATATCTTTATAGCACATCCTGTACGTGGTGATGTTTATGAGAAAATGGAATTCTAAAATAATTGGAAAATTATGCTGATATTTTAGCTATGTCCCTTATATTGGGGCCAAGGCTTTATTATATGCATAATATCTGTAAGAATATTAAACTTGATATAAATCGGTCATATAAATAAATATTAAGGTTGTTCACTCGCGACAACTTCAAACAGTATGATAAAACTTATTTATTACAGGTATGCCAAATGATCATATCTAGTAGAACTGATATCAAAAGCTTATCAAAGATAATTCGAGCTTTTTGCTTTTGCTACTCGTTGCTCATTTGGTGCGAGTTTTACCATGATATCAACGGAGATAAATTACGATTAGCCAATTCACACTGATGATGACTACTCCGTAGCCGAAATACATATTTATAAAATACAAATAAGCGATTTGGTAGTTGGGACAAATTATGAAATTTAACATATTGATAACTGACCACTTTGGTCACGATGTTTGGGAGCCAAAAAAGAAACCAGTTTTAGTGTGCAGTATAAGTTATAGTCGGTCCAGATCTCTAATATAGTTTATTGTTTTCATAGAAATGCCTGCATTAACAATATTTTGGAAATAAATTATCTGTCAATAAATTTAAAATATAAACAAATTGACATTTTAAACTTTATTCATTTATTAAAAGATTATTCTTTCGATATAGTCAACTAAAATAGTGTAGTTCTTTTTTCTAAATTGCATAGTTGATTTGAGCAGAATCCATTCAGTTTTCGAGAAATTGTTTCGAGAACGAAAGTTATTATTTTTATTGCAGACATTTTTTCGAAAAACAATTGAATTCTACACAAATTGACTGCAAAATTTAAAAAAAAGAATGCCTCTTTATTCAATTGATACTATACTATGCAACACTTGTGTTGATAGTGATTATTCGTTATTTTTGTTGCCGCAGTTACAAATTGTTACCTTTAAATATTAAAATATAGTAGCTTTTGAAGTTATTGTAGGTTAGCATTATATAGGCCATAATTTTAGTCTAATATTTTATCTTGGCAAGTTTTCATAATTTTCTCTTTGTCTTGGACATTATACCTAACTGTATGCCAAATATCAACTTTAAAGGATATCGGGGAGTACCCTATAGTTTTTCTCCTGCTATTAACGATTTAGAGGCGTGTTCACGTTTTTTCAATTTTTGAATTAAAAATATCTTTTAAACTATTTATTCCTTAACGATGAGGTTAAAAAGTTAATGTTACAATTCCGTAATCTTTCTATATTCGAAAGCTCAGCTCTGTTAAGCTCTTTTTATTCAAAAGCTACAAAAGGTCATTTTGGGCTTAATATTTTCTGTAGTCATAGTTACTGTCAGTACGCAAGGTCAAAGCCTCCCCCCGCCGTAAACTTGGCTTTACGCACTACCGTGTTATATATTTATAGTATTGCCATGGTTACTTTATTTAATTTTATATTTTCTAAAGAAAATTAGCTTAGACTACGTAGCTCCTACGTGAAGAATTTTAATTAATATTAAATAAAGGACACTAAGGTTTATGTTATAATTGAATTTCATCAAATTCTGAAGAAAAATGAGTTAATGAGTGGTGGGTGAACTACCTTAAGAAAACACTTTTTTCTATTTATAATTTTTAATTTTGTAAATTGATTTCCTTGTAATATTTTTATAAAATAATATTTGTATAATTTTATAAATTCTTTCAAATATAATAATGTAATGATTTTTGTTGTAAGAAAAAAAAATGATTAAAAATGAAATAATAGTTTTTAGTCGAAATGTTAATGACCTTTGGTTATATAGATCGTGAACTGTGAAATGCACCTTAGAAAACTGTCAATAGTTATAATGTATTACTATTATGTTTGGTGCTTTCCAGAATATAATATTTAATTAATATATTGTTCAGTTTGATATTTTATATTAATTTGTTTGCTTGATTTTAAGGTTTAATAGACCTTAAAAACTTCTTAAGGTCGTTCATTCGTAAACTCATTCTTCAGATAATCTGACATTTTTCGCCCATATATATCGAGTATAGGACCTTTTTTGTGTAGAATTAGCTAAGGAATAAATTTCTTAATGATGTCTGTTAACGTAAAACAAATACTTTACGAGATATTTTAGAAAATCTGATTTTCGCGACGCTTGACATTCAAAAACTCTTTTTGCAAGTGCGATTTCGTTATGGACTATTTGCCATGTTTTTAAAAAGCCAAATCGAAGAGAATTCGGTTGGAAAACCTCAATTTGTATTTTTTACTATTAGTCAAAACAGTTGGTTTTAACGTCGGAAACACCCTGTAAGAGATTAGATGTATGACTATGAGGTTTCTTTATCGACCGCCCTCCTTTGAAAATGTCATCTTAAACAAGTGTACTGAAGGATGATCGTATCATTTATAAAAACTTGAAGAGATTTAAAAAAAATTAATATTGCTTTTTCTAATCTCATAAAAAGGCGTTTATAGACACACAGATAATTATAGCAGGGTGGACACAAACCTGAAAATCCGGGAATTAACTTGAAATTTTATGCAATCAGGGAATTTCGAAATGTATCAGGGAATTTAAATTTAATTGGGACTACTTGAAATTTCAAATTTTTTTAATAATTTAAAAATTAAATTATTTTAATAATTAATTAAAATTATTATTTTAATTAAATTATTTTAGTAATATATTTTTAATAATTTTTTAATTCTTAAATTTATTAAAAAATACAAGTAATGTAACAACTAACTGAGTTAATTGTTTGAATACCCAGTATATACTGAGTTGTTTGTATATCAATGTTTGAATTGTCCCACAATTTAAAAAAAAATCTCTTATGCGTTTAAAGATGGGCATATTTTCGCTTTTCGTGGAACTTTTGAGCACAAATTATGAGAAAACTATTGAGTTTATGGAAAAATTTTTCAAGCACAAGTTGTTTATTTAAAAAAAAAAGAAGAATATATCCATTAGTTCATTGGTTTTGTGTTGCTTAAACATTTTAGATTTTAATTGTATTTTTTTTAAAATTATAATAATAATTTTTTTAAATTGTTTACGTCAATTATACAATTATTTGTTTTTATGTAACCATTGCTAATGATGTTTTTATGGTTTGTGTAAAATTTAATTGATGTCTTGTTCTTGTCAATATATTTTATCCAATCATTTACAATTATTTATTATTTTGCATAAATGCAAATTTCATAATCTATCTGTATACTGTTTTAACGAGTAAACTGCGTTACAAGCCTTCGGAGATCTGTAATGCTTATTACTTAAAGCTTGGGACGATTTAAAATCTACTTTGGTTCATATTTGATTTTTCGAACTTTAAAAAATTAACATCTCAATATTGAATTACTGAAGAACCCTTAAGAGACATTTTATGTTGGTATTGAGTCAAAGAGTACCAAACTTGAGTCGAAAAGAGTATTTTTCATCTTCATTTCGGTATCACAATGGACCCCACGGTCTAAGTGTGTCCCATCCAGGACAGCCGCTACAACCTAACCTAATACTCCACATATGTTAATAATCTAGCTTTTATTTACTTAAAATTTATTTAATAGACTGCCAAACTTTTATTTTCTAAAAGTTTGTGATTTCGGACTCCCGAAACTATTAGATAGCAAATTGAATTACATTCGAATGATCGAAATAAAAACAGATTGTACAAAGATAATTATTTTACTGTAGGGAATAATTTTAAATATTTTCCAGTAATATAAAATTGATTCATTTCTTAAAATTTGTTGATTTCAGGCAAAAGAAATATTAGCGAAAGAGTCAAATGTACAAGAAGTAAAATGTCCTGTCACGGTATGCGGAGATGTACATGGTCAATTTCACGATTTGATGGAATTATTTCGGATAGGAGGAAGATCACCAGATACAAATTATCTATTTATGGGAGACTACGTTGATCGTGGCTATTATTCTGTGGAAACAGTTACATTACTTGTTGCACTGAAAGTAAGTATAATATATTTTATCAATAACTAATGTTTCATATATTAAAGAATAAATAATAATACTTTAGGTTTTATGAGAGATTCTCATAGACACACAGAGAATACTAGGATACGGTCCACAATATCAAATCTATCTCGAATGTTATCAAGCAATAATGCTATTTAATTCTATAATTTTGATTTTGCCCATAGATTAAATTTCTGGGTACATAAATAAAGAAATACGTGTTTCATCGTTTTTCGAAAATCAACCCCTCGGTTGTTTTTTTAAGCTAGAGCCATGCAAATTGGCATTTAGGCAATTAATAATAAATAAAGAAATAAGTGTCAGAGTTTCCGTTTTTTCAGAGGCAGAGTTTCCGTTTTCTTGGAAGTTAGAGACACGAAAATTTTTATTTAAGTTTATACACCATGTAGTAGTAGTAGGGGAAGGTAGGCCGAAGCTTGGCAAGTAAGCCTGTTTAACCGATCCCAAAGGAACCCATCCCTTCAACCTTTTCTGTCCTCTATCACACCTGGTACGTTTCCTCTAGTCCTGAGTTCGTTGTCGAACCTACCCATCGTCTTTGTAAATGACAACGCAGAGCTCCATTTGAGTTGTATTATCCCCCATTTCGGTTGAGCCGAAGGTTAAGTGCGTCATTCTGGCTCTGTAAGGACATTCTGCCAGAAGGTGGTAGGGCGTATCATCCGCCCCGTTACAGTCTGGGCAGATTGCACTGTCATCCAACCTCATAAGGGATAGATGCTTTTGAGCCTGCAGTGACCAGTAAGCACCCTCAACCAAGAAGTTTAACTCTTTTCAGTTTTTGCCAATAAGCCAGGTCGACCTCGTGGCAAGTTATACACCGTAGTAAAATTCCGAGGAAAATGGACCCTCAAGGGGGTGAAACACGGGGTGAGAGTTTGTATGCAAGTTCAGTATTTAAAGTTAGACACATTAATATTTAGCCTAAAAATGATAAATAAACAAACACGTATTAATTGTTACGAGCGTTACTTTGTGGAACTCCCATTTTATTAAAATGATAAATATAATCATTTAACGGGAAGACATATTATGTTACTCAGTAGTTATAAGTTGTTTACAAATACAATTTTCGCGGGGGAAGTCGCAACGAGTAATGCTAGCAAAATTTAAATAATTTAGGAACACCAAAGTGTCTAATTCTTTTATGAATAATAAATAATTGGTTGTGTTACTTTAACTAATCGTTACTTTATTTAAACCTAGGTACGTTATCGAGAAAGAATAACAATTTTAAGAGGAAACCATGAATCCAGACAAATTACACAAGTATATGGATTCTATGATGAATGTTTAAGAAAATATGGTAATGCAAATGTATGGAAATTTTTTACGGATTTATTTGACTATTTGCCATTAACGGCATTAGTAGACGGTCAAATATTTTGTTTACATGGTGGACTTAGTCCTAGTATAGATACGTTGGACCATATCAGAGCACTAGACAGATTACAAGAAGTACCACATGAAGGTCCCATGTGTGATCTATTATGGTCTGATCCAGATGATAGAGGCGGTTGGGGTATTTCACCTAGAGGTGCTGGTTATACTTTTGGTCAAGATATATCAGAAACATTTAATCATAGTAATGGTTTAACTCTTGTATCGCGCGCACATCAACTTGTTATGGAAGGATATAATTGGTGTCATGATCGTAATGTTGTTACTATATTCTCAGCACCTAATTATTGCTATCGTTGTGGTAATCAGGCAGCAATTATGGAACTTGATGACGCTTTAAAATACTCGTTGTAAGTATTATTTTTGTGTATTCTTTCAATTAAGGATTTTACTTAGGAATTTGTATCATATTAGTTTTAGTGTTCCGTACTTCGAAAAACGGAACACTTATGGAATCAGCTTGGTGTCTACCTGTCTACCTGCCTGCCTGTCAATCACAGACGTTTTTCTTAGTGATTATTTCACGTAAATGAGTAAAATGTGCAGTTATCCGCACATAATGTTTAAAATTCGAAGTTTTTAAATAAGGGTCATTTTAGGGGATTGAAACGGGAAAATAAAAAGTTGTTTCAAGATTTATTGTGTGGAGTGTCAATTAAAAGCTCCATAAAACACCATTTCAAATTGTATAGTTTATTTTTGTTGACTTTTCTGAAAAAATGCTTCGAAATTTCTGTCCTTCAGCGGATCTCCAAAAGTATCACTGAGAAAAATTTGAATAAAACCATGAATAGAGATATTAAGGTATAGATTGAAGGAACATTATCATAATTGAAAAATTCTAACGCGAAAAGTTGTTATAAACAATTTAATTGTTTTTTAGTTTAGTGTATTGTGGGTTGCCTGTTTAAACACGGTTTATAATATAATATATACAAGGATATAAGGATATTTATATCTATACAAGGATATTTGATCTTTTAATCATTTCTTTAAAAAAAGTCTACTTTGTGTGTACTAATGAAGAATGAAGACAAACTGTCGATTTTGTCGGCTCTGTTTTTGCTTTTGCGCAAATAATCAACCCTGAAAGAAGGTTTCCCAATGCTTGCTTTGCAAAAACCACTCGAATACAACTTTTTTTTCTCAAAGCGATCCAGATAATTGTATATGCTTTTAGCATGTTAAAGTAAAAGACCAAAACGAGAAGATATGGATCGCTATGAATGAGAAAAACAATTACACGCGCAATATATATTAATTAAGCAAATAATTGTATACAAATTTACACTGTAGATAATGAATTAAGGTAGTTTGGTAGCCACATCACTTAAACTTGACCCCACATTTTTCTACATTTATTCTATATTTATTCAATTTATTATAATTAAATGCACGTATAGACAAAATATCAGATTTTTTTACCACATTGTTTAAGAGATATAATTAATTAAATTATGCAAAAATACGTGAGCTCTTATGAATGTCTTTGTTCAATAATACCGGAAATTAATGGTTTGAGGAAAATCGGCAAACTTGACCTCAAAAAACAACTTTTCAATAGATAGAGCGATGTTTCAAACGTACACTAGAAAAAATTCGAAACGATTTTCCACACATTTTGTTTCTATCTTCTGTTTTACACACAAAATACCTTAAATTGTAACATTATTTTGACATCAATGATTTGATATGAAAAATCTCACATATTTCTTGATTGAACCCAAGACCTCAAAACCCAAGACATTTCGGACCAGTGATCTACAAACTAAGCTACCTAGATTCTATGGTAGAATGCGTATAATTTTTCTCTATCTGATGTACATATGATTTGTTGCTTGTTATTTGAGACTATTTACAGACATTTAACTGTTTTTGTAAACTTTCTGTTTCTATCCATCCATTGTTAGTATGGTTGCCTTTCGGTTATATTATACTAACGGAGGTGACTAGCGTTTACTTTTAATTTGATATTTAAGTGCTATGTCGGAACATTTGTAACATTATTTTGACATCAATGATTTGATATGGAAAATTTAACATATCTTGATATCTAAAACATAAATTTTTTACAGTTTGCAGTTTGATCCTGCGCCACGACGAGGTGAACCACATGTTACTAGAAGAACGCCGGATTATTTCTTATAAATGACGCCAATAATTGTCTTTTATTATTATTTTCCTTGATATCCTCCTGTATTTCCTACAAAAAAATGCATGCCCTTTTCATGAATTATCCCATTCTTTATTTTGTTTTCGAAAAAGAATATCTCGTGACTTACACTTTTTTCACGGCTCCCACCACAACCACTACATATACAAAAACAGACTTTATATATTTTTTTTTTGTGTTTTCCCCTAAACAAAAAACAAACAAACAACTTGATGGTTAAAATCCGTTAATATCATCGACAATTTTATCTATACCACAAGCAATCAACAAACAAACAACAAAAACCACCACTTTCTTTGTAATTCACAGCCAAATTGCATTGTTCATTTTTTGATCCTATATACTCTACAATCGATGCATCAATAAAAATTATCGATTGAGATATGTATCAATAAAAAATCTCAACAATGAAATTTATATATATTTTATTTACCAAAATTTTTATTGTAATTGTAGAGATTTGCTTATATAACAGCTCACGTTTTTGAATTTATTATTATTATAAGTACTATGGAATCAGTAAAAAAAAAAATTAATGTATTAAAATAATATGTCTTTAATATAGATGTATAAAATTTCATCAAAAAAAAAATGGCTTCGTACAAAAAAAAAATTAACCTTACAAAATACGTTTAAATTCCCTGTTTCTTTTCATTTAAATTCCTTTTTGTACGTTCGTTCAACCAACCCTTCTTAAGGTACGTTTTCCTCGGTGCGGCTATTGCGATGGTCGAGCGACTGCCACCAGAGTCGTTAACGACGATCGTACATCTTGAATGGGCGTTCAGGAGAAGGGTGTACATACTTGTAAATCGCTAATATTTTTTTGTTGTGAAAAGGCCTTCCACATCATGGCTCCTTCGTTTTCTGATGTGCATGATGAAATTCTTCTCGAGGAAGTGGTGAATCATTCCTTACTATGGCAGCTGTCACATGGGTCCTACAAGGATCAAGGATATGGGCTAAGATTGTCAATAAAGTTAGAAAACCAGATTTTTGTTGTTTGATTCTTTGTAGATATCGTCTTTAATTAAACCCCCTGCCCACTGGGACAGGAGTACTAGCCAGTAATGACCGCTGAAATTATTCCTCTACTGTCTTTGTGTGCAGGGGTACTACCGCTTTAACGTCCAGTAGGCTACTATCGGCCACCAAACTTAAGCAGGCTTGAGTTTGGACGCCAGATGGCTAGTAACATGGAAAATTATAAGACGTGTCTGGAAAGGTGCTGACCGCCAGTAGAGTGCTAGACTCATGTTATCACACATCCTCTGACCATGTTGAAGTCACCACGTCCACACAATCCTGGCTACTGGCTGTCAAGTAATGGAAGCCATAACTGTTGTCGTTGTATGTAAGCCTACTGTCTCCGTGTGCAGGAGGTTTTAGCACGAAGTCAAACTGTTCAATAGAAAAACAAAAAAATTCTTCGAATTTTTGTCTTCATGTAGATGGATAGTGATCTATATTGGCTGTTTTCATCCCAAACGTATGGAGAAGTATTTCGTCGTCTTCCATCTCCTCAATCAAAACTAATAATCTTTAAAGTCTACTCAACTTAAAAAAACAATCTTCCTCTCGAACAATGTAACTGCGAATGAAAACACGAACGTGAAAAATCAACAAATCGCAAAACACTTCGAGCAAAATGGTAATCAACAACGATTATTGTTGAATAATAATCGTTGAACGATCATCGCGATAGTCGTACCGAGACAAAAACGTACCTTTCGTTGTTGTTTAAATTAAGTTCCACAGGTAGGTATTTTTTAAGAAATATTTTTTTAAATAAAAATTTATGTTTAAATTGTACTAGATTCAAAAATTTTAAACGTCTTTAGTACACAATATCCAATGCACTAAAGATAAACAAAAGTGGTTTAAACAAAAATTGTGATGGGGGGAACTCACAACGTGGAGAGGACATTGTAGATAATATTTAAATCAAATTTTAAAGGAATTTTTTAATACTTTTCTACTAAATTTATGTTTAAAAAAAATGTTCGGACAGAGAGAGGAAGAGAAGACGTTTGATGAGTGTTTTGCATTAAAAAAAAATGAAACTGGTTATTTTATATTTGTTTTAAAAAGTGGAGATTCATTTGATTTTTTTTCTCTACCAATTTAGTACAATTTAAAAAAAGTTTAATTTTTCTAATAATATAATTACTTATGTCAAAAGTATTATTATTTAGAAAATTGTGTAGCAATTATTGGTTAAAAATAATTAATGTATATACAAATGTAATTTTTTTTTTAAATTTTTTCGATTAAATATATTTAATGTATTTAATCATTATCGTCATTATTATTATTTACAAAAAAAAAAGCTTTGTTTCTTTATTCATTTATAAGGAAACTCTTTTATTACCCAGTAAAAATGTACAAAATTTTCACGGAATTTGAATTTTTTTATGTTCACTTCCCTGCAAACAAATTGAACCTATCTGAATTTGACTTTCAGCAAAGTTGCAAGATTTTGATTGTATATGTAGAAAGTTTATTATATTTATCTGATATATGTACACATAAGTTAATGCGTCTGTGGACTCTTTAGTGGTCACAGTTTTATTTCGATTGGAATGAAATTTGGTATTTGAGGCGCTTTTGGTATTTAAAAGGTCAAGTTCGTTGATGGGTAAAATCGGACAAGCGGAAAGGGGGGTTAGATGGAGGTGCGAACACAAAATTTGGCATATCTCCCTTAATATTCGAAAAATTGAAAAATTTATAAGAAGTAAAGTTGTAGGTAATTAGTTTTACTATAATTTTGTTTCTTATCATTTTTTCTGTTACTCTAATATTTACAGATATGTTTACAATTTAAGATTGAAAGTTAAAATTCTAAATATCTCTGTACACATTAGAGTTTGAGAAAAATGATAAGGTAATGAATTGTAGCAAACTTGATTTTTTATAACTTTACTCTTCAATTTTTCAATTGTTCAAATATTAAGAAAGATATTTTGTGTTTTCTTCTTTCACTATGCCCCCCCTTTCCCCTTGACCTATGCCATTTAGTAATAAAATTGGCCTTGCAAATACAATCATATCAGATATGATATTTCATTTTTATCAGACTAAAATTATGACCACTAGAGAGTGATTTATGTATTCTAAAGAAATTGAACATTGTCATATTTCTAAGAAAAATATTAATCATTTCCATACTGAAGTGTATGCACCCACACAAACACAATAAATAATTATACACATATACAGGTGAGTCGGGAGGAACGGACCATACTCCAGGAGTGTATTATACACGTGATAATAATGCAAACAAACTCATATGCTCTTATCTGATTTTAATTTTTTTTTTCATAAACTTTAAATAACTGTCACAATGCATTGACACATTATCAGACCAACAAAGTTATCAATTGTTTTATAAGTCTCGAACATAGCAAGTTATAAATCGCCAGTTTTGAATACTGTAGAACACAAGGTAACATTTTTTAATAACGCTCTAACTTGAAAATAAATGAAAATCGGAAAAGAACATATACGTTTTTAGCATTAATTTCACATGTACAATTCCACTCCTGGACTTTGGTTCGTTCCTCCCGACTCACCCTGTATAAACATGTATTAATGTAAAATGATCCAATAATATATACATATATATATATATAAATAAAAATGTGTGTAATATATTATATTTCCGTCAGTCATATTTATGTGATAATTTGTTTTATTTTTTATTATTTTGTTTAAAAAAATTATTATAATTACGTATACAGTAAAACCTCGTTTATCCGAGGTAATGTGAGGAGGAGGTAACACAATAGAAATAAATTCTCGTTTTTGAAATGGTAGAAATTTTTCCAACTTTGTGTCCACTCACTACGACTATTTTCTTTTTTTTGCGACATGGCAATGTTCACCGAAGAGCAAACAAAACGTGTTAAAACGTGTTTATGTGTGTATGTACATATATATGTATAAGCAACAAAGTAGCAATCGAAAAATTCTTCGCGCGTACAGCATAGGCATAGCAACTACATCCGTTTTATTCGAGTTTTACCGTATTATCCAAGCATACACCTCGATTAATGCCGAGTGCTCGGATAAGTCCGTTGCCTTGGATAACGCGAACACTCGGGTGATCGGAGGCCGGATTAACGAGGTTTTACTGCATTATAAATGATAAACAGAGTATGTTTATAAAAATTAAAACATATTTAATATTTTCCATGATTATAACCAGGGATTCTAACCGTTTAGTAAATGTAACGGTTTTGGAAATTTAAACGGATTCAGTTTTAAAATTCTAAAATAAAACGGTTTCGGTGACAGTTATGAAATAAAGCCATTTTAAGTTCCAACTATAATACAAGTTAAAATATAAACATTTAAAAATTTTGCTCGCTTGGGCGAGGTCAAAAGGTTATATTATAAAGAAAACTCAATGAAAAATTAAAATTTTTTAATAACATCCAATAAAAAAGATGTGTTTATGTTTATAGTTCTAGCGCGGCATTTTATGCTTAGTTCTCGCCACTAACCATGCCAGTGTAGGGCTTCAATTTGAATTTTTGTTTTACGGCATATGGAACTGCAGTCCATATGTAATGTATGTAAACATTATTTACGTAAACATTTTAATATGTAAACATTTATTTAAGAAAACAACAGCGTGATCACGACTAGTCATGAAATTTAAAAGAGACGATTCTCCCTCAAGCCGGCTCACTCAAAGTAGACGTCGAAAGACGCGCTGGATTTAACGATTAGTAGTATTTGTCCAAAATTCAATATTTATTTTAAACGGTTACGGTTACACAAATTAAACGAAGAATTTCAGTTTCGGTTCGGTTAGAATCCTTGATTATAACTACAAACACCAACCAAAACAGGGGTAACTTTTTGGATTCAGTTTGGTTCAAATTTACTGCAGAGAAGGGTTGTAGCCAATTTTTAATGTGATACAGATAATCCCTCACTTGAAAATCCGAAGCGATTGATTAAACAGGATGTCGAAACAACTTTCAAATCTCTTTTTCACGAGTTGAAAACGATTTTTACAGTTTTCTTGAAGTAATAATTTAATCGTTATCAATTTTGTAAATACGAGATTTTGCATAAAACGTTAGTTTTCAAATTATGGTAATTTGAAAATCATATTTTTTTACAGGTAGTTTGTTCGATGAATTGAAAAGAATTTCTGAAAAACAATCAAACATTTCATTTTTGTAGATCATATAGGGCCTTATTTAAAGGTTTTCTATATTTTACTCGAAATATTCTTTTTGATTTATTTTTAGTATACAATCCGATAAGTATACAATTAAATTAGAAAAATATATTTTTGACTGCTTATAACTTGAAAACTGTTATCAGAATAAAAATATTGTCGTCGCCTCTGAAATTTCTGATATATCTCCGATTTTGAAAAAGATGTAGTCCAAAAAATTTTTCATTTTTTCAAAAAGTATATCGCGTGCAAGGATTTTTAAAAATTTATATTAAAATAAAAAATATATAACTAACGATTAATTATATGTGAAACGTGCCAGTTTTTTCTAGAAAAGTTAAAATAAGTGATAAATATTAATAATTAAAAATGAAAAAATACGTATTCCGTTTTCTCTTAAAATTCGGAATTTTTAAGTTATCCGAAAACGAGAGATAAGTCTAAATATCTTTGGAATCAAAACCGAAGAGGTGGCAGTCATATTTGTAATTGATCTCTTCGGATTTGTGAAACATGTTAAAAATTGGCGCCTCCGTTAAAAATTGCATTTATGAATATGAATTTTTACTGGGCAATAATAAGAACTTACTACCTGCGACATAAAAGTTTTTATTTTTGGGTTATTCATCGATAATTTTCACAAATTTTTCATCAGAAATTATGTACAAAATAAACTCATTAAAAACGTTTTATAAGGAAGCAAAGCTTCATCATCAAATTTCGACTTACAGTTTACGCAAAATAGCTTTTATTAACGATGCAATTTTGTTGTAAATAAAAAATTTAACATAACTTAGGTATATTAACTAAAAAAAAAACAAACTATTACTCAAATATAAGAAGAAAAAACATGTGTTATATAATCAAGTAAATAAAAAAAAAATTTAAAAAATGAGGCATTATCCTTTTCAATCATTTGTTTTTGTGTCAAAGAAAAAGAAATCTTTAATAAAAATTTATGAATTTGCATAATAATAATAATACAATTATTTCAAATTGTAAAAAAAAAACGTTGAAAATTCATTTTTTAAAGTGATTTAGGCAAATTGAAATGTTAAAAAAATTACTTTTTTAGTTATAGGTCAGTGGCCAGATCGTGAAAAAGAAAGATTACTCGATAAAAGGTCATGTAGTTTTGGAATTAAAAATCCAAGTCCTGCTTAAAAATCCAAGTTTTGTGTCCTTTTCTTTTGGTTTGCGCTCAAAAACTTTAATAGTGCGTTCTACGAAAGAAATAAACTTATCCTTTTTTGTTAAAATTTGCTATAATTTACTTCCATAACATGTTTTTCTAAATCTCATACGTACCGAAATATTGAGCTTCAAAGTACAAAAAGTTTTGTCTTTTATTTTTCCAAATTATTCAAATGTGATTCACAAGAGATACTATTCCTTCATGCATATAGTGGGTGTCCTCGATTTTAAACATTGTAATTTGAAACTCAATATTTCGATAAGTATAACGTTTAGAAAAATATGTTATGGAAGTTAAAGTTATTGAGCAAAAAAAAAAAAGGGGCACAATAAATACGCTACCAACGCGACCATAGGCGCTTCGAAACGAAAACTTGGATTTTTGAGTAGTCTTTAGGTCATTGATTCTCAACCTTTTTTTGTCACGGCAAACTTTTAACGATTTCAAAACATGACGGCATACAAAGAAAAAGATAAGTTTAAAAATTGTTTAAATACCTGTAATACACTGTGTAAATATCGTCTTCTTAATTTAACAGTCTCGATCTTTTCTTCGTTTTTATGTTGGTTAATAATTTACTATATACCTTTCTAAAATTTGGCGGCACACAAAAGTGTCGCGGCACAGTGGTGAGAATCACTACTCTATGTTCGTACACATTGCCACATAAGTAGCGCTCACTATTCAAAATTTTATAATTTATATGTGCACTATTAATTCGGTTTTCCAAAAAAAAAGCTTCAGATAACAGTGGTTCATTATAAATATACCAACAACTTTTATTCGAAACATTTTCCTAAAAACCATTTTAAGTACATACATTCCAAAGTTCATACATTCAACATACCCAAAATCCAGAATTACATAACCTTTTCTCAGGTAAAATGTACTTGGTCATTGGCCTATTAATAATTTTCAAGCTTTGTAATTTTCTGTACTATTAAATTTCGTAAGACATCTTTGGAAAATCGATCAATTATTTTTCATTTAAATAAAGTCCTCTTGAAGTTAGTGTTCTCACCAGAAAAATTTACCAACAGATTCGTCGACACAAATGTAGATCAATTGGACATTGGTGGGAACACTAAATAAATATACTTTCATTCAATGTATAAAATTCTCCTGCGATGTTTCAAATCTCCCATAAAATTATCGATTATCGTCTAATTTTTAAGAATTTCCTTAAATAGAGTTCTAATTCATTTATTTATTACATAAAATAAATTTTTTGCGAATAAGCCATTCATTGATCAATTAAATTTTTCCGATGTTGAAATTCTACAAAATGTGTGAGTTCATTTTAGTGTGACAATAAATGCTTTAATTTTATTAGCTTAACTATTATTTTTCTGTACAAGGTGGACCAAATGTCACAAAGGGGTTCGAAGTTATAACAATATTTTTGCTATTACTTTTTTTTCAGTTTCTTTTTAACATTCTATAAAGGACGGTTCTACCACAACGAGCCTACCGTCGTCATTAAGGGATCATGAATTCTCCAAGTGAACACATGATACGACGGCCGATGGGTCGAAGACAGAAAAAAAACCATTCAAATGAAAATGTGCTTTATATGATACTAGCTATTCCCCGCGGTTTTACCCGCGTTAAATTTGTATATAGCCTATAACCTTCATCAATAAACGGGCTATCTAACGCAAAAAATTTTTTTTTAAATCGAGACTGGCAGTTCCAGGCATTTAAACAAACAAAAAAATTCTTCAGCTTTATCATATTAGTATAGATTATCAGTTTATCGATTAATTCGGGATCTCTCCTTTCAATGTTTTAAAATTTGTCAGCATATTGCAATCAGGTGAAATTAGCTATTGCGCCAACTGTATTTTATACGGGCATGGTCGGTTTTCCGCTTAGGCGCATGCGAAGTGCCTAGGGCGCCGGTGAGGTTAAAAATTGCCTGTATACGGGAACAGATTCAATTCAAGAATACTCTGTTACTAAAATCGACCAACCAACCGTCTTAACATGGATTCACTTGGAGAAATCCCTGATTCCATAATGACAGTTTCGTTATGTAAAAACAATTGACTCTTGATTTTGTGTTCTTAGTTCAGTTGTGAATTTTTTCAAGATGTCCTTTATAGAATCTTAAAAAGAAAATTAATAGCAAACAAATTCTGTTTCGTTATGTAAAAACAATTGACTCTTGATTTTGTGTTCTTAGTTCAGTTGTGAATTTTCCCAAGATGTCTTTTATAGAATCTTGAAAAGAAAATTAATAGCAAACAAATTCTTACTCCTTTACGACTTTTGGCTCCCCCACTATTATCTACAAATGAAACAAACATGAAATCATCGACCAAAAATTTCATTGGTTTTCGCACATACTTTGCACATTTGGGTTTGATGTTAATTTTTACGTGGATCTTAAAAAAAATCCAGGCCGTTTTCTAAAAAAATTGTCATGAAACATGTTTTGTTGCGTAATCCACACGCCATGGTTCCGTATTTTTTGGATTTGTTGAATCGATCGGCTTTGATTTTTTTAAGCAAGTCAATTTTCTAGATCAACTTTCGTTATAATTATACAACTGGAATTATAATTCGATGTTGTGTGTGTGCACAATCGAAGGATATGGATATCGACAATCGAAGAATATATGGATATCGACATTCTTCAAGGAATCAAGGAGTGATTTGTTTCATCAAAAATTATTTTAATTTCTTCAATTCAATATTTATCACAGAGATACCTCAACAAATTAAACAAAATTCCATGGACATATGCTTTAAAATTAATTATATTCAAGAAAATTTTTGTTTGAACTGTAATTGCAGAATTAACAGTGGGTGGGTAGATAAATTGTCAAAGAACTCGGAAATACTGTTCTTTGAACATTTGCGAAATGATTCGGATTGTACGTGCAACAACAAAAAAAATATAAAAACGTCAAGGGGAATTTTAGTTAATTTGAGTTATGTTTCAATCGATCAATTGAGAACAGTTAGACTCAATCCACACTTTTGATTCGTTCTCTGTCCAATTAAATATGGATAAACAATTCATATATAATATGCTGCACACTGTATCCTGGATCACACAGTATCCACTTGTTAAAGCTCTTGATTCATAGGTCCTCATACGTATTACTTGGTTTATGAATTTTTCGTAACCAAGTAATACGTTTTGAGGATCAAGGGGCTATACATAAACCACGTAACATTTTTTTAAGGTTTGTGGGGAGGATGTATGCTATTGAGTTATGTGATGTTACATGGGAGAGGGTAATACATAAACCAAGTAATATTTTTTTAAGGTTTGGGGGGGGGGGGGGAGGATGTATACTATTGAGTTATGTGATGTTACATGGGAGAGGGTAGATGCAACTTCGTGTTACGTAACACAGATAATATCTAACAATAAGAAAAATTAACAAAGAAACGGACAATAAAAGTAACTGACGTAGTTCAAAGCCTGACGAAATGTGATTGTTAAATATTTCTTGAACTGATTAGTTTGATTTTAAATAACTTTTATTTATTTTGTTACTGAATGAAAAGTTAAACAAATTTAATCAATAAAAAAGCTCTGCTAAAAGAAATTTTATGGTTTAAAATGTTACCGTCGCTCAAAACAAACGAGTTGGGGGGAAGGTACGCAAAGTATGGAAAACGCGCCATGTGGTTTATGGATAGGCCCCCAAAAGCTCACAACTGGATACTGTGTGATCCAGTATTCAGTGTGCATCATGTTACAAATCTATGAGTGTAGACAAAATATGCGTCACCATATGATTTGTAACAAAAGTAGTTTATGACTTAAGTTTGAGCAAGAACCGCACAGAAATGTATATGACATGATTTCGTCGGACCGAGATTTGAACGATAGTATAGCTCGGATTAAAAAACTTTAGGTATAAATGATTAATTACAGTGTGTGAAATTAGTCAGCAAGTGAAATCCCTATTCGAATATTTCGATTTGAATACATTGGCTTTGTACTGAAACTGTTATGCATTTATTGTTCGATTGGAACCTGATGTATAAAAATTCATACAAATTACTGTACAATTTTTTTAATTATACATGTGAAAGTTTTTAGTATAGATTTGATAAATAAATAAAAAAAAACTGGTAATTTATTATTTGATAGTTATGTGGTACTTAAATATATTTCTTTAAACAAATTTTATATAATGAATAATAATATTCAAGCGCTTTAAAAATAGAGAAGCGCCATTATGCAAAACAAAACTGTCAAAATTACTGTAGCCAGAGCTGTATACAAAAATAGTAATAATAATTTTTTCATTATAAAAAATGAATTATCTTTGTATATTTTTTTAAAAGTTTATTTTATAAATATACAAAATAAACAGGGTTGGGTGCTACTTGAAATGGTTTCATTTTAAATAGGTATTTAAAATGTAAATTCTTATTCACAGCGAGATAACGAGTACAATTCTTTGGTTGTTCGAATTGTTGCGCATTTACCACGGAAAATTAAACCTGAATTGTGGATGTAGTGCGTAAGCTAATAGTTCATAATTTTTCATGCGAGACTACATTCCAACTTTTTCCTATTTATGATATTGTAATTTAAGTGAGAATCACACGTGTAAATCTTTTATGATCTTAAGCGAAAACATGTCAGAAATATCTGAATGCTTGAACGACGAAATTAAAAGTGATATAAAGCAAATAATCTTGTAGTAGTAAAGGGGAGGCCGAAGCTTGGCAAGTCGGCCTTTCTAGGTCTTTTTTACCGACCCCTAAGGAACATATCCCCTCAACCTCTTGTATTCTCCACCACGCCTTGTTCGTTGTCGAACCTACCCGTCTTTTATGCGAATGACAGAACAGAGCTCCACTTAAGTTGTTTTACCTCAGATTTCCCCATTTCGGTTGAACCGAAGGATAGATACCTCATATAAACTATTGAATCAAATGAGAAATTTGTACTAATTTGAAACTAACTGATTGGAATTTATTAAAAGGGTTCGAAAGAATTTGGTACTCAATTATCGGATCATATCATGCAAAAAGTTAAATTACAAAGTGGGTCCTTTTCAAATTATACTAACAACTTTTGTTCGAAACATTTTTTCGGAAATTGAATAGAATTGGAAGATGTCACGCAGAAGTCTGAATAACATTACCTTTATGTGATTAGAGGTAAGTAGGCTATAACAGGTGTGCCGATTACATTTGGATTTCAAAAAATGTTCAATTTTTTTCAAAAGTGAAGGGGTAGTAACTCTTGTAACGGGTTAGATGATACGTTTTTCCACCTCCTGGCAGACTGAGGTACCTATGCCTTCGACTCAATCGAAATAGGGGAATCGAAGGTAAAACAATTAACGTGGAGCTTTATCCTGTCACTCGCAAAGAAGACGGGTAGGTTCGACAACGTACACAGGACTAGATGAAACGAACCAGGTGTGTTAGAGGATAGAAGAGTCCCCAACAAAGGTTTCTTAAGAGACGGTAAAAAAAGCCTACATGTCAGGCATCGGCCTCCCTTCCACTACTACTACTGCCTACTACCCTGCGTCTTTTATTCTTCCAAATCATTCAAATATGATTCAAAAGAGATACTACTTCTTCATGCATTTAGTGGGTGTGACATTACATAAGCTCCATTTGAAAAATTTTTGTGACTTGAAGCTCAATATGTCGGTAAGTACAATATTTAGTAAAATATATTATGAAAATAAATTGTAGCAAATTTTTCTACAAAGAATAAATTTTTTTTTCTGTAGCATTCACTAACAAAGAGTTATTGTGGAAAAAGCAACACAAGGACGCCTTATCGACACGCACACCACAGGGACGTCGAATTCGGAAACATGGATTTTTAATTTGAGTCTAGCTACTCACATACAATATACCCAAAATCCGTAATTACATGATCTTTTGTCAAGTAAAATGTACTTGGTCCATTGGCCTATACACAAATATCAGTTTTATTAAAGAAATTTTTTAATTATTCAATTATACAGATCGGGTTCTGGTCCAATTAATCCGGATAATTGGAGTTCTATTGAAATAGAAATAAATTAACGATATATATTTTTATTTAGCGTATTTTATTAAAATATGATCCAATAAAATATCAATATTACATTCTATAAATTATTTAATTCCAAAAACGAAAAAAAAAAATAACTTTTTCACAATTTTTCAAGAAATAATAATTAAATCCTATTCAAGGCCAAATATTTTCACATTTAACTGTGTTACTTATAAATCAACTTATCTTTTTCGCTAATTAAATTAAAATTTGGTTGGATGTAAATGACAATTCAATAATAGAAAATTATATTGAACAGCGTAACATATATCAGATAAAGAAGGAACACTTCTTGTCGTCACGTTGATCTTTTTGAAGTCATTTCAAATAACCTTGAGAAAATGTAGATTATGTTTCAATACATTGACCGATAGGTGGCAGGAATTGATATTTAAATATAAATAGCAATTTTACCTAAGTATTTGTAATTAAATTGTTTTATACAAGTCTGACATCATTTATTTTTTATCAAATTTTATTAACATTTTTTTATGTATCGGGAACTCTAGCACTTGGTTATGCTCTCTGGTGGGTAAATTATAAACTAGAGCTAGTAGGTCTATGTTCCTTGGCCCAACACCCGGACATACTCTTCGACCAACAAGTTTTATGATCGAACTCTGATGAACAACTTAGTAACTAAATTGCTAGTACATTGAAATATGAAGCTCCACCCCTTTACAGAGATCCCAATATCTGTGAATCGACTACTTTTTTTAAATTATTCATCAAATCTATCTAAAGTCTACCATCTATCGATAAATAAATTGAAACATAAAATAAAATGACTTCCAAAACATGGGGTGTCATTACTTGTTATATACAGGGTTTCCAAAAAGTCTAGGAACGGTCGAATAACTCGAGTAAGTTCAGTATTTTTAAAGAAGCTATCCAATTGATTACTGCGCCATCGATCGCGAATCGAAAAAAATGTTAAACTAATTTATTTTAGTTTTATTCGAAATTGATTCTCCAAAATAATTTAATTATTTTGAGAACCTGAATTTGGTGTTCCCAATAAAGATTTTAAAGTTGACGCCGCCCTATCCCAGGGTGTGTGGCCGACACGTATTTTTTTGCTTTTCATTGCAAAGTGTTTTTTTCGAGTTATTCGACTGTTTCCAGACTTTTTGGAAACCCTGTATATGTTCACTAAATAAAATAATCAAAGATAAGTACTTCATAGATCGGATGAAAAATTTCAACAATCTAAAACACATTTAAGAATGCATTTTAATAAATTTTAAGAAAAGTGTACATATTATTTAGGTATCGAGTGTTTTGATTCCCGGACAAAATACCTCCAAGCTATCCTTTAATAGTTCAAAAAGTCGAGTTGGTGAACGTTGGTCATGTCTTGTGGAGATCCTGGTAGTTGGTGACATTCAATTGTGTTAAGTCTAATCATAAAAGTCCGGGAGACCAAAGGGTTTTTTCAGGATGATGAGCATCAAGCTGGTACTTTGTACGTAGTTTCGTTTTGACAAGACACCAAACTTTTTTAATTAAAAATTTGGAAAACGGTATCGAAATTTTCTGGAAGCCGTTGAACATTGAGGATGGGAGACTCGAAGTCCATTGTAAGATAATCAAGTGAAGAACGAGGAAAAATTTTCGTCCTACCAATTCAATGGAATGGCATCCGAGTCTCCCATCCTCAATGTTCAACGGCTTCCAGAAAATTTCGATACCGTTTTTCAAAATTTTATAATTTAAAAAGTTGGGCATCTTGTCAAAACTAAGCTGCATACGAAGTACCAGCTTGATGCTCATATCCTGAAAAAATCCTTCCCAGACCATAACCTTTAAAACAAAAACAAGTTTCATCAAAATCGGTCCAGTAGTTTTTGCGTGATGCTCGAACAAATAAACAGACATTTATAATGGTAGAGAAGATAAATTAAAGGATATTTTATCCGGGAATCAAAACGCATGGAACTTATTATTTGTACTTTGATATAGGTAACCAATTACAGCCACAAAAATAATACAAAACAATATCGTATTCATAAAAAATATTCATATTTGAAGGTTCTTAAAATTGATCTGAGATAGTGAGGTAGATTAGCACAAAAGTTTTTAAGTTACCGTTAAAATTGAGACTTAGACCTCCATGCATTAGACCCACTAGTTTCAAAATAAACAAATTGTCGTAAAACTCATAGTTTTCCAAAAATCTCTAATCATTATTATAGTAAAAATGCGCATTTTCAAACAAATGGGGAATATTTCCCCGGGAATACATATAGAATGTACGTAAAAGTCACAAGATACTTTTTTTTGCTCGTTACAAGTCAAAGTGCCCGAAAAAATATTTTATGCCAAAAACATTCCATTTTCTTATTTCTTTATAAAAATTCATTGTCCCATTTTACACTCAACTCAAGCACCTTCGAAAATATACGCAGAAATTATATATGCCTCTGAAGTACACTCCCGTTCATAAAAATTGAACCAGTGAAACAAATATTCTAAGTGTTACTGTATGTAATATGATACGTATATTTAGTAATATATACGCTTAGAATCTGACTTACTCGATCAATTTTTATGAATGGTAGTGCGTTACATTGGTGGTCGGTCGAAAATTTGTGTTATAAAATACCGTCAGATTTCAATAGCTAATAACTTCGAATCTAATAATGCGTTTACAATGGTTGAGCCCACAGCACATAGATAATGTCTTTACGTATCTCTCGCGCTATATTTGCCTGTGACGTCATCTTACCAGTATAGGCTCATGCGCGTGAATTGTTACGAATTAGCTTTGTGTAAAGATACACATACATTGATGTAGCGTGGAAACGTGTTTAGCTAGGACATTGATACGGATATCATTATGAAGAGCTTGTAGAACACTACTAGGAGGCAAATTAAGACAATAAAAAACTCGCCAAAATATAGTAAAAATCGGTATTAAATTGAAAATTTAAAAAATTTAAGATTTCGCATATGACTAGTAAATATGTTCAGAATTATAAAAAAAAAATATAAGAGGAAAGTTGGCGTCGAAAGGAATCCAACGAGCCTAAAAAGTTCAGTGCCGATCGAATGCGAGCTGCGGCATCTTCGAAAAAAAATTAAAAATGGCGCAAAGCGATTACATAGCTGGACCATCGGGCACACAGCGACCAGTGACAGTCCAAACGTCTATGGATCACATGCAGTACGTTTTCACAAAAAATCTACGGCGAGTATACCAACTATGTTTTACCGTTGTGTTGAAACAGGTTTAATAGATGAGGTCTGAGTGAAAATAGTAACAAAATTTGATGCTGTTGTCCAAAAATTCAATATTATTAATAATAAAGAACTATTCTACCTCACTAAAAGATTTTCATTAAAAAAAAAAAATCAAAATAACATATTTTAGTCAATGACCATGAGTAATTTTCTAAGGCTATTGGTTAAGCATTTAGTTAAGAACCTATTTTTTGACAAATGCATTAGTTACTTAATTCAAAAATATATTTATTCTATAGGAAAATAGCGCATCACTTTTGGAGTAACACTCTCCATTTCTTTGCAAAGTTCCTCCTGCTTAATAATTAATTTATGCGCATATGATGTAACTTCTGGTGGTATTTCCTCCTGTTTCATTTTGTAAGAAATTATCGAATTATAATGGTTAATAATTTTCTTATCCACTTCATCTAATTGTCTAGCGATTTTTTGTCGAACGAATTCTTGACTTACATCGTCTTTTAAGCGTTTCAATATTTCAGTATTTTGTTTACTCACTGCCAACAATTCTTGATGAACACGTTTCATTTCTTCCGTAATCGTATCTGATTCAATTTCCGCTAAATCATTTGGTTCTAAAATTCCAACATCGACTAATTGCTTTCGCAAACGTCGCTCAATACATAGAGCATCACTTAATTGTCCGGGTGCTCTGTTTGGCTTTCGATGCAAACGATTTGTTGCATTTGGAACATTATCTTCCATAAGTGCTAAAACTAAACGTTGCGTTAATGGTCCTGGAATTGAATCTAATTTCATGGCCGTTTCTCCTTTCTTTAATAATTCACTGCTTTCTTCACTTGCATTTATTTTTTTAATATCTATTCGTTTGGCAGGTGTTGCTCCGTTTTTATCTAAGAATGACAAATCACTTTCACCCCATTCGTACGAATAATGTTTTCCTAATTCAGGTATTTTCAGTTCAGTTTCTTCTTTATGCTCTTCAATTAATTGATCCAATAAATTAACATCTTCGGAGGTAACTGGTCGGCAGTATTCATTTACAGTGACCCAAAATCGATTGGCAGTGTCATTTTTCGGTAAAGTCATTTTAGGAATATTTAGTTTACGAATGTCCGTTGCAATATTCTCATGAACTGGTCCTGCTAAAGAGCTTGAAGGTGAATATCCACTTTGGTTTTTATTTGTTTTAAAATTATAATGAGTTTTACTAATTTTTTGTAATATTTCTTTTTGACTAATAAGCTTTTCATCTTGTTTTTTCCGTTTACCAGATGTTGATTGACGCTCAAACAATTTTCCACGTTTCTCTAATAATTTAATTTCAGTTTGAAATATTCGATTACGAATTGCTACCGAGGATAATAACTTTTCAAGATCCATTTGTAATCCATCCAATTCCAAATCCATGCCTTTTGTATCATTTTGTTTAAGTATATGATAGTAGTGTGGAACTAAATCTGCATCCGTGCTTTTTATAAATGGAAAGTGTACTGCTAAGTTTACTTCTGGTTCAGTAGAACTTTTTGTTTGACTTTCTTTCAATTTTCCACCATTACGGTTTGCCGTTGGACGTTTTGTGAACATTGTAAAATAAAATTTTATTTTTTGTAAATTATTTAACTGTTAATTCAAGTTATAACAACAGTTTATATTAAAATTGTTATAGGTTAGAAAATTATAAATTTGACATTTCAATTTTTTTATCTGTCAACACTCAGCTAGTTCATAACTGCTTATATAGATGTCTCTAAACATTTAAATTCAAAATTTTATTTGAAAAAAAATTTTAATTCACAAAATATTAATCAGCCTAAAGAAAGGTCTTGGAGTTTTACGTCTTACGATATTTCGAAAAAAAATTATTCGAATTAAAAATCGAAAACCGATTAGAATGGTAAAGACATTGACTGCAAAAAAGTATTTATTTTAAAATTCGTGTTACTCATTCGTAAAATCCTGACGCTAACTTATATATTTAATTAAAAAAAAAATCGTTTTAACGGATTTCGCCCAAAACTATTTATATCTAGGCTCGAGATTAATAAATAAGGTATTAATTAATAAATGATAAAAATGCAACAAATGGTAATATCCCACTGATTTACGCGTGTAAAAATTTATGAAGTGCGCAAAAATTTGTTCATAACATTAAGGTTGTATTCGTTTTGGGCGCTTACGTGCTTTTAGCGCTCACGCTTACAAGCGCAATTTATTAGCGTTCATATTGGCTTATGAACGCTTACGTTACTCTTGAAAATTTCGTTCGTTTCAGACATTATAAGTACGTATCTATTAGTCTCTGGTGTAAGCGTCAGTTATAATCAATATTAAATATGGCGGATGAAAACAATTTGTTTTCATCCGCTTAGCTGTTCTTCAAAAGCAGTAGAATGTTTGAAATAGTTAATAATGATATTAACAATATAATAGTGATGATGAAGATTTTGAATCCACCCCACCCTAAATTTAGTTGACTATACTGTGCACATAACAGATAAATAAACAAACGCGTATACAGTGTTTGTTTTGGAAGTTAGTACGATTTGGCGCTAACGCTTTTGCTGTAACTATTTTTAATCGTATATCAGTACATTTTTCATGGTTGAAACTCAACGGTCGATTAGAGCGGAAAATGGCGTAATATAGCCTCGAGATTGATGATAATTTTATTCTAATATTATTTATTAAAAAAATACATATTTTTATTTCGATTATGTGATTATTATTGCGAACACATTAATGATAACAAATAAGCTATTTGGTTAGACAATGTATAATGATTAAATTTAATTTAAAAAAAAATGTTTTATCGAAATACAGACAGCCGCAAAATATCCTGTATAAACCTATAGAGTATACCGCATCCGTGCAGCTGCAACGAACTTCAAATTAAAATCCAATATTATTACCACTGACCTCTGTATGTGAACTGTGGTTCTTGATTAATATCCTAGACTGATGAATGATGATTACCTTATACATATCAATCAATGGTCTAAGATCCGGCATTAGAAAAATCTTCCCTCATCTGTTAATTGAATGAAATAATGTTTAAAAGGCGGATAACAATATTATAAATGTATGAGTGCAATGTCTGCCACCGTAGTCCTGCTGGCTATTAAGATTAATTAATTAATTAATTAATATGATACAGTGTCTTTGTTTGTTGCTCGAACAAATATAATTGTCTCTCTCTCTGCGTAGAATACATTTTTTGAAAATTCTGATAAGAACTATGCCGATATTCATCTGGAGTTCGTGAAAGAAACTGCAGAAAACCTTCACAAACATAGCCAGTTACTTCGTTCTTGTCCACACGCCAACAGTTTAGTCAATTAACCGCTCCCTTTTTTGTTTCTTAATAATTGATAAACTGCCGATGTCGGGATTCGAACCCATAACCTCCCAGTTCCAAATAGACAAAACGCCTCAGACATATGCCTTAGACCACTCGGCCACGTGGGCGGTATGATTGATATTTCTTAGCTTGATTTTGAGATGGAAAATTGATTTATAGAGACTTGAATCCTTTAAAAAAGTATAGCTAACCTCCAAAGCTATTATGAATAACATCGGGTGATTGGTAATTTGTAGAATGCTTGAAGTTGGGGTCTCTTAAGTAACAATTTCTTTATGACTTGATCAGAATTTATTAAGACAGTGCAATGGTGGGGAGGGGGGGCGCTTGTAAATATACCACTTCCTCAACAGTCGAATCGGTTCGACACGTAAATTTTATTATTTAGATCTCATACATAATAATAAGAATGATATAATAACGGTACAACGATAACTTAACTATAAGTACTACAAACAATAAATAGTTATCTTTACCGAGTAAAAGTAAATCTTTTCTTATCTTATTACCGACTAAAGCTACTATCTTTCAAAAAATACTACCGGAGTCTGTCACAGTATAGTATATTGTAGAATTAGCTGCAAAAGATGATGTTATTTTTTTAATTTTATAATTGATTTGTGCCTTATTGATTCGGTTTTCTAAAAAAATGCTTCAGATAAAAGTTTGGGATAACTTTTATTCGACTTTTTTTTTCGAAAACTGCATGAATAAGGCACAAATCAACTATAAAATTATAAAAAAAATAACATCAATTTTTGCAGCCAATTGTACATTTTACTCGATATATTGTATATTTCTCGGAATATATGTACACTCTCGTTCATAAAAATTGAACAAGTTGAAACATTCTAAGTATTGTTGTATGTAATATACTATGTATTTAGTAATATACACACGCTTAGAAAGTGACTTTCTGGTGGTTCAATTTTTATGAACAGGAGTGTATATATAGTCTATAAAGATAAATGAGTATTACTGTTTGTATGTACACTTCCGTTCATAAATATTGAACCAGTAAGTCACATTCTAAGCTTATATATACATACACACCCGTTCATAAAAATTGAACCAGTTGAAACATTCTAAGTGTTTTTGTATGTAATATACATATATTTTGTAACATATACGCTTAGAATGTGACTTACTGGTGGTTCAATTTTTATGAACGGGACTGTACATATTACTATATTATATATGTATAATATTACATACAGTAATACTGATTCAATTGAATGTTTGGGAATGTATGTATATTGTATGTGTATGTATGCATTCATGGTTCAATTTTAATGAATGGGAGTGTATGTATATTTGCACTAGAAATTCCGAAATTAATAAATAAACAAAACTGTTGTTAATGATGATTAATGATTAATGATGATTCTTAGGAAGACAAATGTAAGGACAATTTTTATAGATAATTAAATGATCTACAATTTTTACCTGACCTATTTTTATGATAAAACATACCGTTTGCCAGAAAAATGTAAAAACCCGATAATTTCGACCTTTGACCTCGAAAAAAAATTTTTCCCGATGGAGGATCGATGGGGACTCTTAAAATTTTATTTGTAATAGTGTACCCAACGTCTGTACCAATTTTCAGCTCTATGCGAATTATTGCAAACTGAAATATGTATTTTGATCGGAGTATATAGAGATTATTCAATTTTTATTTTATTTTTATATTTTTATTTTGTTTTTGATAATACTTAAATTTATTTAACTAATGACTTTTATATATATTTAATTATATTTAATTGATAAAATATAAATTGTTTATACATGTAATTATTCTTAAAAGTGACCATTCAGTTCTAGAACCACACACAAAAATTCAGCTTGTTATGTCTAAAGATGTAATTACTTTAATTATTCTTAAAAATGAAAATTTAGGGGCCGCAGGAGTTTTGTGCTTGAGGCCTCAAAATAATCCGCTACTATTTGCTCCGAGCGCAACCGTCCTCAGCTGCATGCGTGGTCAAAAAGCAACTTCATGACCAATGTCAGTGTATAAAAAATCATTTTATACACTGACATTGATCACGAAGTTGTTTTTTTGACCACACATGACGCTGAGTACGGTTGCGCTCGGAGCGAATAGACAACTGTGAACTCCTCCCCCCCTCTGATGGGGGATGTGAAGTTCGATTTGGACTATTCACGAACTTTAGCTCTAAAACGACAGATAAAATTTCAACTCGTTATATCTCATTTTGGTTTTTAACTTATCGTGTCAACGGGCGGATATGCCGAATTAGGTTAATTAGGCCCTGTTATGAATACCTACACCAAAAATTTTCTTCTGCGATTAATATTTTCCACCCGTTACAAAGTTGGGACTTAACTTAATATACCCTTATATATGTTATTTATACCGGGTATATTAAATCAGTGGCTGCACTACAATTTAATGCCATCAACTATCAAAAATCTCAGTGACTTCCACAAGACATCATGACCAACGTTCACCAATTCAACTCGTAGAAATATAAATTATAAAGAATAGTTTGTCTTAGAGGTATTTTGTCTGGAAATCAAAACACACGGTACCCAAATAACGTGTACTCTTTTCTTAACACATATTACAAGTCGGGACTAAACTTAATAATATCCTAGTATATATTACTCTAGCTACAGAAGCCGTCGGTGCCCGGGCTTCAAAAAATTCTTATAGGAAATTTATGTTAAATCATTTATTTTTTTCTAAATTTTGACATTCCAAAACGTCAATTTTTTATATTTTAAATTTATTGACAAATAATTCATTTCCAAAATTTTATTAATGCAGGTATTTCTATAGAAACTATAAACTATATTAAAGATCTAGCCGTCAGAAAACGTTTTTGTCGTCAGAAAACGGTTATAACTTTGGAACGATTCGAAATTTTGAACTTTTGATAGTTTTACTGGAGTCGTAAGCAAAATTAACCTCTTATCATTATTTCGATATCTTCTCCAAACAATTCGGACAAACATACATACACAAAAATGAAAAAAAAAAACATTTTTGAATTTTGAAAGAGACTTTTTCCTCCTTGGAATCACTTGCTATGGTCCTAACAAACCATTTTCACCCACTTTCACCCATTATACTGGGGGGGGGGGGGCTAAAACGAATAAGATCCAAATACCGGACATCAGAATTATTCTTCTATACATTTTAGTACATAATTTTTGATTTTAACTTCTCTAAATATTTCAATAAAAATAATTTTATTAAAAAATGTACTTGTTAATCAATTTATTTATTTTTGTATAAATAAACCATATTGAAATTTTAAAGGAAACCTCAACTATTTGATATTCATAGATGAAAAAACATGTGTTAATTAACTAACCACAATACTAGAACATACCATAATTATAATGGTGATTGGTGTAACATAAAAAATATGGAATTTTCTAGACTTTTTCTTTCAATGAAGGATTAGTACTTTCCTATAAATTTCGGGATCTTATCAGTTTTTTAACACCCCCCGCCCCTCGCGCGTTAAAATGGTTGAAAATGGGTGAAAATGGTTTGTTAGGACCATAGGAAGTGATTCCAAGGAGGAAAAAGTCCTTATCGTCCTTGAAATTCAAAAAAGTTTTTTTTTCATTTTTAAGTAAAAATATTGTAAAAAATTTTTTTTACAATATTAAATTGTCGGGGGTTGGGTTGGATTGGGTTAAGGATTTCAAGGACGAAAAGAACTTTTTCCTCTTTGGAATCACTTCCTGTGGTCTTTTCCAAACATTTCCACCAATTTTCAATCATTTTTTATTGGGGGGTGTTAAAACGAATAAGATTCAAATATCGTTCTACTTATGAATATCGAATGGGAAACCCGTAAACGATAATATGCAATCGAAGATGTCCGACATTCGCTTCTTTCCAACAGATACAAGCTTTCGACTGCATCTAAAGCCCCCTCAGAAGGGGACAGTAGTGGCGGCCAGTTCTGGCGGCTAGAAGTGGCAGCCAGTGAAATTGCCGGATAGTAGGCTTACACACGAGGACAGTAATGGCTTCCATTATTTGGCAGCCAGAAGCCAGTTTTATGTAGACGTTTCTTGAGATTTTGAAGAAATTTCGAACGAAAGTTAATACGTTAGTCTGAATAGAGTCTAGTCTAGTGGGCTGTTGGCAGGCATTACCTTTTAACAGACGTCCAATAATGGCTGCTACTACGTCCCGTGGCCCTGTTACTGTCCCTCTGTTAGTGGCCCTATTACTGTCCCTGTTACTAGTGGCCATTACTGGCTAGCAATATTGGCCGTCATTACCCCCAGTCTGAAGGGTCTTATTCATACTATTCTCTCCATAAATATTTATCACTCTCCTGAAGCATCCTGTAAAATTTGTGAGATTTTAAATAAAGTACAAATGGACATAAAAGTGGCGTTATTTTTACAAAATTTCATGGTCGATTTGAGCTCAATTCATTTGGGTCATAAAAATCTTAAGAAACTTTTGTGCAAAAGTATTTTTTCGAAAATCTAATGAATTCGGTCAGGGCCAGATAAACCAATAGGCAATATAGGTAGGTGCCTATTCACCCCGCGCCTTTTGCGGCCCGCAGAGTGTTGTGAGATTATGAGATATGCCAAATAACCATCCTTTTTTAATGATAACCATTTTTGACTCCAACTGTTCCAGTTATAATTACTTTTGTGTCTTTACAAGTCAATATATGGAGGTGAGATATAATCATTAATAAAATTAAGTCAAAGTAAATAAAAATCTGTTTTAAGAAGTTAAAAAACAGGGAGGGATCCCGAGACTTGAATTAACTAAGGGCCTCACATGGCTTAATCGGGTCCTGGATTCGGCATAAATGAAATTGGTAATTTTGAAAAAAGAACGCCTTTTTTGTAGTCATGTGTATGTACTTACCAGTGTAAAAAGTTGCATATCAAGACATGTTAATGTTAGCTTACAATTAGTGTCCCTAGAGAATCTTTTAAATTCACAATAGATTTTGAAGTCTTATTATAAAACAAAGTGAATTTTGCTAAGTAATTTTTTTTACTACATCTGGAGATAAATATCGATGACTATCGAAAACTATAAAAATCCGTTGTGCACCGCTTGTATGACCTCTGTATACAGATAAAACAATAGATTTCCTCTGGATATATAACAAGTGATAATGTAACAACTAACTGAGTTAACTGTTTAAAAAATAGCCTGTATATATCATTACCAGTGTATGAAATGTTTATTTTACTTTGTATACATGCCCAAATGTAAGAAAATATAACTGAACAGGCAAAACTCCCTTAAACTCGGTCCATCGCACGACCGTGCTTTAGATATATAACAAATTACTACCAGCCACAAAAGTAGAGAGCTTTTTTCAAAATTTTATAGTGGATTTGTACTTTATTTCAATATTTTATAGTGGATTTGTACTTTATTCCTTCTAATATATATCTAATGCTTCGGAAAAAAGTTGTTTATTATAAATACAGTAACAACTTTTATTCGAAACATTTTTTAGAAAACCAAATAAATAAGGCACAAATCAAATATAATATTTTAAAAAATGGACATAATTCTGTGGCCTATGGTACATGCATACTTATAGACAATTATATACACTGGCTGGGCGAGTCTTTACTCCCTGAGAATTTACGCCTCGGAACGGCTTCTCTCCTTCGCCTTAAAAAGGACTTTACCATTCGTCCCTATATTCTTATGTCTATGCTATATACATATGTAATAAACACATGCTTTTCAGTTTATCAGGCTAGGATTGTGCAGGATTTTCTCAGAGAAATACCTACAAATGTGTATTACATTAGATTAGATTAGTGGGGGGTATATCGCAAGGACTCTCGTCACTGCATCTTGGAAGATCTATTTGACAGTCTCCATTTCTATTAGAACCTATGATTTTAGAGAAAAACTGAATTTCTACCTAGGAAGTTAAAATTTTGTCGGGTGACAATCTCTTGGCCTTGCAGACCTTCGTGAGATGATACCTCAGTGGGCATTGTCCAGACATAAGTTGAGTAATGATCTTAATGTCCAGTATGCTAGATAGATTATAGAAGCTGTCCTGGACAGGACACACTTCGACCATAAGGTGCGATGCCTAACGATGTGAGGATTTGAGTGGAGTGGAAGGAATTTTTGTGTGTAGACTAGGAATTGGTAGGATGTGCGGCTGCAGCCGACTCTGATAGGAACCATGCCGATTTTCATCTGGAGTTCGTGAAGGAAACTGCAGAAAACTTTCACAAGCATAGCCGGTTACTTCGATCTTGTCCATACGCCGACAGTTTAGTCAATTAACCACCCCTTTTTTTTAATAATTGACAAACTGCCGATGTCGGGATTCGAACTCATAACCTTCCAGTTCCAAGTACACAAAACGCCTTAACAAGCGTGGCTACTTGGCTGGTCTGATATGCTAAGTGACGGGATTGTCTTAGGTCACGTCACGGACGGTGTCCAAATATATGAGGACCTTTATAATTTGGTGAAATTTCATAATCGAAAAGAATATTCTCCAATTACTCCGTTATAAACTGTATATAGAGGTAAAAAAAACCATAATTATTTATCAAAAAATATCTCATAAGTTTTGTGTTATGTTTTTATAAGATATGAAGAAAAAAAATATGGTATTGTGTTTTAAAAATTTTATAAAAATTAATTTTTATGGATTTATCACACATAGTTTTGCAACGGATGTTTTTGGTGATAAGTATATTAACAGTACCGGAAGCTACATTCCCTTTCCCATATTGTTTGTCCTTTATAACAAGCAATGCAAATTCATTTGATTTCATTTGTTACAATTAGTTCAAAGACGAAAGAAAATTTACTTTTAGTGAAATTGGTAAAGAACATAAATATTAAAAGTCTTGACGGTATGTAGATATTTAATTGAAACCATTATTTTTGATTATTTTATTAAAACCAATTATTATTGGCCGATCACGTTTCGGCTCTTCATTGAGCATCTTATTTATTTTTTTTAAATATAAGCTGCCTAGTGAAGGGCATTAATGTGAACGCCGTTACATCGAAATTTATATTTAATTTTTTGAAATTCAATTTCCATGAAGAGTGATGGTATTTGCTTTTGAAAGTATTCATAAAAAAGGGCTGTTTAATTATAAGATTGATAGCTGAATATTTTTAAAACCAGGGTACTTCTACGAAATTTTTCCACGCATTTATTGTAGAATTTCGAGGGGACGTTTGTAAAATATACTAAATGTTTTGTATAAATTATTATGGATTTTGAATAGAGCTTTTATGAAATAACTTTATATATATATATATATATATATATATATATATATATATATTGGCTATTGGCTATCTAGCATTATGTTAAAATTCTTAGTTAGCGTTAAATATTGATATTTGTAAAGTAAGTCGGAAGAAGAAATATATTCAATAGATATAGATATCCTTATAGTGTACTATTTAAGTTTATAGTTACTATGGAAACGACAATCAAAGTTGACATTTCAAAATTGAAACAAAATTTTAATAAAATAATTTTATAGTTATTTTTTAGAAGTATAGTTTCTTCTGTGGAAATGATAAAATCAACAAAAATTTTAACCGACTCCAATTTTATATAAACCACGGGGAATCGGGGAATAGCTATATAAATGCATTTTATATAAATGCGGACGAAGTCGCAGGAAATAGATAGAGCTATAATTGCTCTATTTCCTGAAGAAATATCAATATGTAATTAAGCACGAATATATATATATATATATATATATATATATATATATATATATATATATATATATATATATATATATTGTCGTGCTTAATTAAAAGGCAGTAAAGTGTAAAAAGTGAAAACAGAGAAAACTTACATATTGATATTTTTTCAGGATATGGAGCAATTATTATAGCTCTATTTCCTTTGTAGAAGAAGTTCGTTATCACTCTAGTGGTCACAGTTTAGATTTGATCGGAATGGAATTTGGTATGTGACGTTGCTTTTGGTGTTTGAAAGGCCAAGTTCGTTAATGGGTCAAGAGAAAATATGTTTATATCTCTCTTAGTTGGAAAAATCGAAAAAAAGCATAAGAAGTAAAGTTACAGAAAATTAATTTTACTACAATTTGATTTCTTATCATTTTTTCTGTTACTCGTAATATTTACGATTTGAGATGTAAAATTAAAATCCTACATATCTCTGTATATATTTTGAGCTTTAGAAAAAATCAGATAATGAATTGTAATATTGTGGAACAACTTTACCATTTATACATTTTTCGATTTTTCGAATATTAAGTGAGATATTCTATATTTTGTATTTTCTCCTTTGAAATTGGCCTTTCAAATTTCAAAAGCATATCAGGTACGAAATTCATTTTGATCGGTTAAAATTGTGAATATTTTAATAGCCCTGGATTTACACTTTATTATCCTTCATATCCCCGTTAGAAAATTTAAAAAATTTTGATTTTCCATTTTTTTTTATTAACAAGCACAAATATTTCAAAATTTTATAATTAATTTTTGCCTTATTCATTCGTTTTTCGAGAAAAATATTTTGAATAAAAGTTGTTCATTATAAATATACGAACAACTTTTATTCGAAACATTTTCCCAATGACCGAATGAATAAGCTACAAATCTACTTAAAAAATTGTCAAATTTACCGATACTTTAATAGCCCATATTACAAATACTTATTTTGGTGCGTAAATATTCTTGTATTTGAAATTTTTTAAACTATACTTTTACTAAAAAATTTTATAGGGTGTGGCAGTGTTTGACAGTTTTTGACCGAGTGACCTTGAAATTAACACAAACACACCAAATATGGTGTTGCACAAATGATGACTGCGGCCCAAACAATTTGATCGTGTATTGATTTATTGTTATATAAAATAACTAGTTATATAAACTATAAAGATCGATTTATTCATTATATTATAATATATTTATTAAACAATAATAAATTTATGTTATTATTTATTATTAATATATGTATTATAATATAAATTATTAATTATATAATTATATTAAATAAAAATACAATTATAAATAATTTATATTATTCGATGGGATCTTTAAACTTCTAAAAATCAGTAAAGAAAACAAATGATAATAAGAAAAAAATAATCTATATTTTATATGAGAATTCTTTATTTATTTAACTATATTAATTATTTATAATAAACGAAATAAAAATAAATATGTTGCTTAATTAATATCAGTCGATTTGATTAATTTTTTATAAAAATTTCATCTAAAATAATTATAGAATAAAATACTTGGATTGACAATAATTAAATATAAATGTTGGCTACACTGACCTCCACTGTTTCATGTATGGAGGTCAGTGGTTGGCTATCATTATACTAAATTTAAAATTACTTAATATTCTATTGTCACACATTTTGTTTTTAAGTATTCGTTAAGAGCTTCCATACCTGTAAATCAAAGTCAGAATTAAGTATATTTCCTTTAAAAACAAATTTATTAAATACACAACAAATTTCTTAAGGCAAGTACTATCAATTCCAAAAGTGATGTTATTTTTTCAAAGTTTTACGTTTGATTTATGCCGAATTCTTTCGGCGTTTGAAAATCTGTTTACAACTGTTTATAAAATTTCAAATTCACCCCTTTACCTAGATCAGTTTTTGTATTATAAATACGTATTTGGTGACAGTTTCACCAAATTTTCATCGTGAACCTGTCACCAAATTAGCAACGAATAACATATCCTGAGACAATATAAGTAAATTTGTATAACCGTGTAGATTTTGTTATCGTAAAAAAAACAAAATAATTTCAATTATGCTGATTAAAATAATTAATAATTGATTCTAACGTTCGATAACACTGTTTTTTTTAAATTCAATTAAATAAACTGTATAATTCAAAGAATATCTTAAAAGAAAACTTATCACAGTGTCTAATTTATTAACATGGATGTTACACAATTTTAAATATAAACAAATACTATGTTCCCAAAAAAGTTCTATGATAAAAATTTGATTTTTAATTGATGATACTTTTTCAAATGATCGATACATTTTTGTGGAAAATTATAACATGATTAAACATGCCAAATATCAAAGATTAAAAGTTTTACGTATGTTTTACGCTAATTGACATCCATGAATTGAAGGTTGCTTGAGTGTAGAAATGCAATATGCTTACCTAAATCTTTTCCAAAACCAGATTGTTTACAACCACCAAATGGGGCAGCTACATCTGTTTTGTTATATGTATTTACAAATACTGTGCCCGCTTCAATGCTATCCGCAAATCGTAAAGCTTTGGACATATCAGACGTGAATACTCCCGAAGCTAAACCAAACTCTGTATTATTCGCTCGTTTTATAACACCATCCAAGTCACTGAAATTTAAGAACCAATTGTTAATTATGGTGAATACTGATATGCAAAAATTAACTCGTCAAACAGGAATCGAACCTCGGGCCTCTGGATATCTAGTCCAGCGTGCTTACCGCTACACCAAAGACGACTCTAACGTAAGAGCAACTTTTCCATAACATTCTTATTTTTATTTTGACAGTATTAATTCTGTCGAAATTATTATTCATGAATTTATTTGTGTATACTTAAGCGTCAAAAATACAATGTTGTCCAAATTCCATTAGGTTACGTAAGAAAAATTCGAGAAAACTAGCGAATACTTTATAGACAAATGTCATTGAATTTTAATTAAATACTATGGTGAACTTAATATTTTCAACCGTTACAAAGTTGGGAATAAAAAAATATAATAATAATATTTATTAGAAAAGTTTCCACCTAAATAATTAAATTTTTTATATCTTTGAAACGATGCATGATTGGAAAAATATTTAAATATAAAAATGTTTATCTTACAAAAACAAACAACTTTTGTTTGAAACTTTTTTTTAAACATAGCATAGTTTTGATGTAAATACGGCGTAATAAATGTGGATGCAGAAGTATTGATGCATGAAAAAAAGTTTCAAACAAAAGTTGTTTGTTTTTATGGAATAAACATTTTTTGGTATTTGAAGATTTTTCCTATCGCGCACAGATGCATGGAACAAAAATATAGTTATTACATTATGTTTCATCCTTTGAATTGTGAAACTTTTGTTTGAAACATTGTTTTCTAAAATGTATATTTAAAAAAATATTTAGGTAGAAACTTTTTAAATGAATGCACCCTGTATATGTACTGTAAAAAAAATTATACTACATACCCATCTCTAAATTTAGAAACAATCATAATTGGTCCAAATGATTCTTCTTTTGCAATATACATGTCATCAGTGACGTTGGTAAACACGGTGGGTTCAAAGAAGAATCCTGGACGTGGTAATCTTCGTCCTCCGTATTTTAAAGTGGCACCTTCTTTCACACCAATTTCACAATATTCAATAAGTTTGTTCAGATGAGCTAAATGATTTTGAGGACCATGAGATGTTGCACGATTCAATGGATCTCCAATTTTGATCTTTCGTGTTTCTGCAACTACTTTCCGAACAAATTGATCATGAATACTCTCTTCGACGAAAATTCTGCCAGCCGCTATACAATTTTCACCTTTATTGAAAAATACACTTTGCATGCCCTAAAAAAAAGAAATTTTTATTCGAATTTTGTGGCCATATTTACCTATATGCCTAAAAAAAGTATTAATTACCAAACGAACAGCTTTGTCTAAATCACAATCAGCAAATACGACCAACGGTGATTTCCCCCCAAGTTCAAGTGAAACTTTTTTTAAATTGGATTCTGCACAAGATTTCATTATAACTTTTCCAATTTCTGTACTTCCTGTAAATCCTAGTTTACGAACATCCGGATGTGATGCTAATGCTTGACCAGCTCCTGATCCGGTACCGCTTAAAACATTTATAACACCGGGTGGTATGCCAGCTTTTACGGATAACTCAGCGAATTTTAGAGCTGTCAATGGACAAACTTGTGCTGGTTTTATTATGACAGTATTACCAGCGGCTAAACAAGCTGCCATCTTCCATGACAACATCATTAATGGATAATTCCATGGTGTTATTAAGGCACAAACACCAATCGGCTCTTTTTTTGTAAAACTCAAATTTTTATTTGGTCTAGCATTAGCTATTGGAATTGTATTTCCTTGGATTTTGTCTGCCCATCCAGCAAAATATTTCCAAGTATTTATACTCATGCCAACATGCGTTTTTAATGCAAGTGTGTACACGGCTCCCGAATCAATGGATTCTAATGTTGCTAGCTCTTCGCAGTGTTGTTCCATAAGGTTAGCTAATTTCATCAATAGCTCTCCGCGTTCTCTGGCACTAATTTTTGACCATTCTCCATCCTTAAAAGCCGTTAGAGCCGCTTCGACAGCTGCATTAACATCTTTCTCTGAAGCGCATTCAACTTCACAAATTACTGTTTCATCTGCTGGATTTATTATTGGTGTTTTTTTACCACTTTCAGAGTTCACAAATTTCCCATTTATAAACAATTGTCGAGGGAATTTTAAATGTTTTTTGTTAATATCTAATTCAACAGCATCATATATAATTTCTTCTTCCACTTTACCACCACTGCGTTTAAGCAGAATTACTGCATTACAAAATTCAGAAAATGTTGTTGCCAAAAACACAACATCCTTTTCCACTTCAACTTCTATTTCGTCCTTTACTTCTTCAACCAATCTAAAAATTAGAAATAGTTTTAGTAAATAATTTGGAAATTATAGAAGTTAAAGTTCTTAGCTGAAGACTTTGGTCATCATAATTAAAGGGAACGAAGTAGTGGACTCGTTGGCACGAGAGAGGTAATCTTAAACGCCCCTCTCACCTGAGTCTATCATTCCCATCGCAAGATGCTCCGTAATTAACCGAATCAAGGGGTGGCTGCGACAAGCTCATCTCGATTACTGGAACTTTGTGCAGGGCATGCGACAGGCCAAGTTGTGCATAAGCACAGCTAGGCCATTCGACTGTGCTTGGTTGAAACTCAATAGAATGCAGTTGTGAATGGTGGTGGGTCTCTTGACAGGACACTGTGGATTGAACTACCACCTTCATAACTTGGGGATCTCTGATGATCCCATTTGTAGGGCATGTATGGAGGACGATGAAACCTCCATACATGTTATATGTACCTGCAGAAAGCTGCAGGGTGTCCGGTATAGAATGTTTGGGTCCGAAACCTTGTATTCATCAATCCTGGGAGCAATCCCGGAGGAAAAGTTGTGGGCCATCTGTGAAACCTACAGCTTCATCTACTTAAAATAGCACTTCTTACCCGGATACGCCTCGCCTTCGGGTGACAGGTTGTTCTCAAGGAGGGCACAGAGGATCCCTTGGTCTAGATGCTAGGGACCCATTTGTGGTAGCCGCTTTTTGATTATTATTGGCCATCATAAGCAGTAATTGGCTTGAGCTAGTGTTAAATGAAAAAGGTTTTGCTTACCGGACAACATCCATGGATCCAGCCCCAGACGCAAAGAAATCTGTGTCATCGTCAACATCAGTGTTCAATATTGATGCCCAGATTGTGTTTATCGTATTAATAATTTTCTCTTCTTCTGGAGTGAATACCAAATTATTTTGACTATCACTTTTTTGGCCTAATTTATTTGCTGTAATCATTTTTGTACCAACTTTGACTCTTTGTATATTTACCTATAAATAATTAATAATTATGACTATGCATATTATAATAGGGAGGGGAGCTCATTTGAAAAGTTTCCACCTATTATTTAAAATATGCTTTAGAAAACAAAATGTTTTACACAAAATTTGCTTAGTTTAAAATATTGGATGCATGAAAAAAACTTTCAAACAAAAGTTGTTTGTTTTTATGAGTTATTATATAATATTGTTCTTATAAAAAAAATAAAAAACTTTTGTTTGAAACTTGTTTTCATGCATCCAATATTTCTGGCGAAAATAAATATTTGCACCGTTTAAAAAATAAGTTATTCCACCCGGATATGGATGCATGAAAACTTTTCAGATGAACACACAGTATAACTAAAATTTATATAAAACTTACAGCAATGCCATCACTTCCAAATACAATAAGCCCATTTTCATGAACAATACCAGTTCCACACATTTCCAGAATATTGATTTCTCTGCCCTTTATTGATTTTGTATTAACATCATAGGTTGCACCAAAGAGTCGAACTTCTTCTAAGACTTTTTCATCGTCATTTTCAATTTCAATTTGTGTCCAAGCACCTGGTACTGAATCCATACCACGAATAAAGTTGTAGATCTCTAGACCAGACTTAGTCCAATCAATCTAATATCAAAATATAAATATTACATTATTTCTATTGGTAAAGTTATTCATGACGTCATATTCCAAAATGGCGGCTTTAGTCAGGCTACATTTCAACAATTAGTTATATTTTTCATAAAAAAAGATGAGTTTCATTAACAAAATAATAATTTTTTATTTATTTTATTAACGTAACCCTAGTAACGCATATATGTAACTATTGCAGTTGAGCCTGACTTCTCTGTTTCTAATTATTGCCACCAGATGGCATAGTCTCAAGGAACAAACTAATTATTGCCATCAATAGTTTGATAGTAATTTCTATAAAATACCTTCTGTAATTCTTTTTTGTTGAGCATTGCATCATACGTTGCACCTACTTCTGTTTGGGCAATTTTTGGTGCAGATCCATCTGCCACCATATCCACAGCTCTGGCAACTCCATCAATTCCAGCTGGATACAAAAATCTGAAGCAAACGTATTGAGATAAAAATAGTTTTAAACTAGTAGGTATTTTCTTATATCTATTGGGCAATTATCCTGAAATCTAGCTTTAATTCTAGCTTTGGCTAATTCTGTAAATCAGGAGGTCCCAAACATTTTATCTGATTGAGAATCCTGGAATTTTAACGGGACACCTTGTTTATTTTGAAAGAAAGGTAAGAACACTCCCTGGTAATGTAATTGGTAATTAAACGTGAAACGGGAAACCTTGTACTTAATTCATAATATCAAGCGTTTACTTTTTGCCTTTCGATTTAAAGAGAGGTATTCAAAATTTAGTTACCGATTGTATAATGTGTCGACGGTATCCGTTAGCAATACTTTGCAGGATTCTTGTAATAAAATTGGACCAGTATCTAAACCATCATCTGCCCAAAATATGGTATAACCAGCTTCTTTATCTCCACACATAAGTGTCCTACACAATGAAAAAAAAAGATTAAAATTTGGGAAAAGGATAATTTAAGAATCATCCAAAAACTTACCAATTAATAGCACTGGCTCCGCGATGTCTTGGCAAAATCGATGGATGATAACAAATACTTCGTAAAGGTGGATAATCAATAACTTCCATTGGTATAAATTGAGAACAATATGGTAAGACATTTAAATCAGCATTCACCGATTTATATTGTTCCAATATTTCAGGAATTGGTTTACCAGCTTTACGCCATGCTGCCACTTTGAAGACAGGTACATCGTATTCTTTTCCAGTTATAGCCAGGGGATCTTCACGATTTCCTTTATCTTTAATTGTAAAGACACCAACGATTTCATGGCCACCGTCTATCAGCTGTTTAAATACTTCTGCTGCAAAGACGCTTTGTCCAATAATGGCAATACGTAACGATTTCTGGAAAAAATTCAAAATTTTTTTAATACTGTAACAAATCTGTTTTTCGTATCGTGTCATATTTATTTTGTTTTTCGAAAAAATGTTTCGAATAAAAATTATGTGTCATAAATAAATATACTAACAACTTTTGTAAAAACATTTTTTCAAAAATTAAATAGATTCAGCACAAATCAAATTTAGAAAAAAAGCACTTTTTCAAAAAATTTTGAATTAAATTTATGTCTATTACATTTGGTTATCAAAACAATGTTTCGAATAAAAGTTGTTCATTATAAAAATACTAAGAATTTTTGTTGTAAACATTTTTTCGAAAATAAAATAGATTCAGTACAAAGCAACTTTGACAAAAGAACGCCACTTTTTAAGAATTGTTAATTTATGTCAAATCTATTTGGTTCTCGAAAAACTGTTTCGAATAAAAGTTGTTTATCATAAAAATAATAACTATCTTTAGAAATATTAGATTATCAAATGATAATTAATGAGAACTCTAGGTTTTTGAAATAAAATTTCAAATTCGCACCAATACCTAGATCAGTATTTTTAAAATTATAAATACGTATTTCGACTACAAAGTAGTCATCATCAGTATAAGTTAGCTAGTCGTTATTTACTCTTTTTAAAACCCAAATAGAAAGAAAACCCGATGAAAAGAATGCCACTTTCTTTGTTGCCTATAAATCATTTATACCTATTATATGTAAATATACAAGGTATTTTAAGTTTAAGTTTGTAACGCTTGAAAATATTAATGCTTGACAAAAATGCTACACAAAGGTATTTATAAAATGGCCTAATTCGGCCATTTCCGCATGCCCGCCCGTCTGTGAACACGATAACTCAAGTACGAAAAGAGATAACGAGCTGAAAATTTTTGTTCTAAAGCAAAAAAGTAAGGCCAAGTTCGTTAATGGGCAAAATCGGTTTCCCTCGCCAGGGAGGAAACTTTATATCTTTGAAACCATAAGAGGTAGAAAAAAAATTTGTAGACAAAAAATCTTCTTCTCTTTAAAATAAACAACTTTTGTTTGAAATTTTTTTTCATAAACTTAATAGTTTTCTCATAATTTGTGCTCAAAGTTCCTCGGAAATCGAAAAATGTGCGCATTTAAATTCATGGGATATTTTTTAAAAATTGTAACACAACAAACATTTACAAATAATTCATATTTTATAAGCATTGTAAAGGCAGAAATATTAATAATTCAAACATTGATATACAACTCAGTATATACTGGGTATTCAAACAATTAACTAAGTTAGTTGTTACATTAATTGTTTTTTTAAAATCTACCTAAATAAATAAATAATTGTTTAAAAGAGTACTTACATTTGACATTGTTGATGATTACCAAAAAAAACATATACACAAGTGAACCAATCAAAAAATAATAAATAAATAAATGTTTTTCAAGTAATATGAATGTTATTTGTTTTAATCAATATTTCTAATTAAACTGAAACATGACTTGACGTTGCTTTTATATGCAAACCGATTATTATTTGTAATCAATAATATGATTGATATAAAAAAAATATGTAATATAAAATTATTTTAAACAAATATTTTATAATTGTATAAGATTTATATTAATAATTATCTGACATATAAAGATCACGACAGTTCACGTGGGGCAACAATGATACCAGTAAATTCCAGTTTATTAAAACTTTGAAAACTCGATTCGATAGAATATTTTGACAAAACTTATTATCGCAAATGTTAAACACTTTTTTTTCTTCTTTTCTTGAAAGTTATCTTTAATAATAATTTATTTTTTTGTTTGTAAAAATAAGAATAACAATTTTTTAAGGCAGACACGTAGGTAATGATGAATGGTTTTCAAACAAACTATTCAACACTAACTAATGTATGTTGTTGTTTAGTGCTGTAGAAGATGGATGCAAGTGGGTCATCAAATTATAGTTTTAATTTATTCATAAATATTTTGTTAACGGTACTCCTTTGATGCATTTGAATTTAATTTGATTTATTTAGAAATTAAGGTCGTTTCATCAGATTTGTCTTAAGAATTTGATGACCATTTAAGTTCAGTACCCTTTGTTTAATTGTTTATACCCGGTATATATAAATATACAAGGGTACATTAAGTTTAGTCCCGACTTTGTAACGCTTAAATATATATACATATATATATATATATATATATATATATATATATATATATATATATATATAAATATATATATATATATAAATATATATATATATATATATATATATATATATATATATATATATATATATATATATATATATATATATATAGGATGAGTCAAAAGTCATGGAGTTTATTGAAAGGGTTTAGAGGGGATGAAATTCTAAGACGAAAAGTCCTTGGACATTTTTTGCGCCTAACCCCCCGTTAATTAGATATTAATTCAATTAAGTAACTAATGAACGCAGCGGCAGCAGAGATACGTAAGGGGAGCGAGAAGGGGAAGGATTTTCGACATCTACTAGGAAGGATCGATGGACATTTGAAAAAATATTTCTTTTCCGAAAATTCGCTAAAATAAAATAAAATATACAAATAAGAGAGAAAGAGAGAGTTGAATAAAAGAGGGCTGCGTTTTTTGGCGTGACAAATATACACTAATATAATCAATAGAAACCTACATATTAAATCACGTTTGGAGTTGAAAAATAACGTAAAGAACTTCGTTCATGACGGGGTCCCCCGACCGCACAATTTTTTTCCCTCTAAAATAAGTATATGCTGTCGATCAACAAAATAAAAATAATACATTTACTTTTCTCTATAAAATTTCCAACCGCGTACTACAATCTTTCACTTCATCGGTCATACCCCGGGTTTGCGTGTTTTTGGGCCCGCACTAAAAGGCGTTCTATAAATTTCCCTATATCAAACCGCTCTTTATGACTACAGATAAGCTATTCTGCATTATAAACGTGGGTAGCAGTTTTGTAAAACGTGTCGCCATGTCAATTCAGCTGAACGTCGTTCAGTTGTTTAACATAACGGAGTTGTTTTGTAAAACAGAGGATTCGACAATTCGACAATCCATCTATATATATATGTATATATATATATATATATATGTATATATATATATATATATATATATATATATATATATATATATATATATATATATATATATATATATATATATATATTACATATATTGAATCTTAAAATTACACAATTTTACAATATTTACATTTGCAAATCCATAACAAAACCTATATTCAAGTCATTGAACGAATCGGATGTTCTTATTTAATTATAATAAAATTATTATTCAAATTTATTATTTATTTCTGTTTATACATAATAATAATTAATTTATTGACAATAAAAAATGTATAAATATTAATGTTATTGATCTATAAATAAAATGCGTACATACGAACCAGTTGCGGAATTACCGGGCAGGCAAGATATAGGCAGCTGCCAAGGACAAACTTGGATGATCAAAAATAAACCTTTTTTATAGCGAATTTCCTTCCAAGGAGATGGAGCTATTGCTTTTGTACCGATGATAGAATTTCATAAAAATTTCTTCAAATGTTACTCAATCCTTCTTAATAGATGTTAAAAATGACCATGATTAAAATTTATTTATATATATATACTGTGTGTGTTGGCAAGCTTTTCCAATAGGGAATCAATGTTAAATATTAATTATTACTGAATGTCCGTCTGGTTACTATATAAAGTCAGTCAGACAGTGACTGCCAGTTGACAGTCTATATATATATATATATATATATATATATATATATATATATATATATATATATATATATACATATATATATATATATATATATATATATATTTAATTTATACACACTACGTAAATTAAAATAGACCCAATAGCAACATTGTGTAGTGCATCTATCACTGTCTAAGCACGGTATGCCATGATATGATGTTACACTCACACGATGGACGACGGACAATAACGAAGATGTATACATGCACGAGTAAGAGGCAACCATAAATAAGAAACAAAATTACAGTAAACCTTAGTACCTACAACTTGACTTCTTATAAATTTTTCGAATAATGAGGGAGATATGTCCAATTTTGTGTTTTCCCGTCCCTCTAAACTCCCCTTTCCACTTGACCGCTTTTACCATTAACGAACTTAACCTTTTGAATACCAAAAGCGCCTCAAATACCAAATTTCATTCCAATCAGATTAAAATTGTGATCGCTAGAGCGATTACAGACACATATATATGTATATATATGTATATATATATATATATATATATATATATATATATACATATATATATATATATACATATACATATATATATATATATATATATATATATATATATATATATATACATAATAATAATATATATATATATATATATATATATATATATATATGTATATATATATATATATATATATATATATATATATATATATGTATTTTGTATTTTGATTGTTGCAATAAATAAAGTCAATTAAATATTTTAAATTTCATTGTTGTAATAAATAAAGTCAATTAAATTATATTTAAAATAATAGTAATTAATTTAAAGAGTTAGAGTCAATAACAATCATCTGTCTGATTATTCTAGTAGTCTCAGTATCAGTCAGTAATATACTAGTAGTCTAGTTAATCTTCAGAAGCTGTTTCGGTCCATTTAATCATTTAAGTTTAATCATCTAAATTGGTAATTGGTATCTAAAGTATACGGAGTTGGACTTAATCAACTGCCCTGGTGAAAGCACTGCTCCGCAGCCCCATTGGAAACCGAAAAACAACAGGAATCCAACAATATATATATATATATATATATATATCACTAACACTTTAAATTAATTACTATTATTTTAAATATAATTTAATTGACTTTATTTATTACAACAATGAAACTCCCAACTCCCAACATTACATATATATATATATATATATATATATATATATATATATATATATATATATATATATATGTAATGTTGGGAGTCACTGGTTTAGTAAATTACAAAGGAAATCAACATATGAATCATCAAAACTATATAATTTACCTCTTCATATATATATATATATATATATATATATATATATATATATATATATATATATATATATATATATATATATATATATGTCCATAGACATAAATTTTACAGATGGTGATTTTCGACATCTACTAGGTAGGATCGATGGACATTTGAAAAAATTTATGCAAAATTTTGAAATCGGTACGAGACCAATAGCTCTATTTTCTTTCAGGAAATTCGCTAAACACATTTAGGTGGTAACTTTTCAAATGAACACACGATATATGTAGTTCACGCGCTGATAATGAACTCAGTATATACAGAGTCTTAAACCAATGAACTTCGTTAGTTGTTATATTTTCACTTATTTATTAATATTATATAATATGATAACATATTTTATTTGCTATCTATATCGCACACTTCCTTCGATTCTGTCAAAATAATTAATTTCACCTGTCTTCAAGATAAAATTCGGTACTCTAAAATTACAAATACCAGTATTTTCTAGTATTCATATGGTTATATATATGTATTAATGATTTATTGAAAAATAATATCCGATATTGATTAAAGAGGATTAATATTACAAACGTTTTAGTAATAATCTGAATTATAATTGTATAATGATTTATGAAGTGGTGATTTCCTTTTCATTGATATATCGACTTTTCTTACCAATTGTGTGTCGAAAGAATGTAATCTTATTGTCATCAATAGCAGGATGTTTTACAGCTGTTTTTACGTACGGGTGTCGAAAGAATGTAATCTTATTGTCATCAATAGCAGGATGTTTTACAGCTGTTTTTACGTACGGGTATTAAGGGATAGGATCTGAAATCCGCTACCCGAAAATAAGCTAAGTGCGAGTCGGAGTATGAACTCGCTCATGATCGATATAGTGCATTCCTACGATATAGTGTATTCCTGCATCGAGATGTTTACAAAATATATGACGCCCTGACCAGTGCCGGATTAAGGCAGCGCGGGGCCCGTAGCAAATTCCATTAAGGGGCCCTTGCTTTACCTTAGGTTTTAAATTTAGGATGATTAATAAAAAAAATGTTACAAATGAACTTTTCTGGACTTAATGTGGACAAATTTAGAGATTAAACTATTGATATCGTTTTTTCTGAGTAAATCAGTTTCTATATTCATCAAGCTGAGGTGATTTAGACGTTTTTGGCCCATCGTATTACTCATTTTTTATACGCTTTAACGTTGAAAAAGAACGTTCGCCACTGCAGTAAATGCGCTAGGCAATTTCTACATTTGGGAAACACGATTCTAAAGTCCAGTTCCTGAGCCTCGTCCTTCTTCCGGTCAATAGCAGTAGCCACATCTGTTTTGAGCAGCTCAGCAAACTGCACTAATTCGTCACCTAGACAGTCCTCCAAATCATGTGCGTAAGCACAGACGATAATTGAAGATTTTTTCAAAATCTCCTCTTTGTAAACAGATTTTAACTGATAAAATACTCCAAAAATACTAGTTATTTTATGGTATGCTTTCATACGTTTATCTAAAGCAGACAGTACGTTATCAATAATAACAAAAAAAATATAACATCAGTGACTTGTAATTTCCTTAAATAATTTTTTTTACGCTCAGGTGGCGTGGGTGCGCGGGGCCCCCAAATGCGCGGGGCCCGTAGCATTTGCTACTCTTGCTACGTAGCTAATCCGGCACTGGCCCTGACCAAGATTTTGTACAGTGTATAGTTCATCAATCATGCTGGTGACAACAGGCATCTATAACCACATTCACGTATACACATTATACATGCATATATATATATATATATATGATATATATATACAAACTGTGTTGGAATGCTTTTCCAATAGAATGTTAAATATTATTTATTACTGGCAGGCCGTGTGGTTACTGTACGGAGTCAGTCAGTACACATGTAATGAGAGTCATCTCATATGCTTATGGTAGTTTGTTTGTTGTTAAAGAGTGTGTACTGACTCATTGACTGTGTGTATTGTGTGTACTGACTCATTTAAGAGTGTGTACTCATTACATGTGTACTGACTGACTCCGCACTGTAACCACACGGCCTGCCAGTAATAAATCATATTTAACATTGATTCTCTATTGGAAAAGCATTCCAACACAGTCTGTATATATATAGATATAATAAATCTATTAAATACGCAGTGCAATATTGTAACGAGATGCAGTATACTAAGTTTATATAATGTTGTTATCAGGCGCGGATCCAGCCCTCAAAAAAGATTGTGGTCTCAGCCACCCGAAAATCGTCCAAGTGCGAGTCGGGGTATGAACTCGCTCATGAATGATATAGTGCATTCCTACAAAGGAGATGTTTACAAAATATATGACGCCCTGCCATGATTTTGCATAGTTCCACGTGAGCAAAGCCGTGGGGCGAACACTAGTAAATTAATAAACCTGGAAAATGTAAGTTTGTTCGCTCACGAAAAGTAAATGCGTGTTTGTTTGCACACATCACAGTGTCACATTTAGACTGTAAACTACTGAACCGATTTTGATGAAAATTTTATAACTTCAAAGGATATCAAATTAAATTAAACGCTAGTATACATTTTACATTAAATAATTTTATTTAGGTGCTTACTTAAATACAAACTCAAGCTTACGTTTCTTTTTCGCGAAAACGTTACGCCACCAAAAAGGAAGGCGGCTCGGAAGTTTTGGCGCCAATGTATATATGCATACAACACACGCTTACTTTTAAATTAGTAGACAACTATATATTTTTAAATTAGTAGATGACTATACGGACCCAGCGAATAGTTATCTCTTTTTTCCAATACAAGTATTCATATGCCAAAAAGAAACAGATAATATATTAAATTTCGATTTGCCCCAATATCCTAGATCAAAAAATGTTTGTATTTTATACTCAGAAAGTATAAATTGCACACATACCAAAAATCTGTGTGCAGGCCGTCACCAAATTAGCAACAAGTAACATCTCCTCGGAGAAATACATAAAAATTATAAAATATAAAAATTTTTTGATCTAGGAAATTGGGGCAAAAAATCGAAATTTAATTCGAAAAATCCTAGAGTTCTCTTTGATATTATTTATAGATAATATATTGTCAAAAGTGTGATATAACGTGTCAGAATATCGTCTATGATACTTCGCTGCGTTCCAAATCACGCACGATTCATTGTTTTATTTTTTTAAATTTTATTAAGGCATTGGATAGACCGTGAAAGTGTGACGTCACAAGCTTATTAGGGTTGTGGGCATGCCCATCGTACCCACAACGGTGGATCCGCGCTTGATTTATTTAGGAATCAGAGCAAATTTTTAAAATATCATTTATGCTGCATTCTCAAAATTTGCATGAGATTTGCATGAGAAAACCTTAAGATTAAATTAAGTTGCTGTTGCTTTAATCACGGAATAAAATAAAATATTTGTTCTGTTAAATGATCACTTAACATTCAGGTGATTTGGTTAGTTGTTTTTGTTATAGATAAGAAAATGAAATAAAATATAAAATAAATATCCCCGATGAATATTATGATGAAATTTGATTAGGTCTACTTATTTTATATTTTTAATTTAAATGTTAAAGGTTATCAAATAACTGCTTCAATAACCGCTTTCAATAACTAGTTTTCAATATTATTTTCAAAATAGAATCAAATTAAATACTGAGAATTTTGATAAACTTTATATATGAAAATTCAAGTAAACATTTATGTATGTGTTAATCAGAGATGCGTAATATTTGAAATGGTTCCATTTTAATAAAAAGTATTTAAAATGTAAATGATATTTCCCTTTTTTGTATTTTAAATGTACCGTCAAACATGGATGAGCAAGAGTTCAAGAGACCGGAAATTTTCTTTCGCTTATGGAAGTTTTTCAGTTATAGAGGTGCAGAAACGGTTTTTCTCACTTTCTCACAGAGTTTTCTATTTAGACATTCAGTAATAAATGTATATCATACAGTAAACACACAGAATGTATATATACATACATTATATGCTAAAGCAAAACATACAAGTCTGTCTGTCACATAGGCAGTGTGACGTCACTCGAGAGTGGACATCACTGACCTCTAAATAACTGGACAAATTATCTTATTTTACGCCATTAATCCCAGTTGAAGCGCTCATCCACTAGCCAAAAAACTAAGTTTTGCATGGCATGTTTGTGTGATAAGAATGTGTGTTAGCGTTTGTGTGACTGTGACATGTATTTCCATTACACACATAAAGTTTTAGTACCTTGGCTAGTTGGCGCTCTATTTGGAACTGGGAAATCACTACGACTTCGATCACCTCGTCCTCGACCATCACGAAAATGCTATCCTAGCCGTCCATGTTGTGTATGTGGTGCAAGTCCTTGTAAAGAAGGCTGCAGATGTGGATGTGCTCGATGCCGGTGTGGTTCGTGTTCTTGAGAGGAGCTATAAAGTAAATTTGTAAAAGGGAGCTATATTTGCTGTAAATGTAATTTGACAAAATTTAATAAATTGGTATTTATGTCTTGATTTTGTTTAAATTTTTCCCTTTTGTAAAAAAAGAATAAATAAATTTTTGCAAATTCACTATTTTAATATATATATATATATATATATATATATATATATATATATATATATATATATATATATATATATATAATTAAATATAAATAGTAAATTTCCAAAAATCCACGCTTACACAATAAATCGTGGAGTATACCTATTGGTACTGGGGAAACCACGTTAAAAAACCTCTAACTTTTGTCTATCTATTTTTGCAATAACACTTATCGTTTTAAAACTACTAAAATCGGTACAAAACCCCACAGAATTAGATGCATACGAAAGTATCTGCATACACAGATTAAGAAAACAGATGAATGAATTTAGACAATGGCACAATTCCAAATTCTGATTTAATAAAATTAAACCATTTGCAAAAAAATTTAATACCTGAATATCAAGGTTAGCTTCGACGAACACCCTCACCTTATTGACACTTAATTCCTTAATTGGACAGTCAACTCAAATAATCCTTCAGGTACTACCTCAGTCAGATCATATAAAAGACAAAAATGTTTTAATATTATTATGAGACACGCACCAAATTAGCAACGAGTAACATATCTCTGACTCAATATCCCAGAGATAGTTACGATTAGCTAATTCATACTGATGATGCCTGCCTTGTAGTCGAATTACGTATTTATAAAATACAAATAATTGTTCTAGGAATTGGAACAAATTTTGAAATTTAATTTCAAAAAACCTAGAGTTCTCTTTGATTATTTTAAAAATCTTTATATAATAACAAAAATTTGTCACCTCCAAAACTTCCCTGTGTAGACGAGGCTACACAGTCAAGTCTGTGGCTCAGACTCCAAATAAAACAATTCTAAATATTAATCATTTTATTAGGTAATATTATACAATTAAAGTTAACCAAGTTTACCATATTTGGTCTTGAAAATAGTTAAATTAATAATTAAATATGTTAACGGCATCCACAATCTAAAACAACCATTTCTTGATAGCCATATCTGTAGGTAAGTATACCTCTTGAATCCACATAGAGTACACTAATCGGACCCAATTTTGTAGGAACACAACATGTCCTTGGTGATGTATGCGGATGGACACTGTGCAACAATGCTTGAATAATGGCATGTTTGGTCGGTGATAAATGATCAGCTACTGGATAAAAACATTTTCCTGAACATTGGTATGCCTGCAGAAAGTAAATTAATCTCTAAAACTCTAAAATTATTATACGGTTTGGAAATTAAAATTGAATATCTTTGAAAGCTGCGATTTTATGGTCGTAAGTATCGGATTGCCCTAATATAAATATTTCATAATACTTTCAAAAAACAATCTGAAAAATATTTACAATTCGAATTCTTTATTTAAGGGGTTAGTTTTGAAGGTTGAAATGGGAAATAAAATAACATTTTTTTCAAGGACATTGTGTGAATGAAAGCTTATTGAAGCACGCATTCAGTGCATTCATTTGCGCTTAAAACATTTTTTGGAAATAATCAGAAAAAAATCATGGGCATTGCAGATAAAAAGGTGTACATTGAAACAAAATTATCAGGATAGAAAAATTATAGTGCCATCAATGGTTGTAAGCAATTTAATTGTTTTTTGGTACAGTTAAATTAGTTTTAAAATATTATTTTCAACAACTTTTATATAAAACTTTTTTTCATATCTGTAATCTATTACTCTTTTTTGGAGAAATGTAATATAATATAAAGATAATAGATATAGAGATATATAGATATATAGAAACTACAATAGATATGACATAAAGTTTCATACAAAAGTCGTTATCATTATAGAAAAAAAGTGTGAATCTCACCCATATAAGCTCACGGGGGAAGTGAAACTTCTTTAGTTTCTTTAATTAAAATTATTATCAGCGGCTTATTAAATGTAAATATGTGTATACATCAATTATACGTTACCCCTTCCTTTCTACGCTCTTATAATTCTACGCTGTTCATTTCCCCTTTAGCGTAACATAAAATTTTTAATAGATACCTCGTTAAAGAAGTTTCACTTCAATAACTACAACGGTTCATTTTTAAAATGATTTAGGTATTGTACATAACTAGAACGTTGAACAAGTTGAAAATGATTTATTTGATATGATATAGGCAACAATAATTATACGTAATTATGATCTTTTAATACAAATATAAAATGAAGATTGATGATTTTAATACAAAGAAGTACGTCGCTAAAGAAGTTGCACTTCAAAAAATTATGCGCGATAAAAGATTTGGAGATGGGGCAACCCTTTGTCGGATCAAGTTCTCGTAGACTTCCCTAGGCAAGTGAATGAAGGTATGTACTAATTTTCTAAAAATATTTACCCTAATTAACTGAGCACCGTATATGATTCAGGCATTGCACATTACAAGAACGTTGAACAAGTTGAAAATTAGCCAAAATATACGATTTAAAAAAACCTATTTTTTGAAATGGTATAGGCAACAATAATTACATGTAAGTATGTTCCTTCAAATGCAATTCCTTTCTTTCTCGCACTCAAGGCTTGTCTCTTATTTCCCTTCTATTGAGTCATTTCCCCTTTATTATAAGAAAAATATCAAATAGATACGTCGCTAAAGGAGATTCACTTTACAAAAATTATGCGCGATCAAAGATTTGGAGGTGGGGCAACCTTTCTGTCAAATCAGGTTCTTGATTCAAGATATTTTCTAATTTTCTGAAAGTTGCATACTCTAATTAACCAATAACCGTTTTTTACGGTCCTCGCTTAGACTTACTTCATAACCTGTAGGTTGGACAATCCAATTATCGTAATTAATATCAGCAAAATTCACATAAAGTGATTGCCGTTTGCATGTATTACGTAAGCGGCGTATACGTTTCAAATGTGCCGGTTTCATATTATATGTGCCGCCACCAGTAGCACCAGTATGATGTTGGTCATTCCATAAATGATTTGTTTCCTCTTCATATTCATCTTCAATAAAATCAGTTTCACGTTTATGTCGCTGATGATATTCTTGTTTCGCTTGATGATGATGTGTGCTCGAATATGATAGTAATAAAAGTGGATAATCGTGTTCATAGTGATATTTTTTTGATATTGGTAACAATGATATATTAAATGAATCGTTCCTTGCGCTGCTATTATTTGTTGTTGCTTTGTTGTTGATATTATTGTTGTTAAACGATTCAATTATTGTTATAACAATACGTAATTGTTGTGTATAATTGTATGTTAAAATATGATTGATTGCTGTTGTTAAATTGAATGATATCCATGTATTGTTTGTATGGAATATATGTTTCTTATCTAAATGGATTATATTCGCATCGATGTAATCATAAAATGATACGTGAATCATACGTTCAATACCTGTTAATCACAATTAATCAATATTAGTCCGGGAGATCAAAGGGGTTTGTTCAGGATGATGAGCATCAAAAGCTGGTACTTTGTAAGTAGCTTCGTTTTGACGCCTAACTTTTTTTATTATAAAATTTTGGAAAACGGCATAGAAATTTTCTGGAAGCCGTTGAACATTGAGGGTGGGAGACTCGGAGTCATTCATTTTCTATTCCATTGAATTTGTAGGACGAAAACTTAATACCTAAAACTTTACTTCTTTAGATTTTTCGAATAATACGGGAGATATGCCAAATTTTGTGTTTCCCTCTCCCTCTAAACCCCCTTTTCCCCTGGTTCAATTTGACCCATTAGCGAACTTGACTTTTTGAATACCAAAAGCGCCTCAAATACCAAATTTTATTCCAATCAGAATAAAACTGTGACCGCTAGAGAATCCACAGACACATAAACTTATAGATATGATCTATATATATATATACATATATATATACATATATATATATATATATATATATATATATATATATACATATATATATATATATATATATATATATATATATATACATGTATATATATATATGTACATATATATATATGTATATATATATATATATATATATATATATACATTTTTCGATAGTGATTTTAATATCTAGTAGGTAGGATCGATGGACAATTGAAGAAATTTTTGAGAAATTCCAACATAGGTACAAAAACAATAGCTGCATTTCCTTTGGAGGAAATTCGCTAATAGTTGGGCGAATAGCTTGTCAAAACGAAGCTACATACAAAGTACCAGCTTGATGCTCATCATTCTGAAAAACCCGGTCTCCCGGACCATATACTTTGTATCCGACAAAAGAGAGGAGTATTGCAAAAAAATTGGAAAAAGTTTATATACGATCAAAAACGTAAATGTAAAAAAGGGCTAAGTTTTCAGAAATATCTTTCATACAATAATGGGTCCTTAAAAAGTAGTGATATGGAAGAGAGGACCAAGTTATTTGCCTAGTGTAAGGAAATGAATTGTAAATTTAGAATTTTATCTTGGCAAGTTTAAAAGATTTTATAATATTTAAAACAAAAGACTTGCCACTATTAAATATTAAAGACATACTACTTTTTTATTCAATTTCTTACACCCGGTAAATAACTTTAAGGAGAAATTATTATACTAAGATAAAAACACTTTATGTTTTTGATCGGATATCACTTCTTTTTGTAAAGCTTAGAACAAAAGTTCTTTGATTTATTTCATAAGCATAAACTCATAAAAACAAACAACATTTGTTTGAAACTCTTGTTTGATGCATCCAATATTTCTGACATAAATATAAATTTTACGCCACATTTACACCGAAATTATGGGATGTATGAAAAAACGGTTTCAAACAATAGTTTTTATGAGATACATATTTTTGTATTTAGATGTGTTCCCTATCTTGCATCGTTTAAAATATTTGTACCACGTGGGAACGGATGTACACTTTCGTTCATAAAAATTGAACCACCAATAAGTCTCATTCTAAGCGTATATATTACTAACTATATGTAAATTACATGTTTCAACTGGTTCAATTTTTATGAACGGGAGTGATTATAACATAAATATAGTTATTTAATTATATGTTTCCCATTTTGAATTGTGCAACTTTTAATGAAACAATTGCAATTTTTTTCTGAAATGCATATTTAAAAAAAATAAGTAGGTGAAAACTTTTCAAATGAACACATGGTGTTTCGTACAAAAGTGTTTCTTAAGTATATCTAAAAATAAAAAATTTGAAAATATTACCTAGAATCGAACTTCGCTGTGGTTGAATAATGGACAAAATTCGTAATTCAGCTGCTAAAAATATTTCATCCGCATTTGTTACAGGAACATCAAATATTAACAAATGACTTTTTTCACTATTGTAATTCGGAAAGCTATTATTTGCAAAAGTAACTAAAAAAAATTTAAGAAGAATTAAGTTAGGCCGGGGGGGGGGGTACTATGGGTACGGAAAAAACAAATCAATATGTTTTTTCATAAAATTTTATTTTCAACAACTTTTGTATGTAACGTTTTTTCATATTTATTATAGTTTCTGATATTTATACATCTCTATATCTAATAATCTTTATATATTTATTATTTTTTCTCAGAAACTGTAATAGATATGCAAAAAAAGTTTCATACAAAAGTTATTGGAAATAAAATTTTACGATAAAAAGTATTGATGTGTTTTTCTCGTAAATAATATAGAAAAAAAGTTATGCGTGATAAAAGATTTGGGGGTCGGGCAACCCCACCCCGTTCATAGTACACTCCCGTTCATAAAAGTTGAACCACCAGTAAGTGACATTCTAACCGTATATATTACTAAATATATGTATATTGCATACAATAATACTTGAAGAATGTTTCAACTGGTTCAATTTTTATGAACGGGAGTGTATATACTTTGTAATAGTTCAAGCGGGAATCTTAATAAAACGGTGCCCATCGATTTAGGGGATGAATATTTCAGAAAAGATAGTACATAAAGTGACTTTCATCACTTGGCTAGACTGCTCTTCGAGATCCTGAACCGACAAGGGGTAGCCCCACCCCCAAATCTTTTATCTATATAATTACGAAGAAAACACATCAATACGTTTTTTACGATCAGGGCACTGTTTTTACGATCCCAGCATGGACTATTACAAAGTATATACAGGCTGTAATCGTTAAAGCTAGCCGTTCTTGTACGAAATTTGCAACAGTGTATATATGAGTATAATAAGACAGGCGTACATTTATTTGTAAAGGAAAAAAGAGACTGACATACGCTTATATTATTTCTAATTGTTCGAAACAATAATAATATATATGGACGTCTGTCTCTTTTCCTCTCAAAAAATAAATATATGTCTCACTTCATTTAAATACTGTTGTAAATTTCGTACCCTAACGGCTAGCCTCTGCGATGACAACCTATATACAGAGTTGTCCAAAATTCCGATTACGGCAATTTTGTTCTTATCAGACGTAGTAAGACCAAAATCTAATATTGGTTATTAATTTGTTGACTATTTTTTCTGAAATTTTCATCCCCTAACTCGAGGGGATCGTTTTTACGGTCGCCGTTCATACTATAGGGTGGCGCATAAGTAACGTTATGATTTAATTAGTGAATACATTTTTTGTTTACGTATTTTTTTTTTCAGAATTAACTTTGAAAAACTTGGGAAATTTATGATGGAAAGACTCAGCACAGAACAAAGAACCGAAGTTGTTAAATTTTATTTTGAAAGTCTGCATTCGATAATTCAGACACAAAGATCATATCGAAATTTCTTTCATATTCCGACAATTTATCGATTGGTTCATCGTTTTCGACAACACAGAGCTGTCTATGATCTTCCGCGTGCTGGAAGACCTCGAGCAATTCGAAATGATGTGAACATTGCTCGGATGCAAGCACGTGTTGAGGAAAACCCCGAAACATCTATCAGTCGACGTTCGCAACTGTTGGTGATGTCTAGGCAGTCTTTGCAAAGAATTTTACATACGTTACACCTTTTCCCATATAAGATTCAATTGGTTCACGAGTTAAAACCAAATGATGCACAAATACGCATTCATTAAATAAATCATAACGTTACTTATTCGCCCCCCTTTACAATGATATACGCTAATAATCATAAAATTTACCTGCATTTGTTGGAATGATACTTTTCACAATATCCGGATGATTTTTCAACAGTATCTCATTTTGTGGTATAATTCTGGATTCTTCATACAAATCCAACATATATTTGGGTATGTAAAATTTTGGTTTACGTTTTGTAGATTTCATATTTGCAATAGCTGCAGTTGTTGTTGATGAATTTTGTTCTTTATTGAAATTGATATAATTTTGAATAAATTGAATGTCAACAGCCGTTGCAGATGATGATGGTGTTTTCACAATTTTCATATCATTATTGAACAATGATCGATTAATATATAAATAAAACCAAAATACACTTATTAATGTTATTAACGTTAATATTAGTGATTGATTATTACTAATCATCATCATATTTTCCACACAACAAAATCAAATCGTATAGTTTACTGAACTTTTTTGCTTGAAATGAAATTGAAAAAATGTTTTCGATACTTGTAAAGATGCTGTTTTAATGGATGTGTTTCAAATCTATTAAATTATAAACGATGTTTTTATTTTGATTTTGACTTGGTAACAACTTAACGTATTTAATTTTATTGATGAACTAAAAACGGTTGTAATTTTTTTTTTTTAATAAGTGGGGCAGAGTTTTGTTTGTTGAAACATTTTAACGGTTTTTGGATTTTAATTTTAGAAAAAAACATTTTGATTTTGTAAATATAAATTAATAATTGAAATTTTAACTGACATTAGTGAATTCGTGGGAGTATTTTTCCATCCCCATAACTAATATGCTACTATTATTAAACCCGGTTTGTTGACTTGGTAACAACTTAACTAATTTAAATTTTTGTTGATGAACTAAAAACGGTTGTAATTGTTTTTTTATTAAATGAGTAGGGCAGAGTTTTGTTTGTTGAAACATTTTAACGGTTTTTGGATTTTAATTTTAGAAAAATATTTTGATTTTGTAAATATAAATTAAATTCAATCGAAAATTTCGATTGACATTAGTGATTTCGTGGGGGTATTTTTCCATCCCAATAACAAGAGAGGGCTGAAACGCTACTATTATTTATACCCGATATATATATATATATATATATATATATATATATATATATATATATATATATATATATATATACCCGGTGTATTAATTAATACATTCTATCTCCATACAGTCACTTATATAGTGACTTGTAAAAAGGAAAAAAAGTTTCGATAACTGGAACACTAGTCGCGCAAAATGCTTCAATCATTAATAAAAAAAAAGCTTCATCCGGTTGTTCAATAAAAAAAACCGATGTTAATTTAGATACCTCACAATCTCACAACTCTCTGGGGTCCTAAAATGCGTGAGACCCATAGGCACCTTCTTATTTTGCCTACTGGCTTATCCGGGCTCCTATGTGTCCGGAAGATTTATTCTCTTTGTATCATACACTGCAAGACTGCTGATTCTGTTAAGAATGTTCGCTTTGATGGAAAATATGCAATACTATTCACATGCATGTAATAACACTTGCATACATTTAAACATTATTATCTCTTTTGGACTAGTAGTTATGATTATAGAAATCATATATTAATATTCTGGAAACATTCCAAAGATAATAAATAACTAAAAGTTATATAACAACAAACAGTGTACAACAATAAATTGTTGAAACTTTGAATAAACATTTCATATCGCTTTATACAGTCATAAATTTTATATAATATATGTATACTCCAAACAAATAAGTATTCAACTTCGGAACGAAAGTCAGGAACATTATTTTGAAATCAATTTTGGATATCAAACTTCATAAACATTTTGGCTGGGGAAAAAATATAAACTTGGTGTTAAAAAACCGAGCTATCTTTTCCAAATTTTATAATTAATACCTAATTTTTCGTTTTTCGGAAAAATGTTTCAAATAATTAATAAAAGTATAGTTATAATGAACAAATTATATCCGAAGCTTTTTTTCTAAAACCCAATAAATAAGACACAAATCAATTAAAAAATTTTGAAATGATAATCGCATAATATATATTTTTATTTAATGAGTAGAGTTATTGAGCATGCGCAATACACCCGTCAACGCACAAAAATACTCATAAAACCCGAACAATATCGGCAAACTACAAAAATCCTAACAAATATAAATCTCAACCATAAATGTTCCAATTTGTTGAGTAACATTGTTATGTTCACTGTCCAATTTCAATATACAGGGTGAGTCAAAAGTCATGGAGTTTCTTGAAAGGGTGGATAGGGGATAAAATTCTAAGATGAAAAGTCCTTGGACATTTTGGAACCTGACCCACCGTTAATTAGATATTAATTAAATAAAGTAACCATTTAGAGAAACGCGTTAACAGAATAAGAAATGGTAGGGAATTAACGCAGTGGCAGCAGAGATACGTGAGCGAGCTCTTCCCAGCACTACCGTAGAGTGAGTCAATCTTATGCGTTTAAAATCCGGTGCAGTTTTTATAGTAGAGTTTGGAAAATTTTGGAAAAAAAAATTTAGCATTTTTTTTCCGAAAAATTCAATTAACTGAATAAATGTTTTACATCGTTAATATAGGTAATAAAAAATTAACTTTTTGTATACAACCATTTGTAATCAACTTATATACAATATTGATTTATATTAGTTAATTAAGTTTTTATCAATACTTTAGGTGTCTATTTTCTAATAAATTATTTTTGGATTTAAACTCAAGAGTATTTCAAGTGATTTATATTATCCAAGTTAAAAATATAACTGTAATCTATTAAAGAATTACTCATGTCGTTTAAAAATATCAAACTGTTTGATTTATACCAGTATATTCTACAACTGTACCAGCAGCCCGGGTAGCTCAGTCGGTAGAGCATTGGACTTTTAATCCAAGGGTCCAGGGTTCAAGTCCCTGCTCGGGCGATAAATTTTTTCTTACTCTTACAATAATTAAGTAATCTGATGTGAAAAATCCACACATCTCTATTAAGTTCCTTGATATACAGAGTGTCTTACATTTTAATCCAGAAAATTGAATAGGCGATAGATCTCCCAAAAATAAGGATAACTCGAAATTAAAAATAACTCGAAATTTTCTGGAACATGTCGATTTGACCGTTCATCCAAAGTTTTCGAGCATCAAATTATTTCTAAGTTTAATTGTAAGATAACAAAGTGAAGTTTTCGTCCCACAAATTCAATGGCATGGACTCCGAGTATCCCATCCTCAATGTTCAACGGCTTCCAGAAAATTTCGATACCTGTTTTCAAAATTTTATAATTAAAAAACTTGGGCGTTTTGTCAAAACGAAGCAACTTACAAAGTACCAGCTTGATGCTCATCATCCTGAAAAATCCCTTTGGTCTCTCGGATTACAACCTGAATCTCGAAAACATCCGAGTTCATATGAACTTTTCTTCTAGTTTTGAAAGAGAACATTTTTGTTTTCGCGGGGATATCAATACTTTTTATTGTGCGAAAACATGGTCCCTCTCACATTTATGTTTTTTATCGGATATATAATACTTGTATATTTTTTTGCAAATAAAACTATTTAATTAAAACAAGTAATGTAACAACTAACTTAGTTAATTGTCTGAATACCCAGTATATACTGAGTTGTATATCAATAGGGAATATGCATGAAAATTTTTTTTCACATTTATTTTCAGAATATGAAAATACTGTTAATACTGTAATAATATTTAAAAACAAAATTAAAATCCGACAAATATCAAGGAAGCTATAAGCTTTTAAAGATTATTATCTGTCTCTTTCTTGCAAAAAAACTAAAAACGGAGTTTTACGTGTATTTTAAATGGTGAAAGTGTAATATGACGTCACATAACATATCAGAGGGCTATCACCCTCTTTGTCTAATCGGGAATTTCAATCATTCATATCTCGCTTATTTTTAAAGTTATTTAAATAGTAATTTTACCTTGATATTGGGCAAGTAAACATGCTTCACTTCAAGTGAAAAAAAATTTTCATGCATATTCCCTATTACTGAATTAATCTCTTATGGCTGAAAAGAAATATTCTCCGCTTTCCGAGGAACTTTTGAGCACAAATTATGAGAATACTATTAAGTTTACGGGAAAATTTTTCAAACAAAAGTTGTTTATTTTAAAAAGAAGAAGATTGTTTGCAATTAAACTTTTGTTATACCTCTTACGGTTTCAAAGATAGGCAGTTTTACCCATTTTGCCCAAACATGGTCCGATTTTTCCTATTAACGAACTTGACCTTACTTTTTTGCTCTACACATAAAAAAATTTCAGCTCGTTATCACTTTTTGTTCTTGAGTTATCGTGTCCAAAGTCGGGCAGACAGACGGGTATGCCGAAATGGACTAATTAGGTAATTTTATGAACACCTATAACAAACATTATTTCTGCGATCAATATTTTCAAGCGTTACAAAGTCGGACCTAAAGTTAATATACCTTGTTTATTTCCATATACTGGGTATAACAATAGCATATGAGATGATATGTATGTAATATACCTGGTATACCTTTACTGGGTATACCAATAGTAAATGAGATGAAATTAGATATCCTTAGAGATAGTAGAACATAATATATATGAAATCGAAAAAAAAAATTTTAAATTTTGTATATTTATACAATATATACACGGGGCATTATAAGTCTAGTCCCGTCTTTGTAACGGTTGAAAATATAGATTGCAGAATGTTCTAATTAGTCCATATCTACATGCCCACCACTTCGGGTAGTTGATTTTAACAAAAAAAACAAGTAATTGTAACAACTAACTGAGTTAATTGTTTGAATACCCAGTATATACTGAGTTGTATATCAATGTTCGAATTGTTAATACTTTTACTGGATATACCAATATTATATAAGATGTAATGTATTTCTACATATGTCCGCCTTCTTTCGACTATGAATAGTATGTCATTTGCTATTTGAGCACAAATGATGAGAAAACTATTGAGTGTATAAAAACATTTTTCAAACAAAAGTTGTTTATTTTAAAAAGAAAAAGATTTTTTGTTATTAATTTTTTTCTATCTCTTACGGTTTCAAAGATGTAGATTTTCCCCCTCTGACGGGGAGAAACACGTTCCGATTTTGCCAATTAACGAACTTGACATCACTTTTTTGCTATAGAACACACATACAAAATTTCAGCTCGTTATCTCTTTTCGTTTTTGAGTTATCGTGTTCACAGACAGACAGATTAGCCTAATCGGCCGAATTAGCCGATTTTATGAACAAGCATTTATGTCAAGGATTAATATTTTCAAGCGTTACAAAGTCAGGACTAAACTTTTCAGCATACTTCCACTTTTCAACAGATTTTGCTCATTTTTTTTCCACAGACTAAAAATAACGTTTTCTAATAAATCCCGAAGTTTCAGAATTTTTGACCGTTTAGAACGCGAGATAATTAATATTAAAGTTATCGTTCTCTCTCACTCTCTCTCATTAGAAGCATGTAAAACTTCATGCCCGCCCAACTATTATCTGTTGTATTAAAAAAAATACTCGACAGAATTTAAAAAAAAACTAGGAGAGTAAAGCTAAATATTTATTATATAATTTAAAAAAAATAATCGTGTGTTACCGTTTTTTTTTTGAAATATAAAAGTATAAATTTATTTATTTTCTTCAAAATAGCATTATTTTGTATATGTGTACAGTGAATTTATCTATGTGTTGTATATATGTGTTTATGTATTTGTGCTATAATAAAATCAAACCGGTTTGTTGTACTGATTGCATAAAACAGTACTGGAACGTCCTTAATATACCTTGTACATTTACACATACTGGGTATAATAAACTTAATATACCTTGTATATTTAACATATACTGGGTATAAAAAGAGGTAGAAATAAAACAAAAACAAATTGTCAATATTGATAATATTTTATTACAAAAATACTAAATCACAATAAATTATAATAAAAGTAAATAAACTTAATACAAACTACTAAAAACTTAAATAGAACAAAATGTCTTTTTTGAATATAACAATGAAAACAATGTTTTGAACAAAAAAAAGAACCTACACAGAATATTTTTTTTAAAAATTTCATTTAATTATTATAAATCCCAAAAATAACGAAAACCAAATCGAATAGAAATGAATTAATAATAATGAATTATGATTTTTTATATTGTTGATAGAATCCTTGATGAATCATATTATGAAAGTGAGACAGAGATTCAGTATTTTGGTTTTTTTCTTCTTCTTTTCTTTATTTTTTTTTTTAAATTTAATTATTAAATCTTATTATACTTTTCACATCAATAGTTAGTACTTATTTTATAACTTATATATTTGTGTATTATACTATTGATGTATATTTTTTGGTTTTTTGTTATTGAAATTTTCGTGAATATAACCACCCCAATCAAATAAGGATTTAACCTCGGCAACAAACGTAAACAATGGTCGTGTTCAGAACTAAATAGGTACCTAATTCAGTCAGTAAAAGAAAATTTACTTCTAAGCATTTTAGTTCAGCATCTTTATCTCAGGACACACTTACTAACTTGCCAATAGTGTTGGAAAATGGGGGGCGATTTTACCCTAATTTAGTGGATTTAATAATACGAAATAATGTATCAAGTATAAATAAAAATTTCGATTCGGATTCGATATATTCAATTTGAATACAAAAATTTTAAAATACAATAATCGCAAAGATTAATAGATTTTTTACATAGACGTTTCCCAATCTGGCAGCACTTATAAAAAAAAATGGCCTCACAATCTACGTTACTGAATATCTGTCAAGTGTCCTGGCAAAAAACTAGATATACTTAGTGTCTTCATTAGTTTACTAAGCACGTAATTGTTCTAAATACGAACAATCTTTTATGTATCTAGTCAGTTACATAATATTATCCAATTGAGAACTGACCTGAGGTCGGGACTTAAAAACATGTCTAACTTTTGTGTGCAACAAAAGAATATTTGTTTATCTATTTTTTTTAATGTCAAATAATAATTTTTTCCTAATTTTTGACAGATTGAATCAGACGTCGTGACCAAAGTGTTGAGTTATCAATACGCGGATGCGCTAAAAATCGGTTGAACATACAAAAAAATCTATGAGATCAAATTTGAATGTTATAAAAATCTTATAATACTTTAAAATGACCTTTGATGCATGGGAAATGAGATATTTGCAAAAAAAACAATTTTCGTGATTTTGAACCATTAATATCTTGACTCGCGGGCATGAAATTATATGAGTCTTTTTTTTGTCTTTAGAATGACAAAACATAGATTTATGTAAAAATTAAGCTCTGCTTACTTTTATTCCAAGGTTAAAACTTTACCTAATTTGATTGGGTTATATTGTTTTTTTTTAGTTTAGGAAGATAGTTTTAAGTTTTTTTATTTATTTACAGATTGGGAATAATTAAATTCCCCAATTCAAGTCTTCATTCTTAGAAATTAAATTATTTGATATCTGTAAAATATGTTGAATCATTATTACACATGTGTGATCGATCATCTTATTTTGGCATATTTTGAAATTTAATAGTCCGTCCACAAAGTAATATTTTGGAAACTTGTGAATTTCATTAAGTGCGTAACATACTGCAATTTCATATTATCCAAAAAATTTCAAACTCTTTGTAAAAGTGAACTTTTGTAGACACTTAAAGTAGAGCAACAAACTTAAGTCTTAAGGTTCGTTTAGACTACGACACTAGACACCGTACACTCAGTGTATACACCGAGTGTCTATGTGTGCACACGAGTGTCTCTAGTTGTGATATTTATTCCGACACTATAATTAATGTCGAAGCAACGGCTCTGTAAACACCTTGTGTCTGAGTGTCCAAGTGTATGTTCAGGTTTTCAAACAGGTTCGACAGGTTTTCATACACTTCATATATTCCATATACACTCTCGTTCAATAAAATTGAACCAATCTGAAATGTTAATTTTCTTACATGCCATAAAAACTCCTCACTTTTGTAACACTCTGTATATTATTTAATTATAAACAAAGATAAGTAGTATGTTTTTTAAATGTGAATAAAGAAATGGAAGTTTTATATTTTTTATTTATGTAAACAAGTCAGTGATAGAGTAAGAATATGTAATGTAAATACATGTTAAGTACTTTTACGTATAAAAATTAAATTAAATGTTGTATCTGTAAAAACCATTTACTACAAGAATAATCAAAATTGTGAGAGACTGATTCGGTTCAATTTTATTGAACGGGAGTGCACATATTGTATAGTAATAAATATATCGTTTTCTTCGTTGTTTAATTATAATATAAGCAGTAATAAGTTATTTTGTGTGTGAACAGAATTTGTGTCTGGGTAGTGTCCAGAAATCTGTTTAAGTGTACAAAAGAAGAAAAAGTGGACGGACCAAATTAATATACGGCCAAATTAATTTACATTTTTCGTAAAATTTGTTTTATATAATAAAATAATTGTTTCATTCAAAATTTCACTTAAGATACGAAAAATAGAATATATTAGATTCATATTTTTGTGATATTACGTTTATTTACGACAATTTAATTTCATATTTTGTAATATTTACAGTCAATTATTCATTAAATATTATATGATTCTTATAAGAATTATTTTTTTGGTCAAAAAAAGGTCGGACCAGATTTTTGATACACACAGTAAACATTTTTTATACATTATTTTGAATAGAAGAAAATATTTTTGTACCTACTTTAATTTTTTTGTTCGAATGTAATTGTTATTAACACAATTTTGGATAATTCATTTTATGTTGGGAGTAATACGTGTTTATTTAAATAGTTTTGCACGAAAAATTACAAATGCTGATGCTAGCAGCATGCTTTTGAGTTTGTATATTTCTTTGGACATCTTCTGGTTAAGATTTTTGTGTAGTTTTTCACGGTTTTAATTTTTTTTTTGAGGTGAATCGGAATGAACTTGCCACAAAAATAAAAAAACTCAAATCAACACAAAAATCAAGCATATAAGTAATTGCATCCTATAATATATAAAAACATAGTCTGCTATCTTTGTATTGTGTACATTGCTATCTTTGTCTTACAGTAACCGTTTTGATTTTCTTGAGATTTTACGGATGTGGGTTTTATAGATATTTGCACACGTTAAGGACCGTTCCCGTGACCGATAAGCTTGTCAATACTTTTATTATATTCTCATCCATAAAGCTACACAACGGTTGTTGATTTTATCCCATATGTAGACACCAGTATGACCAAATGAATGTGAATTTTCCGCGATATCCCTGTTGCAGATTCCTGCTTTAAAACTCTATTATTATTTCTAATTTTCGATCAATTACTTTTATAACTGCATAAACTTACGCCAAAAGTTTTGTTTATTATTGCTTTTATAAAGTCCTATTTTAAAATAAGAACGATGGTCCATAGAAATATATATTGCCACTTGATGTAAAGGTTTTGATTGACGAAATACCAATCAAAAACTTACATGAGTGCCAATATAGGGTGTATTCGATTTGGGCGATTACACAATTATGATTATATAAAAATGATTAAATAAAAGTGATTAAGAAAAGTGATTATATAAATTATCACTTTATACCTTCAGATAATATAAATTGTGCATTCAATAAATGGGCCGATAGATGGCAGCAATTGGTTTTCAAATATAAATACCAATTTTTACTAAGTATTTAAATTATTTTAGACAAGTTTGATACTATTTGATTTTTTTGTTTTCAAATATTATTAACATTTATTTTATGTATATTTGTGAATCGAATATTTATACTAATCATTTATCAAATTTAAAATCGACTACCATCCCCTATCGGTTAATGTATTCAAACACAATTTACATTTTCTCGTACATACACTCTCGTTCATAAAAATTGAACCCCTTGAAACATACTGAGTGATACTGTATGTAATATTTTATATATAGTATATAAAAATCGATGCGTGTATTTATGTTTCCTATAGATTCCAGTGGGTGATTCTGTGAAGTTTGATAGCGATCGGAAAAAAATTTTTGTTTGTTTGGTTTTTAGCAATTTCGTGTTATACTTTCAATTTTGTGTCATCTGGCTATAGATAATTAGTGCTACCCGTGCGAAGCCGGGGCGTGCCGGTAGTTATACATATATTTAGTAATACTCGTATATACGGCTAGAATAAGATTTACTGGTTCAATTATTATGAACGGGCGTGTATGCTGGTATATTCTTAAATGAATATTCCATCAAAAAAAAATTTAGGATAGGTACAAATTTTGGCTATGGAAATTTGAAGAAAATAGTTTACGATTTTTATTATGAAACTGAAATTGTATAATTTTTTTTTTTTAAATTTGTTTTTAATCTTAAAAATTTATGTGCAACAAAAACATATTTACATGTGCTAATATAATAATTAATTATACTTTTTTTTAATTGTGCTAATTATTGTATATGTTAATTAATTAATTAATTATTATTATTTATTTAATTTACAAGAAATAATTGTATATGTACGTAATCAATTATTGATTTTTTTTAATGTGTATTTTTTCTGTGGCCCACAAAAACCTAAAAGAATTTATTATATTTTTCTTTTTTGTTCCTTGTCATAATGTTTTATTTACAAATGATATTTTTCTTAGGTGAGAAATAAACAAAAATTGTGGAATTCTTTGACGTGATATATTCGATATTTTGTATTTTAGTAATCACTACTTACGAAACCTCCATACATGCCATTTGCACCTGCAAAAACTTGCAGGGTGTCAAGTACAGAATGTTTGGGTCCTAAACCTTGGATCCATCAATCCTGGGCATTCTGTGCGGCGTCTGGCCTCGACAGAATCCTATAGCTTCATCTGTTTAAAATAGCACCTCTTAGCACCTCTTAGGTGCTAGGAACCCAGTTGCGGTACCGCTCTTATGTATTATTATTAATTACTAGTTGATGGCTCGGTGACTTAAATTACCTGATCTTGAAAATTATAGATTCGATACTAATATTGATTATCCATTTTATCTTCATACACCACTCTCTTTCCAACAGTGATCGCAACTTAGTCAAGTGACATTGTCTAAGGAAGCTAAGCGACACATTCAAATGGACTTTTTTCCTTTCGTTGTTTTCGATGGAGCCATGTGAAGAAAGTTCTATTATTACCGATTTCTGTAAAATCTGTTAAAATTAGACACTAAAAAACGGTTTCAAATCGTAACTTTTTTCGGTGTTATTGTCAAGATATAGGAGAAACGAACCTCGTCAGACTAAAGAAGAATCAGGGCCACAAAGGACCATAATGTCGAAGTGCAACATTTTTCTTACCCCAAGATTTATCTTTCTATCTACCAGTTCTGGTTCGAAGCTCTGCTGACTCAAATACCTCCGAAATGAATGACTTGCAAAATATTTTAGAGATCTTGTTTATTCAACACTTCATATATATTCTATATTCTAATTTTGGTAATGGCAATGCTAACGATAACTCTTATAGTGTTTGACCTCCTCGACCCCTCTTTCAACTTCTTAAAAATTGACCTCATGTGATTTACCTCCCCCCACTCTGAAAATATATATCCCTATTTTAAAGAGTAAAGTTTAATGAATTTGTGACCGAATTTTCATTGCTTAAAATCAAAATGCAAAAATTCATTTGAATTTATCGCATAAGTTTTTTTAAACCATAACCCCGGAAATTACCTTCACAAAATCGCATTGAGTTTGTAAATTACAGTGCTTACTATTTGTTATGTCCACAGTTCGACAGTATCGAGCTTAGTTTACCACTAGCGACAATGTGGAAAGATTCACAATACTTCGGGATCGGTTTAAGTCTCGACTATTGTTTTCCAGGCCTTTAAAAGATGGCTACTATAAATATTTAAGAAGAGATGCCATCTTTTAACCACATGGCAAACTACAGCTAAGATATAAACCGAAGTATTGTGCTTTTTTACCACATTTTCGCTAGTCTCAAAAACTGTGCACATGGCGAAAAGGTAAATCAGTCGAATTTTATTATCAACTATGTTTCGAGTTGGTACTGATAATCTTTCTTCAGTATCGGGTCTATATATTTAAAATAATCAGTGTGTACCAATCCCAACGAACTGTTTCTAAAACATCCAAACAAATATACCACTTCATGAATTCGTACTAAAATTCTACAAAAAAAGATTATGTGATACAATTTACTAATACTTTTTGATATCATTAAAATTATTTTTTTATTTACAATTTAATAATTAATGTATGCAACATACAAGGTGCCTCAGAAACGAAATACTATAAATTTCGAAGCTAGTAAACTTATCCAAAAGAATATTCATCAGAAAACAATTGTATTGTTCTAAATATTTGTTTAGAAAACTAAATAGGTATTTAGGGATTAAAATACTCAAATAAACCTTTCCCAATTTTAATTAGTAGCTAAATACTATTTTCATTGTAAAATTTGTTACTTCTTTCCTGAAACATCTTGTATATGTTAGATAAGTATTTCAACTAAGTTTCCTTCGTCCAAAAAAAAATTATTAGTTTACAAATAAATTTGGACCAAAGTGCCTTAGTTTTAAAAAAAGTAGAGTGAAAAAAATTATGGCTTTATGAATTACTTTTTTAGTTTTCCATGCGTAGTTTATAAAACATAATTTTTATTAGAGAAATTCGGTTGTTTTGATAACTTTAAAAAATTAGTAATTGTTCTTGTTAGATTCTGCGTTATTTAAGTTTTATATACCTTTTATTTATCTTCTATCACAATACAGCTTTGTTAAACGATTGAAGCGTCTAAACTGTAGTTGTTAACATATAAACTCACATACCAATAAGGATATACCATCCTATAACTCATTACCCCACTTTTGCTATCGGGTAAAGAAATTAACAATGAATTCCATTATTTATTTCTTATCCTAAATGTGAATTACCTTGCTGATATGTCTAGCAAGTTGCATAAGCTTTGTTTAATGTATATAATAACTACGCTTTGCACTTGGAAGGATTGTTGCGGATACGGTTATCTTAAGAATATTTCTGTTTCGGTTTTAAATATTCTCAAATAATGTTAGTTAAGAAATAACAAACTATTAACAAAAGTAAAATATTGAGCCAGGTTAAGAATAAACCTTTTCATAGCCGTTTTTTCCGCCCGAAACTAAAACAAATCACTAATTTTATTAGTGTTGTCAAACATTATAATTAATTATTAATTATTTAAATTCACTTAATTGAATCTATATTTACTTTTCGTGCTAAAAAAAATACACAATATACTGACACAACAATCTTTATTAAAATAACAAATTAAAATTTTTAATTTCTAAAAAAAATGATTAACTTTATTGTGTATTTTGTTGAATATTATGAATGTACTATATTGGATTTTATAGAATTGAAGGTGGTTCCAGCACTATCTTATATAATCAGGGCAAAAAACCGGTTTGCTTTTATTATAGAACAAATACATATACACAACACATAGTAGATATATTCACTATTCATGTATACAAATTAATGTAATTTTGAAATAAAAATTAAGTATTACATTTCGAAAACAAAACGGTAAAATGCGATTTAAAAAAAACATTTACTTAATAAATATTAATCTTTACTATCCTAGTTTTTTTTTAAATTCTGTCGAGTATTTTTTTTAATACAACAGATAATAGTTGGGCGGGTATGAAGTTTTACATGCATCTAATGAGAGAGAATGATTACTTTGCTATTAATTATCTCGCGTTCTAAACGGTCAAAAATTCTGAAACATCGGGATTTTTTTAGAAAACGTTATTTTTAGCCTGTGAAAAAAAAATGAGCAAAATCTGTCGAAAAGTGGTTTCATGCTGGAACATTCTTAAGAAATATCTAGCGCATGAACATCCTTAAATGACAGTGATATTGTATTTTTAATATTTGCATGGCCTGTCATTGTTTTTTGTATTTAATTTATGGCACAATAGAATAAGTAAAGAAATGAAGATATATTTTATACTTTTAATAATAAATTCAAAAATAATATGATTATTTTGAATGAAGATAAACTTTGTTGAAACAATTCGTTAGAATTATATGATGGATGCATACATTAGTTACTTTATTTATTTAACTTTTCATATTTTATTGTTTTATTGGTTGTTGTTGAATAATTATTTGTATTTCATTATAAACCACATAATATATTTATTCATTTATAATTTACAGTGCCTTTATTTTAAGATGTTCCATTATTCTCTAAACATTTTCACAATTTTTTTTGGTATAACTGAATAACTATTTAATTATTAAAGTTCGTTATTATAGTCTAATATAATCTCGTTAATACAGTGCGTAAAGTGGTTTTCGTTTGCTGGACACAGCCGCGGATCTTGAGTTAAAGTTTGGTGGGAGAGGGGAGTTAATTTGAATAAGTAAAAAAGTCGTATTTTCTTAAAAATTGTAATAAATAATCCATAAAAAAATTTCCGATTATGAAATTCGTATTATTTCAATTACTAAAGCACTAGAAAAGAGTATTAATCTGGGGAAAACAATTAAGAATTCGAATTAAAGAAAACCAGGTTTTTAAAACTAATTATATATTTGAATGGTCAATTTTTATAATTGGAAATAAAGTATTATTTAAGTTTAAAAAGTAAATAAATATACTGAAAACAAAAGTTTATAAGGAACTTAAGCATATCCAATATTCGAATAATTGCTAAAGATAATTTTATTCAATTGATATTTGAATTAATTTTCTTCAGATAGATATTTTTATTCTTAATTTCAAAAGAATACCATTGTAAATTATTTTGAATAATTAATTCAAATCTTAAAACTTATATCAAATCAACCATACCAATTGGAAAATATTTGTTACTCATGAATTGATAAAGATTGATTAAACACTAGCATTTTTTCAGTAGTAATAAATTACGACCCCCATGACCACCCCCTTGCTTCCGCACCTGACAGGACAGAATATAGTTACTGATCATATACATATCGTTTATTGTTTGAATGAAATAGACGTCCTAGTCAGATTTGTAAACAACATGCTTGTATATTAATATTGAACCACAATGTCTTGTATACTTTTAAATGGGATAACCATTTATAATGATTATTTAATATTCATTATTATGGGTAAATTTTCGTTTAATGTAAATAGTTTTAATTTTAAAGTGATAATAATCTCTATATTACGATGAAAAAATACAGAAAAAATATGTATATAAATATATATACTAGTGTGGCATATTCAACACAATAAATTTTTTTAAATACATCAATGCGTGTGTAAAAGTAAAATGAAAACAACACGCACTGATAAAGAATTCCGTAAATACAGGGTATTTAAATAGGAAACTTATTTCGTTGATACATTTCTTGTTAATACTAAATAACCCAATAAAGGTAGGTAAAATAAAAGGATCCACCTCGGAATGATAGGAAGCAAGAATGTTTGTTTATCTATTTACTTTTTCTCTGTATTTTTTCGTACGATCAACCAATTTTGAAATATGGCGCGGAAAGTGGGAGGAACACATTCGTATATAGGATAGCGCGAGGCCTGTAGAAAATGGCCTGTATCAAGAGGCACTTGCTTCGCTATGCTATGTTCAATGTGTGATACCATTTAGGTCTTCATGCCCCATCATGTTTCTTAACTCATTTTTAATGCGATTTATTGTTGAAAAAAAAAACGTTCTCCACTGTTAATAAAACTGCATTTTCACACAGCATTTTGCTGTCAGTAGAAGCAACCATATCTGTTTTGAGCAGATCAGCGAACTGGATCAGATCGTCGCCCAGAGTTCTTTTCAAAATCCTTTCAGCTTGCATGCGTTATTACACCTGAATTTCAAAATGTTGTCCAGGTGTTTGCTTTTCTACAACTTCATCGAGTATATTTAGTCTCTAACTTGAAGTCTGTTGCTGATATCCATCACGGTCGGCCAAGACTTTACCATACCAATCTAACTTAGATTTTCTTAAGCCCAGGTGTGGGGCTCTCCAATGCACAGGGTCCGTGGCATATTTACTAACTGTTGCTACGTGGCAAATCAGGCACTGGGATTATGTTGGGTAAACTATTCTATAGCTAGTTGGCATTAATATATTATCAAATGCGTACTCTCACTCTCCGAGTTAGATCTCGAGATCGATAGATCATACAAAAAATGCACCAGACCAAATTTGTAGAAAATTTTATGATCTACAAGTTGCATAATCACCTCTAATGAAATATGTCGCATAGAAAACGAGCTATTTTGAAACGTGCGACCAGTCCAAGTGGCCAAGCGGCCTAAGGTGTTATGTCTGCGCAGTATGCCTACTTGGAAACTGGTAGGTTATGGGTTCGAATCCTGACATCGGCATTTTGACTAAACTGTCGGCGTATGGACAAGAAGTAACCGCCGATGCTTGAGAAGGTTTTTTGCAGTGTCCTTCACGAACTCCAGATGAATATTGGCATAGTTCCTATAATAGTCGGCTGCAGCCGCATACCCTACCAATTCCTAGTCTGTACACAGAAATTCCTTCCACTCCACTAACATCCTCACATCCTTAGGCATCACAATGGACCTTATGGTCGAAGTGTAGCCCGTCCAGGGCAGCCTCTACAATCTATCTATCTAATCTATGAAACGTGCGACCGAGTTTAGTGACCTTTTGAATCTTAATACATTTAATTCGCAGACATGAAATAATACGATATTTTTTTGTCAGTCTTTAGAGTGGCAAAACAAACGGTTATGTCAAAAATCAGCTTACTTTCACTAGAACGATGAATTCCCCTATTTGATTGGGTTGAAAGAATAATCGACACTCTTAATAAGAGCACTGTATATAATAAATAGTGGTAATATTTATGGGAATAATGGGGATCTTACTTATTTATATGGTTTTACAATTCACATTCTGTTGTGTACTTTAGTATTAGGGTGGTATTTATTACTTTTAGTTTTCTAATTACTTATTCGTTTAAAAATAAAATAACTGTTTTGTGTTTTTTACAAGAAATAGTTTTTTTTTTGGTTGCTGTTCTTCTTTATTCATAAAATATTGGTTATGAAATAATTGTTCGTTTTTTTTTTCGTCTTTCTTTATTTCTTACTTTAATATTATTCTGTTTATTTTATTATAATTTTAATATTATTTTAGATTATATTAAATATTAGATTATATTATAAATTGAACTAGAAATAAAATCATTAATTAATTAATTAAAAAATAAATAAAAGTGTTTAAAATACATTATTAATTATTATTTAAAAACGCAACAAAAAATTGCTTCTATCTTGTTAAATAAAACACATTGAATATTATTAATAGTATTAAGAACATTTCAAATGAAAATGTACTTCCATCTGATGATTTTCTTCTTAATATTGCCGCCATTTTATCACCTGTAATAAAAAAAACAAAACGTATGTTATTTATACTCGAAATCAGGAATATATTTGATGTGAAAACATCTATAGCGAGATGATACATGTGGGGAATGAAATGATATTTCAGATTATATAATATCACGTTTTTTTAACGATGAGGCCGTCCTCGGCATTGTTAAGATAAGTGATATACCTTCGTGTTTGTCAACCAATCACATTGCTCACAATAAATACGACATTTACGTTTCTGTTACCAGTCCAAGTGGCTGAGCGGTCTAAGGCGTTGTGTCTGCGCAGTATGCCTACTTGGAAACTGGGAGGTTATGGGTTCGAATCCCGACATCGGCAGTTTGTCAATTATTAAGAAAAAAAAAAAGGGCGGTTAATGGACTTAATTGTCGGCTTCAAAAACTTCAAAGAAACTTTAGTCCTTCAAAAGAGATGGTGTGATAGGCAGGTCCCCCACCCCAACATGTTCAAATAACGGGGTTTACATAGTTATTACTTGGCGCTACTAAAATAACCGTTACTTGGCGCGATTGAGTGTATTCACGATAAAAACAATATTAGTAGTCTTTTATAAACTAAAGGTTGAAGAAATGAGACCTACAATATGTATAAACGTTGTGTGTCATTGAAATAAGAAAAAATTTTTCTAATTTATAAATAAAAATTTTACATTGACATGTTCAGAGCGTAGGTCTGGGAAATTGAACCACTGAAGTTGAAGGACAAGGTGGCCATCAAATTATACATAACAATATTAATTAACAGCATAAAAATCAGCTTGTTACTAATAAGTATGTATACCCCGTTATTTGAACATATTCGGGGTTGGGGACCTTCCTGTCACACCATCCATTTTGTAGGACAGAATTTTAAGGCTATTCTATCTATATGGTAAATCCGACCCTGATGGTCCAACAGTGCAAATATTTGTAACATAAATTAATTGTATACAGACCGTTTTTAAAAGCATTTTTAATAGAGAATTAATGTTAAATAAATAAATAAAATATTACTATAAAACCATACATACACATACATACGGAATCTGAATGTCTGGACTGGCATATTGAGACAAAAATATTTGAGTTTGTTACGAAATAATATTAACTACTCTAGATCTGGAATTTGTATGGTTCCAACAAGATAGTTGCCCTGCAAACAATGCCATGATAGTAAGGCTCTCCATGAAACAAACTTTCCAGGAACGTCTTATGAGTGGTTTTGGAACCTTCAAGTGATAGCCAGGTCGCCAAATCTATCTCCTAACGACTTTTTTTTGTGGGGTTTTCTCAAAACACAAAAAATTTTCAACACTTAAGGCAAATAATTGTTGACAATTGTGCGAATATTTCTCCTCAAGTGCTAGAAAATACCCGGGTAGATCTCTATAATCGACTCTGATATTGTTTAGCAAATAATGTAGGAATATTCGAACCCTTGGTTTAACTTTTTTTTGTCGGAATTCTATTGTTCTTTTTCTTTTTGGGGTTTTATTTCTCGTTTAATTTGTGTGGATTGTTGTTTTATGTTATACCGTTAATAGAATGCTATCATTTATTTACAAACATTCCACATACAAATAAAAAGAGATACAAAAAATAATTTTGAAATGTTAGAAGTAATGCTAAGCTTAAAAAGACAACAATGAACATGTTTAACCCACTCTCATTACATGTTAATGCAGTAAACAAATAACCCAACAAGCATACACAACAGACACACTAATGACCAAAGAGTACCCCCACTATTTGTATTTTTTTATTAAGCATATTGTGTATAGTTAATATAGTAAATAATATTTAACATTGATTCTCTATAAGCAATGCTTTCCAACACATACGGTATACACTCATGTATAACATAATAAATATAACTTAAACACACATACCTTCGGATACAAATACATGTATTGATGCTGGTTCAGTGTTTGATGCACTACACGTATAATTCCCAGAATCGGAATCTCGAGCATCTCGTATTGTCAAACGTGATTGTGTTTGTGCACCCGGATCTGTTTCTACACTTATACCACCACGTGCCACATCATAATTAATCATATGATCATTATGATACCAAAATACATATTGGGGTGGTGTTGGACTCTGGAAACAAAAATTATTGAATTATATAACTGAATTTTGTATTGAATGGGTTTTGTTACTTGACGAAAATCCATTATAGTTTTTAAATAATAGAATTAAATGAAATTTCACACATTTCCTTCTTCAGAAATAAAAAGAAAATTTCAAATATTTGTTTTATTTAATAATATATAACTAAAATAAATAACTTTTACATTAATAAAGATTATTAAAATAATCAAAAAGAACTCTTGGTTTTTTGAAATTATAAATTATATTATATTATAAATACGTATTTCGACTACAAGGTAGACACGCACCAAATTAGCAACAAGCAACATACCTCTGAATTCATATCCCAGAGATAGTTACGATTAGCTAATTCATACTGATAATGACTACATTGTAGTCGAAATACGTATTTATAAAATACAAAGAAATGTTCTAGGAATTGGGGCAAAATTTGAAATGTAACTTTAACATTAATCATTATTAGCCGGCGATGGGTTATATTTTAAATGGTTCGCATTTTAAATAGATATTGAAAATGTAAGGGGACCATTTTTCTTTTTATATTTTAAATGTATTTTTCAAAAATCATTTCCATTTTACCATTTGAAATAGAAGTATTGATTCAATTAGCCATTTTAAAATGATTAGGGACATTCATGAATGTCCCTAATGAGATGATTGATAGTAGATACAATTTTTTATAGTGAATTGAATAGCTCAATTATGCAGTTATCTTTCCTCAATAATTTAAAACCTGTTGACGATCACTTCAAAGAGTAATTATCGATTAAAAATCAAACTTTGAACACAGCGTCTTATGGAGAACAAAATTTATTTATACTTAAAATTATAATAACTATATTATTAAAGTAGGCACCATAATAAATAATTATTATTATGGTTATTATTAATAAAATTAAAATTGTTTTGTTAGGTTTGTTTTTGCCACCATATCTTGTAAACTGGCGATAGCGCACAGTAAAAAAATATACACATACAAATACACTGTCAAATCAAGATTTGTCAAATCAATTTCACAAAAAATACTTTTAAAATATTTAGGACAAATAAAACAAGGTAATAAATCCTTGAAAAGATTATTGATATACTTTAAAACTTTTTTAAAATCCTAAAGTAATTTTATTAAAGATAGTACTCATTTGATTCTATTGTAACACATGAACGTCCTTAAATGATTTAGATCCTAGCAAGTTTTTGGCATACAAGAAGTATTGATATCCCTGCATTAAAAACAAAACGGTTCGCTTTCAAAAGTAGGGACATCTATGTAAGGGCCAAGTTTTTTAACAAAAGTGAGAAAATGATTGATATATATTTATTGTGTAAGTTTCTCAGGTGCAGGGTATTTCACATTTTACTTGGTAAGTGGTCGGATTTTATTACAATTAATATACATAGAAATAAATTTTCCAAATAAAATATGAAATACCCTACACCTGAGAAACTTACACAATAAATATATACGAATAATTTCTCACTGTTGTTAAAAAGATTTCACTATTTTTGAAAGCGAATAATTAATTTTTACTTTTGCTTGGATGTCACAACTTCTTGTATGGGCAAACATTTCCCTAATCACATTTTTGTTTGTGGTCGGACTTCATTACTTTTTGCAAAGTTTTTTAATGCGCACTGTATGATGCAAAATATTTTAAGCGAAATCATTGTAGAAGAAACAAAATTAACTTCGTTAAGTTAAAAACTTTTTTGGTTCTTTAAAAAAATCTTATTTTTTGTAATATGTTTGTTTTCCATTGTCCAAATATCCGTAAGCTTGAAAATTAACATTTATTGACCAGATTAAACGCTTATAGTCTGGTATGGTCATTTGAAGCAATAACATTTATACTATATGGTACCTTAACTATCTATGTCTAATTAGTTTTCGATATGTATAACATCAAATAACCACCTCTTTATGAAGGACACTACTACTGTAAACTTATTAGTATACCGTGTGAGCTTTTACATTTAGACATCAAAATATTCTAAGACAAAATCTCCACAGGTAGGAAATATCTCCATCTGCAAAATTTCAAAAACTTTATAGACGTAAAGTATACAATGTTGAATTCTGGAGGTTAATTCCCGTGGGTAATACGGATATGAAAAAACAAACTTTTTAATGGCATCGTGTAGGGTCATCAAATGAAAGCTTATTGATCCACAAATAAAACAATATGATACATTTTTTTAAAGCACTTTAAAAAATGCAAAAAATTTCTGTCCCTTACTCTTATCACCAATTCGTTCAGAAAATGTGAAAAAAATCAGGAGCATGGAGAAATAGGGACTCATCCAACAAAAATTATCATGATTGAAAAGTTATTGTGCGATCAATCGTTATAAGTATTCATTTATATCTGAGTTTTAACACTTATATACAAAACAACGTATTAGTGTTTTCTGGGTTTCTTATTTCAAAAAAAAAAAAAAAAAGTACAGACGAATTGAGAACCATCCTCCTGTTTGAAGTCGGGTTAACAAAAGGATCAACAGTCATGCTTTTGTAAAAATTAATATTTTTTTTTACGCAACACTAATTTTGCAAATGTGTCTTATTTCCATAAGAGCACGTAAATTAAGTCGTTGATGTCTTATGTAGTTAACTATTAAAGACACAACAATAAACCTTCAGGACGATTATATAAAGAATTCGCTTATCCGGCAGCTTCCTTCGCTATGTAAAAAAATGTGGTTTTATTAGTATATCTAATCATAAGCTTTTAAACACAAAAGTTTTTCATCAAAATCAGCCCTGTAGTTCAGTAATACAAACAAAATGTTTTGAAATTTTGTTCCTCTTTAAGAATCTTTTTTAAAACTTTCGATAACTCTTTTAATTTTTGAAATATTTGCCTGAAAACTGGACCCCTTTTTGGATTCTTAAAAGTTTAATAACTTTTGTAATTATTTATATGCTAATACGAAAGTTTGGCACATTTTTCTTAAATGCAAATTACATTTTAATTTGCATTAAACTCTAATTAACACCTTTTTCAATTTGTGAACTAGATTATTCTATAAAGATATACTGCTTCAAATAGAAGTTATTTAAAAGTTAAATTTGAGGTTCACATTGGTCTATAACGCAACATTTTGTTTCGTATTTTTCTATCAATTTGGACTGTGGGCCACAGAAGTTGTGTCCTTCAAAATTGTATAGTGCCTTGTTCAATTTGTATTTTGTGCCTTATTCATTGGGTTTTTTTGGGAAAATAGCCATACAATTTTGAAAAAGGACATAACATCTGTTATGTATTTTTTTAATACATAAAAATTTTTTCCGAAAGTTAAATTTTTTTTATTTAGCCTCACTTTTAACTTCTGAAAATTTATGAAAAGTCTAATTGTATCGTAAACTTACAGTAAACAAATTTGCAGAACTCTGTTTTATGAGACCAATTTCAACTCAAAGTTTACTACTTAACCGCTTCTGGGAGTGGTTAGGCCTCAACCTACAACCTACAACGGATAGGCCTCTGGGAACATTTTCTTTCAATTGCTATTTTCAATAAGTAATACTACACCAATTTTCAAAACTATGTTTGATCGTTTTTTTTTGTTCAAAACTCTGCACGATTGATTCCCCCCTCCAATGATAATTCTGCAAAATGTGGTTATTGCTTTGACGATATCATTGGAAACTTATGAGAAAAAATCACCACTATGTTCGATCAATTCTTAGACCATGTGGTCCATGGAAATCATTGGAAATGAACGCACGGTATATATTTGAAATATTAGAATATTCAATATGAGCGAACAGTATATAATTACCTCGTATCATTTTAATGTAGATATAGTTTTCTCATGATGTGAAATGACCATTTAAATATACCTGTGTTAATTACTTCTTCATTTGTTTGTAAACTGTATACATTATGAATATCATATCAATAAACTTGAAATGACGTTACTCCAATATTTGTATTCATACAAAATTAGTTTCCAACTTAATAGTTTTAATAATTTTTAAAAATTCTAATCGTAAATAATTTTGAATATGAAAGTTTTAACTTACAAACATATACATACACATACTTACAAACAACTGGCTGCTTGTGGTATGATGTAAATTGATGTTTGTTTGATGTCATTTAAGAGTGCGGATTTAGTGTGGGCATCACTTAATTTATAATATTATTATTCATTACATATTATATGCACACACACACTACAGACTACAGAGTACCCCCACTATTTTTAACCCGACTTCAAAAAGGAGGATGGTTCTCAATTCGTCTGTATTTTTATTTTTATTTTTTATTTTTTGCTTTTTTTTTTTTATGTGTGTCACCTCAGAACTCCGTCATTTATGAACCGACTTTGAATTATTTTTTTTTAAAGAGTTTGGTTTCCCATTGGTCCTATTGGCACCAAATCGCATTCTGATGAAGGAATCCCCGGGAAATCGAGGAAAATCCTCATTTTATATGTGATAACCGATTTCTGCGAAATTTTTTTTTTTTTTGAAAGAGTATACTCATTCATAATGTGAAAATAAGAAAATTTTTTTAAAAACCGACCATTTTGACAAAATGGAAACCCGACTTCAAAAATCAAATATTCTATAACAAACAATGGACTAAAAAGTAAAAAAAAATTGCATATTCTTGTGCCAATTTTAGTTCACCTAAGCAAAAAATTTTAAATATATATGTACAATTATTGTTATTTTTGGAGGCGGTGTCCAAAAGTTGAATTTCTCTATGCTGACACCGCCTCAAAAAATAACAATAATTGTACATATATAATTTAAATTTTTTGCTTAGGTGAACTAAAATTGCCACAAGAATATGCAATTATTTTTTTACTTTTTAGTGCATTGTTTGTTATAGAATATTTGATTTTTGAAGTCGGGTTTCCATTTTGTCAAAATATGGTTTATTAATTCTTTATGAAGCATTGTGTAATTATTATAGTAAATAAACATATAAAATGTAACCTTGAGCATATAATCTATGTACATTAACCTATATAGCACCAACGGATGCGCAGCCATCAATCTCCACTTTATATCTCGAGATCGGCTGTTCATGTGACAACATGCAAGTTTTAGAATAAGGTTTCATGATTTTTGACGAACAGGATACGAAATATTATAAAAAAACTCATTTAATGACCTTTAATATCTGGACTTATGGGTGAGGTGAATATAGGTGACATTTCATTTTTTGACCCGTAAATTTTCATTGTATTTAGAATGATTTTGGTTCCTAAAATTTTACGGTTAGAATGGTCAGATGGTAACGATTCGTCTTTCATATCTTCCTAATAATAATTATATAACAATTATTTTGAACACAATGAATAATAAATATACTTACATTTTCAATGATACACACCAAACGTATAACGCTTCCAATATCCACATGATGTTCGCCAGAACCCAAAATATATGCTTCGGGTATTACGATATTTAAGTTTACAAAATGTGATAAAATACCGGATCCAGTAGCAATCTGTTAAAGATAAATTTTACATTATTAATGACCCAGCTAAGAGAATTAAAAAGGAAGATAATAGTAATAGTCCAAGAAAATAGACCTTTAAATATGAATTTTTAGATAAATACCGGAATTTTTGATATAAGTTACTTTAAAAGATCTAAAAACGAATTACGAAAGTCTTTTTTAAAAACACCCCCGAAAAGGGATGAAAAAAATAAACAAAGTTTTTTTTTTTTTTCAAATTTAGGAAAAAGGGTAAGAGTAAAAAAATCTCAAACAAAAGTTGTAGGGCAAAAAATTTTAGTTTTTAAAATATGCATTTTCGAAAAAAATATTTCAAACAAAAGTTGTGCAGCTTAAAGGAGGAGGTATATTTCTGTTCCATGCATTCGTGCTCGCGTGTAAAATTTATCGTAATATTTATCATTTTAAACGTTGCAAGATAGGGAAAATCTTTAAATATACAAAATGTCTATTTCATAAAAATAAACAAATTTTGCTTGAAATGTTTTTTCAAATGTCCCAAAGTTTTGGTCTAAATACTGGGCGTAAAAGTTATTTGTTTTTATGGGATAACCATTTTTGTCTTTAAAGATTATCTTGTACTGTTAAAGGATGTTCCAGCATAAAACCACTTTTATGCTGGAACAGATTTTGCTCATTTTTTTTTCACAGGCTAAAAATAACATTTTCTAATAAAGCTTCAGAATTTTGACCGTTTAGAATGCGAGATAATTAATATCAAAGTTATCAGTCTCTCTCACTCTCTCTCATTAGAAGCATGTAAAACTTCTTGCCCGCCCAACTATTATCTGTTGTATTAGAATAAAATTTAAAAATGTTTTATTAAATTTTTTTTTCAAAATTACATTATTTTGTATATATGAACAGTGAATTTGTCTAGGTGTTGTATATGTGTGTTTATGTATTTGTTCTATAATAAAATCAAGCCGGTTTTTTGTCCTGATTACATAACACAGTGCTGGAACGTCCTTAAAATATAAAATATACCACACGGCATGGAACAAAAATATAATTATTGCATTTTGATTCCCCCTTAAACTTTACTGTTTGAAACAATTTCTTCTAAAATGTATATTTACAAAAAAATATTTCGCTGGTAACTATTTCAAATGAACACACGGTATTATATTTTTACAGGTTTTTCTCACTGATATATTGAAGGTTGTTAAAGAATACAACATTTCTTTAAAAGTATATATATTGATGTAATAAATATTTAATGAAAATAGCGAGCAAAAAAAAAAAGGATAAAAAAACAAATATATTTTATTTATAAAGTTCTCTGTGTGTTTATGTTTTTCCTTATAAATGATGAAAAAAGGTTATGTGAAGATTAGGCAGTCTTCTTATTTATGTATGAAAATAATCTATGAAGTATTTCCAATTGAGTTTATAATAAAAAAACTTTAAAAAAAAATGATTGATTATTATTATACAAGGTAGTATATATCAGATAATAATGAATTATTGATTTTTAAATATGAAAATAAAGGTAAAGTATTAGAGGTATCTTGCTATTTGTTTGTAAATAATTTTTGTTCAAAACAATTATAAGTTTTGAACGAAGAACAATGAAGGTTTATTATCGTATTACATTAGCATGGAAAAATTATATATATTATATAAAGATCAGGTAACATTTCTAATTCGCCCCAATACCTAGATCAGTTTTTGTATTATAAATACGTATTTAGACAACAAAGTAGTCATCATCAGTATAAATTAGCTAGTCGTAATTTACTCTTTGACAATTAGAAATAGATAGAAAATCGAAATCAATAGACAAAAAAAAAAAAAATTAAACAAAACAAATTAAAATATAAGAAATTTTATTGAAATTACTCTTGTTAAAATTGCTTTCATTCAAATTTACTCTTGTTAACATCCCTCTTATTAAAATTACTCTTATATTGTCTCTTATTCTCTTACTCTGTTTAATTTGTCTCTTACTCTGTTTTTTAATTTATTTTTTAATAAGGAAAATACTCTTTTTTACAAGAATTTCATTTTCTTGTCTAAAGAATCACAAGAGTATTTGGCCATGAAAGACTCTCTTAGGCCAAGATTACCGAACTGTACTTTAAACAATTTTAAACTCCATTCAAGAATTTTAGTATATTCGCTCAACTAAACATATGTTTTTGGTTCGACTGCGTAGTCTTGAATGAAAAATGGTTTTCTTTATTGAAGCAAATATTTTGAAGACAATATATATTATGGAGGAAAGAAATTCTTTCTATCAGTGTAGGAGTTAGAGTTAAAAATAATGGCCAGAATATAAGTCCAAATCGGTATTAAATTGAAAATTACAACATAATTGAAGATTTCGTTTTATAAGCTCTCGTCGATAGAAATCCAACGATTCTAAAAATGCAAGTGAGGAAACAATATGAGAGCTACGGCACCGAAATGGAAATGAAAAAACGGCGCAAAGCAATTGTGTAACTGGTTCATCGGGCATACAGAGGCTGGCGATAGCTATACGTCTACGGATCATATGCAGAACGTTTTCAAGAAAATATAAGACAAGGATCCGAATTGCGCCTCTATGAATCTCTCTATGAATGAGCTTTGAACCTGTGTAGGTACCGCCATCTATGAGCATCATTTTAAAACTGATTTGTTTTATGTAATATCACCAACTAATAAGAACAACTTGTTGATCGCGTGACGAGATAATTTTGCCAGGCCGTTGCCAGGTAACACACGGTCTAACCCGCCGCAATAAATGTTTCACATCAAAAACTCATATGTTCTTATGCAAATCTCATTTTTGATCATAGACATTAAATAACTGTCATAGCATTTTGACACATTGTCAGAACAACAACGTTATCAATTGCTTTGTAAGTCTTGAACATAGCGCATACTGATTACAAGCGCATACCAATAGGGAATATGCATGAAAATTTTTTTTCACTTTAATTGAAGCATGTTTACTTGACAAATATCAAGGTAAAATTACTTTTTAAATAACTTTAAAAATAAGCGAGATATGAATGATTGAAATTCCCGATTAGACAAAGAGGGTGATAGCGCTCTTGATATGTTATGTGACGTCATTTTACACTTTCACCATTTAAAATACACGTAAAACTCCGTTTTTAGTATTTTTGCAAGAAAGAGACAGATAATAATCTTTAAAAGCTTATAGCTTCTTTGATATTGGTCGGATTTTAATTTCGTTTTTAAATATTACTACAGTATTAACAGTATTTTCATATTCTGAAAATAAATGTGAAAAAAAATTTTCATGCATATTCCCTATTTTGAATACTGTAGAACACAAGATAACACTTTTTTATAACGCTATAACTTGAAAAGAAATGAAAATCGTATCAGAACATATACGTTTTTTTGGCATTAATTTCAAGTGTACAATACACTTCTGGAGTTTGATTTGTTCCACTCGACTCATCCTGTATATAAAAAAAAAAAAAACTAAAAAAAACTTGAAACGTTGAAATTGTATAAAACAATTAAGTAGAAAAACAATAAAATAAAATAAAATCAGACATAGGCATAAGTAGTAGGATTTTAATAATACCTGACATTCGTACGTTCCATTATCCCGTTTTTGTACATATTTAATTTGTAATGTCCAATCGTCCGAGCCTTCACCATGTAATACTTGAAAACGTTCATCATTTGTATAGACGAACATTCCGGATGATAAAATATGCCAATCTCGCCGTCGAACCCATGACACTTGCTGTAAAATATTTTAAAATTTGTTGTCATTAATGGTGTATTTGCTAGCAAGCTGGTTTGATTCAATTATATTCAGACACATATACATTCTAAAATTAAATTTCAAATTTTTCCCCAATTCCTAGAACAAGTATTTGTATTTTATAAATACGTATTTCGACTACCAGGTAGTCATCACCGGTATGAATTAGTTAATCGTAACTATCTCTGGGATTTGGATTCAGAGATATGTTGTTCGTTGCTAATTTGGTGCGTGTCTCACAATAACTGAGGTAGTACCTGAAGGATTATTTGAGTTAACTGACCAATTAAGGGATTAAGTATGTGATTAACCCGACCCATTTATTGGCGGTATCCGTTTTTGACCATGCGGTGTTGTTATTGTCAATAAGGTGAGGGTGTTTTCAAATTTCAAAGAACATCTGGCTCATGTGAAATTTAGGAGAACCGAAAAGTCATGTATATCTGCGCACGTTTTCGAGAACAACCACAAAATTGACAAATCGAATTTAAAACTACTGAAATCGGTACAAAACTCCACAGAATTAGATGCATATTAGAAAGTATCTACATACACAAATTAAGAAAACAGATAATGAATTAAGACAATAGCCCAATTCCAAATTGTGATAAAATTAATTCATTTTCAAAATTTAATATCTGAATATCAAGGTTAGCTTCGATCAACAACTTATTGATAATAACAACACTGCATGGTCAAAAAAGGATACCGTTAATAAATGGGTTGGATTAATCACACACTTAATCCCTTAATTGGTCAGTTAACTCAAATAACTCTTCAGGTACTACCTCAGTCAGATCATATAAAAGACAAAACTTTTTTAATATTATTGTGAGACATGCACCAAATTAGCAACAAGCAACATATCTCTGACTCCATATCTTAGAGATAGTTACGATTAGCTAATTCATCCTGATGATGACTACCTCGTAGTCGAAAATACAAATAATTGTTCTAGGAATTGGGGTAAAATTTGAAATTTAATCTAAAACAACCTAGAGTTCTCTTTCATTATTTAATATAATCTTTATATACATACATTCTAAATAATGCTAAAGTTACAAAAGATACCACCCATTAATTAATATTATAATAATTGTGTGTGTATCATCAATTTATGTACGGAAATTTTGTAAAATATTGAGACAGGGAAAATTTCCTTTAATTTTAGGAATTGACTATGATTTTGTTTGGTGGTATTAGCCAATTTACTGTACCGATGGTAAAATTTCGCAAAAATTTCTTCAAATATCCATCGACCATTCTTATATATATATATATATATATATATATATATATATATATATATATATATGGCTGTAGCCACGCTAGCGGTAACAGGTAACAGTGTTAATCCGATCGAAATGATCCCAAGTTTCGATAATGGACAAAATTGGATAAGAAAAAAAGGTAGTTTTAAAGGGAGGAGGAAACACAAAATTTGTTTAGGCAGTGTGCTCATTTGAAAAGTTTCTAGCTAAATATTAAAAAAAAATGCGTTTTAGAAAAAAATGTTTGAAACAAAAGTTTCGTAGTTTAAAGGAAGAGGCATAATGCAAAAACTGATTATTTCATAAAAACAAACATCGTTTGTTTGAAATTTTTTTTCATACATTAAGCTAATTTTGATGTAAATACGGCGTAAAACTTGTATTTAAGCAGACATTGGATAAATGAAAAAAAATTTCAAACAAAAGTTGTTTGTTCTAGTATAAGAACAATATTTTATAAGAACTCATATAAACAAACAATTTTTGTTTGCAACTTGTTTCCATACATTCAATATTTCTAGCGTAAATACAAAATTTACGCTACATTTACACCAAAACTAGAAAATGTATGAAAAGAAGTTTCAAACAAAAGTTGTTTGTATTTATAAGATTCTCATGTTTTGAATTTAAAGATTTTCCCTATCTTGCACCGTTTAAAATATAAGTTCCCTATCTAGTATGCTTTCCCTTTTAAACTGTGCAACTTTTAAAAGGGAAATGCAAAATACATATTTAAATAAATTTTTAAACAAAATTTGTGGAAACATTTCAAATGAACACACTGTATATGTGACTGTAATCACTCCAGCGGCCACAGTTTAAATCAAATCGAAATGGATTTTGGTATGTTAGATGCGTTTGGTATTTGCAAAGGCCCCAAGTTTGTTAATGGGTAAAATCGGACAAGGGAAATAAGAGGTTTTAAAGGGAGAAAGAAACACAAAATGAGTTATAACTCTCTGAATATTGGAAAAATCGATAAATGTATAAGAAGTAAAGTTGTAGAAAATTAATTTTACCACAATTTTATATATTATCATTTTTTCTGTTACTTTGACATTTACAGAAATATTTACAATTTAATATTGAAAATTAAAACTCTAAATATCTCTGTAATTTGGCCATACGCATTGTGCAACATATCCTCTAGAATACGGTGCTTTAATTTCCGCTAGTTGACTAGTTGATATAATATAAACAATAAGGGCTGATCCACACTATAATGCCGATCACGATTCGTTCTCGATTCGATCTCGGTGTATTAAAATATTATCAAATAAGAAATAATGTGTGCATTCATACTATCCGTACAAGTCAAGTTCCGGTCTAATCGAGAATAATAATATAAATATAATCGATCGGACCGAAGAACGAACCGTGATCGACATAATAGTGTGGATTGGAACATGCATTGGTTCATTATTAGAGGCAATTTTACCTGAAATATTTTACAAACTCTTTTTATATCTACATTGTATCTACTTAATGGAACTTAAATGGATTAACTAATATAATGTATCTCTAGATATCTTCGTAAATGAATAAGTAAATTCGATATTTAATAGTAAAATAGCTCAAATTGCTCCCTTAGTAAAATCATCTCTGGGTATTCATTACAGATTTAATGCTTTTGATGAAGCCAGGATAATGTTGATGTATCTCAAAGTTTTTTCAATGTGATTTGATCTGCTGAACACATTTTTGTTAGGTGCTTAACAGCAAAATGTATGGATCAATTTTATAAACAACTTTTTATGAATAAATAAGAAAACTGAATATTTTTGGCATTTTTTTCTGGTACTTTGACACATTTAAAGCAAAAAAAAAAGGTATCTTGTGATTTTTTTCGCAAAATTTCTTCTCAGTCTTAAAGAATTCGCTTTTCATGATCTTTGCCGCGTGGTAGTAACGCTAAAAAATTAACTTTTAAACGGTGTGATATAATCTTTAAAAATAAAAAATATTCATTAATAAAAACACAAAACTATTGTATGAAATCTGGGGGGGGGGGGGGGCACCTAGTGTGTTATAAATTATTGGATCCAAAAGAATTTCTTCAAAGCCATGAGCTAGTTAACGAATTTATACGCAAATGAAAATTTTAAATATACAAAAATGGCATGCAGGTTTTTTTGGAACTACATTTGATTATCGATTATACCAAAATTAATTTCAATTCGTGTTCATTTTATGTAAGGCTAAATTATGGCATTACGTGAAAGTCAATTTGTTACGTACAATTTGTGATTTTTTTAATTGCTTTTTGCAGAAAGTTCGTGCTTTACACCTTTTCCCAGTTGTGTTTCAGAAAGTATAAATTATATTCCAAATTCAAAAATTTTTTTACCGAAAATATTAATTGTATTTCAGATTAGGTAATTTTAATTGAGAAATCATTAATTAGATTTCAGGTTTGTTAGAAAATGTTTTTTATATTTATTTGTTTGCTCGAGCATCACGCAAAAAACTACTGGACTGATTTTGATAAATTTTGTTTAAGAGCTAATTTTTTGTTTATGATTAGCTATGAAACTGGTATGTATTTTATTTCGCTACGAGAGATAGAAATCACAAATATTCGCTGAAATACAAATTTGGTGGGTAAGTTAAGTGTCGATAAATATTTGAAGTAGTGGAAGTGGTGGGAACTTACATTCAGGTTTTTGGCCGCGGGTATTAGCTAGTTTGAAATAAAATTAGTGTTTTCTATAATACAAATTACAAATCTGAAATACAATTGATGTTTTATGAATTAATGCAAATTGCCTATCTAAAAATACAATTGATATTTTCCTGAAATACATCTTACTAATCTGAAATACGATTGACGTTTCCTACAATCAAATTGATTTGTTTCTAAATACTGAGTCAAAACTGGTATATATGATATGTATTTTCAAAAGCGTCCAATTTTTTAGAATTTGAGTGTACATTGAACAAACCTTTTTTTGTTGGAATTATTTTTTAAACTCAAATCGTATTTTACAAGGGTAGAATAAAATATAATACCAGTCGGAGTACAATGTATATATAATATTTAAAAAATTATTCTTCGTCGTATTTATCAAGGCTTGTAAAAATAAATATACAGCCCGTATTTTTAAATACACTCAATCTGGAAATAATGTATTGTGTATCTATCGCTGTCTATATGTAGTGTACTATGGTATGGTGTCTTTGTTACACTTAAACTGCATTAAAATCAGTATTGTATATCATATAACTATTATACTTATCACTCACTAACTACAATCATTTATATATTGTTGCATCTCACTCGTGCATGTATACATCGTCATTATTGCCCATCGTCCGCCGAGTGTGAGTATGTACACATGTATATGTAACAAAGACACCATATCATAGTCACTGCATATAGACAGCGAAAGATACACAATACATTGTTTCTAGATTGGATGTATTTTAAAATACGGGCTGTATATAAAATAATACATTTAAGAAAAAAAAAGAAATGTTATTTTTTGTTGTTATAGAAAAAGAGATTTTGGAGAGAGTTTGTGCTAAACGACGCAACCCAAATAGAAGAGAAGAGAAGAAAGAACAAAAGAAAGAAATAAAGCAAAGGACATGGTTTATTTCTGTAGTAGAAAAAAACGAATAAATAATATATTGTTATTAATAATACTTTAATAAACATTATGTAATCATAATTCGTGTGTATATTTTTTCAGATTTTTTTTGTTTGTTTGCAAAACATGCTGTTGCAACTAAGAAAATTCTTTCACGAAAATGAAATCATATAATTTATTTATATGTGTAGTCTAGTGATGTAACGAATATTTGCATTCGCATTCTCATTCGTGAATATTCGCATATTTTTTGATATTCGCATTCGTATTCGCAAGAAACGATGCGAATGTTTGGCGAATGTATTTTACAAAGAAAAAGGAAATTATGTATGGATGGATAGGAATGATAATACATTTCACATTTTCAGCGTCATAAATTGTGAAATAAGTCCAAATTTCGCTAACGTGTGCTTTACATATGTTCTTATATCACTTAGGCCCAGTTTTTTTAAGGATAAATCTAGTTAGTTAACTCACGTGGTTTAAGTTAAGTTCTCCCACCTAGATCCCGAAAATAGTAGCGTTGATCAGAAGAATAATAATATATATTATATTATATTTTATTATTATCATATATATTATTATAAGATCTGAATAATAATTTATTATATATTATCATATATATTATTTATCATAACCTCAAATATTTCAATTCAAAGTGTTAAATATTTTATGCAGTGATATCAAGTTATTAACAAAGAGTGATTTTTGTGTAATTGTCTCTAAAATTGTGAAGATTGCAACGTTATTGACACGTGTACAGTATGTCATCAGGGGAAGGGAACCGAAGTGGGGGAACTTAACTTAAACCACGCGAGTTAACTAACTAGGCTTATCCTTAAAAAAACTGGGCCTTAGTTACTTTTGAATAACAGTTAAATTTGACAAATGCAATAATACTAAACTAATTTCAAATCAAAACAAATCGAATAAACTTGTGTTGTGTGACTAACTTCGTTCATTCAATCTGTATCGGCTCGGCTATGTTCGGTTTAAACATGGCATGACTCGAAATGTCAAACCGTCCAACCTGTCTAACATTTTGCGCGCACTTTATTTGAAAGTAAACATTCGCATTCGCGAATATTGGAGATAAATATTCGCTTTCGCATCCGCGAATGTGAAAAATCCAACATTTGTTACATCACTAATGTGTACAAATGAACCATAAATTATCACATAATAATCATTCAAACTGTGAGTAATAGATGCCAAGTTTTCACGAATAAAGTTGATTAGATCTCGGGTAATTTTACAAGTAATCTTATAACATAGGGTTTTGCAAATAGTGAGTACAAAGTTTTGAAAACATCACGTATTTGTAATTTATTATCGGCGAAAATGTGAATATAACTCGGATATGATCTCTCGACGGAGACCGTCAGTCTGCAACTTTATAGCAGCCATCACAGGAGATTGGCTGAGCGGCAGACATGCAGAACGTCTAGGACTGCCAGTGCACCACGATTATTGAGGAAGAGGCAATCACTCATCTTCTCTATCACTGCCCATCTCTTACAATGAAAAGACTCACGTTTTTGGGTTAACCATTCTTTGATGACCTCTCTGAGCCTGAAGGCTACCGCCGTCAAGCCCTATTGCTGTATTTTAACAGTTCCAACTGGTTTAAGGCGTAGTGGCAATGATGGGTCAACCCCATTTCGATATCACAACGGACCTCATGGTCTACGTGTCTCATCCAGGGTAGCCACTTCAACCTAACCTAACTTAACTTTTCAAACATCGTTTTGGAAAAGGGACATCTTTCTCTAAAAGACCATTTTTTATCTTTTAAAATATCCGAGAAAGAATGATATTGAATTTGATTTACACACAATTTCTCATTATTCGATTTTGCCGAATTGTGGACATGTTAAAAAATAATATCTGTTGAGTAGTTGAATACTACTTCAATCGTTTCTGAAGCAATTTTACCCAGGTTTAGAGGCCATTTATTTTAGTTTGTTAATTCAATCGCTTCTGAAGCAATTTTACCCAGATTTAGAGGCCATTTTTTTGGTCATTAATTTTTAAGGAGGATTTATAAAACGCGATAAACTAACATATTTTCACACAGAAAAAAAAAATTTGGGTAAAAAAGCGCCACCTTAATATATACCAGTATATATAAATTTTAAAGCAGGTAATTTTCTACTAGATAAGACCGATGGACATTTGGTTTGTGCAAAATTCAGCGGACTTACATTCATTGCGATATCGAACCTTTTTCGATTGGGGGATTACTACTTTCTACATGATTCAAAAGGTGGCTTGTATTGACTAAATAATGTTTCCAGTTTTTTTAGGAATATATTTTTACTGTATTCGACATTGTGTTCACATGTACACCCCAGTTCATAAAATTTAAACCACCAGTAAGTCACATTCAAATCATATTTATTACTCTATATATGTATATTACATACAATGACACTTAGAATGTTTCAACTGGTTCCGTTTTTATGAACGGGACTGTACCTACACTCACTAACACAACTAACAAATGAAAGAATGAAAAATGGAATTAAAAACAAAGAATACCATTCTAATTATGTTTGCATGCAAATAATTAAAATTTTGTTTACTTATATCGAGGACTGAAACGATTAAACCTTTTCTTTTTATCATAGTCAGTAAATCACTATACAGGGTGGCCGACGAGGTATCCGAGATACTTTGTACTTTTTATGACTAATTTTAAGCAAAAATCATGTTATTCCTATTTGACGAATTCCTAGCGGTTCTTGAAATATCGGGGCTCAAAGCTATCAGGTCGTTTGGATAGATGATATGAAGTGAATAACATTGTTGCGAGAATTACTTAGGGAAAATTCTGATTTATTTTAATAAAGCAAAAAGTAAATAAATAACCAACTGTCAATGATAACAATGAATGAACTGACAATCAATAACTCTTGACTATTTGCAACAATGCTATTAATTTTTTAGCATCTATCATTACCATACGACCTGTCAAATACAAACCATGATATTTCAAGAACCACTAGGAATTCGGGAAATCGGAGTAGAATGGTTTTTTCTTAAAATAAGTGATATAATTCATAACAAAGTATCTCAGAATTCTCAGCGGCCTTCCTGTATATAGGTACAATGGGGCACAAAAGTTGTGTCCACTTTTCCAAATTTTACAGTTGATTTTTGCCTTTTTCATTCGGTTTTTGGCAAAATGTTTCGAATAAAACAGATTGACAACAAATAGAATTTAATGTAAACAAAATCATGAGGTGCTCTCTACTTACTCTTGTAAAACTAGACCCATTATGAAGACGTAAGTGGAGGGCACCCCATGCTTTTATTTACATTGAAGTTCATTTTGTTGTCAATCTCTTTAGTCTATTTCTATTTTAAATTATTTTGCATTTTTTAGTTCATATTCCAATAAAAGCATGTTTTTTTTAGTTTTGTTAAACTCTAAATTTTATAATGAACAACTTTTAATTTAAGCTCTTTTTCGAAAACGGAATGAATAAGGACAAATTAATTGTAAAATTTTGAAGCACAACTTTTGTGATCATGTGTACAATTGATTTTGTATTTTGTTTTCGAAGTACTATATAATATTTAATTTTAATAGTAGAATAAAAAAAAAACGAATATAAATATTTATTAATTAGTAAATGATAGAGTTTGCTCTTGCCTTGGTAAATACCAGGCCACCTCGTACCTCTGCGCCACTTAAAGCACGATCCGCTTGACGCATTACATGACAATGTAAAAATGCTGATGCACCTAATTGTACAGTGATATTTGTTACTGTATTGTTATTACTGTCGCTACCAACTGCTAACGGTGTTATAGACCCTGCTTGATGATAATCCGATGTTATTGAATTTGGTTGCCATTCTGTTTCACGTTTTTCTGCAATTAAAATAAATTCATTGAATTAAAAACAGTATAAATTGAATTAAACGCCGTATTTCTTAAACCGTTAACAGTCAAGTGTTTTTGAAATATTATTTTACCTCATACGTGTGTTTGTACTTACATACGCACGTAAGAAGTAATACTTCTTTTAAAATAATTTATTAAAATAATATTAAATACTATCAAGACACAAAAGTTTAATAAAGTGATATAGTAGTGAAAAACTACAAAAAATTATATAATGTAAAAATATATATGTAAAAAAAGATGAATTTGCCGCCATTTGTGCGGTAAAGTGTTGCCAACCAAAAAAACAGTATAGGGTGAGTAAAAACAGAACAACGCGTTTTCATTGTTGAACAATATTTCAAAAATAATGAAATTTTGGCTCCTACAGTTCGCAAATTTCGTACAAAATATGGTCGTAATATTGATTTAAGTTCGTCAACTGTGAAGAGTGTAACTGAAAAATTCATGGGGACTGGATCAATTGGGAACGCTAAACACACTGGACGTCCAATAACAAGCCGTTCAAATGATAATATCAAAGCAGTGCGTGAGAGTTTTGGTGAAAATCCAGGAACATCGATTCGGCGCGTGGACAAGAATTGAAAATTTCAAGATGCTCTCTACAGCGTATCTCTCACTTAAGTCTGCGTCCTCATGCTTAAGAAGTTCAATTGATACAAGAACTGAAGCCTAATGACCATGCACAGCGCAGAGCATTCGTTGAATGGATTATTGAACAACAAGAAGTGAATGCTGATTTTTCGAGCAAAATCATCCTAAGCGATGAAGCTCATTTTTATCTTGATGGCTGTTAATCGTCAAAATTGCCACATTTGGGGTTTAGAGAACCCGCACATGTGTTTGTCAAAAAACAAATGCATCCACAACGTGTCACTGTTAGATGGGGATTTTGGGCTGGAGGCGTCATTGGACCATACTTTTTCTAAATGAGGCTGGTCAAGCAGTTTCTGTAACTAGTGCTCGATATCGCATTTGTTACGTGCTTTAATAAACTTTTTAAATTCTACAAGTTTCCACAAAGTACAAATTATAAAATTAACTTACTTGTCATTACTGGAATAATCAGTAGGAATGATGGAAACCATAATAATGATGAACTAAACCGCATCTTTAAAGTGCTGGACGAAAAATTTTCGCTTACAAACCAATAGTTCTGTGTGGTTTAATCTGTAACAATGAAAATATGGTAATATGAGTCAGATAATGTTCTGAAATTCAATCAAGAAAACTATACCACGATGTAGTGCTGCAAAAAACAAACAAAAAAGTTTAATAAAGTTTTTCGATTTGACGCTTATCTTTTAAGATATAATCAATTAAACACTGATAAATTCAACCAATCACAGAGCGCATAGTGTAACGAGGCGGGGACAGAGTAGTGGAGTAAGGCTTATTACCTTTTAAAGCAAAGCGGAAATAAGTGTAGCTAACGGATAATTGCTTTTTATTTATTAAAATTTTTTACAAAAGATATTGTTATAGCAATTCTGACGCACTTGAATGACGCACCTGAATGAATTTAAACAATTTAAACTATCAAAATTCAGTTATACCGAAACGTGTTGGGCTACATCGACTAGAAAGGCAATACTGGCTTATCAGTTATATAAACAAGTCTCTCGTGTTAAAAAATATTACGATCCAAAACATATTTACCTCCTTACACTATATGCGCTCTGTGATTGGTTGAACTTGTTAATGTTTAATTGATTATATCTCAAAATTGCACAAATATTTTGCTTAATGGACCGCCACAAGGCTTGAAGTTTCCAGATGCATAATTTTACAAATGTTACAAAAAATTTCGATGACGTTAGGTTATTTTAGGTTATAGCGGCTGTCCCGATGAGTGATACATTGTGATGCCTATATATTAAGGATGTGAGTGGACGACAAGGAATTTGTGTGCAGACTAGGAATTGGTAGGTTGTGCGACTACAACTGACACTGAGAGAAACAATGCCGATATTCATCCGATGGAAACTGCACATGCTCGGTTACTTTCGTTCTTATCCAAACGCCAATAGTTAAGTCAATTACCTGCCCCATTAATTTTGTTTAAGAATTTAATTGACAAACTGCCAACATTGAGAATCGAACCAGCAACCTCCAAGATAAAAACAGAGTATCTTTAATAGCATGGCCAGAAGCATTGTGACGTTAAATTTTATTTCAATGAAACGAACATAATACAAATTAATGTAATTGAATAATTTTTTAACTTTTATATTTCGAAAACAAAACGGTAAAACGCGATTTAAAAAAAAATTTAATTAGTAAATATTTATCTTTACTCTCCTAGTTTTTTTTAAAAATTCTGTCCAGTATTTTTATTAATACAACAGATAATAGTTGGTCGGGCATGGTCGGGCATGTTTTATATGCTTCTAATGAGAGAGAGTGAGAAAGAATGATTACTTTGCTATTAATTATCTCGCGTTCTAAACTGTCAAAATTCTGAAACTTCCAGATTTATTGGAAAACGTTATTTTTAGCCTGTGAAAAAAAATGAACAAAATCTGTCGAAAAGTGGTTTCATGCTGGAACAACCTTAAATTGATAGTGTACTATAGACCACAAATGTTGATGTCATTTTTGTAAATTTTATAATTGATTTGTGCCTTATTTATTTGATTTTCCAAAAAATGCTTCGAATAAAAGTTGTTCATTATATAACAACTTTTATTCGAAACATTTTTCCGAAATCCAAATTAATAAGGCACAAATCAATTATGAAATTTTCAAATGATTACTCGACTTTCGCCGTCATTTGTACATTAATAAGTTTCTTTTATGAATTTTAAAATAAAAAAAAGGACAAAAAAATCTTGGAATAGTAAATCTATCATTACAATAATTGTGAATGTATAGCCTTGCACTTGATCGATTGTTTACTGGAACTGTAAATTATTGAATTCTTGAAGTTATTCAGTGTCAATATTTTGCAAACTCCCTGTACATAACTTCATTTATATTCATATATAAGAATTTAATATTATAAAATGTTACATATATTCTTGTTTAACTAAATTAGCATTTACATTTCAATATTATATATATATATATATATATATATATATATATATAATTATGTATATGATAAAAGTTATAGAGAAGTTTTACTAACTATAAGGAAATAACTTTAAGCTTTTATTTGACTATTTTCTATTTTGCTTTTCAATGTGTATACATACCATAATATATATAAATAATGTATAAAAAGGTATTTCTTAATAATTATTAACTATTATAAAATATTCAAAAACTTTTAGATTATATAAAAGGTAAAATCTTTTAAATAAATTTAAGAGTAAATACCAGTCATCGAAAAAGCTCATTGAGTGGAATTACAAAAAAAACCACTATGTTTAAGGTTGATCGGACACATGTATAGGTAAATTCGGACTAGTTTTCGATATGTTATTAATTGCCAAATCATACGAATAAAATAATTTTTGAAATAAGTCTGACGTAGGGTTTTCATGTAATTAATCATTACAAATTCGAATTTTAATATGTTGTGAATAGCAAATGTTAAATGATCGCATATATTTTCGATAATGTTGCTCCACCTCCTATAGATTAAAAAGTAAAAAACTTCTACTTTTATAAGTTAAATCTCGTACATTACGTCAAAATTAAAAAAAAAAAATGCTGGGGATGAGTTTTGTAAATATCTTAATTAAAAAGATAAAAAATTCACGAAAATTTTCTAGATTTTATAGATATCATTTTCTACTTTGTAGTATATTAGGATTACATTTTTAAAAAAAATTTACTTATTTCTATTTTAAGAATAATAAATTTAAATTCCCATCGCTTCCACTACTTCCCAATATTTATTAACACTTCCACTACAAAGAACGATATTAACAATATTGTTTAAATTTCAAAACTCTAGCTCAAGTAGAACCAATCGAAATTTTGATTGCAAGATTTTCCTCATAGACAAGCACAAAAACAGGAAGTGTAGCTACATAAAAGCTTGAAGGAATTCATAAACACATTTCTATACAAAATTTCACACTGAATGATTAAACAAAATATTTACAAAAAAATTATCAATTCTAGTTTATTATGTAGTATTTCTGTTCATAAAAATTGAACCAGCTAAAATATTCTATGTAATTTTATACATATATTTAGTAATATATACGCTATGAAAGTGACTTAAAGGTTCAATTTTTATGAACAGAACTGTACATTAATTTGTTTTTTTAAATAATATTTTGTAATAACTATAAAAAAGTTTATATAAATTTGTAACATATGTAACATCGAATCATGATCACAGGATAATTAGGATGGCACTATTAATACCAAACATTTTGTGTTTAATATCCATCAAAAATTATACACGGCGTTGAAAAAGTTTTAACACCAAATTAATTTATAAATATTAATATAGTCATTAAGGAAACACTATGACACGTTTGACGCCATCATAGTTTCAAGCCGTATCTAGACATTTCTAGACGTTACAAACTTGGGTTGAGTTGGTGCTGATTAACCATATCTTGTGGCGGTCCTGAGTATATCATGGTCATGTCCTTCTATTTTTAGTGTTTGTCGGTTATTTTGTCTTCGAATATTCTGCTTAGGAAATAAACGTTTAAAATGTTCACTGAGTAAGCCATTAAATGGACAGAGGTAATTTTTACAGAATATGTTTTTAAGATATAATGGTCTTATTTTATTTCTTTAATGTGTTATATGAGTATTTAGCTACTAACAATTGTAAAAAAAAGCGTTAAGCTTTAAAGCGTTGTAAATAAAATACTGGGATCTAGATGTAAATCTTATGTACTTTTTGTTTGTTTCGAGTATCGTGGTATATGTTTTACTATTTGAATAACTATTAGAATCTCAACTAGAAGTAAAAAAAATTCATTTTACTATACAAGTAGTACTATTTACCGACGAAAGAAGGAGGTACTCAATTCAACCTGTATATATTTTTTTATTGATCACGCATTACTTTTTACAGAGCAGTCCGATTTTGAAAATTAATTTTGTTCGATAGGATATACTTCAAAGTTTGTCCCGTATAAATTTGAAAAAAAAATTCCAAATTTTAGTAACAAAAACTTTTAAAAAAACTTTTATTTTAAGAGTGGAGTCGCTGGTAACTGTTTTAATATATACTTTAAAGCATATAACTGAATTTGTTATTGACTTCTCAACGCTTCCACTAAAAAACAAACATTATAATCGATTGTGTAAACACTATTTGAAAGCAGTCAATATTTTTACGAAATTTAAATGTTTTATAACCGACGAAAAAAACGGGGGTTCTCAAGTCAACCCGTATATTTTTTTATTAGACTAAAAAGATTCTGTGTTATTTTTTGCCATAAAGTTTCTTTCATTTTTCGAAGGTTTAATTTTTTGTTAAAAGGACTTATTTTTCACTTTCAGTTCCTTTCTCTTTTCGTCAGTTCTATTTTTTGTTAAAAAGTTTTTATTTGAAAGTAGTAAACAAGAATCGATATAGTGGTTACGATACTTTTTTTAGGTACTCTGTAGTAAATTGTGATTTTTGTTCAGTGTATTTTGTGTTCTGTAATGTTTGTTGTCAGGCTAATAAAATATCGGTAAAAACTATATACATACACACTCAACACACGTATATACACAATCAACAGACACATCCATACCACACAAACAAACAGTATACATTTCTCTGTTCTCTGGTATAATATTGACTTTTTATTATATACCTGTTGGGAATAAACATATTTTTGTGTCATAAATTTGTAACGATTTGTCTCATTTTTGTGTACACATCCATTTGATGTGTTCTGTTATATCACATTCACAATTTTATATAATGTGTATAAACAGAATATATAGAATGTTCGAAAGGTTCGAAAATAAATAAAAACAAGTGAAAATCGCAAATAACTGAGTTCATTGCTTAAATAGTCAGTATATACGAAATTTATGAAAAAAAAAGTTTCAAACAAAAGTTGTTTATTTTTAAAAAAGAAGCATTTTTTGTCCATAATTTTTTGTTCTATCTCTTACGGTTTTAAAGATATGCAGTTTTCTATTTTAATTAGTTTCTGAAGAAGGAACTGTATTCCGAAACTAGTTAAATAAAGGGATTCTGCAAAAATTTCCAATATTTGTTTTATTTAATAACAAGAAAATTACATTAAACAATATGAAGAGAGTTCTGTTATGCTCAGGGTGAAATATTATATAATTTCTCCTTGAAACAGACTGAATAACCGTTACTGGTCAATGATAAATTACAACATAGCTTTTTTTTATTTCAATTGCTATCGGATAAATTTTTGATTTGACATTATTCCTATACAGGTACATACAGATCGAATACTTTCAGATTCGATTCCCTTGGGCAATAATTGAACGTAAAGCTCCGTACGAGTATCAGTAAAACTGTAACTTGACATACAACAAAAGCTGTCATCAATATCAAAAATCAATTAAACAAAAGATGGCAGGTATATAATCAAACATAATGTTTAAATAAAAATGTATGCTTCCTAAACAAATTGTGATTAGTTAATGTTTGGAGTTTTGAAAACACCATTCACAAAATGTAATATAAGCGGTTGAGTTTAATGTAATTGGCACGTTAATTAACTCTCAGCTCACATGACAACATATAATCATTATATATCGTTTCAATACATAGATAGATAGATTGTAGAGGCTGCCCTGAACTGGCTACACTTCGACCATAAGGTTCATTGTGATACCTAAGAATGTGAGGATGTGAGTGAAGTGGAAGGAATTTTTTGTGTATAGACTAGGAATTGGTAGGATATGCGGCTGCAGCCGACTGTGATAGAAACTATACCGATATTCATCAGGAGTTCCTGAAGGAAACTGCAGAAAATCTTCTCAAGCAAAGCCGGTTACTTCGTTCTTGTCCAAAGGCCAACAGTTTAGTCAATTAACCGACCCTTTTTTTCTTCTTAATAATTGACAAACTGCCGATGTCGGGATTCGAACCTATAACCTCCCAGTTTCCAAGTAGGCATACTGACTGGTGTTTCAATACATATCAATTTTTGAAGTAAAATTATAAGCTTTTAAGCAACATAAGTTTCATCAAAATCGCCCTAGTGGTTTTTGCGTCGATTATCACAAACAAATAAATAAACAGACATATTTTACTTTTACAACACCCTGTAACTTGTTATTTGTTTTTTGTTTAGAGTTTTATTATCATAGTCATATGAGAGTATATACAAAATACTGATATATCCTACTACATTGTATTATTGTAATTATTGACAGTCCTAGGATATTCAATTTTTATTCGAAGGTTTCAATTATATTCGACATGTTATATGAACATTCAATCTAAGTTTATCTTCAACGACAATATTCCATAATTTGTAAAAATTATCTTATTAACCCAGTTTCGATTTATAAGTATGATTTATGTACAACACAAAAACTGTTTGAATTTTTTTGTTTTGCCTTAAAATTGATATTGAAAACATCATATATCCCGTAGCCAAGTTGTTTAAAGATGTACGAGCACTGAAGCTTCAAAAAGATTAAGGCTTGATTTTTTTTACATTCAGTTGATTTTATCACCTACGAAAGTGTATCTACACATAATAAGATTCCATAACTTCCATCCAGCCACATCAAATTTTATAATTCTTCGGTTACAGTAGATACAAGATATTTGGAGCATCTCACCCCGAATATATTGTAGCGGTGTCGTTTTATCATTAAATTATTATTATAATTTTGTTTATCATTTTTATCTGTTGCATAACAACTATAACTTCCCTCTATTATCACGGTTGCTGTGAATGTTAACAACCTTGGTAATTTACATATTAAAATAATAACATTTCATAAATCAAATCAATAAAGATCAATTATATCTTTTTCATGTATTTATTATTTATTTAAATAATAATATTTAATATAACAAACATTTACCTTTACATATGAACCTTCAGGAAAGCCTGATAAGCAAGCTGCTACTGGCTATTTCCAAAATATGGGAGAATCTATCTATCGAAGACAAATTTCCTTTCAGACCATATAGACGGTAATACGCTTCAATTGGCACGCTGACGAATTAGTTATCATTTTTTATTCGTGAGATTTCGTGCAGGGATAAAAAATTATACGAACGTAAAGACAAAATCGCACCACACACATACACATACATCTTTTTAAACATTGGTGACCCCGAAACATGGTGAAAAATTTGATTTCGATTTGCAGTATCATTGCAATAACTTTCCTTTACTAAAAAGTTATTAAATAATTAAAAATCTTAGTTTTTCGAAGCTCAGATGTCAGTCAACCTTACAAAATCATACCAGTTATCATATTACGCAGCAGGATGGTGAATGGAGACTCAAAATACGAAAACGATGGCCTAAAAAATCATTAGTATAATCCAGTGCTATAAATGCAATCTGATTTTCGTTTATTTTATAATTAAAAATCAATTGATAATCAATCGATTAAACCAATTAAAAGTAAACAGTAAGCTTCAAATAATAAAAAGACCATTACTTTTTATAGATTAGAAAATTATCATATACGCAAAAACGGTTATATCGTTACTTAAAGTATGTTATTTAAATCTAATTTAAATTCAATACAGACAGTCTCACAGCATCTATTTAGTACTTGGAATCAAACATCTATACAGTAAACACTATTGTCTATTTTCGTATTTAATTACTTATACAGTGTGTTTCAGGATTATACAACGGTTTTTGATGAAAAAAACATATTCTCGAAAAATTAATTGATAGCGGTATTTGTACAAATTTTATTACTACAATAGTAATTAATTAGTAGGAATTAGGATTAAAAGAATAAATGAATTAATTTAAATAAATTGGACGTTTCGTCATTTATTTATGACTTCCTCAGCAACTAAAAATTAAAACAATAAAAAATGATAATTATTAAGACATAACTTAGGTTAATAATGTCTTAATAATTATCATTTTTTCATTGTAAAATATTATATTGTTTTAATTTTTAGTTGCTGAGGAGGTACAACAAGGAAGGATTCCACATTTTCTATTTCACTACTATATCATTTTAATAAACTTTTGTGTCTTCATATGACCTTATTTAATATTATTTTCATAAATTATTTAAAAAGTAGTATAACTTGTTACGTGCGTACGTAAGTACACACACTTTTTTCTATTTTGTGGTATTATTTCTCAAAACTCCCACCGCTTAAAATCTACTGCCATATGATCATGGCCTACTCTGCCTAGCTGTAATTCTGGCACAGTTTATAAAAGGGATGCAAGAACTTTATTCACTAAATTTTCGAACCCTGTGTAGAATAGATGAAACCTATTATAATATTAGATTAAGAAGCACCGTTAATTTAAATCAATCTTTAAGTAGATAGTAGAAAATACCGCAAATGATGTTATACGTAGTATCAAATGTTTTGAAAATTTATACTTTAATTCAATATAAATAATTACGAGTAAAGTTTATGTGTACTTTTCAACAAACAACCGAACCAACCAACTCACCCCTTTGCTTATGTAACATTTGAATATTTGTATTTTGATACCTCATATACGTACAAACAATCATTCGATATTCAGTGCGAGTATAAGAGTTCATTATGAAATTAAAATTACCATTTTAATGATTGGAATAATATTATAATAATAATCTAGCGAGACGGAGGGTAGGGCGGGTTATTGATTTTATTTTGAACAAAAATAATAATAAGGCTATTTTTTGCTAATTAATCTATGTAAACAATTATTTGCGATTATGAATTTTAATTAAAAGTTAATTATGCGGTTAATAGCAAATATTTGATTTATATTAGAGTAACAGATACATGCGAATTTTCTACGTTTTTATATGCGACTAGACCTAACGAAACCAAACGAATTTTCAATTCGATGATATTTGAAATAGTTATCGATGAAAAATACATTTAATAATGAAAAGCTTACCGTCTTCTTTCCCCGACTTAGACAGACTTAAAATTCCTTGGCAATTAAAATAATTTCTAGATTTTTCAAGTTAAAATTCTTTTGGCATGTAGACCAGGGTGTATTTTTACATACATTATATGCTTAACCGAAATAGACAGAAGTTTGTCACATAAGCAGTGTGCGTACACTCTGCAGTAGACAATAATTTTGTATGTATGTGATTTTTGGACATTGAAAGACAAGACAATATTTTACATTATAGAAAGATGAATGATCGTCATTATTTTGATAAATAGCTACAACGCCAGTTGTAGCTATTACATTTGAACATTTAAATTGGACTATACAGATAAAATCAGGTACAAGAATGTCTTCATCGTCTTTTTACTCCATATTTCTGATAAAATAATAATATTAAAATTACAAGTCACATGATCAATGATCTCATTTTTATGGGCTCCTAAACTTTGTATAATTAATGTATATGTTACGGACCAAGTGATTAATCGGAGCACCTTTTATAATGCACGGGCAATATGAATAATGACGAAGTCAAAACGGGCTACGTAATTAACACTTATTTAAACTTCATTATTTATCACATTGTCTGGTCATTATGAATATTGCTACGTATCTGTTGTGCAATTTTATAATTAAGATACATTAGACAGGGCGCGAGGAGCAAGATCAAACATGTACGGACTTGTACATGCATAAACACGCGCTGACCAATCAGAGCTCGCGACTCTGCCGCTGCTTACTACAGAGCGCGATTGTTTACAATTTAGTTTAGAATTGAAAACTAATAAAGACTGGAATGGAAAATTAATACAAAAGTGCAGTCAAGTGTGTTTAATTAATAATTACGTATTTCAACATGGATAAATTAAAACTAATTGACATGAATCGTCGATTTAATGACATTTTAAATGAGTTGATATCGTTGGAAGTTCAGAATATTCAGTTTTTCACCAGCATAAGTTATACAAGGATGATTCAAAAAGTCAAATCTTCTAAGTGTATGATGTCAAATTAAAAACCAGAAAATTATCAATGTTTGCGAAGATTTGACGTTATGACTATTGGAGAAACAGAAAAATTGATTATTCCCGTTAAAGAAGATAGTATCATTAGGTTTTAGGTACATCAAGGTAAAATATTTCAGATTCTACATGACACCCGTCTAGCAATTGGATATGGCGGAAGGAATAGAATAGAGAACGAGTTGATAAAATGTAGAATCATTGGTTTTAGATACAATATATACTTTTTCTATTGTAGTTTTTTACTACTTTATCATTTTATTAAAATTTTGTGTCTCTTGCACATTTGATTACTATTTTAAATTTTATTATTGCCTTTTCACATGTCTATTTTCTAATTTTGAAATGATAATTTTTCTATTCTGTATTTTTTTATTGAGTATGCTTTTATTATCAACTCTGTCATAGGTAAATTTGGTTATCCACAATTCCTAAAATACTACACAATATATCCCACGTCTCCATAAAATCGTATATATGTTTAAATAAATTAAAATAAAACGACACATTTTAAATTGTTTTTAAACAATCTCCATGAACAATTATACACCACAATTAAAAGAATAATTACAATTTTAAAAATAAGAGTAGTTGTTGTATAATTATACATACAAAGTGTTGCAAAATTATGTTCAATATTTTGGTAGTGCACTCAGAAAGAAAATTTAAATGACGAAAACAAATTTGTACCAGAAAAAAACCTCTTGAATTATGAACAGATTTTTGGATTTTACTTTTGACCCGCATATAAACTTCATGCTTTGAATGGTTTCGTAATCATATTAGGAACACAGTTTCGTCAGTACAGTTTCGTCAATGTCGGCATGTCTATTGACTAGCACCTACTGCTATAAAGCTAAAAATTTGCAATGTTATCTTTAAAATTAATCTTTTTGAGGAACATCCCATGTAGTATTATCAGTTTTTCTAGTCTGGTCTTAGATAGATTGTAGAGACTGCCCTGGAAGGGCTCCACTTCGACTATAAGGTCCATTGTGATGTCTAAGGATGTAAGGATTTGAGTCGAGTGGAAGGAATTATTGTGTATAGACTAGGAATTGGTAGGATATGCGGCAGCAACCGACAATGATAGAAACTATACTATACCGATATTCATCAGCAGTTCGTGAAGGAAACTGCAGAAAACCTTCTCAAGCATAGCCGGTTACTTCGTTCTTGTCCAAACGCCGACAGTTTAGTCAATTTATCGCCCCTTTTATTTTTTTTCTTAATAATTGACAAACTGCCGATGTCGGGATTCGAACCCATAACCTTCCAGTTTCCAAGTAAGCATACTGCGCAGACATAACGCCTTAGCCCGCTCGGCCACTTGCACTGGTTTTCCCAATATTGAACGTATCCATCTACTTTACGGATGACATGATAGAGCACAACTTTAATTGTTCTACTTCAGGTATTTTGGCCCAGTCGTTGGCTGGGTATTTCATTCTTACTCTATAACGCAGATTATATAGATACATATCTTGGGAGTATAAATAGTATTGCGTCCCGGGCAATTGAATTTAATTAGTTCCTGTTTTCCCATGGGGACGTAGGGCCGCCACAAATGCCTTCCACCGTACACGGTTCTGTGCCATCTGCTTGATTCCGCCCCTGCTCTTGCCTTTCTCTTCGATTCCTTTGTTGACCGACATTTTCCAGGTTGACTTCGGTCTTCCTCTTTTCCTGTTACCCTCAGGGTTCCACTCGAGGGATTCTCGAGTGGAACCCTCAAGAACTCGTGGCGACTGATGGTGTAATTAAGCCTTCTTAGCGTATGGCCAATCGAACCAAACTTTCTTTTCTTGATGGTCTCATTTACTGGACTTTGATTTGTTATTCTCCCTCCAGGGCAGCCAATACAATCTATCTATCTTCTTTATAGCGCATCGTGTAGTAGTATTATTTTCTTATACGAAATATTAAGCTTAATATCACTAATAGGGAATATGCATGAAAATTTTTTTTCGCTTGAATTGAAGCATGTTTACTTGACAAATATCAAGGTAAAATTACTTTTTAAATAACTTTAAAATAAGCGAGATATGAATGATTGAAATTCCCGATTAGACAAAGAGGGTGATAGCCCTCTTGATATGTTATGTGACGTCATATTACACTTTCACCATTTAAAATACACGTAAAACTCCGTTTTTAGTATTTTTACAAGAAAGAGACAGATAATAATCTTTAAAAGCTTTTAGCTTCCTTGATATTTGTCGGATTTTAATTTCGTTTTTAAATATTATTACAGTATTAATAGTATTTTCATATTTTGAAAATAAATGTGAAACAAAATTTTCATGCATATTCCCTATTGCGATAAGTGTTCACTTCTTCTTATATATATATATATATATATATATATATATATATATATATATATATATATATATACAACTCACACACAATATTAATGTTAATTACTAAAATAAATTTTATATAAGACATCAGAGTCGGAGAAAGCTATTTTATAAATACAATCTATTTTATTTTTGAAAAAACAATACAACATGTTTGTGACAATTTTAATTAAACAATTTACATAGAAATAATTTTGTACGAGTATGTGTACAGCCATTTGGACGATACATTACAAAGTATAGAATACATTACATACGAGTCGTATCGTAGATACTATAGATATCATTTTGAATGTATGTCTACCTTTGTTAGTATTTTTACCTCTATATATTACTACCCCAATCAAATAAGCTCAAGCCGATTTTTTATATACAGTATGTTTGTTTGAAAAGTTTCAAAGTTTATTGGAGGAAATAGAATAACGCCACATTTACGCCGTACTTACAACAAAACTATGAGATACATGAAAAAAAGTCTCAATCAAAAGTTGTTACATGTTTTTGCATTTAAAGATTTTCTCTATCTTGCACCGTTTAAAATAGATAATTTATACTACGCGGACACGGATGCATGGAACAATAATATAATTATTGCATAATGTTTTCCCATTTAAACTAAGCAATTTTTGTTTTTTTCTAAAATGCATATTTAAAAAAAATATTTAGGTGGAAACTTTTCAAAAGAACACACGGTATATCGAAATTCTATAACTTTTTAGATATTCAATAGAATGGGTAAAAGGTCTCATATAATATCATCGCGGGATACTAATGGTTAAAGGTAAAAAACATAGATTTTTTCCCAATATTTCCCGTTGTATGTGATTACAGGTTATCATTATACAAATTTAATGATCATAAAATTTTCTATAAAATTGAGTCCATGCATGGGAATAATTAACTGATCTCGAGATATAGTGCGAGCAAAGTATGTGGTGCACATCCGTATATATCAGGAAAGTTGCGGATATTCACAGTCGCATCCGCAATCCCAGAACTTTCGCATTAGTTTTAGTAGCCGCATCCGCAATAATCAATCCGTTTTACGGACCTATTGTGGATGCGGATGTTGCTTGTTTTGTTAAGCATTTCTAATTGAACACAAATCCCAACGTGTTTCAACTTGTTGTTATATGGATGTATTTTTATTTATTTTAACAATTTTCATTATTGTCTTGTGTATCGCCTTGAATAATCTACAAGTGAATCAACACTGACCAGTTCAAGTGGTCGAGCGGGTCTAAGGCGTTATGTCTTCGCAATATGCCTACTTGAAAACTGGGAGGTTATGGGTTCGAATCCGACATCGGCAATTTGTCTATTATTAAGAAAAAATAAAGGGGTGGTTAATTGACTAAACTGTCGGCGTATGGACAAGAACTAAGTGACCGGCTATGCTTGAGAAGGTTTCCTTCACGAACTCCAGATGAATATCGACATAGTTCCTATCATAGTTGGCCTCAACCGCATATCCTACCAATTCCTAGTCTATACACAAACAAATTCCGTCCACTCCACTCACATCCTCCTATTCTTAGGCATCACAATGGACCTTATGGTGGAAATGTAGCCCGTCCAGGGTAGCATCTACAATCTATCTAATCTATGCTTCCACTGACGCCAAGTGTGATTTAGTCTTATTTTAAACTAGATGAGCATGTCTGAGATTAATCTCAGAGTAAAATATTCAATATAACATACTCTTGCAAAGGCCGTACAACCACGTCTTTGAGGAATCATCAGAAAATCCATACACCCGAAGCAGTTTAGCCTGTTTAGCGTGGGATTAATCTAAGAACCACTGCAAAACAGGATGGAACCTGAAAAGGTAGCAACATTACTCTTTATTAAATATAATGCACCAAATTTTAGATTTTCATACTAAAAATTAGATTCTTTGTATAGTTTGGAGCTTTACTATGCGGAAAATTTTAATTTATAAATTTAATTAAACAATAAAAAAACAATACTTTGCAAATTCCACCTATTCTTTATTTATTTTCATTAATTAACAATAAAAATAACAACAAGTGTGACATATGTTTCGTTCCTTTGTGGTCATTGTTCAAACACTGTTTGAACAATGTTTGTTCACAACGAAACATATATCACACTTGCTTTATTTTTATTGTTAATTATTGAAAATAAATAAAGAATAGGAGGAATTTGTAAAGTATTGTTTTTTAATTTTTAAATCAAATTTATAAAAATTTGATTATAGTATAAAGATTTTTAAAAATTGATACAATCTTTTTCCTTTACTTAAGTACCAAAATGCAGATATTTTGAGATGCCGATTCGAATATTTTAAGGCTCACATCTGCGGATAAGGATTTATACGTCAAGTTTTTGTTAATGAGATATTTATCAATAACAAAAACTTGACGTATAAATTCTCATCCGCAGATGTGAGCCTTAAAATATCCACATTGGCATCCGCAAAGACCCCTGGTATATATATATCTTAATATATACAATTCTTATGTCCGTGTGTATGTGACTGAACTCCTCCTACACGACTGGACCGATTTTGATGAAATTTTGTGTGTGTGTTCCAGTGGATTCAAGAATGGTTCAGATTCATAAAAAAAAAATAAAAAAAATGTTGAAAAAAACGTTGTCGTGTGAACAGGACAACGTCTGCCGGGTCCGCTAGTATATATATAATATGTACATATATATATATATATATATATATATATATATATATATATATATATATATATATATTTATGTATATATAGGATAATGCAAGTTTACTGGTTTTGTTTTGAAAAATTTCAAAATGCCTTTCAATCAAGTGTGATATTGTAGTCCTGGTATATAGAGGTCCTGCAGCCTGTACGCCATATACTTTTTGCACATGAGATGAAAATAATCATCAACATATAGCTATAAATAAAAAACATAACAATTTATATTTGTGTATAGCTAGGACAATTTCAACAAATTGTCCTAGCTGTGATAGCAATGATAGTAATGATAGTTACTGTTGTAATGATAGTATGCAATAAATATAACAATATAAAAAAATATACGCGGTGATTCAAAAATACAAGTGTTTTAATTTAAGGACAGTTGTTTTGAGTACATTTGACGCACCTTTTTTTGACGTGAAAACGTCTTTTAACTCACTGTGACACTGTTTATCGGTCTGCAAATTTTTCGTTACTTAATACCAACAAATTTCAATCGTTAATAATGCGTTTACAATGATAAAGCCCACAACAGATAGATCATGCCTTTATGTCTCTGCATTGCGTTGTATTTGTTTCTCCTGCGATGCCATCGTACCATTGTGGGCGCATGCGCGGAATCGTTACGAATAAGCTTAGTATAGTTATAGATTGGTGTAGCATGGAAACGTGTTTAGCTAGGACAATGATTCTGGTGTCATTGTAAAGAACGAGGAGCACTTCTAGCAGGCCTAAGACAAATATTCGCCGAAATATATGAAAAAGCCGGTATAAAACTGAAAATTGCAAAAAAATCGAAGATTTTGTCTCGTATGACTCGTAAATATGCTCAGGATTATAGAAAATATAGATCAGAGGAATCCAACAAGCCTCAAAAGTCTAGTGCCGAAAGAACGCGAGAGAAACGGCAGCGTCGAAAATTAAATGGCGCAAAGCGATTACGTCGCTGTTTCATCGGGCATACAGCGGTCAGAGAAAGTCCAAACGTCTACGGATCATGAGCAGGACGTAATCGTCTTTGGATTTGAAAGTTTTTCTTCAGGGTTCTCAAGTAACTTATGAATTGATTTTCCCATGGCTTCCTTCAAAAAAGCATTACTGTGATGAGTAGTTTCTTCGATTTGCTCTACATCAGATTCGGTTTCCCCATAAGAATTTGGAGATATTCTAAACAACATCTAGAATATGTCTCTAACCGGCTTATTTTATACAGTATACTAACATACAATAAGTCAGTCAGGCACGTCTTTTCCACGTGCACAATGCACAAGCACTGGCCAACGCAACACGCAACCTTGAACAAATGTGTCTGTTGCCCGTTGCATAGAATTAATAGCAAATCAAATAAGTAAAAATTATTTTTTACATAATATTTTGAATTCTTTTAAACCTGTTTTCTTAATTTAAAAACCGGTTTTCAAATTTGACAAATTTATTTTAAAAACTGGTTTTTTTAAAACCAGGTTTGAAAAACCGTCAAACCCTATTCGTTACCGATTATGACCATAGATTGTACAAATCTATCCTCAAAGTATTGCATTATTTTTTTGGAGAGTACATCCTGTATACTCTATTTGTGATTATTCTGTATAAAAATGCTACATAATAGTTGTGTTAGTTTCTTCTAAGAACGGTAGTGATGATAAGTAACAATATGGGTTCATGCCATTTGACTTTTGGATGTAGTTGTTGTGTTTGGCATTGTTACTGTGATATGTCTGTCTGTCTGTAGCTATCGTTCGTTATAATAGTCTTCTACATAATTGCTTATAATTTGTGCTGTGTAACATTTAAAGCAGTTAAAAGCATAAATTAACTCAATTTAAAAGGTAACAACTATAAAATCTGACACAATATGACACTGAGTGGTGCACCAAAATTATGCTATGTGTAGTCAAAACTGAAATCTGTTGGAAATCTATTCTATTTTTTTTGCAAATTTCAAAGCACATCAATCGCGGATCCACGGTTGTGAGAACAAGGGGCATGCCCACAACCCTAACAGATTTGTGACGTCACACTTTCAAGATCTATTGAGGTCGATAGGCTGATGATATTATATCCAATGCCTTAATACAATAAAATAAAACAATGAATCGTGCGTGATTCGGAACGCAGCGAAGTACTTAGTCATCATAGACGATATGCTGACATGTTATGTCACATTTTTGACAACATATTATATGTTACTTTTTGGCACATGAATACTTGAATTGTAAAAAAGAGATGAAAATTCGCTGAGTGCGCATAGTCTTCTACTAATTTAAAAGTACATAGTCGTCTACTAATTTAAAAGTAAGCGTGTGTTGTATGCACATATACATTGCCGCCAAAACTCATCTCACGCAACCCAAAACTTTGGTTGCGTGCCTCAATGGCAAAGGAAAGATTATCCGAGCTAGCTCTCCAAAATATACACAAAGATGTGAACCTGGATATCGATAAAATTATGAACGTTTTCACGAAAAAGAAACGTAAGATTGAATTTGTAATTTAAGTAAGCACCTAAATAAAATTATTTAATGTAAAATGTATACTAGCGTTTAATTTAATTTGATATCCTTTGAAGTTGTAAAAATTGCATCAAAATCGGTTCAGTAGTTTAGAGTCTAAATGTGACACTGTGATGTGCAAACAAACACACATTTACTTTTGTAATTTTCGTGAGCGAACTAACCAACATTTTACAAGTTTATTAATTTACTAGTGCTCGTCCCAAGGCTTTGCCCACGTGGAACTATACGCAGTACAAAATCTTGGTCAGGGCGTCATATATTTTGTACATCTCCTTTCTAGGAATGCACTATATCGATCATGAGCGAGTTCATACTTCGACTCGCACTTGGCCGATTTTCGGGTGGCTGTGACCACAAACTTTTTTGAGGGTTGGATCCGTGCCTGTTTATTCATCGATTTTGTCTAAATCGATTCTTTAATTTAGAAAATCTATCCGTTTTCGGATAGCTTCAGCAAATTAGTTTCTATTTGTGAATAATACGATCCATATTGTAAACAGAAATATAAATTGCTTGTAAAATTTAAGGAGATTGATATATTGCACTCTTCGTTAGATTAATATTACTATGGTAATTCATGGTGATAATTGCTAATTATACAATCTACTAACAGCATTATTCAATTTGAGTATCTAATTATTGCGAGCAATATCATTATTATAATTGCATAGAAAATTTAGTAATACGTAACCTCCTGACATTTACAACTAATTGCACTAGGATACCGTTCTCTGTTAAAATAATAAAAATAAGTTTTTAGATCGGTAGCCTAGGTACGTAATCAGAAATGAGTAAGGAGTGGCCATATTTCAAATAATTGCAATTCAAATAATATGAATAAAATATTTTATTACTTTAATGATTTCAAGCAATATAACTTTATCCTTTATCAGTTTATCGTGCAAACGGTCTGATATGCGATTTTTAACATCTATTTGGGTATGTTGTGGTAAATTTTTTACCATTTGAAAACCCTTCAGTAAAGTTTTCTAAAGTTTTTACCACCAAATTTTTTGACATTTAATATCCATAAATGCTATAACTATTATCACTATTATCAAGAAAAGGTTATGTTTTTAGCAGTCTATGTATGTTTGTATTTATGTATGTTCCACCGTAGCGCCTAAACTACTCATCCGATTTTGATGATTAAGGTGTCGTTAGCTTCGTATTAGAGTTCAGCGTGGCATAGACTATGTGACGTTATATTAAATTCAAAATGGCTAATATGACTTTTATAATACGCTAAGCAACAAACAAAAATTTCACAAATATCGAGTTTGGTAAGTGATTAGAACTATAAAAAAGTAAAAAAAAACTAAAACCCGGCTACGAAAAAAGCACGAAACAAGTTTGAAGAGCCTTGCAAACGTTTCTCGTAGTCGAAGATCGGGAATTTTTGACAGTTTTGCTTTGTCTCGTTTGTTCGACTACGGTAAATATTTAAACTTGTTCGTGCTGTTTTCATAGTTGGGTTTTAGTTTTGTATATTTTTTTACAGTTCTAATCATTTCTGTAAAATAAAATATATTTACTAAATTCAATATTTCAAATTCGGTGAATCGTTTTAATCATGTCGAAAGTCATGCCGGAAGCTTTCTGGTGTTTTATGCCTTTGGTAAATTTTAACAGAGTTAGTATATTGATGTTCCACAGCAGGAAATTGCTAATGGATACAGTCTTTTAATATTAATTAAAATTGCTCGGAGAATAAAGCACCGACAATGAATATATAATCTTTGAGGGTGTTAAATTTTTTATGAATACCAACGAGCATGAACTAAAAATATGAACATACATTCATCTTAATCCTTGTACAGATATACTTATATATTAATAAAATATTATTAAAATCCTTCCTTATTCATATCGAAAACATTCATCAAAATGATTATTATATTATGTATACATGACGTCATATATATATTTCTGAGATTTGTTTGTTGTCAAACACCCGGTTTGTCTGAGAGGTTGGTTTCCTGGTTATTATATGAATATGTTTTCTGAAAACTATATAAACAGAGTTTGAACAATATTGAAAGTGAATTTTCTTTTTCCTTTTACTATTTGTAAAATTATTGTAAATGTCTGTTTGTTTATTTCTTTATTTGTGTGTTTGTTTATTCGAGAATCACACAAAAGCTACTGAATCGATTTTGATGAAACTTGTTTTGTTTAAAAGCTGTTGATAAGACTTAAAAATTGGTATGTATTTTATTTCACTACGAGATGTAGAGTTTGAAAATATACACCAAAATATATATTTGGTGGAGGTGTCGATAAATAATTGAAGTAGTGGACGCGGTGGGAACGATAAATATTGATAATAGTGGAAGCGTTGGGAATGATTAATATTTAAAGTAGTGGAAGCGGTGAGAGATTACATAGAGGTTTTTATTTTTAAAACAAAAATGTCGTGCTGTATCGCAACGAGTAACATATCTCCCAATTACGTTTAGCTAGTTCATATCGACGATGACTACGTTATGGTCGAAATCCTATAATAAATACAGCCCTTCGTGTAACTCATTCACTCACTCACTGACGTATAAAAATTCTAACCCACTTCTTGGCATGCTAGAAGGATGGGGTTTTTTGCATACGACGCCGAATAACTTCTTATGGAAAAATCGGAAAATTTTAATTTTCCCAACGTAATTCCTTCGGAACTGGGAAAAACCCCCAAAATTCTAGATGGGTGCGGTTTTTTGCATTGTGACAAGGACGCGGAGCCAAGACTGGAGACCGCCCTGGGGTTCAAGGGGACGAAGCTCTCTTTCGAGCCGTGGGAGTATATATTTATACAAAACAAATAATTATTTTAGGAATAGGGAATATGCATGAACATTTTTTTTCACATTTATTTTCAGAATATGAAAATACTGTTAATACTGTAATAATATTTAAAAACGAAATTAAAATCCGACAAATATCAAGGAAGCTATAAGCTTTTAAAGATTAGTATCTGTCTCTTTCTTGCAAAAATACTAAAAACGGAGTTTTACGTGTATTATAAATGGTGAAAGTGTAATATGACGTCACATAACATATCAAGAGGGCTATCACCCTCTTTGTCTAATCGGGAATTTTTCAATCATTCATATCTCGCTTATTTTTAAAGTTATTTAAAAAGTAATTTTACATTGATATTTGTCAAGTAAACATGCTTCAATTCAAGTGAAAAAAAATTTTCATGCATATTCCCTATTGGAGTAATTTTTTTGAAAATTTGCGATTGTTACTGCATTGAGCCTTTAACAAACACTTTGTACAAATGGTTTTGATATTAAATATGTGTATGTCTTATGTACACAAACGCAATACCTACAGAAAACAACAGCAAAGCGACACACAGACACAACCGGGACAAACATGGGGTATATTTTATTATAATTAACAGTAAAGAGAGAATATATGCAAGGGTATCCACTACAACAACTACTACTATTCGTAATGTCGACATGTATATATATATATATATATATAACCCTTGTCATATAATATAATTACTCAGAAATGCGTGAAACACCCATTGTTTCTTACAAATTAAAGCATAGGGTTACCTTACTACTATTATATACACTGTCATTATATCTAACCTTGTGTGCAATCTCATAGCATACAATTTATGTCTTAATATTTCTATATGACGGGATTTTTTATATACTTTATTTTAAACATATAAAAAATATGAAATAAACTTATAAAAATCGGTCAGATACCCGATTCTGTATTTTAAGTGAGATTGCTCACTTCTCGAATTTTCATCTCACGTGAGTTGACTCGCCTGATTCTGTAAGGTTATAGTGAAAATACGAAATTACTGCGTGAGATGATTTGGATCATAGATAATATATAGTAGTTATCTCTATGAATATAGTAGTGTTTGACATTGGCATCCGTGTAAAAATAAACAGCTTTGCTTTGATTGTTTAATTTTTCAATATTTCACTTTTTCAACATGAATGTGACTGATAAACAAAAGCAAATAATTTTAAATTTCATGCGCGCCCACCCTGATTTTGGACGAGGTAGATTGCGGAGGTAGATAGATAACCAAAGAATACATATATACATTCTTTGACATTACCATGAAGAATATTTATCTATTCTTCATGGACATTACCATTCGTTGTTTTAAGCCATCGATTATTTCAAAAGCAAATAATTTTAAATTTCATACGCGCCCACCCCGACTTTGGACGAGGTAGATTGCGGAGGTAGATAGATAACCAAAGAATACATATATACATTCTTTGACATTACCATGAAGAATATTTATCTATTCTTCATGGACATTACCATTCGTTGTTTAAAGCCATCGATTATTTCTCTCTCTCTCTCTCTATTTCTTTCCTTTCTATCTTGGATTCACTTATACGTTATGAAGTTCCTTGTCGAACAAACTCACGTGAGATGGCTCACATTTTCACTATGGTGAAAGTTACGGAATCGAGAGAAGTGCTCACATTTAGAATTTTCACCAAGTTTTAGTTACAGAATCACTACCCAGAATATACATATTAATCCAACCTCTAAATTTGAGGTTTTTTGAAGTTATACTTCTTTTTGGTGCGTTATTAGAATCCGATCAGAGTGTATTTTCAGCATGTAACGAATCGCTCGATGTAACACTGATTTCTATCTTGCTTTATTACAGCGTGTTCGGGAGACATTCAGTAAAAAAATGTGTGATAAGCCAGTGTATAGACAAAATTTATATATACATATATTATATGCTTAAGCAAAACCGACAGAAGTCTGCCTGCCACATAAGCAGTGTGACTACGATATTATACATTATAGAACGAAAGATGAATGATTGTTATTATTTCAGTTAATAGTTCAGTAGATGTTACACTAGAACATTTCAATTTCACTATACAGTTGAAATTAGGTACAGGAATGTCTTCAAGATTATTACGCCATGTTTCTGATAAAAGAAGAACATCATAATTATTAATGATAACATTTTTATGGGCTCTTAAACTTTGTATATTAAATGTTTATAGTGATAAATAGGACCAGGTCTTGATAAATTTCACTAACCCTGATTCTAATGTAAATAATGGATTTAATGCCGAGTCTATTAAACTCTACTTTTAACGAAAGAAGTGTCGCTGGTTCTGTTCTACCATAATGTAGAATCATTGTTTTTAGATAGAAGATATATATATTTTCTATTTGTAGTTTTTCACTACTCTATCATTTATTAAACTTTTGTGTCTTAATAGTAGTGTTGACCATATTTAAAATTATTTCAATAAATTATTTAAAAAGGAGTAAGAACTTCTTACGGCCGTATATAAGTCCACGCACATTTTTTTTAAAATTTATTTATTTTAATACTAAAAAACTCAATTTAATTTCTCACCGCTTCCACTACTTCAACTATTTTTTAATATTTCCACCATGTTTCTAATTCAGCGAATATTTTATTCAATCGATCTAGAACTATATAAGATATACGATATTGCACCAGTCCAAGTGGCCGAGTGCTCTAAGGCGTTATGTCTGCGCAGTATGCCTACTTGGAAACTGGGAAGTTATGGGTTCGAATCCCGACATCGACAGTTTGCCAATTATTAAAAAAAAAGGGTGGTTAATTGACTAAACTGTCGGTGTATGGACAAGAACGAAGTAACCGGCTATGCTTGAGAAGGTTTTCTGCAGTTTCCTTCACAAACTCCAGAAGAATATCGGTATTGTGCCTATCATAGTCATATTCTACCAATTCCTAGTCTATACAAAAAAAATTCCTTCCATTCCACTCACATCCTCACATCCTTAGGCATTACAATGGACCATATGGCCGAAGTTTAACCCTTCCAGGGCAGCCTCTACAATCTATCTATCTATACGATATTGCAATAAAAATAATCAAATAGGGTTGTGACTAGGCCATATTTATGTTTTAAGATTAGGTAATATATGAAATAAACTCTTGTGTTAGTCATTAGCTAGCATTTTTTTTTTGTAGGTTTTAATTTTTTTGTTATTACGTTTTATTATTATTTTTTTTCAAATTAATCCCAAATGGTTTCATTACGTGTTTAAAAAACCCATATATACCTACACGGTTGTGTGTAGTACAATGGAAAATATTATGCTATTAAATTAGATTCGGTTTTTTTTTCTCTTCTATTTGGTTGGATTTAATACTTGCAAATTTGTGTTTAATTGAGTTTCACGAAAATTCAGTCATTTTATTCGTAATAAACTTACACCCTATGTAGGTCTGCCAACTTAACGATCGTTGTATTTAAAGCTCTATTTGTTTACAGTTTTATAATACATATGTTAATATATTATTGAGACGTTAGTGAGAATGTTTATTTAATTATTGATTTATTAATACGCTTATATTAGCTCGACTTGTATGCATGTATGACGTTTTAATAATCGATGACAATACAAAAAATAAACCATATTTTGACAAAATGGAAACCCGACTACAAAAATCAAATATTCTACAACAAAAAATGCACTAAAAAGTTAAAAAATAATTGTATATTCTTGTGCCAATTTTAGTTCTACTAGAAAAATTCAGCATAGAGAAAGAGGTGTCAGCATAGAGAAATTCACATAACTTTTGGACATTTGTGCATTTTTTTATAACGCATTTTTTTTTATCCGTTTTTTTTTTTTTTTAATAATTTTTAGTGCATTTTTTAGAGCATTAACAGATTTTCAGTTTTCTTTACATACATTTAGTTTTTTTTTGTAAAAATTTTTTTTTTTGGGATCGGTTTTTTTTTTGTAAAAAATTTTTTTGAAGTCGGTTTTTAAACAAATTTTCTTATTTTCCCATTATGAATGAGTATACCCTTTCAAAAAAATTTCGCAGAAATCGGTTATCACATATAAAATGAGGATTTTCCTCGATTTCCCGGGGATCCCTTCATCAGAATGCGATTTGGTGCCAATGGGACCAATGGGAAACCAAATCCTTTAAAACAAAAAACAAAAAATTCAAAATCGGTTCATAAATGACGGAGTTCTGAGGTGACACATAAAAAGAAAAAAATACAGACGAATTGAGAACCATCCTCCTTTTTGAAGTTGGGTTAAAAAGAGACGATATTTACATTTTCTAGTTCATATTGTCATAAAACGTGTTGTTTTAGTTTTTCAAACTCTAGTTTTATTATTATACAATTTAGCGCTTTAATTGCTTTAAGATTGACCGGACAGTAGTACAGTACATTGCATAATAAACAGAAACACTCTTTTTAACAGAAATCAAAAGTTTTAATGTGTCAAAAAATTATTTAAATTTAGATAGCATCTAACATCATTTGTAATCGAATTTATGTTATTATTTCATTACTAAAAATAATAAATAATCGTGTTTTGACGAATTGATGAAAATTTTCGTGAATTTTTTATCTTTTTAATTAAGATATTTACAAAACTCTTCGTCAGACTACTTTTTTTAATTTTAACGTAATGTACGAGATTTAATTTATAAAAGTAGAAGTTTTTTACTTTTTAATCTATAGAAGGTGGAGCAACATTATCGAAAATGTATGCGTTCATTCAACATTTGCTATTCACAACATGTAAAAATTCCAATTTTTAATATTTAATTACATGAAAACTCTTCGTAAGATTTTTTTCAAAAATTTATTTTATACGTATGAGTTAGCAATTAATATCATATCAAAAATTCAGGTTTTTACTTATATTTTGCCGATTTTACCTATACATGTGTCCGATCATCCTTAATAAAGGAACAGGAATCTCAATACAGTTTATGTTACAGTTTACAGATTTCTAGAATAAACTTTTAATAAATATACCGATCAGATCCAACAGATCTATAATAGCTGGCAACTGTTCCGGTATAATGGTTTTTCTCAGCAAAGTAAAAATTTGATAACAATCATTTTTAAGATGTGCTACCTTCGTGGTTAATTGAAATTTTCACAGATATTGTCATGGATTTCATTTCTAAGCTGATACATTGTGTGGCACATGCGTAGTCTTATCAGGATTGGTCTACTATGGTCTGCCAGAGTTTGTGGGTTCGATTCCCATACTACATGTGCACGATTTTTCATATCAAGAATTTATCCAAATTTGGCCAAAGAACGTTATCAATGTTCAGACATGTTACTTAAAAGTAAGTAAACGTTAGTCAATTCCATTGGTATAATATAACTGAAAGGCAAGCACACTAACAATGGATGAACTGACGCTAGTTTACAAAAAAAGAAAATAATTAAATTATTGGTTTCTTTCTAGAAAAGGATGTGCTCGGCAATTTTCGTGTAACGGTTGGTTTTAAATTTATCCAACGAGTCGTCCCATTGGTGTCCCACCAGTGAGTCATCCTTAGAAGATAGATCATATGGTATCGCTGACTTTTCTATAAGGCGTGTGTAAGCCTTATTATCAGTCTAATATAAGTCAGAGTCAGCCATGTACCTAACTGCTCTAAAAGCGTCTTTTTTTAGGAATCGATTAAATTATTTCACTGGATTAAAAAGATATCATTACCATCTTTTAAATTTAATATGGATATATTTTGGTCATAAATTTTTCAGGCGAAATTCTCTAAATGTAGCAAAATCCATTGTGTGGTTTAGAAGAAGTAAGCAAACAAACGGACCGACGCGGATAGCGACTTTCTTTTATACTATTTCAAGATTTCTAATTACATTTTTCAAATTTCCAATTAAAAAGCAGTCGACATTGAAATAGATGAAACAAGATTCAATTGCAATTCAACATAAAAGAGAAAATTGAAACGGAAATAGTTTTCAAATGAACAAACAATATAGAAGAAATGTGAACTCAGAAAAAAAAAAAAACAAAATATATATCAGCATCTGAAGGAAATGAATTATTTAAATAATATAAATATTTCACATTTAGAGCAACATAATACATTCCTAATAATTAAATACCCGTAAAACTAGAAATACAGTTAATCAGGCACGTATTACCAACCAGCGCATAGCGAATAAAATTAATAGCCTTGTATGCTTCAATTATCAAACACTGACGATACTATATACATATAGATATATATATATATATATATATATATATATATATATATATATATATATATATATATATATATATATATATATATATATATATGGTGAATGCGTTTGCCAATGTCTACAACGAATGCCTATAAAATGAAAAGGGTTCATTTGCTCTGATAAAAGAACACAATTATTACAGACATTAGTAATTATTTTCTTGAATGTGTATTAAACATGTTTTTTTTTTATAGATATACATTCTATAAACGTTTATAAAAGGATTCAATATTAACTATTAGGGCAAAAGTTGTTCCTTACATTTCCAGATAAATGTTTTATTATTCAAAAACATCTTCTCAAAAACCAATGGTCGGTATGACAATTTGATGGGTAGTGAAAACAAAAAAAAACCTTATATTTTTTTTACAAGTAACACTGATATTCAATTTGAAGTTTTACAATATCTTTTCTGATTGATTTTACATAAAATTTTCCTTTTGCGTAGGGCATTAATTTTTAGAAAATTAATTTTATTTCCATAGAAATTTCTGTTAAAAAGAGTGTTTCTATTTATAATGAAATGTACTGTACTGTCCAGTCAACCTTAATAAAACTTAAATAAAAAGAAAATTTTTGGACTTTTAACCAAACTTTTATTTTGCCTGAATAATTAATAATGGATAAATGAGTTTGTTGCTAGCAACAATGTGACTAAGGGAAACATGTACTCAAAGGTAACTAAATTTTGAAGAAATTTAAGATGTAAAATCAAGTAGGTACACTCCCATTCAATAAAATTGAACAGACCTGAAATGTTAATTTTCTTACATTTTATAAAACTCCTCATTTTTGTAATTCTCTGTATAATTATTGATTTATAAACAAAGATAACTAGTATATATTTTAAGTGTGAAAACAGAAATGGAAGTATAGTAAACAACATTTACTACAAGAATAATCAAAATTGTGAGAGATTGATTCAATTCAGATCTGTTCAATTTTATTGAACGGGAGTATACATTGCATATAGCGTTTACATTATACTTTTACTTTTAAAATTTATTACGAAAATTTTCCGTTTTTTTATATCCCTAAATATCAAGATCTTTTAATATTTTTGTTCGAGAATCAAGTTAATTATTCATAAAAGAATTGTTAGCACTGCTTTCTAAGTGGAAATTCAAATAATTCAAATAAATATGAGAATATTCGATACAATGTATAAATATTAATATATAAATGTTATAGGGATTTTATTTCCCTCTATTTCATTGTAAGGTAAAGGGTGGCGCTTAAGTAACGTTATGATTTATTTAATGAATGCGTATTTGTGCATCATTTGGTTTTAGCTCGTGAACCAATTGAATCTTATATGGGAAAAGTTGTAACGTATATAGAATTCTTTGCAAAGACCGCCTAGACATCACCAACTGCTGAGAACGCCGCCTAGTGGAAGTTTCGGGGTTTCCTTAACTTTTGCTTGCACCCGATCAATGTTCACATCATTTCGAATTGCACGAGATCTTCCAGCACGCGGAAGATCACAGACAGCCCCATGTTGCCGAAAACGCTGAACCAATCGGTAAATTGTCAGAACATGAAAGAAATTTCGATATGATTTTTGTGTCTGAATAATCGAATGCTGACTTTCAAAATAAAATTGAACAACTTTGGTTCTTTGTTCTGTGCTGAGTCTTTCCATCATAAATTTCCCAAGTTTTTCAAAGTTAATTCTGAAAATTTTATCACTAATTAAATCATAACGTTAGTTATGCGCCACCCTATATAATAAGGTATACGGACTCATTGTGCTTTAAATTCATGAAAAAATTAAGATTTATTTGTTTAAAACAAAAATACTTGAAAATAATTTAAACGCGACTAGAATTATCATAAATTTTATTAAAAATTTCAACAAAAGCCAATTTTAATACTTATAATTTTTATCATATTGTAAATATATTAATATATAAATGTAGGGTACTTCAATAAGGACGCTCGATTTTCAAATGTAAATAAAACATGTTGAGTGTGAGATATCCACTAAATTTTTATTTGAATGAATATTTTATGGCATTAAATGTGAAGTAGAACGTTGTTTAAATGTCCGCCGCGGATTTGCTTGGTGGCACGTATTTGGGAGGCAATGCCAATTTAGTTTTGGGAGATGATTTCACCAGACCAAAATCTGTACCAAACAGTAACTTTCTCGGGATGTATTTGAGGCAGGTGTATCTCGTGTAAATTGGTAATCTCAAATCCGACAATTTTGCCAAGTTGACTTTTTATCTTGTCATTAAAGATGATGATTAAGGAACGGAGCACTGATTTTGAAAATAAAATTTGATGATTTACACACGTTGTTCAACGATAGAACCTTTCATGGTGATTTGCCATACACTGCTGAACAATTCACAATAAATTTCTCAGATGTTACTTTAATAACATGGCGTTCATAACCTAACAAACTTCGATCGTCCCTATTGAAAGACCCTATATTTGATGCAACCTCTATTAACGGACGGAAGTTTGTGCAGTTCATGTAACATTTTTTCTCTATAGTTTGCAAGTTCCACTGGTTAGTTATAAGAAGTGAGAAGACTCCAAAATGTGAAGATCTGTTAAAAACTATTACATTGTAGTGTACATAGAGATAAAAATCAGAAAGATAAAATGTGATATATATATATATATATATATATATATATATATATATATATATATATATATATACAGTAAAATTCATTTGTAGTGACATTAATTCTTGATTCGAGGTCGAGATTGATAGACTCGTTTCACTTGATAATATAAAACCCTAATATTCAAACATTTTTATTTGTGTTATACAAGCGTCACAATGGCTCCAGGATGCTAGCACCCCATCCATGGAATTTCGAAAAATCAATTATATCATCTAATTGGTCACTAATTGATCATAAATGGTCAGGTAGCCCCATTATTTGGTCAGGTATAGAAAAATTTTTATCGATATTTTAAATTTTTTTCAAGATGAAAAAATTTTAGCACCCCATATTCCATACAGAGTAAAAATAAAGGCACTAATCGATTGAGAATAATTCAATGATAATTGCTCAGTTAAAATAAATAATTGGTCTGACCTATTTCCTGGGAAAAATCGATTTCCTGGGAGACCGCCTAAATCTATTTCATGACCTTGAAAAAAACATTGATAAAAAGTTTTCTGTCGCTGACGAACTTAAATGGTGCTACCTGACCATTTATGACCAATTAGTGACCAATTAGATGGTATAATTGGTTTTTCGAAATTCCATGGATGGGGTGTTAGCATCGTGGAGCCGTCACAATACAACACTAATGCTACTCTTGTGCCCCAAATGCACAAATGAATGTTTTAATAAACGGTTTTTACTGTATATTTATATATATATATATATATATATATATATATATATATATATATATATATATATATATATATATATATATATATATATATATATATATATATATATATATATATATTTATATATATAGTATTATATGATTCTGAAAATAATTTTTAATTAACAAAAATGAATATTGTCTTTGTACAAAACTTGTTTCGAATATTAAATATTGAGAATGTTTTTCTAATTGAAACTTCATGAGTATTTCATTTAGAAGAAAATTTTAATTAAATATTTGAATAATAATACGAAGTTATAAAAAAAAAAGTTCATTTACAGATTGTTTCATCGATAGATAGCTATCTAACGGAAAAAATTAAATATCTAATAAAATATATGGATCGATCTTTAACAGTTTACAACATATTGTTTATATTCTATTACAAGACAATACTGAATATTTTCCTTTAAATGTGTGAGAATTTCGGCAATGAGATATCACCCTATTTTTTAGGTTATAGCAGTAATGTTGTTAGAATGACATTGACATGACCGTCAAATTTGTTGTGAATTGTAATGCAAATCCCCAATCAGTCCAAGTGGCCACGCAGTCTAAGGCGTTATGTCTGCGCAGTATGCCTACTTGGAAACTGTGAGGTTATGGGTTCGAATCCCGACATCGGCATTTTGTCAATTATTAAGAAAAAAAGGGGCGGTTAATTGAATAAAGCTTGTGAAGGATTTCTGTAGTTTCCTTCACAAACTCTTGATGAATATCGACATAGTTCCTATCGGAGTCCGCTGCGGCCGTACATCCTACCAATTTCTATTCTACACACAAAAATTCCTTGCACTCTACTTACATCCTCACATCCTCAGGCATCACAGTGGACCTTGTGGTCGAAGTTTAGACCGTCCAGGACATCGGCTACAATCAATCTATTAATCGGCTACAATGACTAAGATTTTAAGCAGTTCTTTCGATATCACATATCCTCATAGCCAGGTTTCACCGCATACATATTATTTTCATCGTCAAATATCAGCAATCGTTTTAAATATTTGGAAAAATATATTTTTTTCTCCTCGTATGTATTAAATATAAAAATTTATATTTCGATTTTTTTCTATAAATATTTTGAAAGTGCTTAGAATTGTAATAATCATAATTCGATGGAAATATTTCTATAAAAAGTTGTATCAAAAAAATCGTTCATGCATAACAGGTTAATAAATATGTATACTTAAAATGTGAAAAAAAACCGATTTAAATAAATATTATTGATATGTGTAAAAAAATATATATATTTATGTTTTATGTACATTTTTTTTTACTAATGTATTTTATGATCTATTACAGGTGATAAATACAATTGAAGATTTTGGTACCATATATACGATAAAAGTAATCCTAAAACCACAATCTTACAAGAGGCAGCAGCTTCGGAGTTGAATACGTTCATGAATAATACTATAAAGGAATAATATAATCACTAGTAAATTCACTTTTTTACCGACGAAAGAAGGAGGTATTCAATTCAACCTGTATATTTTTTATTTTTACTTTTTTATGTATGACCACGCATAACTTTTTACAGAGTAGTCCGATTTCGAGAATTTTATTGGATAGGGTATACTTCGAATTGTAACCATACAAATTTGAAAAAAAAATTCGTCCCTATGGATAGAAAAATAGGGAATGGTTGATTGTTCACCACTGAATTTTCATTTAACAAAAAATTGAACCGACGAAAGAAGAAAGTAACTGAAAAGCAAAAAATAATAACTTTGTAACAAAAAACTATACCTTCGAAAAAATAAAAAAGTAACTTTTTAGTCTAAGTCCTACACTAATGTAAATACCTAAATAATTTTGAGTCGGCAGTGAAGTGAAAATTTATGGAAATTTATTAAGAAAAACGGTTGAATTCAATACTCTTAACAAGTTATTTGGAACAAATTAATCAAATAACTTTTGAAATATGAGCGCTAATTTTGTGGCCAATAGTACCCCCAAACGTTTGGGTGTGAAGATAAAAGCCAATTTCTACGTTGTCACTTTGGGTTGGTTTGTGAAAGCTTCACGAGCACATGATATGTAAATATTATTATTAAAAAAAAAAATCTTATTATTTTAATTATTATTATAAGCTATGAAAACTTCACAATAATAACAGATAAGGACTTCTAGTAAATATTTCTACTCAAACAATTTTATTCTAAACGTGATACTTTCTAAAGGAATATAAATAAATATATACGTGTTTATGATGACTTAATTTATTCAAAATTACATAATTTATTTGTATATATATATATATATATATATATATATATATATATATATATATATATATCTAGATGTAGGTACCTACCTACCTTCATCTAGATATATTTAGATAATATTACTTCTAACTTTAATACTTTCATAACACGTATACTATATTTATTATTTATAAATAAAGTGTACCTTCTATTCTCTCTTTATTTATGTACACCACGAACAAACAAAATATGATACACATTGAACTGAAATATGAACGGGTTACCAACTCAAAATTTTTCGAAAGTCTGGAGATATTTACTGATGTACGTAATTACTAAATAAATAACAACTCATGAGGATATTTACTAAAATCAGACAAACTAATTATCTATTTATGCATGTATGCGCAAGCGTAAACATTCAAAATAACGCTCAGTAGCTCGATCTGTATAAAAAGTTAGTATTGTAACTATATTATGAGCAACTTTCAATAGTGAGAACATTATAAATAAAAATCAATTTCTCGCAAAAATAAATTAAATAATTATTCATAAAGAATTAGTATTTTCTTTTCATAAGAATGAAAAAATCCGAAGATTATATATTTTTTCTCTGTAGAGAGTTGGTTATGGGAAGTTTTTACAAAATAATAATAGCTTTTGTGAACTATTATTATATCAGCCTTATAAAATACAAATCAAATTTATTAAAATTACTAAGAATTGTATTTGAGGCAGCGATATTAAGATTAATCAATTTAAATAAAAATTGTGAAAAAGATAATGTAACTACTTGGGCACGAACCATAGACCCTTGCCTATCCGTGGCGGTATACAAACCAATATAACACGGTTAATGAATGATTACATTATATATCTTATTCACATGTAGCTATTTTTATTCGTACGGGTATACCTCATGCTGCTATTTATAAATTAATAATTGTTTTTATGAACTTTATTCAGTCAGAATATTGAATATACATCAAATCAACAAACGCTTATGAAGAATTTTCTTTGAAACAACGAGATGTGTACTATTCAGATTAATCAATTTATTTAATACCTGGGATATCTATCCTGATTTTTATATATTATCTCTTGCATTGAAATATCATGTATCAAATGGGTGGATTAACAAATATGCCGATTTAGTCAGCTGCTTGACTCTGGCGTCGCGTGTCAAAATGTGCCACATGATCGGTGTCATAGAAGTTGGAATGCCATCCACATTGAAACTGCAACTCGAGATTAATTAAAAAAATGAAATAATATCACTGTCAAATTAGTACGACGTTGTACGTCCGACAAAACGAAAAAAAAAAGATATTAAAAGAAAAACATAAAGTTTATTTTCATTGATGTAAAAAAATGTATTAAGTTTGTATGCTTTCAAATGAAACATGATATTTTTGATCACAAACAATCAAAATTTGTTGCCCTTGAACATTCGCTGCTCTAGGCAGCTCATCATTTGGAATTTTCCTGCTATATATTTAAATTATATCTTAAAGAGCCCGGAAAATTTCAATTTTTTACTTAAGCCAGTTTAGTAGTCGCAATCCGAGATCAATTTAAATAACATATTATGTGTGAAAATTTTTATGATATAACATATTATGTATAACATATTATGTGTAAAAAACAGAGATAGAAGCAAAACTAAAATATTTAAAAAGTTAATTAAATCTAAACTGTGTGTGCTGAATCGTTTCGCATTTTTTTCTAGTGTACGTTTGAAACATCGCTCTATCTATTGAAAATTTTTTTTTTGTGATGTCAAGTTTGCCGATTTTCCTCAAATCATTATTTCCGGTCTTATTGAACAAAGACTAATTTGCAGTATTTTATTGTTTCGATTTTAAATGTGTTTTGGGAAAAACGGGTTCCAATTACTGAACCTAGCCCTTATTATCAAGAAGGTCGGTCGGACAATTTTTGAAAAAAAAAACGGGAACATTGAGAAATAGGCACATAGATTGAACCAAAATTATCAGGATAAAAAATTCTTCCTCAATTAATTGCTATAAACAATTGAATTTTTTTTGGGTAATGTTAAAATGGGTATTTACAGTTATATACAAGATAGCATTAATGTATGTGGATTGTCCATATGAACGAAATGTTTGCTTCCATTTTTGTTTTCACAGAATACTAGGTGTGTAAGACTAGTTCGATTCTACTGAACGTGATTGTCTACAGTACTTTCATCATAATAATATCATAACAAAAATAATAATAATAATAATAATAAACATTTTGTGCACAGTCTGGTTTAATAAAATGAGTGACTTTATTTGAAGTTCTGTGTAGTGTAAACTGAATGTTTTAATTAGAAAAAAATTTACCTGACAGTAGAAAGTGTAGTCAGGACGAGAGTTAATTATAAATATACTATATGGGTTTATAATTTTCTTGTTACTGGGATTTTCAGAGAATTTTCTGAAAGGAAATAGAGCTATTGGTCTCGTACCGAAGTCAAAATTTCGCAAAAACTTCTTCAAATGTCCACCGATCCTACCTAGTAGATGTCAAAAATCACCATCTGTAAAATTTATATATATATATATATATATATATATAAATATATATGTGCCTGTAATCACTCTAGCGGTCACAGTTTTCATTTTATCGGAACAAAATTTGGTATTTGAGGTGCTTTTGGTATTCAAAAGGTCAAGTTCGTTAATGGGTAAAATCAGACAAGGGTAAAGGGGGGTTCAAAGGGAGAGGGAAACACAAAATTTGACATATCTCCCTTAATATTTCAATAATCGAAAAATTTATAAGAAGTAAAGTTGTAGATACTAACTATTACTGTAATTTTGTGTCTTATCATTTTTTCTATTACACTAATATTTACAGAAATATTGACGGTTTAAGATTGAAATTTCAATTCCTTAATATCTCTGCACACATTAGAGTTTTAGCAAAAATGATAAGGTGATGAATTGTAGCAAATTTGATTTTCTACAACTTTATTTCTTACGCATTTTTCGATTGTTCTAATATTAAGAGAGATATTTTATATTTTGTGTTTTCTTCTTTCTTTATATCCCCCACCCCTTTCCCCTTGACGTATGTCATTTATTAATAAAATTGGACTTGCAAATACTAAAATCAGATTGATAAAGATTATTAAAATTGACACGCACCAAATTAGCAACAAGCAACATATCTCTGAATCCATATCCCAGAGATAGTTACGATTAGCTAATTCATACTGATGATGACTACATTGTAGTCGAAATACGTATTTATAAAATACAAACAAATGTTCTAGGAATAGGGACAAAAATTTGAAATATAATTTCAATGCAGATTGAGCAAACTCGAATTAAACACTACAGAAGTTTGAACAGTACTATCAAAATATAAAAGACATACCTTCTAAAAATATAATAACTGACTGTATATAATATAATAAATACAATAAACACAAAAATGACAAATAGTTTATCAGATTTTGAATTTAATCTCAGCCATAAAGGTTAACTTTCAATCACAAAATTTTCGAATAAGTGTGAGAAACTTCAAAAATCAAACGAAATTCCTGGATAAATTCTATGGATAGTTATTTCAACCTGTAATGATTACTTGGAAATAGTAATTCAACGTTCGGATAGAGTAACTAGTAGACTACAACTGCCGTAATCGTATTTGAAAATGAATTTTAATAGTAAACAATTGGAAAGTGACAAGTTTGGACCACTATTATTATATTAATTTACTAAGAAACAAGTTTGTGAAACTCAAAAATGAAGCACTGGACATGAAAAATGTCCACACAGTTAGAAAATAATAACTCACATATTTTTGAGATCGTTAGAAATTGAAAATTTTAAGGCATTTGTTTTTCTGCATATGTTGTATTCTGTCCATATATAGCTTTATAAAATACATGTCTCTTACTCTCTGTCTCGCTTTTTCTTCCACCAACCAATAGTAATAAATCTCAATTGAGTTGAATTTCAAACATATGCAAATAACATAATTGATAATTTATGGGTATGTGTGTGTGCACTCGCCTTAAATCACATGAATAGCATTAAAGTACATAGCATTGCCTACATTTAATAAGAATATATTTTAAACATTTGTGGTTTTCCTTAGTATGTGAATAGAAACATACTATGTACACTCCCGTTCATAAAAATTGAACCAGTTGAATATTATATAAAATTCTTAAGAAACAATAAGCTTTTAAGTGAACTATAATCTTAAGACATCCCACTGTAAATAAAATTTATATAGCCCTCAGAAAACTGTAATCGTTAGATTTAAAACACTACAAATAAAATTATATAACATCGTCTATTTCTTAGAAGCCAGAAAAACTAGTACTTCAGAACCCATTTATTCTCTTATGTCAAAAACGTCAGTGTTAATTTTTATTCGGATGTACACTCCCGTTCAATAAAATTATAACAATAAATGTTGTTGTTTACATAAATTGTTGACATAAATAAAAAATATAAAACTTTCATTTCATTTTTCACATTTAAAAAATATATTATTTATCTTTGTTTATAAATAAATAATATACAGAGAGTTGCAAAAGTGAGGAGTTTTATGAAATGTTTGCAAATTAACATTTCAGATCTGTTCATCTTTTTTGAACGGGAGTGTATATTTAACACGTATTGGTGTGGTTATTGTCTAATAGTATTTGGTGTTATTGTATTTAAGGTAGTTCCAGCAGTGTCTTATATAATCAGCACAAAAAATCGGTTTGCTTTTATTAAAGAACACATACATATACACACATACACAACATATATATATACATATATATATATATATATATATATATATATATATATATATATATATATATATATATATATATATATATATATTAATAACTTAATAACTTTATATTTCGAAAACAAAACGGTAAAACGCATTTAAAAAAATAATTTATTTAATCAATATTTATCTTTACTATCCTAGTTTTTGTTTTCCTAGTGTATTTTTTTTAATTCAACATATTTTAGTTGGGCGGGCATGAAGTTTTTTATGCTTTTTATGAGAGAGGTTGAGAGAGAATGATTACTTTGATATTAATTATCTCACGTTCTAAACGGTCAAAAATGGTTTCATGCTGGAACAGCCCTAACAACGATGTTTTTCACTAATTTTATTATTTAGCCATTTTTAACAGATTTAATGGCCCAAGCGTATTTCTGTCGATATTTTGCTTATTTTGCTTACATTATTTTGTTACATATACACGACGCTTAACAACAAACCATTGAAAAGTTTGCCCGACCTACAAGCAGACGTTATATGTTATATTCAATTATAAATTGAATTTAATTGATTCCTAAAAACCATAGACATCATAGAATTAAATTAAATTTTTGTATAATTCAATCAGTATCAACGTTAGTGTCTATGGCCCTTGGCTACAATTATACAAGCGGGAGTAATACAAATTGTAATTATATTTTGATATATTTAACACATCTGTCTTCTTTCCCATTTGATGTGATAATATACACACACTAAATCATAGTTATAGTAAAAGTAGTATATAAAGTTACTGTCGTTAAACCTTTAACTGCTACAAATCTATTACTGCTTTTATCTTGGTCGTTATTACAAGACACATTAATATGATTAAACTATTTTTTTATATGAGAAATATGGACAACTATTCGTTTATGTAAAACTTTTATATTATTTGCCAATGTTTCGCCAGTCGCTGCTGACTTCCTCAGGACTCAAATTACTACGTTATACATATATGCCAATATATGTTTACTGTTATGGGGTGCTGGCTAAAGCAATTAAACAGAATACCTGTAGTTGCAATCATTATTTTGATATTGACATATATGTAAAACGTAGTAATTTGAGCCCTGAAGTCAGCAACGTCTGACGAAATGTTGGCAAAGAATAAAAAAGTTTTACATAAACGAATAGTTGTCCATATTTCCCATATAAAAAATTAATTAATTCTATGATGGACAGAAACAACAATATTAATATGATTGTCACAGTCGAGTCTTGAATGCGAGCAAAGTAGGGATGAGCGTGAGAGCATGCCCCCATGCGGGCCTCAGGTGAGCGTGGTAGGAAAAGTGAACATCGTTGCTAATGCTTGTTAATTTCTTTGCTGATTGATTTCAAAATAATTATTTAGAAGCTAAAGGGTGAACATTCGAACGTAGAACGCAACCAGCATATTTCAGTACCATACTCTTTTTTCTGTGTTTGCTTATTACGGCTGTACCAGATAAATTAAATAAAACTGACAAAGTGGCCGATATCATTCAGTACTCGAATTGACATTATTTAGAGAATAACCACTTCCACTTCGATGAAAAGGGTTGGAAGTACTTTTCTCATATCAGTATTGCAAAAGTGTCCACCATTTATTGTTATGCTACTAACAATGTCAGATGTAAAGTCGAGCAAGCTATCTAGCAAAATTAACAACACTTTTTGAAGTATGTAGAAATTGTGACGTGAGATCTAAATGATCAATCTAGAGAATTCCATACTTACCGATATTGTTTAAAAAAAATCTCTATCGAATTAGTTTTAGTATAAGGGCGCAGGCAAGCTATCTTGAATGATTAATCAGACTTTCTGAAGTATGTACAAATTGTGACTTTTATGTATACTAGGTGTACCTTTATACGAATCATTATTTAATATATCGGTTAATTTTTTAGTGTTGGATGGTGTTATCGTCACTGTAATATCAACTGCTAAAGCCACGTTCTTTTCAAGACTGTTTTAGTTTCTTACCTTCAGGAAGACCTGATAAGCAAGCTCCTGACCATGGTCAACATATGGGAGAAGCGAATCTCGTCAGACTGAAGTAGAAGGGGTAGCACAATGGACCATAAAGTCGAAGTGCAATACTTTTTAGACCCCAAGATATATCTATCTATCTAGTTTCTTTATTTATACATAAACAATTTGGTTTTTGAAAAAACGTTTCGATTAAAAGTCGTTATAAAAATACTAATTTTTATATTGTTTGGAAATTGACTTTGTGAAACATTGTTAAAATGTAAATAACACAAAAACGCTTACTTTGGGTAAATTTCACCACTATTTTAATTGTTGACATATGTTTCAGTCTATTCAAGACCATTTTCAAAACTGTAGAAATTTTATTATGCTGGTGGCTATTTATATGTTATTGTGCTTGATTCTACGTCATTCGACGTGGCAACACCATTTACATACGAGTACAAATACTAATATATGTTTGTCCTAAACATTTTTTTCGAAAAAGGATCCAAATGTATTCGTCAAAAATCAACTATACAAATTTTGGCAACAAGAAAACGGCTACATGCAGTTAATTATGAAACATTTTAAATGACTTGAACTATATTTATATATTTTATAACTATCATTACACAAAGTATGGCGATGACAATGTTGCAAAATTTATATTATGAAAATGGCATCATCGCATCCATAAAACTGTTATTATGATTATTATTATGATAACTGTTAGAAATTAACTAAAAGCATATAATGGAGGTAACAAATATTAATAACTCTCATTTATAACTTGGATTAGTTAATCCATAATATTCCTGCTTAATTCTTTCTTTCCTGCACACAACAACTCTTTTATACGAGTACATTTATAAGCAAGCAGCAGGATTTATTGTATATTTTATTCATATACAAGAGGTTGCAAAATTATCATACACAAGATAATTTCCATTAAAATAGGAAGAAAACAATGGTCAAGTGAATATTAGCCCGAAAATGTTTTATTCTTGAAATATAATCCTGGGAAATAGAGACAAAAAATATACATGCACAGATGTAACATGTGCGAACCAATCCGAACGGTCTAAGGCGTTATATCTGCGCAGTATGCCTACTTGGAAACTGGGAGGTTATGGATTCGAATCCCGACATCGGCAGTTTGTCAATTACAAAGAAAAAAAAAGGGGAGGTTAATTGACTAAACTGTCGGCGTATGGACAAGAACGAAGTAATCGGCTATGCTTGAGAAGGTTTTCTGCAGTTTCCTTCACGAACTCCATATGAATATCGGCATAGTTCCTAGCATAGTCGGCTGCAGCCGTATATTCTACCAATTCCTAGTCCATACACAAAAATTATTTCCACACCACTCACATCCTCACATCCTTAGGTATCACAATGTACATTATGGGCGAAGTGTAGCCCGTTCAGGGCAGCCTTTACAATGTGTACAATATTTACAGATGTTTGAGCTACAACTGTGGTAAAAATATTCGGTTTATGAAAAAACCTTTCAAATAAATATTGTTTATTAAAAAAAAATTTTTTTTAATGTTAAAACATCTCTGACAGTTTTTAAGGCAGATATTTTACCCTCTCTAGCGGTGAAATGATTGGATCGATTTAGCCCAGTTCTAGAGACATACACGGTATACAGATGGACGTTCCGTTAAATGGAAATGAATTAATTAGGTAATTCGATCAATGTTTTCAACCGTTATGAGGTCGGATTATAGAATATCTCTATATTATATATATATTAAAGGGGAATATGTTGTATGTATGTTTGTCCAAATTGTTTGCAGAAAACTGTAACAGATTGCGAAATAATGATGAGAGAAGACCCTATGCCAATTTTGTTTACGAATCCAAAAAATCTATCAGTCCAAAAATCCAAACCGTTCCAAAGTTACAGCCGTTTTCTGACGGAAATAACGCTTCCTGACGGTTGGATCTTTCAGATAGTTTATTGTTTCTATACAAATGCTTGCATTTACAAAATTTTGAAAATAAATTATTCTGTCAATAAATTTAAAATATAAAAAAATGGAGGTTTTGAAATGTCACAATTTAGAAAAAAAATCATTTGGCATATATTTCCTATCAGAATTTTTTGAACCCCGGGCAATGCCCTTATGTACATTACACGGTATACAAATACCTATTCTGCTCATTTCTGATAAGACATTAATATTTAAAAGTGATAATTTGAAACAGCAACTACAATTATAATAATAATTCATCACTGTCAACACAAATCTTGCAAAGATCATAATATCATAAATGTTAAAACAGTTTAGTTATAATAAGTAAGTTTAACATACTGTATTTTATAATTTTTGCTTTGTCATGAGTCAAATACAATAACATATTCTACCCTCCTTTAAAGTTATGATACACATAATTTTGCAATATTCTGTATATAAAAGTATTTGCCCATCTTATATACACAATTATTTGAGGGGTCAACATAGAATATACTAGGCAAAGGGTAGTTTGTTATATTGAAGCCACGCATAACATATACTTATATAAGTGAGGCCTTTTTTGCTTCTATGTTAAGAAAAAAAAAACATTAAAGGGTCGGTCAGTTATTTATAATTTATGAATTTCCAAATAAAATTCTAAAGACCGTTCACATTTATGACCCCGAGCACGTTTTAACAAGAAAAAAAAGAAGTTTATCTGTGTTTCTTTACAATTTGGTACAAAACTACATCCATTTCCATTTAGTTTTCAATAAATATTACCTAAATGTTACTTTATCACGAATGTCAACGTGGTGTGTGTTGTGTGCCTCTACAATCAATTTAGAATAGTTGGCCGTAGTTCATCAAAAACTAATATAAAACAGAGATTTTCAACAGAGCTTTTGCAGCAGAGTTTTCAATCATTTTTTACCCGCAGACTGGTAAAATTGTATGAAAAAAGAAAAAAAATTCACGCACCGGTTTTCTTTTTTTGTGTAAACATCTGTAGCGAGTAATTACAAGATTTTGTATGGGGAGTATTATGGTATTTCCAAACTATATCAGCTGATCGGGTACCCGCGCGAAAAGAACTTTGCAGAAAATTATATGCGAAAAAACAATATGTTCATATATTAGTATACAATTTCAAACGACTTTCAAACAGCGCGCCGGTACTCACGATGTCAACTGAACCATAAAAAATAACCTTCTGCTACGGTTATGAAAAAATGCACTTTTTTAAGCATATTTTATAAAAAAACTTAACAACCTGATGGGCATTATCCCAAAGTTTTAAGAAAAAATATTTCTAAGGAATTGAGGAAAGTATGTGTCGAATTTCAGAACAACCGTGACTATATTGAGAGAGTTCGAAGTAAAAACAGTCGGAATCGTGCATTTTATTTCACCCTGTTTATGAAGATGCGTGTGAAATTTCTCCACCTTACGTAACGACTTTCTCAAAAACGCCATGGAGATAGATTCTAAAAAAAATTCAGCTGATTTCTGAGTATTCATTTTACTAATATTGTGAATTTCGTAAAGTTCTTGACAACCGAATAATAGTTTAGAAATACCACAATTTCAGATTATATAATGTGACGTTTTTTTTGTTAACAATCGGCTGTGACAGTCTCGGCAATCATCGGCATTCGTGTTAGGAATTTAACATTGTATATGAATATAACGTTTTCTAATGGCTAGATCTTTAATATAGTTTATAGTTTCTTAGTTTAGAGATGTCTGCATTAAACAAATTTAGGAAATACATTATTTGTTAATAAATTTAACAAAATTTATTTCACATAAATTTTCTGTAATAAATTTTGCAGCCTGGACATTGTCGGCTTTTTTAGCTAGTGGGAAATGTTTTCAAATTTGGCGTGAGTCCCGGGCATAGGAAGGAGAAGATATAGTAGTGAAAAACTACAATAGAAAAATTATATATTGTATAAAAACCATTATTTACATTAGAATCAGATTTGATGAAATTTATCAACACCAGGCCAGGTTTGTTTATCCATATATACAATACATACATGTAATATACAATGTTTACGAACCAATAAAAATTAGATTATTGATTGAACGTTGCTTGTAATTATAATATCATTCTTTTATCAGAAATATTATATCATTCTTTTATATAATTTCAGCGGTATATACTGACTTCATGAAAAAAAGTTTCAAACAAATTTGTTTATTTTTAAAAAACGAATATTTTTTGGCTATAATATTATGTTCTATCTCTTACGGTTTTAAGGTGGATAGTTTTGTTGATTTTGCTGAAACAGTTTTAGGCTGTAGAAAACATACAAATAATTTCAGTTGGTTATCTCATTCGTTTTTGAAAAATCGTGTTGACGGTCGGACGGACGGATGGATATGCGGAAATGGACTAATTAAGTCATTTTTTATGAACTCCTATACCAAAATTTTACTACGATCAATATTTTCAACCTTTACAAAATTGGAACTAAACATAATACACCCTGCATGGTATATAAATCGGAAATAAAAATAATTGGCACCTGCGATACTCAACTAATGAATAATCACTGTCAACGCAAATCTTGTATAGTACATCTATACATAGTATAAAAGGAAGTCGCCCACCGCATCTGTCTGTTTATCCGCTAACTCCGCAACGGATCTGGTAACCACGCAACGGATTTTGAAACGGTTTTCACCATCATGTAGATTTTCCGGGAGGTTTATATGTATAGTACATCCTAATTAAAATTCCGTATTTGTAAATAAACGTGCGAAGCCGCGCTGGGACGCTAGTTTTGATAAATATTAACTATAATTGATATGTAAGATAGATTAGATAATTATCATAGCTGTACTTAATACGTTAATTATACTGTATTTTATACCTGTATTTTGACTGTCACATCACAAATGAACTACCTCAACATTAAACACAATATGATGAAATATTTCAATTTAAATGTTCAAATCCACTCCCAAATATATATATATATATATATTATATATATATATATATATGTATATCAGAGAAGTTTTAATTTTTTTTTAATAAACAATATTTATTTGAAAGGTTTTTTCATAAACCGAATATTTTTACCACAGTTGTAGCTCAAACATCTGTAAATATTGTACACATTGTAGAGGCTGCCCTGAACGGGCTACACTTCGACCATAATGTACATTGTGATACCTAAGGATGTGAGGATGTGAGTGGTGTGGAAATAATTTTTGTGTATGGACTAGGAATTGGTAGAATATACGGCTGCAGCCGACTATGCTAGGAACTATGCCGATATTCATATGGAGTTCGTGAAGGAAACTGAAGAAAACCTTCTCAAGCATAGACGATTACTTCGTTCTTGTCCATACGGCGACAGTTTAGTCAGTTAACCTCCCCTTTTTTTTTCTTAATAATTGACAAACTGCCGATGTCGGGATTCGAACCCATAACCTCCCAGTTTCCAAGTAGGCATATTGCGCAGACATAACGCCTTAGACCGCTTCGGACTGGTTTGCACATGTTACATCTGTGCATGTATATTTTTTGTCTCTATTTCCCAGGATTATATTTTGAAAATAAACCATTTTCGGGCTAATATGATGAAATATTTCAATTTAAATCCATGCCCAAATATATATATATATATATATATATATATATATATATATATATATATATATATATATTTATATATATATATATATATATATATATTTAAAACAAATTCAATTATAATAATTTATTTACAAGAAAAAAATATTCAACATTTCGAAACCAAAAGGCTTTTTTCTTAGAAAATTTAAATATATGTATATATATATATATATATACGTATTGACGTAAGAATAAAAATCTTTTTATCAAGAGAAAAAATAATTTATGAGTCCTTCTGGCTGAATGCTTTTGCCTATATATGAATTTTACAATATTATTTTCATGATTCAGTGAGTATTTCTTCTTACTATGTGACCATGATTTTATTTGCAGTGACATATGAGAAAAATTTAAAGATGTTCTTACCACTGATCTGTCATGTCCAGTATGTTTACGTTCCTGTCCTGTCCTGTCCATGCAAACAGAAGAAAAAAAACAGATACTCAATGAATACATAATTAAATGTAACAAAAAATTGGTGTCCAATATTTACAATAAAAGTATTCTATTTTTATGTACAGAAACACTTGGCCACAAAAGTTGATATCAGTTTGTAAAATTTCATAATTGATTTGTCCTTTATTTAATCGGTTTTCTAAAAAAAATTCAAAACAAATCGCCGATATAACATTTGATTGATGTAGCACTTGCTCGATCGATGTAACACAGATTTCTATCTTGCTCTATTACACGGTGTTTGGGTGACTTAAAGTAAAAAATGTGTGTTATACAGTATATAGACAAAATTTATATATACATACATTTTATCCTTAATCGAAACAGACGGGAGTCTGCCTGTCACATAATTAGTGTGACTACTATCTGCAGTGGACAATAATTTTGTTTGTGTGTGATATGATTTTTGGATATTAAAAGACAAGACAATATTATCTATTACAGAAAGATGAATGATCGTTATTACTGTGGTAAATAGCTACAACGCTAGTTCTTACATTATAACATATAAATTGACTATACCGTTGAAATTAGGTACAGGAATGTCTTCATCATTATTACTCCATATTTCTGATAAAAGAATGATATTATAATTACAAGCAACGTATTTAAGCAATTTAAACAATTTACTCAATTAGTTGTTACTTTCACTTGCTTTAAATGTACGTTTTTATCGAATTTTCGTAAGAATATTGAGTTTGTCTGTAAATGTGTCTGTACGCGCTCTGGCGGCAACCATTTAAGCCCGATGGAAATGAAATCTGGATTGTTTTGTGCTTTCTGCATTTGTATGGGTAAAGACTTTGGTTGTAGAAAATACATTTTACGACAATTTATAATCTGTCCAAATAAATATCTCTCAATTTTCAGAATTAAATTAATATCTATAATAATAAAGAAAAACTTGTCAAAGTATTTTCAAGAATATTTCCAAATTCTGAGAATGATTAATTGCACTTTAATAATAAAATAATAATTTAAAATTAATTCAAAATATATTACAATTATATACATATATTTTAAAAACAATTTATTTATTTTTAAATAATGACAATAATTTTATTCTTATAATGTATTTTAATTAAGAAATTTCATTAAACAGAAAAACACTTTACAATATTATACGCTATTACAATTGTATGTGTATATAGATATCCTTCGTATAACACGGAAAACATGTTACGTACCGAGCCCGAAATTGTACAGATCGGAATTTGTACAGACAATTTTGTATCAAGTTCGATCTGTACAGGTCATTTTGTACCAATTTCAAATCTCTGGGCTTGGTACAATGAGTTTTGTACTTGACTGCGTACAATTTATTTTGTACCAAGCCCCTTAATTAAATTTTGTACAAAAATAATAATTTTAGAAAATAATAAATTTCATTTAATTTTATTGCGTGAGGTGTGGACAGAAGTAAGGCCGACCGTCGAAATGTTGCCGGTATGTCCTTATAGAAGTTAATTTTATATAAATACATGAATTTTTATATTATATTCTAATTTATAGGTGTGCTTTTGGAGGTATCGCAAGATGACTTTTATAAAGTCGGTGGTACAAAGAGTGGAGGAATTGCACAACTTTATAGTAGAAATCAATATTGTTGCCTACAACGACTGTTTTTCTAAACGGTAAGTGATGTTCCTGATAGTGTCGTATCCTTAAAAACAGTAGTAGAAGAGTCAAGTCACTCCTGAGCCAAGCTTCCAAATTTGTCCACCAGAGGCATTGACCGGACAGTACAGTACAGTACATTTCATAATAAACAGAAACACAGTTTTTAACAGAAATTAAAAATTTTAATCTGTAAATTAATTATTTAAATTTAGATAGCATCTAACATCACTAGTAATCAGATTTATGTAATTATTTAATTACTTAAAATAATAAATAATCGTCTTTTGACGATTACTTTGACGATTTGATGAAATTTTTCGTGAATTTATAAAACTCTTCGTCAAATAATTTTTTTTTTTAAATTTTAACCTAATGTACGAGGTTGAATTTATAAAAGTAGTAAAAAGTTTTTTACTTTTTAATCTATAGAAGGTGGAGCAACATTATGGAAAATATATGCGTTCATTCAACATTTGCTATTCACAACATATTAAAATTCGAATTTTTAATGATTAATTACATAAGAACATTTCGTCAGATTTTTTTCAAAAAAGTATTTTATACGTATGAGTTAGCAATTAATAACATAATTTAATAAAGTAGCTTGGTACAAAATAAGTTGTACGGAATCGGCTTAGAACAAAACTCATTGTAACAAGCCCAGAGATTTGGACTTGGTACAAAATGACTTGTACAGATCCGACTTGGTACAAAATTGTCTGTGCAAACCCCGATCTGTACAATTTCGGGCTCGGTACGTAACAAATATATATATATATATATATATATATATATATATATATATGATGTTAATAAGTAGAAATTCGATAAAAGGAAATGAATATCATTAAATTATTTGTTCTCTTTCGCACATCATCGGTAAGAAAAAATATTTTAATGTTCAAACAGGAATAACAGGATGATGATAATGATGATTTTCTTGAAATGATAAGTGAATAGAAAATATTTTAAATAGCTTTGTGTGTGGCGCTCTGTGTGTCATAAATGTCCATGTTTTTCGTAAAAGTCTTCTTTGTACGAGAAGTATCTGGAATTCTACTTCTATAACTGAGCACCTATTCAATTGACGTTTTCCATTAAAAAATTATATTGCTGATAAAAAATTGATAATTGTTCTTATGGCGGGGTTTAAATTACATGGTTGACAATTGTGTGCAAATAAAATACTGATACACTTGTTTGTACATTCAGTAATCATATTTACTTTAATTAATTTATGTCAAATAATTATTTTTTTCTAAAGTTTGACAGTTAGAAACGTGAATTGTTTTATATTTTAAATTTATTGACAAATAATTTACCTCTAAAATTTTGTTATTGCAGGTATTTCTATAGAAATTATAAACTATATTAGAGATCTGGGTCGGCTATAACTTTGGAAGGGTCAGAAAAAAGCTATCACTTAGGAGCGGTTTGGGAGTTTTAATTTCTGGTAGTTTTTCTTCTCTTATCATTATTTCGTTATCTTCTACAGTTTTCTCGAAACAATTCGGTCAAACACACAAAATATTTCCCTTTTATTTATAGAAGTTTAGTGAAAACTGACCATTTTGTTCACGATGTCTGATGACAAAATAAGTAATCAAATTTAGTGTGCTGTAAAAGACATACATATAAAAGAGGAAATGTCCGAATGGTTTGGAACCATTTTGGGACCAGCCAAGTAGCCGACCTTGTAAAGGTGTTGTGTGTACTTGGAACTGGGAAACATCCGAATCTCGGCATCGGCAGTTTGTCAATTATTAAAAAAAAGAGGCAGGGGGCGGTTAATTGACTTAATTGTCGGCGTATGGACAAGAACGAAGTAACCGGCTATGCTTGAGAAGGTTTTCTGCAGTTTCCTTCATGAACTCCAGATGAGTATCGGCATAGTTCCTAGCAAAGTAGGCTGCAGCCGTACATCCTACCAATTCTTACTCTACACACAAAATTCCTTGTCCTCCACTCCCATCCTGACATCTTTAGGCATCACAATGGACCTCATGGTCGAAGTATATATACAAAATTTGGTTAATCTCTTTTAATATTAGAAAAATTAAAAAATGCATTTAAGGTTAAAGTTATAGAAAGGTTACATTTAAAGTTATAGAAAATTAATTTTATTGCAATTTAGTTTTAGATAAAAATTTTCAGAAAATCAATAGTAGCAAAGTAGATTTTCAACAAATTTTACATTCTTCGATTTTCCAAATATTAAGATATAGATATTTTATATTTTGTGTTTTCGTCTTTCTCCAGAATGAGTCAATTTCTTTATATCGTTGACAGAATTTATTTGATGTCAACATTAATTTATCATTCTAACATATCATCATTTGTGTATAATAGTACAGCAGCCGAACAGAGATCGAACTTCATCGACGTCCATCTGTTAACCGGTTGAAACATACAGACAGGTCGCACGCAGCTCTTTCGCGCATCTTTGCTTGATCCGATTTTTAAACATTAAAACCAGGCATTACTATTTCATGACCGGCAATAATATACGATCGCATTTATCATTAAATTATCTATCTTCTAATATATATTCGATTGGTTAACAGATCAGTTTAGTTGTCTTTATTTACTTAACTGTTCATACCTGCTTGCAAGGTAGTCATGACCAAAAAAGAGTAGGCACTACTATCTAGGCATATTCTTTATATCATAAACTATCAGTTAAAAAAGCTTAGTTAACAAGTGGGTGAAGGACAGAAAAAAAAAAAATTAAAATTAATTTAATTTAAAATGACAATATTTTGATAGGCACTGCATTTTAGACGTATTCGCCTATTAATGAAACTTCATGAAAAATATGTAGTATCATTCGGTTAACAGATGGGTGAAGGTCTATCTGTTCGGCTCTTAGACTATAAAGCTTCACAATACAATATTCATGTCAATTTCTATACTAATGTTCTCGTAACCTTAATGTAAATTGACATTAGTATTGTATTTGTGTCGCATTAGTATACACAAATAATACTATGTCAAATAATTGTCCATTGTTTGTCATCTAATGACAATTGGTGCAACATTTTTCCGTGTGAAGTTCAATGATCGCTTATAGAATGTTGATAAATAGTTACACGGAATTTCTTTATGATTTACTTATTTATAAAGCTTTCTATAAAAATGTTCGATTATGTTTTATTATGTTGTTGAATTTATTATGTAATTTGATTCTCATCTAAGCTAATGGAGTTCTGATGTTATTTACTGTTCCTACAGTGTGCCGATAATGGGGTCAAAACACTAAAAATATTACAATTATTAAATGGAATAAAAATGTTTAAGTCATTTACGAAGTCATTTAAGTTAATGTTAGTTTGAAAAATTTTATAATTGATTTGTGCTTTATTAATTCGGTTTTCGAAAAACATTTTTGCATAAAAGTTGTTACTATATTTTTTTTGAACAACTATTATCCGAAGCATTTTTTCGAAAACCGAATAAATAAGGCACAAATCAATGATAAAATTTTTAAATTTTAGCACAACTTTTGGTGTTGATGGTATATTGAATACTTCTATGTTTATACCCAGTATATGTAAATATATAAGCTATATTAAGTTTAGTCCCGACTTTGTAACGCTTGAAAATATTGACCGTAGGCATGAATGTTTGACATATGTGTTCATAAAATGGCCTAATTCGGCCATTTTCGCATGTCCGACTGTCCGTCCGTCTGTGAACACGATAACTCAAGAACGATAAGATATATCGAACTGAAATTTTGTTTTTGTGTTCTAGAGCCAAAAAGTAAGGTCAAGTTCGTTAATAGGCTATATGGGACCATGTTTGGGAAAAATGGGCAAAAAATACCTATCTTTGAAACCGTAAGAGATATAACAAAAGTTTAAAAACAAAAAAACTTCTTCTCTTTAAAATAAACAACTTTTGTTTAAAAATTTTTTCCATAAACTCTTTTCCATAAGTTATGTTTAAAGTTCCTCGGAAAGCGAAAAATATGCCGCTCTTTAAAACCATAAAAGATTTTTTTTTTAATACTGGGACAATTCAAAAATTGTTAACAATTCAAACATTTATTTACAACTAGTATATACTGGGTATTCAAACAATTAACTCAGTTAGTTGTTACATTACTTGTTTAAATATATGTTTATGTGAAAGGCGAAAGGGATGTCTTTTAAGGATATAAACTTATTTAAATAAAAAATAATAATTTTACCTTTTGAATAAAATAAATCAAGTACTTAACAAAACTCTATTTTGAACCACAGAAAATATTTATACTAACGACTCTACCTACTACAGTGTATATATAAGGAATTTAAATAACCTTTTTTACCATAAATTTTTGAATACGAACATAATTTTCTGAAAGGATTTTGTTTAAAACTTTTCGAGGAAATACAAATAATTAGTCCCTTTGTATAAAAGAAAATATTTATACTTATCTTCTATATTTAGACTATCCTCTCTATATTAACGCGTCTGATGTAGGAATACCATATTTTAAGGAAAATATTCTTTGGTGCTGGCAATGAACATTTTCAATTCGAATTTAACGAGTTGCCATATATAAGTAAGCCTATCTAATAGCCTGATACATGAAGAGTGAAAAGGTAACAGTCACTTTGATCATTACCAATTTCGTAGGGAAATGTACCATTTCCTTAATAAATTAGTAGTCGGTTGTAGATAATTCCATCGTAAAGTTACCTTTTTTGACTTTGAATTGAAAGTGGAGGAGAAAGTATATGGGAGGCGTTTCATGAACATTTTTGACGCTGCGTATCTGCCATTTTTAAGAGAGGGTATCAGGGCCTTGTCTGAGTATATGGCGACCGCCTACAAGATAGCATCATAAATAAGAAAAACATGCATTTTTAAAGAAAATTCAAAGGTTTGTTGTTCATGGAAATCACGTAATCCATAGTTATCTAGGAAGCCACATAACGCCATTTCCAGAGCCTGTAGGAAAAACTACGGATTAATGGATTGATCGAGAGGCTATGCACTAAAACATACTTGAATTTAAGTCAACTTGACTGAAAGCCATTTTCCAGACAACTTCCAGAAGGTGTAGCTCAAAAACTAAAGATTCTTGGTACGTGGGCTCATGAGAACTTGATAGAAAAAATTCTCATTCAATAGATTCAAAGTACCTCATTTGAAATATTACTTAATACTAATATTAAAATATTATGTCTTATTAGATAATATTGAGTTAAATTATTCGTAATCATGTAATTAATATTAAGATAAGATAAAAAATCTGGTATGAAACACTAAGACGACCTCCATATACAGAGTTTAACAAATGACATTAATATCCATCATTGAATTCAACACTGCACTATATTATACACACATATTGGTGTTTTAACACCATCTCAATAAATTGTTTACTTCCTTAAACAGTAACCAGTCCAAGTAGCCGAGCGGTCTAAGGCGTTATGTCTGCGCAGTATGTCTACTTGGAAACTGGGAGGTTATAGGTTCGAATCCCGACATAGGCAGTTTGTCGATTAATAAGAAAAAAAAGGCGGTTAATTGACTAAACTGTCGGCGTATGGCCAAGAACAAAGTAATCGGCTATGCTTGGGAAGGTTTTCTGCAGTTTCCATCACTAACTCCAGATGAATATCGGCACAGTTCCTATTATAGGTGACTACAGCCGCATATCCTACCAATTCCTAGCCTATACACAAAAATTCCTTCCTCTTCACCCACATCCTTATATCCTTAGGGATCACAATGGACCTTATGGTCGAAATGTAGCCCGTCCAGTGCAGCCTCTACAATCTATCTATCTATCTCCCACAACAGTATCTAAATGAGTCGTTCAACAAAATTGGAGTAAGGTCAAATCTAGATCTTAAGTTTAATTATGATACACGTTTACAAGAAAAATGCCAATTTTGAGAAAATTTTCCAAAAACACAAAAACATAAAAAAAGAGTCAATTCCGGTTTAACTATTTCTACCAATGGTCAAAAAAGGGTTTTTCGTTATCAGAGGACCTCAATAGTTAAAGATTCAGTAATATCTCAATATAGAGGTAAATATTGAATCGGAAGTGAATTATTATGACCAAGCATGAATTTGCTGTTAATAATATGTATAATATAATATAAATGTACCATGAAAAACTATTAAACATGTTTACTAATTTGAACGTTTGCTAAGTTTAATGTTTCCTAAGTTTATGCATATATAATAAACTAAAATTATTTTCGCAATAGTAACGATTTTCATTTTCATAAATAAAAGCCTCAATGAGTATTAAAGTGAACTATATTGACACGAAAAACTGTTGGCTGTAGATGATTCTAAAAATGATTACTTATAAGATTTTATTGTTGCTTGTGATCAATTTATGTTGTGTGGTAAGAACATTATTTTTATGAATTACGTTTGGTTTTGTCGAAATTTTGGCTTTCTACAATAATTGTAATAAGAAATCGTATCGAAATTTGGATCATAGTCAACATGTCCTAAAAAAAATACTCGAAATATCTGATTCTCATATACCCAGATTAATCAGCGTTTTCATTATTTAAACTCGTTTTCCATTAAGACGTCTATTTTCAATAGTTACAGTCATTCATATATATTTATTTGTGTATACTTAAGCGGCAACAATACAATGTTTGTCCAAATTCCATTTCGGTTACGTAAGACAAAAGGTAGAAGACTAGTGTATACTTTATAGACCAATGTCATTGGATTTTTAGTCATGTTTATTTTTGTTTTAATTAAATCTTTTGTTTTTTAGAAGTCACAAAGTTCTACTTTAAAACCAAGTTTAACTGAGACGCCATCTTCTAGTGTATCGCCAATTTTGGCTGCAACGGCAAGTTCAACTTATTTACCAAGTACTGCTGCAAACCAAAATTCTGCTACAACTAAAATTTCTACTCTAACGCCAAGTTTAACTTATATGCCAACTTCTACTTTATTGCCAATTTCAGCTGCAACAACAAGTTCAACTAATTTACCAAGTACTGCTGCAAACCAAAATTCGACCGCAACGAAAGGTTCTACTCTAACACAAAATTTAATTAATACGTCAACTTCTATCGTAACGCCAATTTCAAATGCAACGACAATATTAAATGATACACCAAGTTCTGCTACTGAACAACTTTCAACTTTAACGCCAAGTTCAACTGAAACGCCAACGTCTACTCTTACAGTAATTCTGGATGCAACATCAAGTTATACTGCAATGCCAAATGAAAATACTAAACCAGATATAAACATTTATGTCGATATTACTAATACAAATGAGCCTGTTAACACTGAGAAACCTACAGAAGCATCTACAATACCTCCAAAACCAACGACAAATCCAACTACAACAATATCAACTGCCAAACCTACAATGAAAACTGTTAAACCTAATTTAACTTCCACAAGCAAACCTACACAGAGTTCAACTCAGAAATTTACAAACACTAGTCCAAAATCGATCACAGCATCAATTACAACAACTAAACTACAGACAAAATCCATAGTTAAATCAAAACTGACCTCTTCAATAAAACCACGTACAAAGCCTCAGCCGACACAGCCTAAAGTTACTTCACTACCAAAAACTACAGTTAAACCACAACCAAAACCAACTGTTAATCCACAACCAAAACCTACGGTTAAACCACCACCAAAACCCACAGTTAAACCACAACCCAAACCTACAGTAAAACCACAACCAAAACCTACAGTTAAACCACAACCAAAACCTACAGCAAAACCAAAACCAAAACCTACAATTAAACCAAAACCAAAGCCTCCAGTGAAACCGTTACCGAAACCTCCAGTTAAACCAAAACCTAAACCTCCAGGTAAAGTTAAGCTTTAACATCTAGGTAAAACTAATGCCCTTGTTAAAACAAAATATTATTATAAATCATAGCTTAATAAACTCTGGTTGTTAAAAATCGACGTTTTCTAATTATTTCATGTTTTTTTAATTTCTTCTTAATTCAGTTTTTCCTATTCACAAACATTTCATGTAAGTAAAGATAACACGGAGACAAGTTTACCGTAAATAATCGGAACTACGATTAAATAAAAGAATAACTGTAGTACTCTAGTGATTATTCCTTTGAGGAACACTAACGAAGATGTATTTCTAATGTCGCTTTGAATCTATTGGTCTTATTACTATTGGGAAAAAGTAGTTACGCCAATCGGGATCATCTTTGGCAATGCAGTAGCCCTTGGGCACACGCAGTCTGGGATCTTTTTAAAAAGAATTAAAATACATCAAAACGTATTTATGTTTAAATGCGTGTAGATAATTTTGTTTCAGAGAGTAACTTCAGAACTTAATTTGCAGCTTAACATTCTACCAGTGTTTTCCACTGAATACTCGAATCTGCGAAAAAAATGAATAATTCTTGAGCGAATTGGAAGTAGGTACTGTTCCTGAAACACATCCAACTGCTTGAATGTCTACTAAATTCAGCGAATATGCAGCTTATGGGACAAAAATATCATATTAACATAGTTATTTTCGTCTTGCGGGAAGGGCTGAAGACTAATACACATTCCAGCCATATTTAGTACATTATCATGCATTATCACTGTCCTGTCTTGAATGATACCTGTTGGGGTAGATTGTAAGTTTAATAACTTCTTAAGTTCCTTCTGAATCCAAACGAACCGAAGTCAAATCATATTTATGGTCATTAAAAATTAAATGTCCTAATTAAAAATTAAATGCTCTTTGTTGTATTGTGTTGCCGCATGCTCTGCTAGCTTAATGTTAGGCTAGCAGAGCAATATTTAAAAAGTCAATTAATTATATTGTATTTAATATCAAATTATTAAGCTAATTAAATGCTAATTAAATACCCTAATTAAAAATTAACTGCTCTTTGTAGTATTGTGTTACCGGATGCTTAGCTAGCTTAATTAATCGCATTTAATTAGCTTAATAATTTAATATGAAATACAATATAATAAATTGATTTTTTAAATATTGCTCTGGTAGCTTAACATAAGCTAGCAGAGCATGCGGTAATACAATACAACAAAGAGCATTTAATTAGCGTCTAACTATGAGACAATAATAATTGTGTTCTGATCAGGTTGCTCTGTTAGCTTAATGGACATACAATTATGAATATCTAATTCGATGAAAATCCTTCAACCTCAAGATATATCTATCATTTGAGTTTGTAACCCATAAACTACCTCTGATGATGTTTAGAATATTTAATTGTGTCATACACAAAGTACATCGTAAGGATGTTGTTGTTTACCTTACACATATATCGAGAGACCGTTCGTTTCATCATGTTTGGATGACCTCAATAGGATTATTTGATCTTTACTTACATGTCAGAGATAAAGTCTATTAAACTGTGAGTGTCCAGATCCCATCTAGTACAGACTGCTGTTTGCTGTTTGTGTATATTAAAGAATAAGGATTGTAACATAAAAGGATGTTCTAAAATAAATATTTAAAAAAAATATATTTATATACATACAGCTTTCGTCTTCAATTCACTTTTAGAGATAACGAATCAAAAGCTTTCTTTGCTATTATAATATTATTCGAAAGATATTGAAAATACAAGATGTACAAACAGTTGAATGGACCATAAAAGAAATGTCAAATTAATTGATTGTATAGTAGTATATTAACTAATTTGAAGTTTAACTAATTTTGAGAGTTAATTAAATATTGAAATTACTAGCCCATTGTGCAACAGTTATACCACGGATGATACAGATGAATGAACTAATTTTTGCATAGCATTGGCACTATTAATTTGGAGTCAACGTCAGCTTAAACATTCTAACATATTATTATTTGTGTGTGCTTAAACGTCACAATACAGTGCTATTGCTAATTTCCTGTAAGGCTACGAAAAATAGTATGCAAGAACTAGCGTACCTTTTAGATTCATGAAACTTCATGTCCGAACCGCCATAGATTTTTATTATTATTATTATAGGCTTTTATTTAGTTTCATCTGTCCCGGCGTCTGTAATGGAATCTTGCAAGTTAAATTTGATCCATTTCCTCTTATCCTACGGAGTTGAATTTTTACCTGTTGGTACAGTTTCCATGACAATGCATTTTTATGGTAAGCATGAGCGGAATGGATAAGGGGAAAGGGGGGTTTAGAGGAAGGGTAAACACAAAATTTGGTATATCTCTTTTAATATTGAAAAAATCGAAAAACACAGTCTTACTATAATTAAGTTTCTTATCATTTTTTCTGTTTCTCTAATATTTACAGAGATATTGACGGTCGGCCGCCGCAAAATAGTGATTTATAATTTTCACATTAACCCCTTTGATATGGGTATCAAATGATAGGGCTTGATAAGCGAAACACAGTCAGTAAAGTGACGTCATTCTAAATCCAATACGGCTGTCACCGCAAAAAATTTTTTTTCGTTTATCTTGTTTTCACCTTAGATAGGAAATTTATCGCGTTTATTCGCTAATATTTCCAAAAGGATATATTTCGGGAAAAAAAATGAGATCAAATTTCACAAATATATTTCAACAAATCGTGATAAAAACATTGAATTTTTAACATATTATTAACATAACAATTTTATAATTTCAAATCAAGGTTTATATTTCCCAAACAGAGATTACTTATTTACTATTTATTCACGGATATTAATGACCCCAACTACTTTGGGCGCACTAATTGCATAATTTTTACTATAAATTTGTATTATTTACATGTAGTAATTTAATTTCTTTTGGTCGTTTTGTAATTTGAAATCAATACTTTGGTATGAATCGGGTCGAAACCTTTGTTTTGTAAAGTTGAGAATTGAAGTCAATACTACACTGTAAGACCTCTGTAAAGTATATATAAACCTCCATTAAAATTAATAATCATGCGTATTTCGTATAAATTTTTGCTGATTAATTTTTTCCAAAATTTCTTTTTCGGTATCTTCTAAATTTCGATTTGCGTTCCTTGGATTGGTTGGATGAAGAAATCTTCTTGTCATTAAATATCTTTTTCGTTCACTATTCATATGTATCATATTCTGTGGATCTCGTCCACATTGTATCCTTGGAGATCTTGGAAAGTAACCATTATACGTTGGTGCGGTTGGTTTTGATGTTGGATATCTTAAGAAGTATAGATCAGAATTTGATCTAATATTTGGTCTGAAGATTGGTACCGGTGGTTGTAATTTTGATTGGACATCGTTGAGTTTGGCACTTAAATCTAGAATGATTTGTTTTAAGCGACGCACGTTATCTGTATCGGACATACTTTTACGTTCATTTCCTGTAAAATGTCAACAAAGTTTGGTTTAATAAAAATAGAATAAAATTTGTTGAAATGTAATAATTAGTTTCTTTGTTTTTGGAATGAATTTTGAGTAAGGGTCCTAATTTCGAAATCAGCTCCCAGGTCAACTTAAAACATAGTAAATGTTAGTCAATCTTATGCCTAGGTTTTGTATTGTCAGGGTTGTAAATGAAACATATTAATTGTTAAATTTAAGTTTTAAGCTTTGAGAATAACTTGAAAATAACTGGCTGCCAGAAATGAATTTCTCTTCCAAAGCATTCCAAAATCAAAATCAATTTGACCCCGCTTGTTCAAAATGAGCAATCATACCCGTTTTCATGTTGTGAGTATAATCAACGAATTCCAGTACGCCAACTTAATTAAAATTTATATCACTAGAGCGCTTGTAAAAATAAGCTTTGGAACGAAACTGCCGCATTCGAAATTTTAGGGCTCTCCTAAAATTTGCAACCCTTGGCGCTTCAAGGGTTTATTTGCAACTGCTCCACCAAAAATAAATGAGTCATCACTGTCAACACGAGTCTTGCATAGTACAACATATATCATAAATGTATGAATGTATAAATTTGTATCATACATATTAAGACACTATATATGTTATACAAGATATATTAAATTGGCATAACAACAGTAAGTAAGTTTATTATACTGTACTTTATAGTTTTTGCTTTGACTGCCGCGAGTGAATTACTTTAAATGTTGCCACCGAGTGTCAATATTCAATTGTGCTATAAAAAGAAGGAATGACTAGAATAAACTATTTTTCACAATGATAACCCAGAAAAATTAATGCAGAAATTTTTTCACCATGGGCTTTTTTTTGGAAAGTTTATACTTCTATTACTGTATATAACCAAATAAAAACTTATTAATTAACAACGGGGAATTCCCATACCAATAAATATGTTATGTAATGTAATCACTAATTAACAGTGGTGTATTAATATAAAGAATATTAAGATAATCAAAGAGAACTTTAGGTTTTCTGAAATTAAATTTGAAATTAATGATTAATGATTTGTATTTTATAAATACGTATTTCGATTACAAAGTGGTCATTATCAGTATGAATAAGCTTAACGTAATTATCTCCAGTATATGGAATCGAAGGTATGTTACTCATTGCTAATTTGCTGCGTGTTTCACCCAGTCCCGTTTAGACGGAGATCTATAGTTTGAGTTCTATTGCCGGTTGTATCAGCCTTTTAATTTATGGTTTATTAGATATGTATAGTTGGAACAGTTGTAATTGACTTTAGCGTATACTCCGACAAATTTCATTGTCATTGAATTTTTTTAAATTAAATTAAATACTGATATGAAAAAATGAACTCGTCAACCCTGGTTAAAAGATATAATAGCTAATTCTTCAATCGAAAAGTTCAATGACATTTTTCGGCCGCAAATATTACAAGCAATTATTACGAGCCAAATACATCCGACTTCGATTATTGACGGTTCAAGACTGACTCGTGAACTGAGTGAGCTGATATTGTTAATGTGAACATGATTAGACTTTAAGAGATCGAGAACGAACCATGATCGGCACAATAGTGTGGATCCACCTTTATACTCCTCATTTGCTAAGAAAAGAAACTAAAGGAGGCGGGAAAATCATTGATGGGAATGGATCTATTCATAACGGAACTTTATAGAGTTTTCTGTTGGTAATTTTGCCGTAATCAGTCAGTGTTTAATTTTTGACAGTCCCAGAACCATAGTACTGATAGGCAGTATACATTACCTGACAGCATCGATTGATTTATACGATATCGTATGAAAATACGTTGAATGTTGATACATCAAATATTTCTATACATTGCAAAACATTGAGAAATATTCGTTATATCGCATGGTGGCATCGAATCATTTCAAAATATATCGATGTATATCGAATATCCCTACCGACAACTCTTATACATAGGCATTTTGAGGCTTTCACAGCAACAAAAGCATATAGAGAATATTAAATTTTCTAGATTATCATATTAACATATGCTAAAAAAAAAATGTATACTGAAATAAAAATAGACAATAGCTATTAATTATGCGACAATCGCTAGTGTCAGTTATTATTATCAGTCATGTCAAATACACGGTATATATTATATTCTACCTAGAAAAATGTCGATGTTGTTTTCATTCACGAAATATTGTTTACCCTTTCATATAATTAACCCCGAAAATAAAACAGCACAGTAGGTTATTGTTGCCGTTTTGTTTGTTTGTTTGTTTGTTTGTTTGCTAGTTTGTTTGTTTTAAAGTCATTGTAATTATGTTCATTTTTACAAGCTTTTTTGAAAATTAATCATGTTATGCGTAAACACAGTTTTTTTCTGTGGATGTTTGTTGTATGAAATTGCAAAATCATTGGTTTTTTTCTTTGCTTTATATAGTCCGTGGGCCCACTTATATAATTTTGTATATTTAATACATTTAGTGAGCAATATTTTTATTTTATTTCTGCAGGATATCGTGCTGTTAGTGAATTGACAATGTAGTGGATGACCAGTTAATGACCAGTTTTGAAGCGACAATGGAAAATGTAAATATATTATATAAACAAAAATAAATATTATTATTAACTATTAGGAAATGAAAGCACGGTTTTGTTCTAATGATTAGTAACAGGATAAATTTTTGTCAGTAGCTTTCTTTCGACGAGACTCCCAACTTTTCTCTCGCGATGATAGTGACTAACGAAGCGCGTAAGAGAGTAACTTTTGTTTGTTTTATGATAGCAAAATTTTTATCAGTAACAGTTAATTTGTTAGTTAAATTGAGGGATAATGTAAATAAAGACTTCAAAAAAACTTGTGTCCTACAAAATGGATGGTGTGACAGACAGGTACCCCACCCCAACATGTTCAAATAATGAGGTATACGTCGTTATTACTTGGCGCTACTTAAATAACCGTTACTTGGCGCGATTGAGTGTATTCACGATAAAAACAATATTAGTAGTCTTTTATGAACTAAAGGTTGAAGAAATGAGACCTACAATATGAAAAAACGTTGTGTGTCATTGAAATAAGAAAATATTTTTCTAATTTATAAATGAAAATTTTACATTGCCATGTTTAGAGCGTAGGATTGGGAAATTGAACCACTGAATTTGTAGGAAAAGGTGGCCATCAAATTTTACATACCATCATTAATTAACAGCATAAAAATCAGCTTGTTACCAATAACTATGTATACCTCGTTATTTGAACCAGGGGTGGGGGACCTGCCTGTCACACCATCCATTTTGTAGGACACACTTTTTTTGAAGTCTTTATTACAATTTAACTAACAAATTAACTGTTACTGATAAAAACTTTGCTATCGTAAAACAAACAAAATTACTCTCTTACACGCTTCGTTAGTCACTATCATTGAGAATTTTCGCGAGAGAAAAGTTGGAAACTCGTCGAAAGGAAGCAACTGACATAAATTTAGCCAGTTACTAATCATTAAAACAAAACCGTGCTGTACTGTGAACTACTATTATTTACAAACACACTAAACACAATTTTTTTTGTTGCTCTCTGTGTGCACCCGGTGTAATACGCAGTTTGTAATGGAACACACGATGCTCACACACACAGTGTCACACTCCTTCGTGGCTGAGTGTTAAATGGAAAACAACCATTGACATGGCATGTTTGTTGCTGTTGCTGGTGTGTTTTGTTTAAAAAATAATAATAATAAAATGTCAATAAATTTGTTGACAAAATATTAATGTTACCCATTTCTAAAGCGAGTGTTTTGTACTTGCTTGTTACCATGAATGTGATGGGTGATATTTTGCTTACGTGTGTCAACGCCAACAAGTAATATGAACAAAAAGTTATGCTGCGTATTTTATATTTTTATTTTTTGGTAAAAATAAAATATTACAACTTTTTATTAACAACATGTCTCTCTGGCCCATGTAAATCCTATGACCTAATCAATCAATCTGTTGAAATACCTTCACACACAATTTTCATTTATTCATTTTAGCACGCAATTTTCTCTTTTTCTCATTTTCTACATTGGGTTGTTTTTTTTTTTTTTTGCAGTATTGTTGTTTTATTTATAAACCATTGATTGAATATTTCTTTCATATCGACAACGATTCAGTTTACGCATTCATTTTGTTGTGTGTGCAGTGTTGTCAAATGTTTTATTTATGTATTTTGTTCTTTTAAGTTCTTGTGTCTAAATAGGAGGACAGTTGATTTTGCATACCAGAGAATATGTTGAATTAATTTAAAAAAAATAATAAGAGTAATTAAACATATTTGAACTAAAATTGCGTCGAAAATTATCAGTTTATGAAACAAAGTTTAAAAAAATTCGTTACGCCGGAGCTGCTTTAACTTAGCGAATTTCCTTAGAATACATAAATATCTCTAGTCACAATTTAAGTCTGATCAAAATGAAATGTCGTATCTGATATCATTTTAGTATTTACAATGCCAATTTTATTAATAAATGGCATACGTCAAGGGGAAAGGGGGGCATAAAGATAGAAGACAACACAAAATATAAAATATCTCTCTTAATATTGGAACAATCGAAAAATGTATCACGAGTAAAGTTGTAGAAAATCAAGTTTGCTATAATTCATTAGCAAACCTTATCATTTTTTCCAAACTCTAATGTGTACAGAGATATTTAGAATTTTAACTTTCAGTTAACAGAAAAATGATTAGATACAAAATTACAGTAAAACTTAGTACCTACAACTTAACTCCTGATAAATTTTTCGATTTTTCAAATACTAAGGGAGATATACCAAATTTTGTGTTTCCCTCTCACTTTAAACCCTGCTTTCTCCTCGTCCGATTTTACCCATTCACGAACTTGACCTTTAGAATACCAAAAGCGGCTCAAATACCAAATTTAATTCCAATCGGAATAAAACTGTGACCGCTAGAGAGTCCACAGACCCATAAAAGTACATATATATATATATATATATATATATATATATATATATATATATATATATATATATATGTACTTATACGATAGTGATTTTTAACATCTAATAGGTAGGATCAACATTGGTGCAAAAACAATAGCTGTATTTCCTTTGGAATTCGCTAAAAAGGGACTTTTTTTGTCTATAATTTATTTTTTATCTCTTACGGTATCAAAGATTAATATTTCACCCTATAGTAGAGAGAAGCACAGTCCGATTTTGGCCATTTAGGAACTTTTTTAAGCTTTAGCTCACACTAAAACAATTTCACCTCGTACCTCTTTTCGTTTTTCAGTAATCGTGCCTGTGGACAGTCATGCGGAAATGGACTAAATACGTCATTTTATGAACGTTTTATGAAATTGTTTTCTGCAATTAATATTTTTAATCGTTACTAAGTCGGGACTAAATTTAATAAACCCATGTATATATTATATATACAGGGTTTAAAAATTGGTGTAGATGAAGTTATACCGTCACAATTTTAGTGAAAAAAAACAACAAATTACAATTACATTTAAAATAACTAGATAAATCGAAAAGTAATGTCATAAAAATTGCAATTTCTTTGATCGATGATGATTTGATGTTGCTTGTAAAAATGTTACCAACATGTCATCCCAAATGAAATTTAATAAACAGCAAATAAAAATGAAAAAATGATCTCAGTGGTGTTTGCGTACTCTACGCCGACTTTGCACGTTCTATATTTGTTTAGGTGAGGAGTTGGTGGCATCATATGTATATGATATCCTTTCGAACATAATATTTAATTTGTCTGCCTTCTTCGATTCCCCACCAAAGATGTCTGTCTTATTGATTTTCACATTTTTCAACAGGAATTAATAATTTTCTTTAGAGGCAGACTACCGACAGTTTTCATCTGCGTATCGGAAAGGTGATTGACATTTAAACAATACAATCAATATATTTTGTCATATCCTTACATAGTATAAAATAAAGTCCCCCAGCCGCGTCTGTCTGCCTGTTCGCGATTTACTCAAAAACTACTGCACCGATTTTCATGCTGTTCATCGCCAATGGATAGAGTGGTTCTCGAGACAGGTTTTAGTATAAATTGGTCATTAAATATTATAAAAAAATATAAAGTTGTATAATTTATTTATGTATAGGTTTATAATTTGTAGTAACAGATGATCGTTGCTCTAGGTGCTGTGCGTTATACATTGTCTCCCAGGAGTGGGGATGTAGACATTTTGACTGTTATTTATATAAACATGCAACAGACAGATGGCAGTATACACAACATGAGTACTTCAAAAATTTTGCCAATAGGTGACAGTGCATACAACAAATAATTTATCAGTCCTTGATGGGAGAAAATATTATGTTACTTGGTTATAACGGCGTTACAAAATTTTTGCGGGCGAAACCACGACGGGTAATGCTATTATGTATAACGAGGAAAGATGATTGATTTTAGGTTTGTCACGATTTAACTCAAAAACTACTCAACCAATTTTACCGAAAGCTACATCTCCTCGGAGTAACATACGTTGTTTTATATTTTCTGTAAAGAACCCGTGCGAAGCCGGGGCGGGTCAGCTAGTTTATTATAAGCTAGATTATATTCGCAGGTTTGCTCGCAATTTATTGTTATATCACCAGCTCCCATCATTTTAAGACTAAAAACCGCAATATAATTTCCCAGCGCTTCCACAGCTTTAAATATTTATCATTCCCACCGCTTCCAATACTTCCAATACACGAATCGCCAATCTCACCGCTCAATACACGAATATTTATCGACACTTTCATCAACACTCTATAATTATGCCCATTAGCACGACTTAAATCTAATCATATAAGCTTTTAAAAAGTTTCATCACAATCGGTCCAGTAGTCTTTGCACTAGTTGATGCTCGACTAAACTAATATTAACAAACATACATTTATCTGCATAACCATTCATAAAAAAATGATTGAGAGAAGTCAATATTTTTGCAACTTTCACTGAACCCCGAACTCGGAATGGCAGAAACGAATTTGACTATGCTTAATTATATTCTCAAATATTAAATAGCCGTCTGTTGCACGAGCAAAATGACTTAAAAATTTTCTGATACCAGCACCCTAACTATATTAGTTACATAAATCTAAAAGTATTTGCATGTTTTTGTATGATAGTTTATATATATTCCAAACTAATAAAATTCATTGGCAACACTGTAGGGATTATATTATTATTTATTTTGTTTACTTCAATAAATAAGTAATATTTATGAAGCATTCTATATAAATCATGATTGTTTTCCGTCTAGTTTTATCGATTGTTTTTCTGTTCGTTAGTTTTAGTTCGACAGAACAACACATTTCAACAGTTTATTTTCATGAAAAATACATAATATATAAATATATAAAGAGAAAGAATAGACGACAGTAAAAACATTTAGGTTAAGTGTGAATTTTATTTATACGTCAAAGATTCGATTCTTTAGTTTCGTAGTTTACTAATTGCTTTATTTAGAGGCATCAATTAGTGGCATAATTATTACTGCAACTAAGCCCTTACAATTTATCAGGCCCAGACTTAAGAGACCCAGGGCCCCTAGATACTTGGTATCCCCCCCCCCTCATTATGGAAATTTAGCGAGTTAAATGCACGAGTACAGAATATATAATTTTTAATCGACTTTAATTACTTTAATAAACAACATAATAATGCAGTCTATATCACTATAGTTACATTATCCTGGCAACACTATCGGACGCGTATTCATACAAGACCAACATCACGAGTTCATATATCAGACAGGTAAGATCCCGCACGTGAGAGCGACATGAACGGCCGTATCTCAACTCTTTCTTCTGACAAAACAGTCGACCTACGTTCAGGTAGATGACTTGTTTTTGGTTGACAAGTGCAAAAGTAAGACTGCCAACTTTTAAACAGTTTGAATAATATCATTTTAAGACTTTTAAGTTAATATTTTCGATAAAGCATTTTGATAAGGCAAGCCAGGCTTCTGAGCTTATATGAAGGTTCCGCCACTGGGGCTCTTAGGCTGGCTGGGGCCTTGTAGGTCTAGGAGGAAATACGGCGTTCCTTACAAACATTCTAGAAAAACTGACAAATACGAGATAACTAGTCAAATTAAATATTTGTTAAATAGTAGTGTCAATCTGATAATTGATTGAAATTTTTTTGGCGGAACATATTAACATATCGAATTGATGATTTATTAATTGAATATTGATATGATCAAATTAACTCATCAACCAGAAATCGAACCTCGGACCTCTGGATTTCTGGTCCAGTGTAGATTTCAAGCCTCATAGCCCCAAAGTTATGAGGCTTATTGCAATTAACAAAATCAAAGAATATAAAATTTTGAAAAGAAAACCGCATAGTTTTTGCTGAAATGAATGGTTGCGGCGATACCACACGGAACAAAGATCTCATTACGTCCTAAACACAATTTTTTCACATAATTTCAAATTGGGTTATTTTTCGAATAATAAATTTATACCAAGATATGTAAGATTTTTCATAATATGTAATGATGCCATTAACTTAAAATGGAAACAAAACCCTAAAAATCTGTATAAAAAACCCGGTATAATACAGTTTTATATAACGAAACAATCATTAATCTATTTAAAGAATAAAGAAAGTTAATTTGTTTGTTTGAGTTTTTAAAAAAAATACAATTTCCATCTAAGATATCTTAAAAACACACTTTTTACGTTATTATATACTCAGGCATAAGTGAATACGTTTTGTGGATCGAGTGAGTAGTACGACGTTATTCATAATGCTCAGACATTATGAATAATATCTAAATTAAGGGATCATGTGATAATAATTCATGACAATTTAATCGCACCAAAAACAAGAATGTGAAAGGGCAAAGTTTTCGCATGCAAAAAGTATTGATTTCCCAGCAAAAACAAAACTAACTACAAACGTAGTGAAAAACCAGTCCAAGTGGCCGAGCGGTCTAAGGCAGTATGCCTACTTGGAAACTGGGAGGTTATGTGTTCGAATCCCGATATCGGCAGTTTGTCAATTAAGAAAAAAAAAGGGGCGGTTAATTGACTAAACTGTCGGTGTATGGACAAGAACGAAGTAACCGGCTATGCTTGAGAAGGTTTTCTGCAGTTTCCTTCACAAACTCCAAATGAATATCGGCATAGTTTCTATCATAGTCGGCTGCAGCCGCATATCCTACCAATTCCAGGGCAGCCGTGGAGTCTCAGAAACGAATCCAATTACAAAGACACAAATAACCATGTATTCATGGTGTGTTTTACTTTAGTTTATGGTTTCTGAAGAAGAGGACATGTTGCTTGGGACCACTGGCAAAATCGCAAGTATCGCAAAAATATTAGGATCTAATCTAATGTAGTTTCAAATTTTTTTAGGAGTTTACCTCCTGGATTTATAAATAGTCAACAACACTAAGGATAATATAGTTTAAAATATTTCACGTGTAAAAACCTGTAAATTGTGAAACAGTAACATGTTTGTTCCTACGTCTTCCTACCAGATAAATGTACCTAAAGTATCAAATTGCGACAATATCTTATGCATTATTCACAACGACCAGACATTGTAATAAAATAATCTTAGTCAATCAAAGTACCCGACATTCGATCATTCTGTCCGGGCATTATAAACAATACCCTCATTAATCACTTGACCCATAAAATATATATTATATATGTAGAGAGAAAAACTGTTTCAGAAAAATAATAAATTAAGAATTTTTGTTACAAAAATAATTGATATTATTTTATATATGTTGTTGAAATGTCAAAGTTTTGCAATTTATACTAACTTGAAAAATTAATTATCTGTGTTGGTTTGTGTTGGTAGTACTTTATGTTTCTTGCTTGTAGTACTTGTTGTTCTCGTATTGACTCGCGTATAGGATATTATGATTTTCTCGTACTTTTTTTTTCTTCTATATATTATTTATTTTAAACTTAATTGAAGTTCTATAATTATATTTTTATATATCTAAGTACTCAATGAAGTTTCCAAATATATATATATATATATATATATATATATATATATATGTATATTGCAATCTGTATAATGTACATTATGAGGAAGTAATTAATTTATATATATGATGCAAAACTTTTTCTTTTCTAAGTTTTTCAAGAAGAAAAATTTAATTTTTGTTTTGGTATATTGAATTATTTTTATATAAAATATGAAACCAATGTAATGTTATTCATATATATCATTACCAGTCCAAGTGGCCTAGCGGTCTAAGGCGTTATGCCTGCACAGTATGCCCACTTGGAAACTGGGAGGTTATGGGTTCGAATCCCGACATCGGCAATTATTAAGAAAAAAAGAAAAAGGTGACGGCTATTTGACTAAAATATCGGCGTATGGACAAGATCCAAGTAATCGGCTATGCTTGAGAAGGTTTTCTGTAGTTTCCTTCACGAACTCCAGATGAATATCGGCATAGTTCCTATCATAATCGGTTGCAGCCGCTTATCCTACCAATTCCTAGTCTATACACAAGAAATTTCTTTCACTCCACTCACATCCTTAGGCATCATAATGGACCTTATGGTCGAAGTGTAGTCCGCCCAGGGCAGCCCCTCTATCTATATATCATTATGGATTTGTTTAGGTTACACTAGTCTAAGTAATTTGATTTCTTCTTCATTGAGAAAACTCTAAAGATAGAACGCCATTTGAGACGACATGTAGCGGTAGCAACGGCGGTGGCAACGACCAACTCCATGGAGGGTTAACTTGTATTCAACCGTGCCGCCGCATGTCGGTAAGTCAGGAAGACAAACTATTGACAGCTTACCTTTAATCATTTAATTTGTATCTCACAAAATTTTTTGATTAATTTTAAGTATTTAAATAAATCTATAATCATAGAATTGAAGATTAAAGAGGAAATATAATAAAAAACATATCTGAGTAGATTTTATTATGTTAAATGGCATATGTTAATATGCCAGTTCTCCGACAATCCTCGTATCTATGCGAATATAAAGTGGCAAGTTTGGTGTTGCGGCAAATTATTAAAATTTAAATTTCATCGATGACTGCCTTAAATACTAGTTTAAGAGAAAGAATATCAGGCACATATTCGGTATGTCAAACAGAATTGTTGACATCTGAGCCGGTCGATAATTATTACCAACGGAATGTGTTATATGTCACAGCCGTTACAACACTGAAGTATTCTGGTCAACAGAGCAGGATTTATCGAAATGATCCTGATTTTCGTATTAACATTACGATGTGCATAATAAGAGTATCGTTTTAAATAGAATAGACACAGCCTTTTTTCCAATATAAATTTGATGTCGATCCATCCATTGTTAGTATCTTAGACCTATTTTACACATGTAACTTTTCAAGCAACTATTCATAACGCATGACTTGCTGAGCAAGCGCAGTAGTATTTTTTAATGAAACTTTTCAGTTAGAACACTATAGACCTGGCTTCTATTTCGATGCAATCTTATATGTAACTTTAGATGTAAGAATAGTGTGATTGGCTTACTTCGTTGTGATTGGTTTACTATGATCATGTGACTGAAGTGGTTGACAAAGAAAGAAATATTTAAGACGAGAGTTATAAGCTATTAACAAAACATGCGATTGATATATTTCTGCATGTCAAAAGAGATGTAAGTATCGTTATATCACATACATTTATTGCGATTGAAAACTTTCACGTGTAAAAAAGGGGTAAGTCATTAAATTTATTAGTAATGCACTTCATGAGTTAATTTAAAAAATAATTGTTAAAAACTACCGCAATTTAAATTCGTAATTTTTTACATTGAAAAAAAAAACTGATTCTAAACAACGATTCTCCATTGTTAAAATGAGGTAACATGCAAAAAAAAAACAACTAACAAACAAGGGACTTAATAAATAGTGTTAATAGTAGAACTAAACAACACAAAAAAGGTATTCATTCCATATATATATATGTGGATATTATGGTTATTAAATTTAAAAATTCCAATTATTTGATAAAAGCATCCACGTCTCGTATGTGAGAAGAAGAATACTTAAAAAAACATGAAAATAATTAAATGAGAAAAGTTTTTGAAACAAAAATTAATAATGTAAAATTTTACAATAAAAAAATAAAAGAGAGAATGGTAGAAGAAGACAATTATTATACAGTGCGAGTTTAGAGAGTTTTAGTATGTTATAATACACAAAAGCAAAACTATAATATTTGTATACATGTTTTTAATTAAAAAAAATTTTGCTGCAATGTGTTAAAAAACTCTTTTTGTGTTAGTTTTTTTTTTTTGACACTGACCTCTATATATATAAATTCCGGGTTTCGTATGACGTAATTTCAGGAAAAATTGCCCTATATTGAAGAAGCAAACACTAGTGCCACTTACCAAGTGGGGTACCAATCCAAGTGGCCAAGCGGTCTAAGGTGTTATGTTTGCGTAGTATGCCTACTTGGAAACTGGGAGGTTATGGGTTCGAAACCCAACATCGGCAGTTTGTAAATTATTAAGAAACCTGACAACTTGAACAACCTGTAAAGACCGCCCAAGTGGCCGAAGGGTCTAGGGCGTGTCTGAGGCGTTATGTCTAATTGGAAACTGGGAGGCTATGGGTTCGTATCCCGACATCAGCATTTTGTCAATTATTAAGAAAAAAAAAGGGGGCGATTAATTGACTAAACTGTCGGCGTATGGACAAGAACGAAGTAACCGGCTATGCTTGAGAAGATTTTCAGCAGTTTCCTTCACGAACTTCAGATGAATATCGTTATAATTCCTATCATTGTCGGCTGTAGCCGCATATCCTACCAATTCCTAAGTAACTAATTATGAAAGTAAATTGAGATTTAGTAGCGAGTCCACTACTTTCTCAATGCTCGCTGTACAAAAATCACTATATAACCTTTTCTTTCCTCAAAACGAGCAGGATAAACCAGATATTTGTAGTTGCTGTCCAGGTGGGACACATTTAGATCATCAAACCTATTGTGATACCTGAAAAGGGGGTTCACCTCTACTCCTCACACCATTTGGAGATGCTCAAGAACACCAACAGAGATTTAACGTCGACTGATTTCATCAAATCTCTTTGGCATGTGACGCTAGTGTATGCCTTTAATTAATCCTCAACAGGCAGAGGCGTAGATGAGTGGGCGCAAAGCCCGCGGCGTGGGGTGGGGCCCGCTCTTAAGAGGGCTCCGTTCGCTATACCGGAAAAAATATGATTTTTAAAATCAGTAGTATGTTGTAAAAATTTCAATTTAAAAGTCTAAATTGTATTGGGCCCCTGTGTAATTGAGACACAGTCAGGACTCTCACAAATGGTAGGATTTCTCGCGCAACTTGCAACTTTTGCAAAATGTGAAGCTTTTAAGACGGCTTTTGATTGGTCAAGAAATTTTTCACTCGAGACGCAATTGAAAGAGCAACTATAACAGAATAAAGCAATTCACGCGTAGTTGCTTACCTTGAGGGGGCCTCATGAAGATTTTTGCAGGGAGACCTATTAGCTCTCAGCTACGCCCCTGTCAACCGGATACTCAGTCCAATATATATATGGAGGTCAGTGAAGTTTTTTATATTTGTTATGCCTTTTTGTGTGTGTCTTGTATATTTACCTAATTTAGTTAGAATATTTTTTTGTTCAGTTGTTGTCACTACTGCTGGTTCTACAGATGATGACATTTCAGTGGTGTTATAAGTTGTTACTTCTTTGTCAGTTGGTACGATTGTTTGTACTGCTGCCGCTATAGTTTGTTGTTCGGCTATATTCATAACAGAACTACTATTAATGTTGTTACTACTATCTGTTGTAGACTCATTTATTTCAGTTGTTGTGCTTATTTCTTCTGGTTCAACAGTTTTATTATAATTTTCTATTAATGTTGTTGTTGATGTCCTTCTTGTTGTTGTTGTTGTAGTACTATCATTCTCTTTTGTTGCCGAAGAAGAAAGACTATTACTACCATCATCTGTAAAAAGTCTAAAAGAAATTATACCATCATCTGTTTTTGGAGTATTTAATTTATATTCTACGTCTTGGTTCGTATTTAATGGTGCTGATGATGATGTTGGCAGGTGTTGTTTTTGATCTCGTTGTTGTTGTAATATATTGTTATGTGTAATTGTTGTAGTATTTCTTTCATTGTTAGTGATAGTCATATAGTTTAAAAATTTTATTAAATTATCTAATATATGATTTATGTTAATTTGGTCTGTTGAATTTAAATTACTGATTGTTTCACTTTGATTGAAATCCGTATTGATTACTGTTAATTGATTATGCCGTAATTCTGTTTCGTTTGGATCTCTGTTATATATTTGCATTGCAATAAATGATTCAGCTGTTAAATTTTGATCACTTTTTCGCATATGTAATCGTTCGGTTTTGTTTAATGAACCTATGAGTTGTTTGTCTAAAATAAATATTTCAAAAAATTGTGTTAATTTGCAGGTTAGATTTTGCGATGTGGATCATTTGTTTGTCTAATAAGGGGGGAAGAGGGCCAGTGCTAGTGGCGTTTTAAGCACAAGTCGCCCAATTGAATTGATTGTAGGATTATTAAGTTTAGAGAACTTGAACTGAGACTTCCTTTCTTTTGGTGTTAATTATATGAATTTACTAGCTATGTCTATGTTATTGGTTGTATATATGGAAAACTGTTCCAAGCAAAGTAGGTTTTGGGCCCAGATGTAACAAATGCATGAAACACAAAAATTTGTTTGACCTATATGTTACGTGATGAAAAACTCAGACAAAAATTTAAAAAATCGGATTATTGATCGATCTTATATCATTATATTAATCAAAATTAGAATATATATTTTTTACTAAATTAATGCAAAATTAACGCTGCCTAAAGTTTTATTTAAAGTATAGAAATATTTCTTTACAAGGAAGGAAAGATTGACGATTCCTGGGAGGATCCTTTTTGGTAAATGGAATTATAAATTAAACATTCTAAACCTCCATTGCTCGTATGTAAAATTTTTATGCATACAAAGTATGTAAATATTTTACTTTATATCTCAAGAACGGAGGTAAAATGCCTATTTTAATCCCCTATTTTTTATTTATTATTAAAGTTTAATTACCTTGTTGTTTCGAATTTCTGACTGATTCTGACTGATAATCATCACACAACATTGATTTGCAAACTACATTCGATGCAAAAAACTAAAAACATAAATCAATTGATAAATAAATAAAATAAAAGTAAAGAAGAAGTAAAATTAAAAATTCAAAAAACCTTCAAAACAAACTTAAAAAAATTTATAACATTAATAACAAAACAAAACTTCCCGTTACCTCCACCAAATTTATATATAAAATGCTAATGTTAATAATGTTAATGCTAGTCACTTCCGTTAATATAATATAACCGAAAGGCAACCATACTAACAATGGATATAAATGGACGCTAGTTTACTAATATGTAAATAGTAAATAAACTAAAATTATTAATACAACCATATGCAGATAGTGAGAAATCATATACATTCCACCACCATGGCATCTCGTAGCTCAGTGACAGAGCGTTGGTCCTGAATGCCTGGGATCGTAGGTTCTATTTACACCCTAGATGTCTATGATTTTTCATATTAAGCATTTGATGTCAAAGAAAAATATATTTAAATTATAATTACGTATAATTAATATTAATGCCTTCGTAACTGAGTTTGAATTGAATTCTATCTACAAAATTAGTTTAGGTCTTATGCGTTTCTCTCAAATACCTGCGTTTCTCACAGGTATTTAAATTTGAAAATTTCAAAAAATCGAATTATTGTCTTCTTACATAGTACAAACTAGAATATTCTCCCAAAGTTTTAAGTCAATTAGAGTAAAACTCTAGAGGATAGAGTCTTGGGAAGTATGTTGAGGCAGCTGCTTACCTATTGTCTGTCTGTCTTTAATCGCGTTTTTCTCAAAACTCTATTTTTGAAGTCGGTTGACCTGATTTCTCAAGAAACAATGATCCGATCTTCTTCGAATTTTGCACACTTCTTCAAGATAAGATTGACTAGTGTTTGAACGAAGGATTTTTTTTTATCGCAGCTAATTTTAGAAGGCAATACGTGGTGCAAATTATTCCAAAAATTGTACCTTTTTGTACAAAACTCTGCCAAAAATTCAAATTTTAATTTTTTTTCCTTCGTCCAACCACGAGCTTTATACAGGGTGTTATGAAATTTATTCAAGAAAACTACACCACGGTGTAGAGGTGCAGGTGCAACAAAAAACAAACAAAAAAGTACAATAAAGTTTTTCGATTTGACGCTTATTTTTTAGGATATAATCAATTGAACATTGAATAAATTCAACCAATCACAGAGCGCATAGTGTAAGAAGGCGGGGTCTCTTACCGTCTGTGAGCCTTTAAAAGGTAAAGCGTCCCGCTCTACTGCTGAGATCACGCCTCCTTACTCTATGTGCTCTGTGTGATTGGTTGAGTTTATCAATGTTTAAGTGATTATATCTTAAAAAATAAGTATGAAATCGAAAAACTTTATTAAACTTTTTAGGTATAGTTTTTTTGAATCAATTTCAGAACACCCTGTATATCTACTAACAGAAATAATTTGGTTTTTTAATTTCGGATGAATTGATCATGAGTAATACTGACTACGCCATGGGAACTTTATTTTGAGGGATCACTGAAAATGAGGTCCCAATGACTGAATTTTCCAAATTTTGAAAAGAAAATTTCACAAAATATTTGTCAAATGTTTATTATTGTATATGTTTAATGGTTGAATAAAATTTTACATTTATTATATTAGAAAAAAATTAAAGAAAATAGGCTTTTTTTAGCTTTCGAAACCCCTTAAAGCTTAGACCATTGTGTGTATAGAGGTCATGTACCATTCACACAAGAAGATTTATATAAAAACTAATTAATACGACACATAATTAATTGCATTTAACAACCCATATGATCCAAATAAAAATAAACCTTAAAATGTATTTAAATTTGTACAATAATTTTGTATACAGAGTACCTTTATTAAATGCGTAATGTAATTAAACAAAAAGAAGCACGTCGACATAGAAACTGACAAAGTGTGAGAATAGGTTCACTGTGAAGTACAAAAAACAAATTTGTGTATAATAACGAGAGACGAACTTATAAAAAAAAATTGTGTAGCAATTATTGCACCATTAATTACAAAATATCTATAAAAAAGATATTAAAATAATAATTATTTAACTATATACGAACATTTAAGCGTATTTTTCTTTATGTTAAAAAAAAAACAACCCAAACTTTACAAATTACTTTTAATGACCTCATAATAATAATAATAATAATAACATTATATTGGGGTAGCAATTATATATATATATATATATATATATATATATATATATATATATCTTGAAATGTAAACTTGAATACGTAATAATTTCCAATAAAAACAATTAAATTTAATTTTGTAAATATATGCTGTCAGCATTAATTGTTTTTTATAATGCTTAAGGTAGTTCTATGGGTTATATAGACCCAACTGACGATTTTCTCTAGAATTATTAGAAGTTATAATTGGAAATTTGAATGTGTTGGCCAAACTATAGACGTAAAGTATACTGAGCTTGGGCTTTCACTGCGGAGGTTAGCGTCAGGTGTATTAAAATATGGCACACGAACATTGTGCGTGTCAGCTTCGACGCATTATGGAGTTTACTTTTATAAGTTATTTACTATATTCTGCTTAGATGGCGCGAACATTAATTCATTTATTAAAGATTTAAATTTAAATTTATTAATAGCCAAAAAAACGATTTATAGTGTGCTAGTATATTTTATAGTTAACGGGTCCATTATCTTTTGACTGCGAACCTCTAGGTTACAGCAGCTACAGGATATTCGGTGCATTTCACCCCGAATATATGAACCTTTGGGAAGACCTGATAAGCAAGCTCCTGGCTATTGCCAACATATGGGAGAAGCCATATGTTGAACACAATGAACAATAAGGTAGAAGTGCAATACTTTTTAGACCCCAAGACGAATCAATCAATCAATCAATAGTTTATAGTTTCTATCTATGGAAATGACAATCAACAAAATTTTAATAGAATAATTTTATAGTTACTTTTTAAAAGCTTACATTTAATATACAATTCAAAATATTATTTATATTTGTATAAAAAATTTATTTTAATATTTTTTTCGTCTTAAAATAAATTAATGATCTACGAAAAAGGAAAAAAATTAATGTAAAATCAATCTGAAGAGATATTGTAAAACATGATTTTTTAACACTTGATTTCACTACCCATCAAGTTGTCGTACCGGAGGCTTACATTGAAATCGATTCTTAAGGAGTAAACTCCAAAAATTTTAAGGATTTAATTATTTAATAAAATTAAAACTGTCTTGTTAGGTTTGTTTTTGCCACCACATTTTGAAAACTGGCGACAGCGCACAGAAAAAAATATACACATATGCAGCTTGAATGTCATAACAAAACATAGTTTATTATCAGATCTGTCAAATCAAGTCAAATCAATTTCTTATTTACATTTACTGATATTTTACAATAAATACTTTTGAAATATTTAGGACAAATAAAAAAAGGTAGAGATACATCGTTGTAAGATTATTGATATGCACTATACACTGTGAACATGTTTAGGTATGTTACTAGATTTTGTTGTATCTTGTTTAATACTACGTTGTACTAATTTTTTATTTTGATTATAATTAATTTCAGTTGCCTGAGGAAGTATAAATAATATACGAAACGTTGATATCACAAAATAGTTAACTGTTGGTTTTTTGTCCTAATTCCTGTTATCCTGTTATTTAATTGATTACTGGACGTTAAAATCATGGAGAATTATTAATATATACTTTACAATTATTTTAAATTCCGAAATATACATTTGACTCTAGCGTAGCGCATGCACGTCCTTAAGGTACAAATAACTCAGTTATTTTTACAACCTATACATGATGTAAAAATTATCTGTAGAATCATCGCTAACATTCATTTTCTTATCATCTATTTGTAGAGTACACCCGCTCGCTCTAAATAGTAAATGTTTACAAATACACAACATTAAATTTTTACACAAAATGTAAATTTATTCAGTGTGGTATGTGTTTGTATTTTGTTGATTTTACACTTTAAAAAATTTTTTTTTTATTTATCAAATTACAAACAGCGACGTGGATAAATTAACATTAGTAATTTATTTTGTTTTTTAATTTGAAAAGTTATTTTACACATTTTTTTTTTGTAACTTGTTTATATGTATAAAATGGTGGGCACGCTGGGTAGTGTTTTTTTTTTATATTATTGTTTAGAAATGTGTTTAAATGTTTGTTTTTAGTGAAATATGTTTTACTATTTTTTTTCCGCTTATATTTTTTTATATTTTTATCATCTGTTTTCATAAATACGATACTGTTCTACAATTGAAGCTGGAGATTGTGTTGAAATTTACCTCTTTGAAATACGAAAAATTACTGAAAATGTCAGTACTGCGTGATATGTTCGATTCTTATTTTTCCATTTTGAAGTTTTTTTAGCCGAGTGACTCGTTAAGCAGGTAATATTTTCGAGTGTATGTATGTATGTATGTATGTATGCATGTATGTATGTATGTATGTATATGTATATCTATTTCTTTGGCACGTTCTGTAGCCTAAACGGTTTGATGGAAAATAACATGGTGTCAAATTGTCTTTTTTTTTTGGTGTCCCTAGATTCGTATTAATTACGGCAGTGACATAGGGAATATTTAAATATGGGGTGTAAAAAACAAAAAAGAGAGGGAGAAGAGTGTGTGTAAATTGACGGAAATGTTTAATAATGAGAGAAGACCTTATCAGAAGTTCAAAATTCCAAACCGTATAGCCGTAAAAAATAATAATATTTTACGCAGTCGGGTTTTTTTAATTTAATATTACTTTTGCTTGATTTCTATTAAAATAAGTTTGCTAACTAGAAGTCTATTTTTAGTACGACATATTTATTTCAAACCACAAATATCCACAAATATTAAGTTGAACTGTCAACACAAGTTTTGCATAGTACAAAGTATAGTACAAAAACACTAAATTTAATTAAATTTTTACTATTTAAACACTATATACCTTAAACTAGAAACATTCAATTCACATAAATGTTATAAGTAAGTTTATCATACAGCATATTGACTGTTACGAGTGAACTATTTTAAAAGTCAAGCTGTATTTCATCATTTTTTAAATTGTTTTTGTTAACTAGCTTCTATTTATATCCATTGTTTGTATGGTTGCCTTTTCGTTTATATTATACCAACGGAAGTGACTAGCGTTTTCTAACTTTGACATTTAACTAATATGACTACACATGGATAACATTCTTTGATATCAAATGCTTGATATGAAGAATCATGATCCCCATCCCTAGATTTTTCATATCAAGAATTTGATGTCAAAGAATGTCAAACATTACCAGTCCAAGTGGCCGAGCGATCTAAGGTGATAGTCAGCGCAGTATGTCTACTTGGAAACTGGGAGGTTATGGGTTCAAATCCCAACATCGGTAGTTTGTCAATCATTAAAAAATGAAAGGGGCGGTTAATTGACTAAACTGTCGGTATATGGACAAGAACGAAGTAACCGGCTATGCTTGAGAAGGTTTTTTGCAGTTTCCTTCATGAACTTCCGATGAATATCGGCATAGTTCCTATCATAGTTGGCTGCAGCCGCATATCCTACCAATTCCTTATCTATACACAAAAAATTCCTTCCATTCCACTCATATCCTCACATCCTTAAGCATCACAATGGACCTTATGGTCGAAGTGTAGCCCGTCCAGGGCAGCCTCTACAATCTATTTATCTATCTATGTCAAGAATTTCGTAAGTTAATGATTTTATGGAAAAATAAATAAATTCATTCAAGTCTTAAAATTAATTTCATTAAAAAACTTAAAGTACTTTTTAAAATCATCTTAGTGGCAGAATAAGATTATACAGATAAAACCGCATTACGTCATTGTTTTTATCATATTTCCATGGACGAAAAAAAAACCAACACAACAACCACTTTCACAAATATAAATTAAAAATAAACAAAAATAACTTTTCATTAAAAAATACAATTTTCTAAGGAAATTAATATTTTCTTAAGTTAAAAAAAAGAAGGCGAAATAATAATAATAAAAAAAAAATACGGAAAATATTTTACCATAACGTAAGTGTAAATGAGAACTAATCCCAAATTATTATTACAAATCATGTTTCGCTCGTTGGCGTTCTTCGCTTCGCTCTCTATAGTTCACAGTTTCACTATACTACAACAACTACCCGTCCGTACCAAGAGTATTCTAAAGCATTAACTGAACGCTTCAGCATAAACGAACATTGTATTTATGAAAAATTATATGGTGTGAAACATTCACACAACTTCTATATACAGAGTTTAACAAATGGTTTTAACATAAATCATTGACTTAAGGTTGTTGTGAAACAGGAAGGGGTAAGTAGGGGTGGGGAGTTTTTCTTTTACTAAATGCATTGACATCTCATCCATTGCCAACTCTAAATAAGTAACAATTTTGCAATTAAATCGATTCAAATAATTTAATTATTGTTAAAATAATATATATTTAAAAAAAAAAATTATTGTTTAAAAATTAAATTCTAAATCTCATTTTTTCGAAGAGTTTAAATAATTAAAAATATGTTTTTATGGTATTTCAAGAAAGTTGCATGGTGATAAAACTTGATAAAAATAAATAAAATTAAAAATAAAACTAGATTTAGAACATTTTTCGATCTACAAATTTAATTATCTCAGAAACGAAAAACAGGATTAATTTGAAATTTGATCCAGGTCTTTATAAGACTTAGATAATTATTATGACAGATATTATTATTGATAATTATTATTATAATTATTTTTCATAACACTGGCATTTCTGGTTGTCGAGATATAGAATTTTGTATTCATGTTTTTACCGCCGAGTCCTATTTAAGCTATGTAAAAATCGTAACTTAAACATTTTTTTACTCAAAAACTAAAAACAGGATCAACTTAAAATTTTTCACAGGGTATTGTTCATTGAAATAATAAGCTGTCAAATTTTGAAGAACCTGTCATTAAATTTAATTTTCTTCACAACAACCTTAAACAGTAAAGTAGAATACATGTACACATGTCGAAGAAAACGTAGCCTTTGGTTTTGTACCGACGAATGAATTTCGGTAAAATTTCTTCAAATATTCATCGAAAATTTCTCTGAATAATGAAAAAATTGAAGAATGTATAAAATCCTAACTATCTTTGTATACAGGGTGCTTGTAAGTCACGGACACAGCTGAAGGTATGGATAGAATATTGAATTCTGAGACGAAAAGTTCTTCACCATTTTTTAATCAGACGTACAGGTAATTAGTTATTAATAAGTGACCAATCTCCCTTAATATTCGAAAAATTGAAAAATTTATAAAAAGTAAAGTTGTAGGTTATTAGTTTTACTAAAATTTTGTTGCATGTTATTTTTTCAGTTACACGAATATTTACAATTAAAGATTGAAAGTTAAAATTTTAAATATCTCTGTACCGATTAGAGTTTGAGAAAAATGATAAGGTGATGAATTGTAGCAAACTTGATTTTCTACAACTTTACACCTTACACGTTTTTCAATTGCTCTAATATAAAGAGAGATATTTTTCTTTCTCTATGTCCCCCTTTTCCCCATGACCAATGCAATTTAGTAATAAAATTGGCCTTGCAAGTACTAAAATCATATCAGATATTTTGATATTTTATTTTGATCACACTAAAATTATGACCGCTAGAGAGTGAATTATGTAGGCTAAGGAAATTCGCTAAGTTTAAGCAGCTCCTGCTTAACGAATATTTTCTACGTATATAGAGGTTAAAAAATTTTTTTACAACGGGCTTACGACTAACAACATCAGGTCTTATAACACACTTTGTTATAATTAAAAAAATATTGATTATAAAACAATACAAATTAAATTATTAATTTTTGCGTTAAATTTGTTTTTTAATTATTTTTTTATATTTTTATTCATATTTTTTTAGTTTTTTATTGAAATCAAGATCAAATTGTTCAAATTCAAAATTTTCATATTTACACGTATTGTTCATTAATGTTTTATGGATAGGTACACAATGTCATCGAGACCTTAAAAATCTTAAGGTAGTACACTCATAAATTCTTAAGAATTGGATAAAATTGAAATATGACATTCAGCAGAGTTGTTCATTTCATTTTTGGGCTGATTTTGAGCAAGATTGGCTTGTATTGATTAGATTGTGAAGCTAGAAAGTTTTTTATACTATATTTTATAAATTTTGCTGTTATTGTCAGGGAGAAGCTAACTTAAGTAGTATCCTGTGAATACGACCAAAAAATTAGAAACAGTGAATCGCGTTTTTATTGAAGGCATCACCAGATTTTACGTTTAACTATTTAATTATTATAAATAATATTAAAGAGAACTCTTTAATATTATTCGAATTTCATTCAATTTTTCGAAATAAATTTCGACTTTTTGCCCCAATTTCTAACAATAAAATTTTTTTTTGTATTTTATAAATACGTATTTCGACTACAAAGTAGTCATCATCAGTATGAATTAGCTAATTGTAATTATTCTCCGAGGAGATGTTACTTGTTGCTCATTTGGTGACGGTCTGCACGGCCGATGTTTCCGAGTTATGTGCGTAATGATGACATTCATCATAGTCTCGAAGTGTCTACAGTGCGTCAAGAAATTTCGCGACTCAGTGACATATATATGATTCACCTTGAACGGCATCCAAATAATAAAGAGTTCAGTCTATTAGACACAATGGTTACTGTTTGAAGATTGCATAAACAAAATGTTTTAGACTTGAGATTTAGATTTACGTAAAAAAGTATACCGTGTGTTTTGGAACTAATAAAGAGTCAATGTTAAATATTATTTACTATAATAACTATACACAATATGCTAAATAAAGAAATAAAAATAGTGGGGGTACTCTTTAGTGTGTCTGTTGTGTATGTTTGCTGGACTGTTTTGTACTGCATTAACATGTAATGAGAGTGGGTTAAATATGTTCATTGTTATCTTCTCAAGCTTTGCATTACTTCTAACAATTTAAAATTCTTTTTTGAATATCCCTTATTATTTGTATGTGGAATGTTTGAAAATAAATGATAGTATTCTATTAACGGTATCACATAAAACAACAATCCACACAAATTAAAAGAAAATTAAAACCACAAAAAGAAAAAAAATAGAATTCCGATAAAAAAAAGGTTAAACTAACGGTTCGAATATTCCTCCATTATTTGCAAAAACAATATCCGAGTCGAAGGTTCCAAAACCACTAATAAGACGTTCCTGGAAAGTTTGTTCCAGGAACAGCCTTACTGTCATGGCATTGTGTGCAGGGCAACCATCTTGTTGGAACCATACAGATTCTAGGTCTAAATTAGGAAGAGCTCTAACAGTTGGCAAAATATTATTTCGTAACAAACTCAAATATTTTTGAGAATTTAAAGATCCGTCAATGAAGAATGGTCTTATAATATGCTCACCCAATTTCCAGTCAGACATTCAGTTTCAGTATGTATGTGTATGTATGGTTTTACAGCAAATATTTTATTTATTTATTTAACATTGATTGTCTACTAGAAATGCTTTTGAAAATGGTCTGTATAGTTTTTATTTAAGTGACACCAGTAGGTAGTAAACTGTTAGAGTCATTTTAGCCACTACATCTATTTATAGCTATTTTTTTAGAGATAAAAATTCTACTTTTAAGACGTGTTATGTACAATGTATCGTTAAAGAGATAATTGATCTCTTCGATGTAATTTCTGTATTAGATTTCTGAAGATGCTTGTTGTATCTTTTTTACAATGTAAAAAACAATTTAAAAAAAATGTCCTGCCGAATACAATTTCAAAAAGACATTATATTTAACGTTCACTGTATTCGATAATGCGCTTATAATACATTTTATCTTATCCTTTCCTTTCCTTTTTTTATGACTTTTATGTATAACCTGACGAATACTATACGGTTGTTATTATATACATAATAAAACACCTTATACCTACCGTAAACTCTTGATTTAAAATATAATCAAATCAAATGAATTTTATTATCATACACATGCGTATAATATATAATACCATGTATATAATATATAATACCATGTAGAATATAATATAATATAATATTAAAACATTTTTAGATAAGAAAATAAATGTCAAATAGATTTGAACAAAATGAAATAAATAAATGTTTTGGAAATTTTATTAATATAAATAAAATACACACGTAGGCACAAAATTTTATTGAAGATTTCACAGCATTCGGTTTTGGTTGAACAGGAAATATCTTTACTATACTTTTGACTAGAGATTACTACAATATCACAGTATAGTACAGTTAATAGAGACGCTCGATACTCTTGTCCGCATTGTATTTAATTATAGGAGTTATTTTCTTTTTAAATTGGGTTCAGTATCACATACTGAATGTAAACGAACAAAATCCTTACAAATTTCAACCACGGAAGAGCCGCCATTTTGAGAAAAACTGTATCGTCCTATATCTCTATTACCGTGCAATTAAGGCCAAAAATGGTAAATACTTTTCATGTAGATAATTGAATTTCCTATTTTTTATGATCCTTAATTTTTTTTGTATCACTTACCGTTTACGACTTATACGACTATTACTATTTATTTATTGACTTGTGGGCCGATATCTCTTTTTCATCATTATTCTATGCATACCTCGTTTTTATTAACCTTGCACTAGTCAGTGCAACATTAAACGCGTTATATCTATAAAAATATTAATTTTAGACAAACAAGTTTAAATGAAAAGTTGTAGGTAATTTGTAAATTTAAATAGCATTTTATTGATTAAACAATAGGGAATATGCATGAACATTTTTTTTCACTTGAATTGAAGCATGTTTACTTGACAAATATCAAAGTAAAATTACTTTTTAAATAGCTTTAAAAATAAGCGAGATATGAATGATTGAAATTCCCGATTAGACAAAGAGGGTGATAGCCGTCTTGATATGTTATGTGACGTCATATTACACTTTCACCATTTAAAATACACGTAAAACTCCGTTTTTAGTATTTTTGCAAGAAAGAGACAGTAATAATCTTTAAAAGCTTATGGCTTCCTTGATATTTGTCGGATTTTAATTTCGTTTTTAAATATTATTACAGTATTAACAATATTTTCATATTATGAAAATAAATGTGAAAAAAAATTTTCATACATATTCCCTATTATTAGAAGAGATATCGGTCAAAAAGTCAATAAATAAATAGTAATAGTCGTATAAGTCAAGTAAACGGTAAGTGCTACAAACAAAATTAGTTGACCAAAAAATAGAAAATTTAATTATGTACAAGAAAGGTTATTACCATTTTTGGTCTAAAATGCACGGTCATATTGGCCTATATCTACAGTTTTATGCAGTTCTCAAAATGGCGGCACTTCCGGGGTCGAAATTTCTAAAGATTTTGTTCATTTACATTGAGTACGTGATACTGAACCTAATTAACTCCTGTAATTTAATGCAGCACAATATTCTCTATTGATTGTACTAATCTATCTATATTTTATTCATGGAAGTCTGTCTTTTATCGTACTCTAATATATACCACTGTTGGTTCAAAAATACTCAATGATTCTTGTCCAAAGATTTATCACTATATTCTTTTGTAATAGAGTGTTGTCGAAAGGAATCTATTGGAATATTCCAAGGTATCCTGGAATGTTCGACTAGAATATTTAATAATGAATATACTAGTGTGTTGATAGTGCCCTTGTACTAGATTTTGGTTTGAAATATCAAGGTCTTGGTCACCTTAGTGCGATATGTATGCGGGCCCCCAGTTACATGCCACCAACAAACTTTTTATATTAATTATTATATATTACGGCAATAATAAACTTTGAATTAAAGTACAAAAGTTGGTCGTTTATTGAAAATTTATTAAATAAAAGTTTAGGGTCAAATATACCAGGATATCTCGATATATTCCAACAAACCACTGCTTTGAAGAAAAACTTCGATATTATTTTGCTAATTCCGCTTTTATTTTATGTATAATATTTTTAATATTTTAATTAATGTGATATGTTTGGGCTAATATAACCATCCGCGGACTGTTGGTTCAAAAATACTCATCGATTCCTGTAAAATGACTTATCACTTATATTAAAAGCATTATTTATACATATACTTATATTTACATTCACAATTCAAAGTATGTGTGCTTTATTATTGACTAGTGCTTCAGCTTTGAGTTTTGTCGATAGAAATGATTATGCATATGTTGGAAAGGAGACATTTGCCTCAAAAAGATACCATTTTTATATATTGTAAATTATGATGATTTTGAATTTGTCTTTAAAAAATGACATTTATCTCCGTCCATTGGTTTGTATGTATTTATAAATGTATGAGAACATACTACATAGAGTTGCAATTCCTGACCGATTTTGATGATTTTTATCTATTCAATCACATCTAGAACCATAATAACTTTCATAGTGATTTGAAAGTGGAAGCGCTGGGAACTGTACATATTTACGTCAAGATCAAATTGGATTTAATATTGGAAGTCAAATATAAAAATAATATTATTAAATGGAAAACGCAATTGAATATTTTCAATTCAGATGCCTATTAATTTGTTTTTAACAAGTTATGGGCCAACTGACTTGTGAGCTGTCAAAACTAAGGCCAAACCTTTAATTTAATGTATTAGGTTAATAAGCCAAAAAATGATGTTTAACTTAAGCCAAAAAAAACATGATTGTGATTTAAACTAATAAATTAACTTTTTTTTTATAGCGTCTACTTATTTTATCGAAAATACACTTTATGGAAATTATTCGTCAATGATTCTACTTTAAGGCTATGTATTTACAAGAAATATTTACTTGAAGTGTTATCCCATATACGGATGCGCATCTCCCACTTTCCATACTATCTCGAGATTCATGATAGCATCAAATTTGTTCAAAATTTTATCATCGACCTTTAATATTTTCAATCTTCTACCAGTCCTTCGACTATCAAAACAAAGATATAAGTAACTAATTCAGCTTGATTACTCTCATTCCGAGGTTAATAATTTATTTCACATCAATTGTCTGGGTTAAAAAGACAATATGACACCAATACTGTATTGTATTATAAACATACATATATGTAAAATAAAGAACAGTGTATACAAAATCTGTTGGTATTTTTGAATGTACTATATAATAATGAATTAGTCCACATACATCTTCTATTTATTTATTGAACAAATTAATACATTTGACATATTTCTTCTTCTTCTTCTTCGTCTTTTTCGTCGTATCCTCGCAGTTTACGGTTTGGCTAAAATGTGAAAATTACTTTGTAAATTTAGTTGATAGATATGAGATGGTTTAAAGAACGATAAAGAACGGTATTAATTGAATTAAATTTATTTCATATTCAGTCAGGTAATTGTATATATATTTATTAAAACCGCATAATTAAATTTATTACCTATACATTTGTACAAAATTATGAATGCTGAAATTACTGTACACGTCACGAGTGTGTACAGTGTGCTTTATTATCGACTACAGCCTTGTCCTTGAACTTTGCAGATACAAATTACTAAAATAATTAGGATAATCCCAGAAGGAAATAAGTTTGTGCAATATATAAAAGTTTTTTAAAAGACTTTTTGTGGCTAAAATTTGGAATTTTTTTTTCAAATTTATATGGGAGCAAGTTTGAAGTATACCCTATCCAACAAAAAATTAAAATTATCAAAATCGGACTACTCTGTAAAAAGTAATGCGTGATCATATATAACAAAAAAATATTTATATATATACAGGTTGAATTAAGTACCTCTTTCTTTCGTCGGTAAAAAATAAAAAAAAACCTGACTACGTAAAAATATTTTGACTGCTCGAAACGTTTAATTTCCAAAATTTTGTTACTGCAGGTATTTCCATAAACACTATAAATTATATTACAGATCTAGGTTGGTCTGTAGTTTTCTTCAAACAATTCGGACAAATACACAGACACTCATTCTCCGCTGTTAATTTGATTTGCAGACGACATATTTAAATATTACACCTCATATGTTAAAATCCAATCAAGCCGTTTAGGCCACAGACCGTGCCAATGAAAAATAAATACATACACTCAAAACATTACCCTCCTTCTGGGGTAGTCAGCTAAAAATATCGTTTAATAGGTTATCTTCCTATTAAAAAAACAGTTCTTGCCATTACCTCCACATGCATGCATATGTTTGTATGTATGTCTGGAACAATGTTTGTCTGCGAATGAGATATCTCAAGAAGATCGAGAGTGGTATGAAACTTTAAACTTAAGTTTAATATTGTCCTTTATCTTTATTCTTTATTTTTTTGAGAATTTATCGTCAAAACTTACACGTCGATACAAAAAACTTGAACGTATTGGACGACACATTTTGTCCCATTTAAAACTCAGTTTAACAGTCTATTGCATCGTTCGCACAATTTTTCTAAGTCGTATATCAATTGATCCTACAAGAGCTATTGATCTTACGTGAATTTTGTATCAGGGAAGAAATAAATTTAATAATGACCTCTGTTAACGTAAAATCAATAGACCTTCAATACATTTTTTTTTGCTAGCGCTATTTCGTTATGTACCGTTTTGTTTTAGTGTCTAAACGAACATAATTCTGTTCGGATAATCTTCGCTGTTCACTTGCATAATTTTCGTACTTCTTAAGAGGTACTATTTGCCTGGATCATAAAGAGTATCGCATATTTAGGGAGTTTTTTTTTTATTTATAATTTTTGTATCTTTTTTAAAAGCCGTTTTCTAAATAATTATACGGAAGTTAAAAAAGATATTATGGAAGTAATATGATAATTGTTAGTGATATTCAATATAACTTTTTAGTGTAATATGTATGTTAAACATTGATAAGTATAAAACGGATATATTATGTTAGTGCAATACGTTGGAGTGTGCATTTTATTTTTCACAAATATAAATATATATATATATATATATATATATATATATATATATATATATATATATATATTTATATATATATATATATATATCTTGAACATAGGTATAATATACATGGATACACTTGAATTCAAAATAGTTGATCTCATATCAAATGCTTTGAAATTGTGTATCATTCACTATTTTATACAGCTATAGAAAAGAAACGTATATCATTCGTAACAATATTTTTGTTTTGGCTATAGTTTCGGGTACGCAGTGCCATCTTCAGAAGATATATAGTAATCATAATAATTTATTTTCTGTAGAAGGAACTGTGTTTCCGAAAATATAGTCAATTTAGAAATATTATTACAAAAATCTAAAGTATTTGTTTTATTGACTAATTATAATGGATTTTCGTCCACTAACGACCTATTCAATACAAAATTAGAAAAGTATTAATAGCTGTAGTCACGACAATGAGTTTTCACTAGATTTTTATGGTTTGGAATATCCTAATACCAAAAATAAGTTTTTAGGGGAATATAATGTTCGAACCGACTTCATTCGAGAGATGTTATGCTTGTTCTGTAACAATCTCAAAAAAAACACGAATGCTTTGCAGGATTCTGTTAGATGGTTTTCGAATGTGTTTTCATTATGAAAAAATAGAGCTCTTGAAATGTCAGCAGAAGTTGGCCAGTAAAAAGTTTATTACCTTTGTACCATGATAGTTTCTACTCAGATATAGATTCGCTTGTTTCGACATCGCAATTAAAAACCGAGGTGTGAGAAAAAAGTGGTTTTTCCATGTTATTTTCCAAAAGAGAGCTGGGTTTCAGCTTTGTTTAGGGTAATTTCAGAATCTTCACGGTAAATTCCATGAAACTTTGCAGGTTTATACGATTTCTAAGCAATGTTTAAAACTTTATTTCAATCCGATATACTAGAAAGATTTTGACTTGATGTTTAGGAGCATGGGGATTATCATAAAAAACCTTAAAAACGTGGAATGAACAGATCATTTTTAGATTCTGGAGATTCTTCTCTTTTACGTAGGGAAAATTTTCAGAAAAAGTGTAAAAGGGGATTTATTAATTATTTTTTCGACCGATCTTTAAATACTTCAATTTTTGTTGCTCCGTATAATCGAGTTATTATTTTATTAATACAGTTTCAAATATGATGACGTGTTTGGGTTCAATAGATCTGAATCTATATACCAAAGTGAACAAAGCCCTTGTTTATATGTTAGTTGATTAATAATGAATGTTGTTCTTAAGTTTTTCACTTTAGAATGTTCCAACATACCACCACTTTTCAACAGATTTTGCTCATTTTTTGTTCACAGGCTAAAAATAAAATTTTCTAATAAATCCCGAAGTTTCAGAATTTTTGACCGTTTAGAACGCGAGATAATTAATATCAAAGTTATCATTCTCTCTCATTAGAAGCATGTAAAACTTCATGCCCGCCCAACTATTATCTGTTGTATTAGAAAAAATACTCGACAGAATTTAAAAAAAAACTAGGAGAGTAAAGCTAAATATTTATTATATAAATTTAAAAATAAAAATCGTGTGTTACCATTTTGTTTTCGAAATATAAAAGTTTAAAATTATTCCTTTTGTTCAACATAACATTATTTTGTATATGTGAACAGTGTTAGTGTCTATGTGTTGTATATGTGTGTTTATGTATTTTGTGCTATAATAAAATCAAACCGGTTTGTTGTACTGATTGCATAACAGAGTGCTGGAACGTCCTTAAAGATTTTGTCCAGCCTTGCTCAATTTTTTCGAATCGATGTACACTTAAGTACAACATACATATGTTGTACTATATATGTATAATACAATACTACTAACATACTTTTAAATGGAAGTTTGGTTTCAACATATCAAGTTAAAATATATTACATTAAAATGCTGTAGGTTATCACTATTATCGTATATCTCTGTATTTTTCTTTTAAATAATAGTAGTTGAAAATGAAGAATGAATGATGGTATTGTGGAAATATGAATTTATATATCTATCTCTACGAATATGTAAATTTCTTTGAATAGTATTTTATGGTGGTTATTTTTTTTGTGTATGTCTGTCTGTTCCTTTCCACTTTATTGCTCTTGTATGAAAAAAATAAACGATGTTGATGATCAGAAGATGATACCGTAACAACCACTATTGACGTACGTGTATCTGTGTGTATCTGTATGTGTGTTATAAGGCTGTTTTTTTTTGTTCTTGCGGAAAGAAAAAATAAAATTGATATCATTGAACGTGTAGGAAATTGAAATGAAATATTTTTACTAAAAAAGGTCTTTAAATGTATATGTATGTATAACGATTATTTTATCAATATATCAAGGTCATAGATCAAGGCCAGTAACTTTTAAGATACCTCCATTAATGGTTGCCACTAAGTCATGCGACACCAGTCCAAGTAGCCGAGCGGTCTAAGGCGTTATGTCTGCGCAGTTATCCATACTTGGAAACTGGGAGGTTATGGGTTCGACGACCGACATCGACAGTTTGTCAATTATTAAGAAAAAAAAAGGGCGGTTAATTGACTAAACTGTCGGCGTATGGACATGAAAAAAGTAACCGGCTATGCTTGAGAAGGTTTTCTGGAGTTTCCTTCACGAACTCTAGATGAATATCGGCATCGCATATCCTACCATTCCTAGCCTATACACAAAAATTCCTTCCACTCCACTCACATCCTCATATCCTTAGGCATCACAATGGACCTTATGGTCGAAGTGTAGCCCGTCCAGGGCAGCCTCTACAATCTATCTATCTATCTAAGGTCATATCATTTAATATGAAGGTTGAGTTGTCTACTCCCCTGCAAAAAATTTGAATCAGTTGAAAGATTCTAAGTGTTATATAATATTATGTATATCGCTAAATAAGTAATCTAAATAATTCGATCATAATTGCCTAATACATAAAACAATGAACTATTAATTTAAATGAGCCAATTTACACAAATTAAAATGTAATTACAATTTCCCTAGCAGACAATAGATATGAGTTTCAAAGAAAATGAATTATTTTTAGATCAATCAAACTTATGGGGCTTAAATATAAAAAAATACTATCTACTTTGATGAGAGTCTAATACAAAAAAAAAGTACAATATTTGTATAAAAAAACAAAGCAAATTCAAAATTTAGTACAAACTATAATGTAATGCGTAAACTCCTAGATCCTGAGCCATAAGTAGTGTCTCAATGTCAATAAACTTCCAAAAACTGTGCCCAGGGGTCAGAGCATTGTAGTTACGAAAGTCATTATACTGATAATTGTTTTAAAATTTATAAGCTTGTTGTATATTAGAATTGCCTGGTTTTGAGGCTCCAGATTCATAACTGTAATACAGGTCCCTATAACTATGCTGAAGTTGTCTTGTTACCTGATTTATATTAATCTATCGCTCATATTAAAGTAATTTTTCTTCTTAGGAAGAAGACGATCTTTACCATCTATAAGTCTATAAACACCATGAAATGTGAAATCTCTTTGATAACAATGGATCACGTTAAGAATTTTTAAATCCATCAGCTACTTTAAAATTTTCATGAATTTTTGTCCAGGTATTCCTGAACTATTTGGTCAGTGATAAAGGTCGATGACAGTAAGTTTTTGTTCTCGAAAAATGTTTAAAAAAAAACGATAACATATATATCTTTGAATTCGTGCTTCAATAAGCTTTCATTCAGCACCATAGACTATGCTCTTAGCCCAAAAACCCCTTAATTAATTAACAGGTACAAAGCGAACTTTGTATATTATGTTTCTAATATTTAACCATCAAACTGTATCTCTGCACCCAATTTTTTCTAATTATTACATCGAATAGTTTTATAGGAAATTGTGTTAAGTTTTGTCAGTTTTGGCACTGAATACTAAAAAAATTGTTTTTTTTATAAATATTTTCACAAGTTTAGCCTCTCCTTCGTTAGTTAAATGTAATTAATTACATATACTTTAAGCACAAAACCTTTATCGACAAAACCTATTTATTCTCCTCACTTTTATAAGGTCCTACACACATTAAACATTATATGGTGGTTATAGGTTTGTATCTGTGAACATTAAGTATCATTAGAAAGGCATAATATAATATATACAAAAACAAGATAAATAAGTATAATTTATCTAAAAATAATTACTATAATTATTTATTCACTATACAAACATATAATATAAAAGTATTAATGAACTAATAATTTATATACAAATAAATGTATAGACTTTAAAAACAATTACTTAAATCGATTAATTAATTAACTGTAAGTACCACCAAGATCTATTCATGATATGTTGTAACCATAAAGGAACAAAAGAAACGGAGCTACTTAGATAAAAGTCGACATTTAATATAGCTCTTGTTATTGTAACTAGAAATAAATCATTGTTGACGCTTAAGTATACACAAATAAATATATATGAATAATAACTTCGACAGAAGTAATACTGTCTAAATAAATAAAAATAAGAATGATATGAAAAGGTTGGCTATTACGTCACAGTCGTCTTTGATGTAGCGGAAGCATACTGGACTAGATATCCAGAGGTCCGAGATTCGATTCCCGGTTGACGAGTTAATTTTTTCATATCAGTATTTAATTAAAAATTCAATGACAATGATATTTGTCTAAATAGTATACGCTAAAGTCTTCTACAGTTTGTCTTACGTAACCGAAAGGAATTTGGACAAACATCCTATTGTTGACGCTTAAGTATACACAAATAAATATATATGAGAAATAAATCATGTGATATAACTGATTATTATTTAAAAGAACTAACTAACTAATTTGAGTCCGGACTTAGGCATGTCGTATTTATTTTGAGAAATGTAAATGGTCAAGTTACATAGCTGATCGTTACCAGTCAAGTAGGCGCGCTTGCAAAGGCGTTGTGTGCACTTGGAACTGGAAGGTTGAGGGTTTGAATCTCGGCATCTGCAGTTTGTCAATTATAAAAAAAAAGGGACGGTTAATTTATTAAACTGTCCGCGTTTGGATAAGATCTACGTAACCGGCTATTTCCTTCATGAACTCCAGATGAGTATCGACATAGTTTCTATCAAAGTCGGATGCAGCCGCCTATCCTTCCAATTTCTAGTCTATGCACAAAATTCCTTGTCCGCCACTCACATCCTCACATCCTTAGGCATCACAATGGACCTTATGGTCAAAGTGTGTCCCATCCAGAACAGCTTCTACAATCTATCTAGCCGATCGTTACAAAAAACGTGACATTGTCTGAAAATTTTAGTGAATTTTTTACTTTTTTAATTAAGATATTTACAAAACTCTTCGTCAGACAATTTTTTTTTAAATTTTAACATAATGTACGAGATTTAATTTATAAAAGTAGAAGTTTTTTACTTTTTAATCTATAGAAGGTGGAGCAACATTATCGAAAATGTATGCGTTCATTAAACATTTGCTATTCACAAAATGTTAAAATTCCAATTTTTAATGATTAATTACATGAAAACCCTTCGTCAGATTTTTTTCAAAAAATTATTTTATACGTATGAGTTATAATAACATTTTAAAACTTCATTATTTATTTCTACTTTTATTTCATTAAATAATAGCTTGTTTTTAAAAATAATTTTTATGTCACTTAATATATATATATATATATATATATATATATCGGTAATTATTTATATATATATAAATAATTACTTGATATATTGATAAAATAATCATTATACATACATACACATTTAAAGAACATTTTTTTGTAAAATATTTTATTTCAATTTCCTATACATTCAACGATATCAATTTTATTTTTTCTTTCCGCAAGAACAAAAAAAAAACACCCTTATACCACACATACAGATACACACAGATACACGTACGTCAATAGTGGTTGTTACGGTATCATCTTCTGATCATCAACATCGTTCATTGGATTAGGTATTATTTTCTATTTATTAATCACACTAAGGAAATAGTGATTACAGAAACCATGACCCATGGTTCGAATCCGACTCTTCAACGATTTTGATCTGGCGACTTTTGTGATATTGTACATGTGAATTCGCGACTACGCCTTCATTTCAATTGGTATAAAAATACTAGTAGGTGTCTTCCAGTAATGAAAGAAATTTCAATGTAGGGTTTGATACAACCAAATTTTTTCCCCGGAAATTTCCACGAAGAAAAACCATAATTTAAAACAATTAAAAATGTTAAACTAATTATTAACTGTTTAATTATCCTGTATATTATGAGTTGATTATCAGGGCGTGAACTATTTTTTTAATTTTTCAAACACTCATACACCGTATTTTCATACACCGTGTAACGGAGAAATCATTTTTTAAAACTTATTGTAACATTATTGTATTTTTAAATTATATTATATTTATTTTTTAAAATTAAAATAAAATGATTTTATAAAATTAAATAATAGATTTTTAATTTAGAATAGTTTTTAAAAATGTAACATAAAACTCTTATTAACAAATATTAACAAATTATTGACCAATATAAACAATAAATTATATTAAATATTACAAACCCTTTTTAATATGCATAAACTGTTCAAAATGTCTACGATACTTTTCCAGATAAACAGCATATTTTTTGACAAATTATTCACAGCTCTGGATAATATATTTACAAATTAAATAAATACACCGTTTCTCCGTTACACGGTGTATATATTTCATATATCATAGTATTATATACATGTGTAGTAAATATATATCCTTCTGATATAATCTGTAATAATTACAGATAAAATGATTTAGAATACAATCATTAAAATAAATTTTAATGAGATATAAATTTAGTATCAAAAAACCGCAGGATATCTACTACACTAATTATATAAATATCATTATATTAAATAAAATTGATTAACATCGTAATATTTATTCATAATCTGATTGTTAATTAACTCAATATTGTGTTATTATTCAATAATATAAAATTTAATATAATTATTGTTAAATATGAAGAATAGACAAAAATTATATATGTATATATTTATGTGAGAGGAAATTAATATTAGATAAACACATATTTTGAAATTTATATTATCAATTGTATAGATTTGTAAAATAATATTATAAATTTCTCAACAGTATAAAACAAATAGCCGCACAACCTGTCTATTCCTAGGTCTGCATATAAATTTCTCATTCGATATCATTATTGTAGGTTAAAAATAAAGAAAATAATGATATGGATGTGCCTCTTATAGATCCCATTCAGAAAACCCCATTAATATTATTAGTAAAATTATAATAAAAATACATAGGAGCAACGTAGGTGCTACGCAGACCAAGCTACCATAATGAATAGTTGTACTATTCATTACAAGCTGCACCCGCTTCTTCGATCACCTGAATTCTTGAACCGCTATAAAATGGTTAAATAATAACCAAAATTATCCAGTATTATTTATCCAATTTTAATGTTCGTGTTTCCTCAGCAAACCAAAATCCTCAGCTGTCAAAAAATATGGTTTCCCATTTGAAAGCTAATCTTAATCTTAAATAATCTTGTAGGCCATTATCAGGGTGAAAATCAGGATAACCATCAGATATCCCACTCCAAACAAAACAATGAGTACTTTCTTCCATAAACCCTTTCTTAAAGTACTTTGTTGATTATAAATCACCCTATATTATATTATAACTCACAAACACATAAACATTTATAATAAATACCTTTTAATTATTTTTATCATAAAAAGTTATATTATTTTTACTGAAGATGGTACTTATGTTTCCGAAACATGTAGTTAACAAATACTGCTATCTATATACGTAGTTGATAAACGTAACTGATAAAAGCTGTTTCTATACTTTCATGAGTGAGAAACTGTTTAAATGAAAAACTTTGTCAATAGATTCGTAAACCTCTGTAACTGACCAAACCTGGTTTTTATACTTTTATCAGTTAGAAACCGCGTAAATGAAAAACCTTATTGATTGAGAAAAAATTGCCGGTCCTTAGTACTCTCGCATATACAGGTTCGATTTGATAGTAAATAGTCTAATGGTTAAATTATTTGTGTTATTAATTAGTTACAATGTTATTTACAATTAATGTCTAATTAAAAGTAGAGTATTATACGAATTAAAACGTAAGCTGGGTATTCCATTCGTATTGAAAGTTGTATATACCAAATAAATTATTGAATTGAAGATACTTTATATAAAGCCTGGAAATTTACAATAATATAAACAAAGTTTTATTTTACCAATTACTTAGTTTTATATTATCCGACTTGAATCAAACACTCTCTTGTTGTGCCAAATCTATTCATTTTTCGAATAAAAAGTTATTAGTATTTTAATATCGAAAGATATTATCGAAAATCAAATGGATTTGGCACAAATCTTCGGTACAAATTGGTAAAAAGAACGCTACTTTCACAGTGGGTAGTATATACAATCAGTGATAAAAATTTGGGAGGAAAAATACAGACTATACGTTTATTTTGTCTGGGTTGTGGGAGCCAATGAACACTGAGTAAGGTGTGGATATATTTCAAATAGAAAAAAATATATTTTATTATTTTATTGTGATGTAATGATGTAATGATGTAATATTTTCACCCAAGTTTTGATCACTGATTGCTCATTAGATTACTCCATCTCTATCTTTAGTGTTTTGGTCGGATTTTACAACCACGTGATAATAACTATCTATGTTTTAGATTAAGGAAATATATACTGTAGTTTTCAATAAAGTTATTATATTAAATTATTTTTCAGTTTTGAATTTCTTTTCATAGTTTTTGTAATTTTTCAAATCATCAAATTACAAAAGGTCAAGTTAATAGAAAAGTAAAACACGAATACTTACAAATTTTAGTGCATATTTGATAATCTATGGCTCAGTAGCATGTGTGTCTATTTCGTAACCTAGAACAAATTTTCATGAATTAAAACTCATATCAGAAAGTAATTTGTATATTAAATAGACTATAACGCAAGTATGCTATTAATAACTTGTTTCAGATATTCATAAATTTTCTCTTGTTCACAGTTTGAAGTCAGCAACAGAATTATTTTCCATATCTAATCGCTGTTTCATCTATAGCGACATTATTTATTTTCATCTATAGTGACTTTTTTCATTAAGATGTTTGATGAAAATTTTGTTTGATGTTTGAGCAATTGTTACCACATACATATCGATTGTTTCTTTATTAGGTCAGTGGGTCGAACACCGTTAAAAAAAGTGGGTGTGTACTTGTGTAAGAAGCGCACGTAAGAAGTTATACTTCATTTTAAATAATTTATTAAAATAATATTAAATAAGGTCAACACTAATATTAAGACACAAAAGTTTAATAAATAGATATAGCAGTGAATAACTACGGAAAAACAAATTATATATTGTATCTAAAACAATTGATTCTACATATTTCATGGTAGAACAGAATCAGCGTCACTTCTTCCGTTAAAATTAGAGTTTGAAAGGCTGGTTTTAAATCCACTATTTACAATAGAATCAGAGTGAAATTTATCAAGACCTGGCCAGGTTTATCAATATATACATTTAATATACAAAATTTACGAGCCCATAAAAATGAGATCATTGATAATGTGGCTCTTAATTCTAATATTTTCTTTTTATCAGATACATGGAGTAATAATGATGAAGCCATTCTTGTACCTAATTTCAACTTTATAGTCAAATATAAATGTTTGAATCTAAAAGCTGTATATATGAATTTAGTCTTTCTACTGTATGACACACATCTTTTACTAAATGTCCCCCAAACTTTGTGCAATAGAGAAGGAAAGCAAACTGTGTAACATCGATTGAACGAGTACTACATCCGTCCAGTATTATATTAGCGATTCGTTACATGCTGAAAATACACTCTGATCGAATTCTCGTAACGCACCAAAAGAAGTATAACTTCAATATAATTTCAACTGTTATCAATTTGGGACAAAACTTATAAAACTCTTATGACGGCTGGCTGTAATTACTCGGCGAGACAAGGCAAGATATAGCCAATGCGAGAGTGAACTCACAACGCTCGGCCTTGCGTCGACTTGCCTCGCCTCGCTATCGCTCCATTAAAAGTCGGTTTTTTTAATACGAGTCAACGAAAGCGAGTGGTGAATGCATTTGACACGAGCACGAAAGACACTCTCGTCTTCATTCAATTCAACCGCCATTTTTAAATAATAAACTATCAACCGCTTTAATTGCATCCATTAATCTTAATAGTAAAATAAATAAAAACTGTATAAATTTATGAATACTTTTTTTATTCTTTTAGTGTCCTTCATTAGTCATTTGAATAATATTAATTTTTAATAGTTTAGTCAAAAAATTACTACGCCGTAATTTTTAATTTAATAATGTCATTTTTCAGGTATAGCAACGTAATTTTTTTGATTAACTGACGAGAACTGTATTGCCGGCCGAACACTCGGCGAGAGTGTACACAGCTCTACTTGTGGCTCCTCGCCCGAATGAATCGCCCGGCGAGTGTGTACAGCCGGCATTATATATATTACATGTAAACAAGGTATACATCTGATAAACTAAACTAAAATTATCATTTGGAACACATTTTCGTACCAAATAAATACACCCCTTCCCCCCGCCCCACACGCATACACTCATGTATGGATTATATTCCTACACATATCGCAGTCATGTACAAATATCGTCAAAAGTCGAGATATTATTTCAAAATTTTAATAATTGATTAGTGCCATATTTATTCGGATTTTGGAAAAATGTTTCGTATAATAGTTGTTAGTATAGTTATAATGATAAACTTTTATTCGAAGCTTTTTGTCAAAAAACGAATAAATTTGGCACAAATCAATTATACAATTTTGAAATGATAGCTCGATACTTTTGATGCTATTTGTACGAGTACGATATATGTTAGTAATACTATGATTATATTTGCCATGTTATAGTAGTGATTGTGGCATTGAAATCAAATGGTTATTTGTATAATAAATTGCCAGAAAATCTAAATTGAATTGAAATGAATACAGTAATTGTATAATATAAACTGTGTGTATTACGGTTCTAATAATAATAATAATATAACAATATATATATATACAATAGAATACAAACTATAAAATAATAATGAGGTTTTATAGACATGTTTAATGTGTAATATACATAGAATTTGAACATTAATGAACATTTTTTTGATCTAAGTACATTTTGTTTCTTAACAAGTTTTGATACTTTCTATGAAAATGTGAAAACTTAAAGAATAGGCCTTTTCATTCCAAAATAAGAGTTGTTTATGTGTCGGGCAGGATGCCAAATAAATTTTCGAAACAATGTGAAGAAATGAGTAAACAAGTGTGATTTAAACAAATGTGAAGAAATGATCTATTCATATTAATATTAGTACAATCAAGCAAGACAAAAAATACCAGTCCAAGTGGCCGAGCGGTCTAAGGCTATGTCTGCGCAATATGCCTACTTGGAAACTGGGAGGTTATGGCGTTCGAATCGCGACATCGGCAGTTTGTCAATTATTAGGGAAAAAAAGGGGCGGTTCATTGACTAAACTGTCGGCGTATGGACAAGAACGAAGTAACCGGCTCTGCTTGAGAAGGTTTTCTGCAGTTTCCTTCACGAACTCCAGATGAATATTGGCATAGTTCCTACCATAGTCGGCTGCAGCCGCATATCCTACCAATTCCTAGTCTGTACACAGAAATTCCTTCCACTCCACTCTCATCCTCACATCCTAAGGCATCACAATGGACCTGATGGTCGATGTGTACCCCGTCGAATGCAGCCTCTAAAATCTATCTATCTATGACAAAAAATCGGCTAAACCTCGGAATGTAAGATCATTAATTTAAAATTTGTAAAGATCTTTCTTTTGACTTTCTTAATACTGGCTCGAAAGTCTCATATAATCACGTGTCCGCAGCTTAAGATATTCAAGGGGAAAGGTCGCGAAAATAGTTTTATTGGAAATATCTCGTTTAATATGCAATGAACAACTTTTATTCTAAACAATTTTTCGAAAACCGAATACATTCGGCACAAATCAGCTGTAAAGTTTTAAAATAAAGAACGTCACTTCTGTTATTCCATTGTACAAGTCTGGATATCAAGCATTCCTATAGTTCACTGTATAAATCAGGAACCGAAAAAGCTATGAAGCTCAAATTTAAAACGTAGCTTGAGATCCACCATTTGACAATACTTACCACTATAAGTTTCAATATTACAGCTTTAATAGTTTCCCTAAGATATTTAACCCTAAAAATAGAAATGTTGGGGACAAACTGACTCACTTACTTCAATATTCTTTTCTACTTCCAGTTGTCTTTAAAAGATGATTTTAGATAAACAGATAGATCTGAGGCTAAAACCACGCAGAAAATGCAAACCGAAAATTTCCATCGCAAGTTTCTCAGGTGCAGGGTTTTCATATTTCACTTAATATGCAAAGAAATAATCTAACCACGATGGTAAAGTAAAATATGAAACACTGCACCTGAGAAACTAACCCAATATATACCAAGCATTTACACATTTTTGTTTAAAAACTTGGTCCTTACATAGATTTCACTGCTTTTGAAGGTGAAAATTTTCGTTTTTGCTGGAATATCAAAACTGTTTGTCTGCAAAAACATACTCACATATATGTGTTATTGTCGAATAAAATTTTCAGAAGAAATTATCTAAATGACGGGGGAAATCGCATCCAAAAATTCATTATGTAGTTTAGAAGAAGTAAGTGAGCAAACAGATAGACGCGGATAGCCGTCTTTATTTTATACTATTTACAGATTTTAATTGCGGTAACCATTCTCCATTCTATATGTTTGAAACGTTCTGTATATGTTTATAAATGCTTGTGTGTGTGTGTGTGTATTTTAGTAGTTAGTCAGTTCCTAACAAATTTAATTATTATTAACGTCAGACTAATTTAATTGGATTTGATATAGAAAACATTTCACAATGTCCGTTCACAACGTTCGTTTAGTGTACATATTGTTGGGGCCATTGTTGTTTATGCAGTATTTTACTAAAATGTTTAACTGTATTATATGAATATACATACAGTGTATTATTATTTTAGTTTGTTTGCATTAGCATTTCTTTTTATTTGTTGATGGGTTTACTTCTACTACAAAAAAAAAAAAATTCGTTACGCAGGAGCTGCTTCAACTTAGCCAATTTCCTTAGATAACATAAATCACTATCTAGCGGTCACAATTTTAGTCTGATCAAAATGAAATGTCGTATATATTCTTAGTATTTGCAAGTCCAATTTTATTAATAAATGACTTACGTCAAGGGAAAAGGGGGCGGGGGGTTATAAAGAAAGAAGAAAACACAAAATATAAAATATCTCTCTTAATATTAGAACAATCGAAAAATGCGTAAGGAATAAAGTTATAGAAAATCAAGTTTGCTACAACTCATCACCTTATCATTTTTGCTCAAACTGTATTGTGTACAGAGATATTAAGGAATTTAATTTTCAATCTTAAACCGTCAATATTTCTGTAAATATTAGTGTAACAGAAAAAATGATAAGAAACAAAATTACAGATAAAGTTAGTACTTACAACTTTACTTCTTATAAATTTTTCGATTATTCAAATATTAAGGGAGATATGTCAAATTTTGTGTTTCCACCTCCCTTTAAACCCTCCTTTACCCTTGTCCGATTTTATCCATTAACTAACATGACGTTTTGAATACCAAAAGCGCCTCAAATACCAAATTTCATTCCGATAAAATGAAAAATGTAACCGTTAGAGTGATTACAGATTTTTGACATCTACTAGGTAGGATCGATGGACATTTGAAGAAATTTTTGCGAAATTTTGACTTCGGTACGGAACCAATAGCTCTATTTCCTTTCAAGAAATTTGCTAAAAGTGAAAATTACAACTAACTGTGTTAATTACTTAATTACTTAAATACTCGATATTTATTGAGTTTGTGAAAGTTCAAACAAAAATAATTCATTGTTGATTTATCGTGTCTACGAACAGACGGACTTACGGTCAGGCAGAAATGAAATAATTAGGTCATTTTATGAACATCTATAACAAACATTTTTATCTGTTTTCCATATTTTCAACCGTTATAAAGTCAGGACTAAACTTATATACACTTGTATATATTACACAAGGTGTGTTCATTTAAAGTTTCGACCTAAATGTTTTTTTAAAATATGCATTTTAGAAAAAAATGTTTCATACAAAAGTTTCTTTTGTATGAATGAATTTAGACAATGGCCCAATTCCAAATTCTGATTTAATAAAATTAAACCATTTTCAAAAATTTAATACCTGAATATCAAGGTTTGCTTCGATCAACAACCTCACCTTATTGACTATAACATCACTGCATGATCAGAAAAGAATACCGCCAATAAATGGGTTGGGTTCTTCAAACACTTAATCCCTTAATTGGTCAGTCAACTCAAATAATCCTTCAGGTACTACGCCTACCTCATAAAAGACAAAACTTTTTTAATATTATTGTGAGACACGCACCAAATTAGCAACAAGCAACATATCTCTGACTCCATATCCCAGAGATAGTTACGATTAGCTAATTCATACTGATGATGTCTTCCTTGTAGTCGAAATACGTATTTATAAAATACAAATAATTGTTCTAGGAATTGGGGCAAAATTTGAAATTTAATTTCAAAAAATCTAGAGTTCTCTTTGATTATTTTAATAATTATTTTAAAAATCTTTATAAAGTTGCTTTGTTTAAGGGGGAATAAAATGCAAACAAATATATATCTATTTGTTTCATGCATCCGTGCCGCGTGGTATCACATATTTTTTAAATGATATACAATAGGGGAATGTTTAAAAATGTTTATCCCATAAAATACAAAATACAAAACATGTTTATCCCATAAATACGAACAGCTTTTGTTTGAATTTATTTTCATACATACCATTGTTTTGGTGTAAATATGGCGTACATTTTGTATTTACACCAGAAATATTGGATGTCGATAAAAAGTTACAAACCTGGTTTGTTTGTGTGATTTTATAAGAACGATATGTCATAAGAACTCATAAAAACAACTTTTGTTTGAAACTTTGTTTCATGCATTCAATATTTCTGGCATACATACAAACTTTATGTCGTTTTTTCACGAAAACTAGAGGATATATGAAAAAAAGTTTGAAAGAAAAATTGTTTGTTCAAACAAATTATCTTGCACCGTTTAAAAGATTAGTTATACCACGTGTTGTATTGTTTCCTCCTTTAAGTTCAGAACTTTTGTTAAAAATTTTTTTTCCAAATAGATTTTTTTCTGAGTTAATCGATAATTAACTCAGTATATACCGGGTATTTAAACAATTAACTCAGTAAATTGTTATTTACGCCTGATTTTTGTTGTTTTTAAATATTATGACGGCGAGGAACGGTTTTTGTCATCATTGTCGAACTATAAATTTCGTTCAGGACAACAAATTCCTTTCCAGGCGAACACCGTTACTATGTTGTGTATATACTTAGGGGCAGCAAAATTTCTCCTTTTTGGAACACCCTCCTTCGCCACGCTACGTCATATTTTGTGGAACCACCCAACAAACATAACGTCACAAAAACAATATCTTTTCCTCTATAAATATTTGTGTTTGTAAAATTTAAAATATTTATTACTTGAATCATATAAATTTTAATAAATTAATATATATCTAATAAATGCGAACATCACGTTTACTTTGACCCCTCCCCTTTCGCTCGTTGTCACATATCGACTAGGAATCTCCCTCGCGCCAAGGAATATCCCAGTATTAGTACCATATATATTATATAATTTTCTTGAAGAGTTCCGCTTTCAAATAAAATGGGTATGATTTTTCATATCAAGCATTTGATGTCAAAAAATGCTATCAATGTTCAGACATATTACCTAAATGTCAAATAAAGTAAACGCTAGTCACTTCCGTTGGTATAATATAACTGAAAGGTAAAACCATACTAACAATGGAAATAAATAGACGTTAGTTTACAAAAAACAATTTAAAAATATGTGAATTGTAAATAAACAAAATTAATAATACACTGGCATTAAAAATGATAGTGAAAGATCATATGCATAGCACTACCGTAACATCTAAGGTAGCTCAGTTGGTAGAGCATTGGTCTAGAATGCCAGAGGTCGTGGGTTCGATCCCTATCCCTAGATATGCCTGATTTTTCTTTTTTAATGAGAATTCATGTTCATTAGTTTGTTCTATATAAGAAAGAAAATGTTTTACAATAGAAAAGAAAATCTTTTTTTTTCCATTTTGCAAATGATAATTGTTGTTTTTTAATTTCAATTGTTTTATACATACATACATACATGCGAAGAAGATACAACAACATAAACATACATGAATACATACATACATATGAATACAATTTATGAATTTTGAATCATATTACTACTCTTCTGCTTGCTATATACGCCACCATATTTCTTTCTCTAGGTGCATTTTAATCATTTGAAGCATATATGTTTGATATAAAAACTAGGTTATATCCTACATACACAGATAGATTTATGCATACATACCGAGTGTATCATGAAAATTGAAGAATGATTGTATACACATTCCACATAATATATTTATTGGAGTTTACTCCTTAAGAATCGATTTTACATATAAGCGTCCGGTTTTGAAAAAAATATGAATACTAAAATATAGTGATAGAATGACCTCGTTACGATAAATCTGTCAGTCAGTCAGTCAGTCCGGTTCATGTCTCGCTGTATAAGAGTCGTTCACAGGTTATGCTGTGTACGTCGGTCACTGCACTCAGTCAGTCCGTTAATATGGTATATATTATATACATAATATAACATGTGATTTCTATTTATAAGACATTTAACTATTAGTGTAGTTTATTTATATAAATATTTTAAAGTTTCAATAATTAATATTATTATTGTGGATTATTAATATTGATAATTATATTCACATAAAGTGAAGTGAAAATTATATAAACTATACCCATTATTAAATATTTAATTTAGCATGGACAATATATATGCGGCAAAGACAATTGTTCTTAAGGAGTAAACTCCATCGTGCATCGGAGTTGACGCGTACACTTTTTTTTCTTATCGTTATGGTCTGAAAAATCCAAGGTTATGGATTCAATCTCCACCAAGATTGATGTTAAAAAGTGACTAATGTTCAGGTGCAAAACCCCATGTTAGGAATGAAAATGCAAAAACAGCAGGTAAACAAGTGATCGACAAGTGGATAGACTTTAAACACCGTAATCACTGGGAACATACACCTCAAGAAAATGCAATTTCGCATTGCATCCAAGAGACTGTTCCTTGATGAACTCAACCTGAACAGGATACAACTTCCTAAGATTACCGAATTCATCACCAGACATTATCACCAAAAAAAGCACTCAATACGTCTCCACAATGGCCCCATTATGTATAGACAGTGTGGCGAGGAGGATTAAATATCCAGCCATATCATCTTTAACTGTGATACATGTACACTCCCGTTCATAAAAATTGAACCAGTTAAAACATTCTAAGTGTTTCTGTATGTAGTATTATACTTATATTTAGTAATATATACGCTTAGAATGTAAATAACTGAATGTAATTTTCATGAACGGGAGTGTATGTATGTAGGAATATATGTCTGGAGGCTGTAATTTTAGATTGATCGGAATTATATTAGGTATGTGAAATCTTGAAATTCTCTCTAAATATTAGTTAGATGGAAAAATTTGTAATGAGTAAAGTCGTAGTACATCAATTTTACTACAATTCATTACCTGGCCATATTTTTTGCAACTCTAATATTTACAAAAATATTTGCAATTTAAATTTAAAACCCATAATAATGAATATTAGAAATTAATCACCATGGTTTGAAAACATTTTTTGTCGAGAGAATAAAATTAATTGATTTGAATGATATTATTTTGTAAGCGATATTTGTATTGCCAATTTCTGAGGAATTCGCTTAGTTTACGCACCTCTCGTGTGCCAATTTTTTTGTTTTCATTGTTATTGTTTGTAGAACCAATAGTTTCTCGAATAAACATCTGTAATACTTTACATGAAACACCCGGTATATATTATAAACATATATGTTATGATGTATAAATAACAACAATATTGTTTGTTCTATTTTACTGTATTTGTTGTATCTGTGGGTGTTTTCATTTAAATGGAAACAAACTGATATTTTAATAGACGATATATGTGGACTGTAACATTGAGAATATTAAATACTAGCAGTACCCGTCGTCGCAGCTTCGCCCGCGAAAACTGAAATTGAAAAGATGTTTATACTATCTCTTCAAAAATAATTAGAACCTCAATACAAACACAAATCTCCTATAACTGACAATTTAAATATTCGAAATCCCCATACAAACTATCAGCCAAGAGATTGATTTTCTAAAAACGCTGAAACACATACTTCTTTATTTGTTGTTAATAGCCTATATATCAATTTTCATGCCTATAACTTTCACCGCCTGTTTTACCCCCAAAGACTCTAAAGCATGTATTTCATTAGTTATTATTAATTAAAATTGTTTCAAGCCGCGTGTGACAAGTCCTTTAGAAGAGCAACTGATTTTCGAAAAATTTCTAATAGTCCGGGATAAAAATTCGCTGAGATAAGCCAGGACAAACAAATATGCAAAATTTAAAAAACGTGTGTTGGGGTTTGGTAACTTGCATATAACCATATGAGCTTAAAGCAAAAAAAAAGTGTGTGTGTATTTATGTACGCACGTAAGAAGTTATACGCCTTTTTAAATTAAATTTCAAATTTTGCCTCAACTCCTAGAACAATTATTTGTATTTTATAAATACGTATTTCAACTACAAGGTATTCATCGTCAGTATGATCTTAAAAATAACTGGATGCTCGTAAACTTTGAATGAACGGTCAAATCGACATGCTCAACGGCTTCCAGAAAATTTTAAAGTTTAATTTTGAGTTATTTTTAAGTTTAATTGTAAGATAACCAAGTGAAGAACGAGGAAAAATTTTCGTCCTACAAATTCAATGGAATGCACTCCAAGTCTCCCATTCTCAATGTTCAACGGCTTACAGAATATTTCGATACCGTTTTCCAAAATTTTATAATTACAAAATTTGGGCGCCTTGTCAAAACGAAGTTACTTACAAAGAACCAGCTTGATGGTTATCATCCAGAAAAAACCTTTTGGTCTCCCGGACTATAACGATCATTCATCATTCGTTCTATTAAGTATAATATTGTCTTACCTCTCAATATGCAAAAATCATAGCACATACAACATTATTGTACACTGAAGATTGGGGAGGATTATACTTCCTGTGTGACAGACAGGCTTGTCTGTTATGCTTGAGCATGTAATGTGTGTATATATACATTTTGCCTGTAGACTGTATGACACACATGTGTTACTGAATGTCTCCCAAAAATTGTGCAATAGAACAGTGTTGAAAACTGTGTAACATCAATCTACATCAATCGAGTGTTACATCAGCGTTTCGTTACATGCTGAAAATACAACCTGATCGGATTCCCATAGCGCGCCAAAAGAAGTATAAAAAATCTTAAATATTCGAGAGTTGATTCCAATTGCCATGAAATATACCATAATATCATATGCATCTGTATTGGGGGTAAAGAATATACAATACATATATACCTACATATCTAAAAAAGATTTATATAATACACAACACTAAATAAACTCAAATGTTTATATATATATACATATGAGAAACAGGATTTTATATTCAGGTCAAGTTTGTTTGTTTGTCATTTCAGGACTGTCGTCGCAATGTACCTATTACCACTGACTTCTTACTTTACTTACTACATACGCTTGCATGATCCTCTATATATATACATATATATATATATATATATATATATATATATATATATATATATATATATATATATATATATGTATATATATATATATATATATATATATATATATATATATACATATATATATATATATATATATATATATGTACAGTGTGTTCATTTCAAAAGTATCCACCCTTAATAAATCTTGACCTGATCTGATTATTGTTTTGAGTGAAAAAATGGTACCTAGAGAATTTAAGCTTTCATCCCTTCGCCCCTAGCCACTCCCACTTTGAAATTTCAAATGGCACCCTTACCTTGTCATACATCATTCGAAAGAGAATCAAATTCTCTATTCAACCATGATAAAAATTTAATTCAACAATGTATCCAATCCGCAAGTTTTTCGAATTATATTTGATTTCATACCTTCCATCTTCTGTGTAGTCTATATCCGATTGTCTCCCTTAAACTCGGCCTTACGCACTACCGTGCTCTAGATTAAGAACCAATCGATTGATATCATGGTTGAATAGAGAATTTTATCCTCTTTCAAATGATGTAACACAAAGTAGGAGGTGCCATTTGAAATTTCAAAGTGGGAGTGGCTGGAGGCGAAGGGATGAAAGCTAAAATTTTCTAGGGACCATTTTTTAACTTCCCCCTCGATATCTAAATCGACGTGTTTTCACTCAAAACAAGAATCATATCAGGTCAAGAGTTATTAAGGGTGGATACTTTTGAAATGGACACACTGTATATATATATATATATATATATACATATATATATATATATATATATATATATATATAGGGTGAGTCGGGAGAAACGGACCAAACTCCAGTAGTATATATATAGTATATATATATATATATATATATATATATATATATAGTATATATATATAGTAGTATATTATACACGTGGAAATAATGGGAAGAAAAAAAAAGCATATGTTCTAATCCTATTTTCAATGGTTTTCAAGTTATAACGAATTTAAAAAATGTTATCTTTCGTTCTACAGTATTCAAAATTAGTGATTTAAAACACTTGCAATCCAGTATGGTGTGTTCGAGACTTAAAAATCATTTGATAACTTTATTGTTCTAATAATGTGCGAGCATACAGCGACAGTAACTTAAGGATTATGAAAATCGCATAAGAACATATGCGTTTTTTTCCCACTATTTCCACGTGTTTAATATACTCCCGAACTTTGGTACATTCCTCCCGACTTACCCTGTACATATATTATACCATATATTATACCATACATATCGTACCATACAGTGAAAATCATTTTAAGGTACTTTCGCTGTTTGTAAATTCAATTCTCCTTCAAGAATTTGATTGAAATATTGGAATATGAAGCTAAAACTCAGTGTTCTTGATTTAATTTAATATAAACGATTCGGTCGAAATAAGATATTTTGCAATCAAAGTTGAGATTTTGAACATGCACGGTAAACGAAACCGGTTTGCGTGTAACCAATTATTTTATAAACTTGCCTATTCATTCACCTTTTTATATATTTCTTTCAAAAACAAATATCTTATAAAATTAAATTTAAAATAATGAAATTTTGTATAAAAACCCTTTGTACTATGTGCCACACAAGTTCATGTCATTTTTATAAGTTGTATAATTGTTATGTGCCTTGTTGATTCGTGTTTCGAAAAAAAATTTCGAATAAAAGTTGTAAGTATATTTCTAATGAACAACTTTTATCCGAAGCATTTTTTCGAAAACCGAATCAATAAGGCACAAATCAATTATAAAATTTTAAAAACTGTCATCAACTTTGGTGGTCCATGTAAGTTCTATCATGAATTCTAAACTCTTAGACTGGATATATTCAACGAATATCTTATCAAACAAATATTTTATCAAACTGAACTTAAACCCTTAAAAAAAGTGTTAAGCAGGAGCTGCGTCAACTTAGCGAATTTCCTTAGAATGCATAAATCACTCTCTAGTCACAATTTAAGTCTGATCGAAATGTAATGTCGTATCTGATATCATTTTAGTATTTTCAAGGCCAATTTTAATAATAAATGGCATACGTCAAGGGGGTAGGGGAGGTCATAAAGATAGAAGAAAACACAAAATATAAAATATCTCTCTTAATATTGGAACAATCGAAAAATGTACAACAAGTAAAGTTGTTGAAAATCAAGTTTGCTACAATTCATCCGCTTATCATTTTTCTCAAACTCTAATGTGAACAGTGATATTTAGAATTTTAACTTTCAATCTTAAATTGTAAATATTTTTGTAAATATTAGTGTAACAGAAAAATGATAAGAAACAAAATTACAGTAAAACTTAGTACCTACAACTTAACTCCTGATAAATTTTTAGATTTTTTAAATATTAAGGGAGATCGTCAAATTTTGTATTTTCCCCTCCCTCTAAACCCCTTTTCCAATCGCTCGATTTTACCCATTGACGAACTTGACCTTTAGAATACCAAAAGCTACTCAAATATCAAATTTCATTACAATGGGAATAAAATTGTAACCGCTAGAGAGTCCACAGACATTTAAAAAAAGTACATATATTGTATTTAGCGATAGTGATTTTTAACATCTAATAGGTAGGTATACCTTATACATTTTTCGATTTATCTAATATTAAGAGAGATATTTAATATTTTGTGTTTGTTTGACACGAATACATGAAATATGTTTTATTGTAAAAAATTTTGATTGCCGTTTCCATAGTAACTATAATCGTTATACATCGATTTATTTTGGCTATTAATAAATTTAATATTTGCAAATACTAAAGTCATATCAGATATTCTATTTCATTTTGATCACACTAAAATTATGACCGCTAGAGAGTGATTTATTTATGTATTCTAAGGAAATTCGCTAAGTTGACGCAGCTCCTGCGTAACGAATTTTTTTTACTATGTTATGTATGTAATGAAGTAAAAAGTGAATTAAACAAAAACAAAATTGATGCATAATCCCAATTGCTAATTCATTCTAAACGGATTTCACTGTACATACGATACATATTACATACATATGTTGATTTTGTAGGTTTGTGACTGTATGAAGGTGGCCTTCTGGTTACAGTTGTTATCTAATGGGAAAAGCAACTGTACAATAGATATATCCATTATATACATTTTGTGTTTATGTTACTGTTTTATAACTTTTAAGCTGTTTAATTTAGAATGTTAAAATTTTTGACATAGTCATTTTGTTTTATTTAAAAATAAAATACTTAAGTTAAATGCTTTAAAATCCTCCATGAAAAGTCAACTGTGTTGAGACATTTCCATTCTTTTCATTACAGTGAATGTATTTTAACTTTTTATGATAAGTGAAGTATACAAACCATTGAACAAAATTTAAGATGAATTAAACCAATGTTTAAGATAGCTGTCGCGTGTAACGTGTTGTTGACGAAATTGACTGAATTTTTGACAAATTATCCAAAATATAAGTATCTAAGTTTGTTTAAAATTTCAAAGTTATTTACCGTTTAGTTTTGATAAAAATTGCTCTCAAAAATTTTTGGTATACGTGTTATGAAATGATCCAAGAAGATCATAACCGCATATCCACCCATCAGTCTGTCCTCCGAAGCCATAAGAGATAGAAGAAAGAAACACAAAATGATCTTTTTTTTAAAATAAACAACATTTCCCAAATTTTAGTTCCCCTTTTTCCACAATTTCAGTTCAGTGACAGACATATAGGGAGTTTCGGGGGAGATGTTACACAGATATCGGAACCATAAATTCAGGTTCGGGATCGGGTTCCTTGATAGTAGGTATACGAATCAAACGGAATATCTCGCTTATCTTTGTTTTCCTACTCAACTCCTACCAGGCCAATATTGATTTTTTAATATCGATATCCTGTGTCAGAAAAACTGATTAACATTTATTTTAATTTCAAATTTACATTCTAAATTGGATTAAATCGATCTAATAATATAAAAATCAATACACACATGTCTAGAATATACTCAAATAATATTCTTCGTACGTCACTACTGACTACATATAAATGTTTAAAAGCATTTTTCGATATCGTGGGGATTGAGAAAAACGTGTATATTTCTAATAAAACCATTATCGAGGGTGTTCCATCTACATAATACTTTCACACACATATCAGGTACTGTATACTGAACTGCTGTATATTTATTATAAAGGAAACAAATCAAGTGCTTATACAGAGTGGAAGGGAAAGAGTGTACCAACTTCAGCTAGCTAATGAATCATATGAAAATTACCTCTTGAAAAAACTTAAAAAATTCAATATTTTCAGAGATATTATTATTATTATTTATTAAAAAAACCAGTACATTAAATATATATAATATGATATTTAAGCTTATAATTTATTGAGCAGCCATTTATTTATTAGTTGGGTAAATTAATAAAAACTCACATAGATTATGATGTTTTGCAATGGGTCGACTTTACCCAGGCGATTTGATAAAAAGATGTGGCAACAGTGTACTGATTTTTGTGAGACATTTGAAAATAAATAATAATATAATTTTAGTACTATAAATAAGTTTTATTAGTTGGACAGTTTTAGATATATTATTCATTTCCTCAAGTACTAAAATCTTTATAACTTTAAAAAAAGTCGATTTCCAAATTACAGCAATAAAAATTTACTTCTAGCTTAAGAAGATATGAACAATTTATAAGCTTTTACAAACTGCAAACTCTATCGGTAATCATCATATTTTCCTTGTTGATTATATTTTTATCTTTTTTTATTTTATCTCAGTCTCATAAGTTAGACTGATATTTATCAAGATTATAGGATAATGTTTAATCTAAATAATTGCGAAGTTAACGATATGTGTCTAAAGTGTTATGATATTCTGCGAGTATTCAACTATATTTGTTTTGATTTATTAAAATTGGAGGATTATTGGTTTACCTTCGAGTAGCCGGGTGGGGTACATTTTGCACCCCTTCTTTACATTAAGTTTGTAGATAGTTTAAACTTCAACTTTTAGAATTGTCCTAAGGTAAGCGTTCCTGGTGGGTTTTTCTGTGGAAACTCAAATAAACGTTGGCATAAAATTGGGATATTTATAGTATCTCTCTTGGATATTAGCAGAAAAATTTTAAACCTGGCCACTCGAAAGTAAAAAAAATAGAAAAAGGCCGAACGAAACTTGTGAGCCATAAGAATCTGTGTATAAGACCCATGAAAATTGTTGAATTTGTACGCATTTTTCTAAAAAACTAGGCGCTACCTAGTTTTCAAATTTGGAGAATGCATCCATAAGGTATTTATTTACATAAATACTGATTTTGAAATCTCAAAGATGGAAAATTAGTTTTCTATAAGTTTTTTAAAAAGTGTAATCTTCACCCACATAAGCTCACGGGGGAATTGAAACTTCTTTAGTTTCATTATTTACAAATATCAGCGGATTATTATATGTTAATGTATGTACACTGTATACATAAATTATACGATACCCCTTCCTTTCTCTCACTCAAGGTTTCACTTATATTTCTGCGCGGTTGAATCATTTCCCCTTTAACGTCACATAACAATTCAAGCAGATTCCTCGCTGCATTTTAAAATAATTACAAAGGTATATTTTTTAAATAATTAAGGCATTGTCGGCTCTGTAAGGCTCGGCCACCAGTCCAAGTGACCGAGCGTTCTAAGGCGTTATGTCTGCGCAGTATGCCTACTTGAAAACTGGAAGGTTATGGGTTGGAATCCCGGCATCGGCAGTTTGTCAATTATTAAGAAAAAACAAAGGGGCGGTTAATAGACTAAACTGTCGGCGTATGGACAAGAAAGAAGTAACCGGTTGCTTTAGAAGGTTTTCTGCGGTTTCCTTCATGAGATCCGGATGAATATCGGTACAGTTCCTAGAGTCAGTTTCCAGAGTCGGCTGCAGCCGAACATCCTGTCAATTCCTTGCCTATACACAAAAATTCCTTCCACTCTACTCACATCCTCACGTCCACTCTACTCACATCCAGAACGCTGTACAAAGTGAAAATTATACGATTCTTAAAAAGCCCCATTTTTTATATGGTATAGGCAACAATAATTACACGTAATTATGTTCTCCTAATAGAAATGTAAAATGTAATTCCTTCTTTTCTCGAATTTAAGGCTAGTCTCTAATTTTTCCTGTATTGATTGAGTCATTTCCCCTTAATTGTAACTACAAATTTCAGAAACAATTACGTCGCTAAAGAAGTTTCACTTCAATAATGAACACCCAGTGACAACAAATTAGTGTATTATAAGGTTTGCGTCCGCTGATTTTTGTATAATTATTTCCTGAATCTAAATACTTTAAATAATCATCCAACAAAGTTTTGCAAATATTTCCGCTTTCACCTTGTATACATTTTAAGTTTTTGACAGTCGCCAACACTGAATCCTTTGATGTTCTATTCTATATATTTATTTACGTTTCTATTTACGTTCTTGGTGGGGGGGGGGGGGTATATCGCGCTATGATGAGTATGCTACGCTGCGTTCTTTGAAAAGTTTTTTTGTTTGTTTGTTCATACCTATGCATAATACACTTACCAAGTATTTTCGTCTGTTTAGAAAAAGACAAGTGAAGTAATAATACTACTTTAAATTCAAAACAAGTGAGCATCAACAAAAATGTTTCGTTTTTTTTCTCTGGATACAAATACCTACCACACATCCTTTGCCCTTCCTTCCTTCCTCGCTTAAATGTGTATAAGTAACAAACATGTACACTGCACCGCAAAAAAAGTGGCGCACTTTTGAAAAATTGATTTAAAATTTTTCTTGGGAATTTTTTTGCACATCACTATAAATTTACTACATTATTATAAATTTGTATATGTTTTTGTTGATATGGGGGTAAAATTGTAAAAAAAAACACCTAATTAAAAGACCTTAATTTTCGAAAACAAAATTAATTAAAAAAAAAGACAAATTTTCATTTTACAAAATATCTTAATTTCGAGGTTTTTGGAAGGAATGAAACTTTTAACAGTGAATATTATCTCCTGTTGCTCTAATGACTATGCCTCAAGCCTTGTAGGTACACTTGTAATTCAGTTCGCTACGACATTATTATTATGAGCACCTGTGAGCTATCAGGAGGGTTAATTCTTCTTCTTATACGTCGCACTAGTTCTTCCCAAAGATGATCTATTGGATTTTACTCTGAGCTTCGTGGTGGCCATTGAAAATCTAAAGTCCGATCATTTTATTTTAATGTACACTCTTTGAAATAGTTTTTTGTACTGCTTCTGAGACTGCCCAAAGAGTCCGTATGGCTTTTAATGTTGCTACTAGTGAAAACAAACTGTTAGAAGAAGAGTTGCTGAAATGGACTGCTGAATGAAGGCCAGTCGTAGCACCAGTGCTCTCTTAAATCATCGAAGAAGCCGCCAAAATCTGATAACGTATATTGAAAATGGAAGGAAGAACTTCCCCTTTGCAGATTAGTCCCTATATGCACAGCATCTTCCAGATAAATATACAATGAAGGCCAAGTAAACGTTACTCTGAATGTAGGATTATTGAAAGAGTGTAATTCGGAGATGGCTTTTTGATAGGGGTGGTTCATTTGATTCTTCCATGATTTACAGTGAACTCAGTTGCTACGGCTGGCTTTCTGGGTTGAAAGTACATTGCAATAAGTCTTCTTCTAACAGTTTTTGCACAAATAGCAAGACCAGGATCCATAATGAGCCTTTGGGCAGTCTCAATACAGTTGAAAATGATTCCGAAGGATGTACATTAAAAAAACCGATCGAAATTCTGATTTTGAATTAACCCTTTTGATAGCTCACAGGAGCATAATAGCGTTAGTGCCAGATTGGGAGGTAATAACCCAAGATGTCGTTGCGAACTCAATTAAAAGTGTGCCTAGACGGCTTGAGACAGACATTAGAGGAAGAGAGATAATATCCACTGTTTTAAGTTTATTTCCTTCTAAAAAGCTCGAAACATAATGCTTTATAGAATTCTAAAATTTAAGCAAATTTATTTTTTAATTGATTTTTTGTTGTTGTAAATTATAAGGTTTTTATCACTGACCTCCAAAGTACACCGCTTTTTTTGCTGTGCAGTGTATATATTATTATTATTATATATATATATATATATATATATATATATATATATATATATATATATATATATATATATATATATATATATATATATATATATATAAATATACATAAAGTGTTGAAACTTAGTATCCTAAAAAGTTTTTTCGTGTAATATACAACAGTATAACAAAAAGAATATCATCAAGTCATCATTCCATTCCCCTTTTTCTCTGAACATTTTATGCTGAATCATTTCTTGTTATTATTTATTCAAATCAACAGTAACATAGAATAACGACAACAACAATAACGTTAAAAACGTTATTCTCATTTGTAAATTGACAGTTTCGGTTTTTTGTTTCAATTCAACAACTCAAGTAATTTTTGTTTTCTTTTTTTCATACATAACTTACTTGGTTTTCAACAATAAAATTTAAATGGATAGTGACACGTATTGTTGTTGCTTGTTGTCTTACATTTATGTGTTTATTACAGTGATGGTGGGTTGTCTTTGTATTGGGATTGGTATTTCTGGTTCAACTCGCTGACATAATATTTAATTGAATCATCTTCACACAAATATTTTATAGTTTTAAAGTTCGTCATTTTTATTGTCTTTCATTCATAAAATGTTATATTTTGTATACCCATGTGTTAAATAATTGGTCTAATTTGCCAATTCCAAAATATTTTTATAGTTTTAGGTTTTTCCTTTAGGTTTAAAAAAATTTGGATAAAGTTGTTCATAAAATAACCGAATTACTCCATTTCCGCATATTTGTCCGTCTATCTGTCTGTAAAAACAATAACTCAAAAACGAAAAGACTTAACGCGCTGCAACATTGTTGTGTGTTCTAGAGCTAAAAAGTGAGGTAAAGTTCGTGAATGGGCAAAACCGGACCGTGATTCTTTCGTCTGGGGAGAAAATAACCATCTTTAAAACTGTAAGAGATAGAAAAACAATTTTAAAACACAAAATGTTCCTCTTTTAAAAATAAGCAACTTTTGTTTAAAACTTTTTTTCCGTAAACTCAGTACACATCGGGTTTTTAAGCATTTAACTCTGTTAATTGATATTTTCACTTGTTACCTTGTTTAAAAATAATGAGCTATTTGCGAAACATTGAATCTTTGTCCAATTAAATATGTATTTACCGTCCTATAGGATATATAATTTTTGAAAACACTGGACACTCACGAGAACTTGATTCTGATAAGTAATTACTTATTAAATTTAAATGGTACATTTGGCCACAAAAGTTGATATCATTTTTTTTTAAATTTTGTAGTAAATTTTCGAATAAAATATGTTACTATATTTCTAATGTACAACTTTTATCCGAAGCATTTTTACGAAAACCGAATAAATAAGGCACAGATCAATTATAAAATTTTAAAAAATTACTTTTGTGGTCCATAGTACCATATTACTAGATTGCATCCGTTCGACGCCAGGATTAGTCCCTAATTATAAGTACAATAAAGTTTTAAATTTTAATAATTATTAGATAATAAAAATGTATCTTTACTGTTATAAAGATAGATAGATTGTAGACGCTGTCCTGGACCGGACATACTTCGGCCATAAGATCCATTGTGATGCCTAAAGATGTGAGGATGAAAGTGGAGGACAAAGAATTTTGTGTGTAGACTAGAAATTGGTAGGATATGCGGTTGCAGCCGAGTTTGATAGGAACTATGCAAATACCCATCTGCAGTTCGTGAAGGAAACTGCAGAAAACCTTCACAAGCATAGCCTTTTACTTCGTTCATGTCTATACGCCCATTAGAGCGGCTACTTGGCTGGTTAAGTACTGTTATAAATCTGTAATCTCTGTTTGTTTGATCGAGCATCATCTAAAAACTACTGGACCGATTTTGTGTTAAGAAGCTTATGATTAGACTTAAAAACTGGTAGGTATTTTATGTCGCTACGATGACGGAAGGTGGGGAAACAAGAATAAAACGCAAACTAAGCCACAGGTATAAGATTGTGTAGTATATAAAATATAATGGCAACTGCCATGCAACTTTTCCATATACTGACTAAAGTATTTTATAGCATTGACTAAAAAAAATAAATAAATAGCGATTATGTGAAATTTCGCTTCTCCTGTAGTGCATTTTTGAAGTCGGTTAATTTTTTTTAGTTAAAAACAAAAAAATATTACATATATGATATAGTCATCAACACATACTTGACACACTTTTTTATATTTTTTATAAATTTTTTAAGTGAAGTATATTTTATTGTTTTATAAATAAAAACGTATACCCCTTTGGGTATTCAAAATTTTAACAAGAAATTAAAATATTTATATGAATATACGACGGACTCATATGGGGGTATACAACAACACTAACTACACATGGAGTAACTACTAAAAAACAACAAAACAAAACAATACTTAGGTGTGTAGAGGTACATACATATATACTAAATATAAAACCTATTTTGACAAAATGGAAACCCGACTTCAAAAATCAAATATTCTAAAGCAAAAAATGCACTAAAAAGTAAAAAAATAATTGCATATTCTTGTGCCAATTTTAGTTCACCTACGCAAAAATTTATAAATATATATGTACAATTATTGTTATTTTTGGAGTCGGTGTCAGCATAGAGAAATTCACATAAAATTTGGACACCGCCTCCAAGAAATAACAATAATTGTACATATATATTTAAAAATTTTTGCTTAGGTGAACTAAAATTGGCACAAGAATATGAAATTATTTTTTTACTTACCTACTAAACCAGCTAATTTTTAGTGCATTTTTTTATAACATTTTTTTTTTAATTTTTAGTGAATTTTTTTATAACAGATTTTCGGTTTTTTTGACAAGCATTTTGTTTTTTTTTTGTCAAAATTTTTTTTTTGGGGTCGGTTTTTTTTCGTAAAAAATTTTCTTATTTTCCCATTATGAATGAGTATACCCTTAAAAAAAAAAAAAATTTCGCAGAAATCGGTTATCACATATAAAATAAGGATTTTCTTCGATTTCTTCGATTTCTTCCCGGGGATCCTCTCATCAGAATGCGATTTGGTGACAATGGGACCAATAGAAAACCAAACCCTTTAAAACAAAAAAAAATTCAAAATCGGTTCATAAATGACGGAGTACTGAGGTAACACACATAAAAAAAAAAAAAAAAAAAAAAAAAAAACAGACAAAAAATAATATAACAAAAAATACAGACGAATTGAGAACCATCCTCCTTTTTGAAGTCGGGTTAAAAATAATAGAGAAAGGAAAAACTTAACAAACAAAATGTTGTATGTGATTCATGTTTGTGTGTAATGTTTGACATTCATTATACGAAAAATAAAGGAAGGCGTTTTGTATGTATATTTATGTTATGCATTTTAAAACAACAGCATCCATCGTTCTCAAACAACTGTTGTTTGTTACGATATATATTCTAGTTGGTATTATAGAAGAGATACGTATTCAAACCACTAATAGTTTTATCATTAATGAATGGAGTAAATAACATAAAATTATTTAATAACTAGCATTACCCGTCGCGGCTTCGCCCGCAAAAATTTTGTAACGCCCTTATAATCAAGTAACATAATATTTTCTCCCTTCAAGGACTGATAAATTGCGTTTAATTTTCGAAATACATTTGTTGTATGCACTGCCACCTATTGGCAAAATTTTTAAGTACTCACGTTGTGTATACTGCCATCTATAGGCAAATTTTTAAAACGTATTTGTTGTATGCATCGCTATCTATGCTACAAAATGTTACAAAAACTTGACAAATTATATACTAAAACCTTCCTTGAGAACCACTCTATCCATTGATGAAAACAGCATGAAAATCGGTGTAGTAGTTTTTGAGTTTATTGCGAACAGACAGACAGACGTGGCTGGGGGACTTTGTTTTATACTATGTAAGGATTATTATTTTAAAATAATGTATCTAAGTGTTGGAGAATTAAGGACGTTCATGTGCTATGCTAAAATCAAATGAGTATTATCTTTAATAAAATTTATTTAGGATTTAAAAAAAAAGTTGTCAAGTATATCAATAATATTACGATTTATCACATTTTTTTATTTGTCCTAAATATTTTAAAAGTATTTATTGTAAAATATCAGTAAATATAAATTCGAAATTGATTTGATTTGATTTGACAGATCTTTGACCGTGTATATGTGTATACATGTGTGTATATTGTTTTACTGTGCGCTGTTGCCAGTTTTCAAAATATGGTGAGAAAAACGAACCTAAGAAAACAGGTTTAATTTTATTAAATAATGTAATTTTTTAATATAAATATATAAATTGCATATTTCAAAGAATATTTATAAACAATATTTATGATGGTGTCTACTTTAAGAATGTAGTTGTTATGATTTTAAGTATAAACAAATTATGTTCTCCATAAGACGCTGTGTTAATTTTTCTCGATAATTACTCTTTGAAATGATTGCCAATAGGTTTTAAATTTTTGAGGGGGGGTAACTACATAATTGAGCTATTCAATTCACTAAAAAAATTCAATAAAAATAAATTTACCAACCAGGAATCGAACCTCGGACCTTGCAGTTGTATTTTTTATATTTTTATTTAAAATTTACAAATGAGTAGAATGAGAATATTTCTATATGTTATAAAAAGTTGTGTGGCGCTCTGGCGCTCTGGCATTTGCAAAAAATTCGTTACGCAGGAGCTGCTTCTACTTAGCGAATTTCCTTGGAATACATAAATGACTTTCAAAAAGGGGGCATAAAGAAAAAAGAAAACACAAAATTGTAGAAAATCATGATTGCTACAGAGATATTGAGGAATTTATTTTCAATCTTAAACTGTCAATATTTCTGTAAATATTAGTTTAAAAGAAAAAATGATAATAAACAAAGTTACAGTAAAACTTAGTTTTTACAACTTTACTTGTTATAAATTTTTGATCAGATGGTGATTTTCTGTAGGATTGATGGACATTTGAAGAAATTTTTGAAGTCGGTACATAAAATGTTAGCGGAAATTAAAATGTTAACTTTTTTTCTGATCATAATAAATTCAACAACCGTATTGGACATATATAACATTATAATAACCATAATTAAGTAAAGCCGTTCAATGTAGGCTTTTTAATTGCGCTATTACATAAATGACCGGTTTTTTTTTATAAGAAAAATAAAACAATTACTTTGTGTACACACAAATTTATATATTATATTTAATTTAAAACAAACATCTGGCAACTTCCTTCTTCTCTGAAAAACGAGAATTATTTGAAAATGCATTTTATTTATTCGAATATAGTAAACAAAAAAAAAAAAACAAAAACAAAGTAGAACACAAAACTAAAACAACTCTCTCTCTAACATTTGAAAATTGAACTTTTGTTCATTTTCATGTATAATCGTTTACACTAGAAGAACACATAAGTCTTGTAGATTTTCTTCTGTAACAGATGTTAAAACAACGGGTTCTCATATTTATATACTACGTTTTACTCTAAACAGTCAGTGGAGTTGGTTATATAAGATGTGTAAGTTAGATATGCTTACTAGATATTATTTTCACTATAGACTATTCGGAAATATCTACAGTTTGATAATTGCTTTATAGGCCAGGAAATGGTTAGATTTGATGACACTTCTCCGTAATTTTTGAGAATTGCATATTATTGTAGGGCTGATAGCCTAGATGAAGACCTAATATTGTCCAACCACAGGTTCACCACACATTCTTTTTGCCACGCGTTCAAAGTGGGCGAAACGGAAAAAAGGGGGTTTTTGAGCGATAGCGACGAAACTATGAATTTGACAGAAAAAAAGTAAAGGAACCATTTTTAAAATTGATTAATTAGTTCTCATAAAGTTGTGCATAAGCACAGCTAACTCAATAGTATGCAGTTGAGAGGGGTAGTGGGGCTCTTAACAGTATACTGTCGATTGAACTACAACCTTCATAACTTGGGAATCTGTGATGATCCCACTTGTAGGGCCTGTATGGAGGACAATGAAACCTCCATACATGTTATGTGCACCTGCAGATACCTTCAGAGTGTCAGGTATAGAATGTTTGGGTCCAAAACCTTGGATTCATCAATCCTGGGCGAGATCCCGCGGGGAAGTTGTGAGCCTTCTGTGTGACGTCTGGCCAAAACATAATCCTATTTGGGATTCATTTGCGGTACCCCTCTTTCTAATTATTATTATCTATTATCATTTATCCGTAAATTATTTATTGATCAGATTACTCACAAAATATACGTCACAAAAATTCAAAGAGTATATAATTTTGAAAGAACTATAGAGACTAAATACTTATACAACCACCTTTAACTATTTTAACGGCGTGATGCTTTTAAGTAACACAAATTGAATAACAACGAACATAATATAAAATTGGGAAAATGAAGACGAACTATATAAGCACATTTCATCCCCATTTCTCTCACAATATACTAATGCATGCGCTTGTGTTATTTAATAGCCTTGATATTATTATACAAACACCCCTACATAGAGTAATGTATATTTGCTTATTTGTATAAACATGGCCACATAAGTAGCGTTCGTTTTTCAACGGTTTCGCATTGATTTGTGCCCTGTTTATGCGGTTTTCGAAAAATCACTTCAGGTAAAAATTGTTGATTATTAACAAACTAACAACTTTTATTGGAAATATTTTCTGAAAAACCAAATGAATTAGGAACAAATCAAGTACAAATATTTAGAAAATAGAACGCTACTTTTGTGGCCTATAGTACGTTACGAATATATATATATATATATATATATATATATATATATATATATATATAGTTAGAGTGTTTTTGTATAGTTCTTATTTAATTTACTTCATATATTTTATTTTTATTATTTCGAGGGTTGGAACGGCAAGGGTTAATGAGTGCAATACAAACAAATTTAATCCCAACACTGAATGCTGCTTACAATTAATTGTCGTAGCAAAAGTATGCATATATTATTGTACTAACGCCTCCAAAAGTGTCGTTCAATTTTTTTTTTAAAATTTATGTAATCGCTTTATTCCAAAAGCTTGTTTTTTTTTCGATAGAATGTTTCGAATAAATGTTCTTTGTTATAAAAAATGTTAACAACTTATGTTTTGATCTTTTTTTCGAAAACTGATTAGTTTTGACACAGATTAATTGTAAAATTTCGAGAAAGGAACCACTCGTTTGGTGTAAGTGCATCAAAAACAAGAATATTATAGGTTAGAAATCATAACCCGGTGGCGTTGGCTATCACGGATTAACTTTTCTACTGTTTTTAGTGTTCTGTATCAAAATTAGCACGCAAGGCTGGTCCTCATCGTTTCTGCAAAAGTATTGTTCAGACATATTTAAATAATATGTATAGTTGTACGTCTTTTAACACGTTATGTACATCCGATCAGAGTGTACATTCAGCATTTAACGAAACGCTAATGTAACAGTCGACTGATCGATGATACACTTTTTTCTAACCTGTTCCACTGCACTGTGTTTGGGAGACATTGAGCAAAAAATGTAGTATGTAGACAAGTATACAAGGTAGTATGTATATATACATACATTACATGCTTAAGCAAAATAGACAAGCCTGCTTGTCACATCAAATTTGAATATTTTTATTTAAAATTTACCACAAAGGTAGATCTCAAGAAACAGAATAATTACGTTTTGGCAGAATTGAAAAATATTTTTTCGTTTTTGAGATATATCGATTTTTCGAAAAAAAGGTGTGTTTAAAAATTGGCCGTTGTTGCCCAACGAGAGGTAGTAGAAAAACGTTGGGGCTTATTTTTTTCTGGAAGAGTGCTCCTAAATGTTTGAGATGATTTCATAATTTTTTAGCCCCGAAAAATCACTTTGAAAAATTACTTTTTATACACTTTAGATAAAGAGTTTAATTGGAGTTCTAGTTTTTTTTTTAATTTACAAAAAACTGTTTTTTCGGACTTTGCAAATTTTTTAGGTTAATTTCGCCATTTCTGATCGAATTACTATACATAGCAACTTTTCTTAGAATTTTTTTTCCTACACGACAGTATTTTTTATTTTTGGGTATGAATTTTAACATCATTCATTGGGTTAAAAATGTATTGATTGGACTATCATTATAGAACGAAAGATTAATGATTGTTATTATTTTGGTAAAAAGCGCTTACATTAGAATACTTAAATTTGACTATACAGTTGAAATTAGGTACATAAATGTCTTCATTATTATTAGTCCATGTTTCTGATAAAAGTAGAATATTAAAATTACGAACCACATTATCAATTATCTCATTTTTATGGGATCGTATACTTTGTAATTTAAATTTTTATATTGATAAACCTGGCCTGGCCTTTATAAATTACACTAACTCTGATTCTAATGTAAACAATGGATTTTATACCAGTCTTCCAAACTGTAATTTTAACGGGAGAAGTGGCCCTGGTTCTGTTCTTTCTTGGTAAAATATAGAATCATTGTATTTAGATAAAATTTATAATTTTTCTATTACAGTTTTTCAGTACTTTATTATTTTATTATGCTTTGTGTCATTATGCTATTGGTGCGCTGACCTTATTAAATATTATTTTAATAAATTATTTAAAATGAAGTATTACATCTTACGTGCGTACACACAAAATATCATCACGGAACCCTTTTTGAAGCAGCATTATAGCTTGCACTTGAGCGATTTTTTTAATCGATTTCAACGTAGGACGTTTTCCAATTTTTACGCATTCATATATTTCCAAAAGGGAATACCAAAACGTTCGAGTCAAAGTTTTATGAAAATTGTTACAATCAACTAAAGAATTTTTAGCCAGTTGATACAGTGATATCCTCCTTTACAGCAGAGAAAGAGGATTATTTTAATTGATAAATAATTATAATTATTTTTTAATAATGTTTATTTTATTTAAAAATAGAAAATTCAAAAATGATTTATAATTAAAAAATGGTCACATTATTAATTAATTTCCATAAATATCCAAAATAAAGTTAAAACCATGTCCAGCTTGTGATTTAAAATGTAATTTAACAGCCTTTGTTCCAACTCCACCTTCCAACAATGTAACACCATTCACCACCCTCACCATTCACCACTTGATCAGTGACATTAATAAAATTGATTGTTTCTTTACCATTTCCTTTCGACGGATATCGCACATCTTTTATCACTTTTCCGCCAAACGTTGCTGCTGATTTCTTGACAATTTGACGTTGAAGAAGACGATCATACGGTTGTTTCTGACCTTGACTCCAATGATGGCTTTGTCCAGACACCACACAAGCAATAATTGCTAGGACAACAATTGGTAATAATAATTTCATTGTAGCCAGTTTAAAAATAATCAGTTTAATTAGATTTCAAAACAAAATTAATTTAGGTACTTCATTTACAGTGTTTAAGCGTTTTTATACTAAAAAAAATGACGTTGATAATGAGTTTACTGATAAAAATATTTTGTTGTTATCAAGTTTTAAGAAATTACCTGTGTATGTAAAAAATTGAATTAGGGTTTAATTTAAAAAAAAATTGGGTGTTTAGTTTTTAAAAAAAAGGACTAAACACTTTATAGAAAATAATTGAACTATCAATTATTTTCATAAATATGAAAATTAAGTTAATTTAGTAATTTTAATTAAAAAGTTATTATGATGTATTTTTAAAAAAAATAATGAAAACTAAATATACGGTACTTTAGAAAAAAAATCCAAAGCAGAGTATTGTATGTGGAATTATGAAAATTAGAAAACGATCGGTGCTAATGCCATACACGTAAATATAAAAAAAAAACACGTTGAACCGAAAGTCTTTCAATAAAAGCTGGGCCCATTAAAAAGATAATATTGAGGTAGTAAGATCTTTACTATCCAGTAAGTGTCTAAGTTATCGACAAGTGATTCGAATCTGAAAAAAAATAAAAGGTACAAAAAAGGGAACAAAACAAATATATGTTAAAATAAAATATATATTTGAAATAAATAATTTTTTTAATTTAATATCTTGATAGTATAACTATCCTTAAAACACTAACATTGGTTGTACAAGTTATGAAAAAAAGGGATTACATGAATATGTGCTAAATTGAACTGTAGTAAAAGAAAACTACAGTAAAAAAAAATATGTTCAAATATGTCTGATTTGCAAAAATATAAATATGGATTACAAATTTAATTCAGATACATAGTTGTATATAAAGAGACATTACGCTTCTGTAAAGAAAAAATACACGGCCAAAAAAAACCAAGCGTATACAAACAATATAGTTATAAATTGAAAAAGTCAATGCATATTCACATAAAATATAAATTGTACAGCAAAAGTGTGTATAGAATGTGTATTGAATTGTTACAAGTTTGAGAGACCACAAGTTTCGGAATAGTGAATTAAATAAATTATACAAAAAAAATATACTTAGATACAATCAGATAGAAACCATTAATTCGCCCATTCGATACTTCAGCACAATCCATAATAAATATTCAATTTGTAAATTGAAGAAATAAAAATTTTAAATACCATCTGATTAATTCATGTGAATCAACTAATTTTAGTAACTGTCTTGAGACAAGTACTTTTGTAACTGCTTTCTTTTTGTAACTTCACAGAGAGAAGTAATTTTTGTAACTCCCAGAGAGAAATACTCTTTGTAACTGTTTTTTTTGTGACTCTACTGAGCCAACTAATTTTTGTAACTAACTTGAAATATGTGCTGAAATATTGAAGTAAGCTTGGATATACGCAAGTCATTTCTGATCTAAGTAAATGTTTGTTGAAATTATGTAAATTCTCAACTAGCATAAACCAATAATTATATAAATTTTTTGAATAATAAAAATATGAAAAAATATCAATACTAAATTTTAAACAGTGGAGTAGTAAAAAAAATTATTCTCCAATACTAAATTTTAAACAGTGGAGTAGTAAAAAAATTATTCTCCACTCCAGGGGGCCAAAAAAATTAGCGACATGCTAATTGGAAAATATTAAAGAAAGAATGACATGAATAGATGAATAAAAAATCTTACAAATGTGGATTAGACGTGAAGATTTAAATACATTTAGATGTTTAATTAGGATGCAGTAACGTTACCATTCCCTTGATATCCTCTGAGATAGTATGGCCGAATGTTGTATATCGACATGCCGAAGGTTTTCTTATTAGATTTTGGAGCTTTTAGCCTAACTGAAGTTGGTGTAGTGAACTTTATTATCTTGTACGGTCCATTGAATTTTGAAGCGAATTTAGGTGCGATATTCTTGTTCATATTCGGGGCCAAGTTTTTTACCATGACCAATTGACCCACTTTATATTTAGACAGCGTTGGTTTATTTAAAGTTTGGTTGACTCGTTGTTGGTGAGCAATCTTTAACGCATCTTGTATATGTGCTTGTGATGGTTTAGCAGAACTCGTGATTAACTCAGTTAATTCGTTTTTAATCACAAACGGCGTCATTAACTTTCTACCAAAATAAACTTCAGCTGGTGTTGAGTCGATTGTACTTTTATAGGAGTTGTTGTAATTGAAAATTACAAAACTCAAAAATTTTGACCAATTTTTATGTTGTACAGAATATTCTTTGAGAATGCATCCTAAATTATATTTTATCTGTCGATTGAGGCACTCGCTCTTGTTCGAAGATGGTGTATAGCTCGAACAGTAGGCAGCTCTAATACCATTATTAAATAAGAAGGTTTTCCACTTGATCGACGCAAAGGCTGGTCCGTTGTCGGCTACAACAACCGTCGGATATCCGTTTTGCAGGAAAATCTTCTGTATCAGTGAAATGGCAACGTCACTGGTCTGCCTTTTACATGGAAAGGCGAAAGCAAATTTTGAAAATCCATCTACAATAGAAAAAATATATTTAAAACCTTCACTTGATCTAATAATAGGACCGATAAAGTCGACGTACAAAGTATGTAGGGTATACTCCGGCACGGAACTACTCAACTGAACCCTATCGTTACGTGTATATGGCCTTATAGCCTGGCACACTTTACAGGTTCTGACATAGTCCCTTACTTTTGCATAGAGGTTTTTGTAGTAAAAAATTTTACTAATTTCACGGAATGTTTTAATTACTGAATTATGCGCAGCATACTTGGAATCATGATAATATCGAAGAACGTAATCGAGTAAATTATCTGGTAAAAATATACGTTTTAGTCGATTCCTTCCGACGAACTTATAAATTAACCCATCCTTTATGCAAAAATTAGGGACATTCATCTGAGCCTTAAGGTTTTGATAAATGATTTTACATTCGGGAGAGTTACGTTGCTCGCTTTTAACAGAAAGGTAATCAAAATTTGTATTAGCTAAAACGTTAATAAAGTTCAGTTGCGCATTGTTCCTGATTTCTTCATTCACCGATTCTAAGTCAGTTTGATCCAAAGTATTGGTTATCTTTTTTAAAAGGTTTGCATAACCTGGATCATTGCTATGCAACTCTTTAACTTTAATGAAATTTTTGCCTGAATCTTGATTTGAATCAGAAAATTTGTTCACTAATATATGGTCAGTTTCGTATAACCTAGATAGAAAATCGGCCATATTGTTCAATTTGCCCTTAATATGTTCCGGGGTAAAGTCATATCTCGAAATTTTAAGGATCCACCTAGATAATTTATTAAATTTATTGGGGGTATTAAAAATCCACAATAACGACCTGCAGTCAGTCTGTAGAGTAAACTTGCGGTCGGTTAAAAAATCTTTAAATTTATCTAGGGCCGTTACTACTGCGAGAAGTTCTAATTCATGACTGTTATATTTTAATTCGGCTGGATTCAATTTTCGAGAACAGTACATAATGGGGTGCAAACCGTCATCATATTTTTGAAGTAATACCGCGCCCAGACCAGTAGCTGATCCGTCAGTTTGTAGCACAAAAGGTTTGTCAAAATTAGGATGTTTTAAGACAGGCGCACTTACTAAAGATTTTTTTAAAGTAGAGATTGCATCAAGATGAACCTTAGTAATTTTGAACCTAACACCTTTCTTTTTTAAATCGTTTAACGGAGCTACAATCTGACTGAACATGGGAATATAGCGGGAGTAAAAAGCCGCAGCCCCAACTAGACGCATAACTTCTTTGACGTTTTTTGGAGTTGGCATGTCATTGATTGTTTGCACCTTAATAGGGTCTATAAAGCGTCCCTCAGCGGATATTACGCTACCCAACAAACGTACCCTCGACATACAAAATCGAGCCTTAGAAGGATTAATAGTGATACCGATAGACTTTATTTTAGTGAACAAGAGATTCAGGTGATTTAAATGTGATTCAATGTCGGGCGAATGTACAATTAAATCGTCATAATAAATAAGAAGAAATTTATGACGAAATTCTGCGAGACTGGAATTTAAAAAACGAGCTAATGATTGACTAGCCACCTTTAGCCCGAAAGGCATGGTATTGTACTCAAACAGACCATATTGTGTGACGATCGCGGTGACATGTTTCGAGTCATTTGATAATTTTATCTGATGAAAACTGGATTTCATGTCGAGGAGTGTAAACACTTTCGAATTACCTAAGCTAGCGAAAATATGAGCCATACTGGCTGAACTCATCGGATCAAACTCTATATGTTTGTTAACAAACCTATAGTCAGCGACTAACCGATAAGAATCGTCTTTCTTTTTAACAAAGAAGACGGGTGAGCTATAATTAGAGTTCGAAGGAGAAAGTACCCCTTGTGTAACAAGCTCTTGAACATGCTCGTCCAAAAGTTTGGCTTTATCGGGTGCCAGATAGTAAGGAGCTTTACAAACCGGAATGTTATCGATTAACTTAATTTTATATTCAAAACCCTTGGCAAGACCAGGAATGTCAGAAAAAATCGATTTAAATTTTTGAAGAAGTGTTTGCAACACTTTGGTTTGTTTGCTATTAAGATTTACTTTCGCTTCGACAATGGTATTAATAATTCGATTATTGTTACAAAAACCCGAAAACGGTATTTCAACATTAGGATGAAAATAAAATTTGATCGTCGACTTAAAGAAGTCCAAAATGATGTTGCAATCCTTAAGTGTGGCAACACCCAAAATTACCTCAAACGGTAATGAATCTACTATAAAAAAAGTTTGAGTCCATGAAAAACTAGCCAATTCAAAATGAAGTTTCGCAGTTAAATTACATTTTAAAAAATTATTTCCCGGCAAAGAAATAGTTTTATCAATTGATTCGGTGACGATGTTTCTATTGTTAGATTTTAACTTGTTAAAAGTCGCAGTTTTAATAGCATTAACAGTAGCACCGGAATCAAAAAGTGTTAATAAAGGATAACCTTGAATGAAAATGGTTTGTAGGGGTAAAATAGTATAATTTAAAATAACATCATTAATAAGAAACTTGGGGTCTATTGCGAGTTTTTTGGAACCGTAGTACTAACATTTATATTATCCTTCTTTCTTTTAAAACAATATTTAAAATTGTGATTAGTACCATTACAGAAGGTACAAAAAAGTTTAGAGTCATTATGCGTATTTTGAATTGAAGTAACGTTTACACTGACGGGTGTTGTAGTTATTCGCGCTTGAATTTCCTCAATTTTAGTGATTAGTTGATACAAATTTTTATAAGTATCGGGAATTTGATATAAACCAAGAATAGATAGTACAGAATTATTGGCATGAGCAAAAATAATTTGTATGATTTCGGATTCAGATGAATCATTAAGTAGGATGTTCGCGAATTTTATTATTGAAGGAACAAATGTCGAAAATTTTTCAGTGTCAGGTTGATTTCGCCGGACCAATCTATCAATTAATATCTGTTTAGTCAAAGGTGGAATATAAACTTGTAATAAATTATGTTTAATATTTTGCCAAGACAAAGAGTCAGCCAAACAAGTAGACCAAAATATTTGTGCGTTCGAAGCACACCTATTGATTAAAGATTTCAAAAGAACGTCTATAGGTAAAAAATTAATATCAATTAAATGTTGAGTATCGACAATAAACTGTATAATATTTTCTGGAACCGAAATGTCCAGAATAGCGACCCTATTCATAAAGGAATCCATACTCGGTTTTGCAAAAAAACTAAAATTTGAAGTTAATTGATTTGAACCAGTGCTATTACTTGATAGAGCAGTTGTCACTGTTGCCAAGGCATCGGTAATGCTACTTATCCGCCTGCCCCGCTGTTGTATTTGTTGCTGTACATCCGAAACGTGCAGCACTGACGCATGGAACTGTTGAGCTGTAGTGTGCATCTGCGTAGTTATAGCCGCTAAGTTAACCGCTGATACTTGATCGTCATCTCCTGGGGTACCTGGTGTATTACGAGTTGTTCTCGGCATAATGAAAATTTAAACCACAAACAAAATAGAAGAAAGAGAAAAAAAATTAGTACTAAGTTAAATATAATTATAGAATTAAAGAAAATGTAAAAGATATAAATGTATAAATATAAAGAAAAAATTATAATCATTTCAACTTTCAAAAAGAATTTCAGAATCACAAGTCGAGCTTTGTGAAAACTATCGAAAACAAAAGACACATATGGATATTTGCTCTGCTTCCATATGTGTATGTAAAAAATTGAATTAGGGTTTAATTTTAAAAAAAATTGGGTGTTTAGTTTTTAAAAAAAAGGACTAAACACTTTATAGAAAATAATTGAACTATCAATTATTTTCATAAATATGAAAATTAAGTTAATTTAGTAATTTTAATTAAAAAGTTATTATGATGTATTTTTAAAAAAAATAATGAAAACTAAATATACGGTACTTTAGAAAAAAAATCCAAAGCAGAGTATTGTATGTGGAATTATGAAAATTAGAAAACGATCGGTGCTAATGCCATACACGTAAATATAAAAAAAAACACGTTGAACCGAAAGTCTTTCAATAAAAGCTGGGCCCATTAAAAAGATAATATTGAGGTAGTAAGATCTTTACTATCCAGAAAGTGTCTAAGTTATCGACAAGTGATTCGAATCTGAAAAAAAATAAAAGGTACAAAAAAGGGAACAAAACAAATATATGTTAAAATAAAATATATATTTGAAATAAATAATTTTTTTAATTTAATATCTTGATAGTATAACTATCCTTAAAACACTAACATTGGTTGTACAAGTTATGAAAAAAAGGGATTACATGAATATGTGCTAAATTGAACTGTAGTAAAAGAAAACTACAGTAAAAAAAAATATGTTCAAATATGTCTGATTTGCAAAAATATAAATATGGATTACAAATTTAATTCAGATACATAGTTGTATATAAAGAGACATTACGCTTCTGTAAAGAAAAAATACACGGCCAAAAAAAACCAAGCGTATACAAACAATATAGTTATAAATTGAAAAAGTCAATGCATATTCACATAAAATATAAATTGTACAGCAAAAGTGTGTATAGAATGTGTATTGAATTGTTACAAGTTTGAGAGACCACAAGTTTCGGAATAGTGAATTAAATAAATTATACAAAAAAAATATACTTAGATACAATCAGATAGAAACCATTAATTCGCCCATTCGATACTTCAGCACAATCCATAATAAATATTCAATTTGTAAATTGAAGAAATAAAAATTTTAAATACCATCTGATTAATTCATGTGAATCAACTAATTTTAGTAACTGTCTTGAGACAAGTACTTTTGTAACTGCTTTCTTTTTGTAACTTCACAGAGAGAAGTAATTTTTGTAACTCCCAGAGAGAAATACTCTTTGTAACTGTTTTTTTTGTGACTCTACTGAGCCAACTAATTTTTGTAACTAACTTGAAATATGTGCTGAAATATTGAAGTAAGCTTGGATATACGCAAGTCATTTCTGATCTAAGTAAATGTTTGTTGAAATTATGTAAATTCTCAACTAGCATAAACCAATAATTATATAAATTTTTTGAATAATAAAAATATGAAAAAATATCAATACTAAATTTTAAACAGTGGAGTAGTAAAAAAAATTATTCTCCAATACTAAATTTTAAACAGTGGAGTAGTAAAAAAATTATTCTCCATACCTTCAGCTAATTCCGTTTACGTATATAAATATTTTTGGATTGTTTTGAAGAAAATAAATATTATTGATTAATCAGTCGGAATAATTTCATATTTAAGGGAGTTCAGTCGTAAATCACATAGCACGGTAGTGCGTCAGATTAAACTTAAGCATAGACGCCTACGGTACCATGTTTTACAGGAAGAATTAGAGATGATTTTGAGGTTTAAACGTAGCGTGAGGCTCACCATATGACGGTTCGTATCAACCATAAAACCTATAAAAAATTTCATTTCGATCGTACATAAACCAGGACCTGCAGATAGCGTACAGACACATATGGCTGTTTGTATAATACCCACTTGCAAGAGGACTTTGCCCTTTGACCTCTGTGGTGGCCTTTGACCTAGGCTTCACGTCCTTGACATAATAAAAAAAACTGCATCCTTCTAGCATGAATAGAAGTAAAAAATTTAATTTTGAAGTGTTTTGCCCATTTATTTTCGGGAGGTTGCATTGTGAAAATTTTTCGTTTTTTCCTGTAAATTTGAAGTTATTCCTCGTCAAATGGTGCATTCCTCTAGCCTGTCTAGAAATGGGTGAGAATTTGTATACGTGAGTGAGGGAGTTAGTATATATTATAGGATTCTTAGATCCCTAGATACTAAACATTAAAAATTTGTCTCTAGTTAGAGTTTTCAACTGTGAATAATGTTAAAACTGTTAAGAAATTTAAACTTTTTGTTAAATCAATGTTGGAAAAGTGTTAAAGAAAAAGTAGTTTATAAACTCAATTTTCTTTACAATTATATAGAAATAAATATATAAAGATTGATACACAAACCATTTAAATTACATAGACAATAAAATCATATACTCACTACTCGAAATCAAAGAAATGTTAATGAAAAGCAAAGTAATTTGTTTCATATTATTATATGCAAGGATTTCGATATAAAGTTTTAATTTATTTTAAAATAAATATAAAATAAACTTATGCAATCGTTTTAGAAAATAATTTGGTATAAAATCTAGGACGTTTATATATAGATTTTAACAAATTGCTGTAACATATATCATTGAATTCAACATGAGAGTATAATATACAGTATGTGTTGGAAAGCATTGCTAATAGAGTACTATAATAACTATTCACAATGCTTTAATAAAGAAATAATAATTGTGGGAGTACTCTGTAGTGTGTCTGTTGTGTATGCTTGCTGACCTATACTCAGTACTGCATTAACATGTAATGAGAGTTGGTTAAATATGTTCATTGTTGTCTTCATAAGTTAGGATTACTTCAAACAATTGAAAATTCTTTTTTGAATATCCCTTATTATTTGTATGTGGAATGTTTGAAAATAAATGATAGTATTCTATAACCGGTATAACATTAAACAACAACCCACACAAATTAAAGAAAAAAATAATACCCCAAATAGATAAAAAAATAGAATTTCAAAACAGCTAATCATATGAGTAACTATTCGAATGCTTGGCGATTGCCTATCCTCAAATTCCACAATAAATTCCCCACTCTTAAATGACATCAAACAAACACCATACACCTATGCCACCTACCAAGCCTATAGCCAAATGTATGCATGTGTGTGTATAGTTTTATAGTAAATATTTTATTTATTTATTTAACATTGATTCTCTATTAAAAATGCTTTTGAAAACGGTCTGTAAATGTACAGACCGTAGATATAGAATACTATATATAGGAAGCATAGTTTTGGGGCATAGATGGAACGAATTCCCTTTTGAGGTTGATATACAAAATAAAAACTCTTGTGTCAGGCACTTGTAGCGTTTTTAGTATCGTAAGTAGATGACTCTATTAATTTGAATGATTCATCAAACTTCTTCCATTCAAATGAAACAATGTTTACAGGATTTTATTAAAAATGTGTATATTAAATGTATATGTATGTATGACCCTTGTCAAAAACATATCCGTATTCCATCATAATGCTTTTCATAATGTCTAAATGAATAAAGCAATTCTATATCAAATAGTTATTCAAATTTGTGGACATAAAGATATGTTTGTATATGACGATTGTTCCTTCTGTACCTATCAGAGCATCGGTGAGTTGCGAATTTGTCTCAAGTGGCGGTTCGCATACCAAGATATGTTCATGTCGATTAAATTAAAATAATAAACGAGTGTTCATAACCCTTCGAATTTACCCCACGTCAGTTGGATAAACAAAAACATGGAATAGAGTAATAAAGACCTAGCCTAATTAACAGTAATCAGTCTTTAGTTACAACAAAGTTTACATACGGAGCCCGTGGATGATGATTGTCCACCTCTCATACATCCAGTTTTTAAATGCGTAACACATGACCCAATTCTCAACAGAGGAAGGCTTTCATATTTCCGTCCCAAAAATACATCATTATTACGGTATGATATAAACCAGAACGTATAGGACGACACAATTTGTCCCTTTTAAAACTCAGTTTAACAGTTTAATGTATCGTTACGCCCAACTTTTCTCAGCCGTTCTATATCTCGAGAGAAATTAGCCCTACGTGAATTTTGTACAGGAACAACTTTTAAGTAAAGAATTAGCTAAAAAAATAAATAAATTTTATAAAGTGATTCTCGCGACCTTTGACCTCCGTTAGAAAATCTCCACTCGTATTGATTAAGAGGTAAAAATCATGAAAACCATGAATATTTTTCCAAATCTTGTGTGTCCCGAAAATTTTTCAAACTGTACATTGACAATAATCTCCACTTAAATATACATATAAAGCTGTTGGGGTCATGTCGATCATTCGAGATTAATACCCCCTCGATTGTACGCCATTATCCCTAATGGCAGAAAGTAAAAAAGAAATTTAAAATTTGAGGCTGGATTGCTTACTGCCATTGAAAGTATTTAACATTAATTATTTAGCTATAAGAGGTATTTTCAGAAGAAAAAAAAGCTATACTGATTATTCATATCTTGAGCGATGTTCACATCTGTTTTACGCTACTTGTGGGTCAGCATTAGTGGTGACGTGGTTTGTAAGATGATCACTGTAGTAAATTAGTACGATTAAGTTTAATTACTGAATTAAGATTTTCCCCGTGTTCATGTTCAATATATTATCCATATTTGACAAATTATTTGCATATTCTCCAAATAGACAAATATTAAAGTTGCTTGAAGTATAAATTTATTGATTTGAAAAAGCGAGTGTTAATCTATAAGAATGAATAAAATATGCGGTGAATGTAAATTTCAAATTAAAAGCAATAAAAATAAGTGAACCGTTTCCCCTCTTGCTGTTTTTTATTTCGTTACACAACGAAACTAATACATGTATAGTACATTTTCATGTTACCCGTCACAAAGTTTATTCGTATTCTCTTTAGTTATGCATAATTATTAGTATGTTAACAAATTGTCTTGACGCATCGTAACAAAAGTAAAACATTCTATGAATATCAAATATTTTATTACAAATTCTTCCTGTTAAAGCCTTTTTGTTCAAATAATTGTCGCCAATAACGTAGGGGACAACTGTTAAAGGTTTTACGTCATAAAAGAAAATAGACACTTAATATTTTTTTGCAAATTCACTAGTTTTATTCATTTAGATTTTTAGAGATCAGCAGACTGCAATTTTGATAACTGACCAGTTTGGTCATTACGTCTGGTGGCCTAAAAAGAAACTAGTTTTATTGTGTAATATAGTTTATAGTATATGTCGAAATACTTACATTAACAAAATTTTGGAAATACATTATCTGTCAATAAATTATAAAAAAAAAAAAAAACATTTTTAACTGGCAAAGTTTCGAAAATAATTATTTGACATTAAAAAATAGATGATTCTTTCGTTGCACACAAAAAGTCTGCCAAGTTTAAAATGCTTTCTCTTAGTATGATTTTTCATATCAAGCATTTGATGTCAAAAAAATGTTATCAATGTTCAGACATATTACTTAAATGTCAAAGTAAGTAAACGCTAGTCGCTTCCATTGGTATAATATAACCGAAAGGCAACCATACTAACAATGGAAATAAACAGACGCTAGTTTAGAAAAAACAATTTGAAAAATATGTTAATAGTAAATAAATAAAATTAATAATACAATGGCATCAAAAATGATAGTGAAGGATCATATGCATAGCACTACCATAACATCAAAGGTAGCTCAGTTGGTAGAGCATTGGTCTAGAATGCCAAAGTTCGTGGGTTCGATCCCTATCCCCAGATGTGTATGATTTTTGATATCAAGCATTTTATGTCAAAAAAATGTTATAAATATATATATATATATATATATATATATATATATAAATTTATGCGTTCCTTATAAACTAAGTGATTCGTTTTTTCGATTATAGTCGTTTAAAATATTGTCAGGAACATATTATTATACTGAATGACATACTATTTAAATGACATTTTTGACATCTGATTTTTTATAAGACATAAAACAAATCAATCAAAAATACAAAAAAATATATGGAAAAAAATAATCATAATAATAAAAAAGTGTGTTTGAATTTGAAGAAAAACAGAAGAAAAAAAAATATTATGTCTATAAACATGATACAATTTTTTAGTTTGACAGGAAAAATGATCTGCACGTAACCCATAAAACATGATATCCAAAAAACACTCTATGATTTCAGTTTCTTTTTAGTGTGTTCCGTATAGATATGTACAATGTGTTCCGAAAATAATCGAAGAGGATTACCATATTATGTATTTTTAATTATCTTAATAATTCTGCTATTGGTGTTTTATTTAATGATATTTAGTATGTGACTTGCTTTCCTTATTTCCTAATTTGATAGGCCACGTTCGTTAATCCGTATAGATATGTACAATGTGTTCCTAAAATAATCAAAGAGGATTACCATATTTCAGTAATTTCTCTTTTATCAGAAATGTCATATTATTATATTATTTCTTAATAATTAATTATCTTAATAATTCTGTTATTGGTGGTTTTATTCAATGATATTTAGTATGTGACATGCTTTCCTTATTTTCTTATTTGATAGGCCACGTTTCGTAATGGGAAGATCGGTCAAGAAGAAAGAAGAGGTTTGAAATCGAGGCAAACCATATAATTTTAAATATCTCGCTTAGTGAAATGCAAAAATTGATCATGAGTAAAGTTACAGGAAATAAATTTTATTACAATCTATTGATAATTTTTTTTGTTACTCGAATATTTACATGCATTTATTTAGGATTTTAATTCCACGAATATTATAAATGTGAACGTTTATAAAAATATTTGGATTTTTTCATAAAATGGACTAATTCGGTCATTTCCACATATCCGTCTGTCAAAAACTACTTATCTTTGAAACCGTAAGAGATATAAAAAAAGTTTAATTACAAAAAATCTTCTTTTTAAAATAAACAACTTTTGTTTGAAAATTTTTTCCATAAACTCAGTATATACTGGATATTCAAACAATTAACTCAGTTAGCTGTAACAGTACTTGTTTTTAAAAACTATTTTCTTCAATTATTCGCGCACAACGTTAAAGCAAAACGAACATGTAGGACAATGAGCTTTTTATACCCGGTATATGTAAATATACAAGGTATATTGAGTTTAGTCCCGACTTTGTAACGCTTGAAAATATTGATCGCAGGCATGAATGTTTTGCATAAGTGTTCATAAAATGGCCTTATTCGGCCGTTACCGCATGTCCGTCTATCCGCCCGTCTGTGAACACGATAGCTCCAAAACGAAAAACGATAACGAGCTGAAATTTTGTTTTTGTGTTCTATAGCAAAAAAGTAAGGTTCATGAATGGGCCAAATCGGACCATGTCTGGGCAAATTGGGTAAAACTGCCCATCTTTGAAACCATAAAAGAACAATAATGTAAAGACAAAAAATTTTCCTTTTTTAAAAATAAACAACTTTTGTTATTACCTTCTTTACATAAATTCAGAATATTCCGGGTATTTAAGCAATTAACTCAGTTAGTTGTTATTTTCACTTGTTCTATATATAGATAGAACAAATAAAATACAATTTTATAAATTGATATAAATTTTCACCTTTAATTTATTTTCGTATAAATTGTTAAACAACAACATGTAAGTAGTGTAGTGTATATAAGGCATATAAATAAATAACTATACACAAACTTATCTTGTTGCCTTTTATACCATAGTCAGTGGAAAATAGCTGTAGAAATTCCATAATTCAACAATAATTCACATGTTTGCGAAATTTTTATTTAAAATGTTTACCTCGATATATCGTACATATTTAAAAGCAATTGAAAACTTTTCACAAATACGACACACAAATAACTAACCTACATTCATACGTACAGAGTGTTCTAAGTTAATTAACCTTTTTTTTTTTTGGTGATTCTTTGCTAACAGTGATCTTACAGAAATATTATAGTCCACAGTACAGCACGGTTTTTTAATGATTAGTAACAGGCTAAATTTTTGTCAGTAGCTTCCTTTCGACGAGAAGCCCAACTTTTCTGTCGCGAAAATTCTCGATGATAGTGACTAACGATGCGTGTAAGAGAGTATCTTGTTTGTTTGACGATAGCAAAAATTTTATCAGTAACAGTTAATTTGTTAGTTAAATTGAGAGATAATGTAAAAAGACTTCAAAAAAACTTGTGTTCTACAAAATGGATGGTGTGACAGGCAGGTCCCCCACTCCCACCACCTCGTTATTTCATTTATTTTTTGAGTTATCGTGTTTACAGGCGGAAAACCGTTACAAAGTGCGGACTAAACTAAATATAACCTGGTATATATACCGGATATAAAAAAGATTTTAGTGCGAAAACGGTAAAAATTTACAAAAAATGGGAAGATTTGTATGGCCATTTGAAAGGACGGGGACTTTTTTACCTATCTTTGTTTAAAATTAAGTCATAAACAACTGTTTTATTTGAAAATTTTTCGACTTTTTACGATTTGTTTTTTTTTTTTTTGTTAAATATTTGTTGTATACAAAATTTCAAATTTTTTAAATCAAATTCATAATTTTCTACAAAAATGATTTTTGTAAAATTGTTCAAATGAGGTTAGTTTTTCGAGTTTAAAACATTGAAAAAAAACTAGTTTTATCCAGTTCAAAAAAACGCAAGAATGAATTTCGTAGCACTTTTATGTTTTTATCATTTTAAGGTTTCAAACAATCATATAAAACAATTAAAATACGTTAACGTGTTGGAGTAGAAGAGAAGGTAATCCAAGAGATCCTAAAATCTAATCTACAAGATATTAATTAAAAGACATTAACTTTCACATTTTGCCCCAATTCCTAGAACAATTATTTGTATTTTATAAATACGTATTTCGACTACAAAGTAGTCATCATCAGTATGAATTGCTAATGGTAACTATTAGCAAATCGGAACTCAAATCATAGAACATCTGGCTCATGTGAAATTTGGGAGAACCGAAAAATCGTGTTATTGAGAACAACCACAAAATTGACAAATCGAATATAAAACTACTGAAATCGGTTCAAAAGCCCACAGAATTAGATGCATACGAAAGTATCTATATACACAAATTAAGAAAACAGATAATGAATTTAGACAATGGCCCAATTCCAAATTCTGATTTTATAAAATTAAACCATATTCAAAATTTAATACCTAAATATCAAGGTTAGCTTCCATCAACACACACAAATTATTAACTATAACAACAACACATGGTCAGAAAACGATACCGCCAATAAATGGGTTGGTGTTAATGAACTTAATTGGTCAGTCAACTCAAATACTCCTTCAGGTTCTACCTTAGTCAGAACATATAAAAGACAAAACTTTTTTAATATTATTGTGAGACACGCATCAAATTAATGAGCAACGAGCAGCATATCTCTGAGATAGTTACGATTAGCTAATTCATACTGATGATGACTACTTTGTAGTCGAAATACGTATTTACAAAATACAAATAATTGTTCTATGAATTGGGGTCAAAATTTTAAATTTAATTTCAAAAAACCTAGAGTTCTCTTTGATTATTTTAATAATCTTTAAATTAAAATACAATTTAGAATTGAAATCAAATTTTATTTTGCTTGATAAATAATCTCACAATAGTTGTGTTCGCAAAGGTATTTAAATATGAATGTAAATTGAGATTTAGTCCACTACAAACACAATTGTTCCCATCTAAAAAGTCGTCTATAACAAGATCCTTTGATAGTTATCTTTTACGTCAGAATACTTCAATTTTATACGTAAGCTGAATAAATGGAAGATGATTTTTATGAAATCAGATAATAATAAAATTTATAATTATTTAAACTAATTAATTGTGAAATATCTAAATTAATTATTTAGGTATAAGTAATGAAGTATTATTGTAGCAATAAAACACTAAAAATACTTTAACTCAATTGTTTCGTTCTAAAAAGTCGTTTATATTCAATAGACTATTACTAGAATCTTTGATAATAATCTTTTACGTCAGAGTACTTCAATTTTATACGTAAGCTGAATAAATGGAAGATGATTATTTTGAAATCTGATAATAAGCAAATTTATATAATTAAAACTAATTAACTGTGAAGTATCTAAATTAATTAGTAAGTGATAAATATTCCAATATTTTGAACATATTATGTTTGTAATAATATTATTATTATTATTATTATTATTATTATTATTATTATTATTATTATGCGTTCGTTAAAATGTCTGTATGGATATTATATATTAATTATAAGCGAATTTCCTCCAAAGGAAATGCAGCTATTGTTTTGCACCAATGTGGGAATTTCGTAAAAATTTCTTCAAATGACCATCGATCCTACCTATTAGATGTTAAAAATCACTATCGCTAAAATTTGTATATATGTATATATATATATATATATATATATATATATATATATATATATATATATATATATATACATATGTACTTTTTTTAAATGCCTGTGGACTCTCTAGCGGTCACAGTTTTATTCCTATTAAAATGAAATTTGGTATTTTAGTCGCTTTTGGTATTCTAAAGATCAAGTTCGTTAATGGGTAAAATCGGGCGAGGGGAAAGGGGGTTTTTAGGGAGGGGAAAACACAAAATTTGACTATCTCCCTTAATATTTGATAAATCGAAAAATTTATCAGGAGTTAAGTTGTAGGTACTAAGTTTTACTGCAATTTTGTTTCTTATCATTTTTCTGTTACACTAATATTTACAGAAATATTTACAATTAAAGATTGAAAGTTAAAATTCTAAATATCTCTGTTCACATTAAAGTTTGAGAAAAATGATCAAGTAATGAATTGTAGCAAACTTGATTTTCTACAACTTTACTTCTTATATATTTTTCGATTTTTCTAATATTAAGAGAGATTTTTAATAAGTTGTGTTTGTTTGACACAAATACATGAAATATATTTTATTGTAAAAAATTTTGATTGTCGTTTCCATAGTAACTATAAACTATAATCGTTATTTTGGCTATTAATAAATTTAGTTCTTACCAAACCTAAAATCATATCAGATATTATATTTCATTTTGATCACATTAAAATTATGGCCGCTAGAGAGTGATTTATGTATTCTAAGGAAATTCGCTAAGTTGACGCAGCTCCTGCGTAACGAGTTTTTTGTGTGTATATTATGGTATATTTCCCGACAAAGTCATAATTGGAGCCAAGGTCTGAAAAAACCCAACGATCGTCTGCTTTCTCGTCAAATTGTAAAGAAATCATCAGCAATATTTGGCGGTAAAGAAACAAAAGATGTACGATTTCCATTCCAAGGAAATAGTAAAGATTCGATTAATTTCATTTGTGTCACGGATCACGAATGTGACGGGTGAGGGAGGTTATGTATCATTATTGGAAGGAGGAGTAGGAACTACAGCTGTCAAGTTGAATGTAATAATAATAATAATAATAATGGGGTTTAATCTCCGTTTTTGAGACACGACGGTCTATAACAGAGGCCACCCACATCATTATTTTTCAACCTTTTTATTAATTTTTACTTTTTACATTTTTCTGATGTGAGTGGAGGATCAGGAATTCGTAGGCAGACTAGGAATTGGTAGGTGTGCGGCAATTGGTAGTTGAATGTATGAATCTGTAAATAAAAGCATTTATTTATTTTTTTTGATTTATTTTTTAAATTTTGTAAAAATGATAAACATGATAACTCAAAAACGAAAAGAGATAGTTAGCGGAAATTAGGAAATGGGCAGAATCGGATCATGTTTTAGCAAAACTGTTTATCTTTGAAACTGTAAGAGATAAAACAAAAACTTAGAGAGAAAAATGGTACTTTTTTTAAAATAAACCAATTTTGTTTGAAATTTTTTTCATTAACTGAATATCCGGGTATTTAAGCAATTAACTCAGTTAGTTGTTGTTTTCACTTGTTTATTTATTTTAACCCTTTCGTTAATTCGACTTATACATTCCCTTATATTCATATTCAGTTCGACCAGTTGTAGGATAATTTTGTTACTTCTTGATGATATTTTGAACACTTGAAGTTCAAAATTATTGTAAACTTCTTGTGAACATTTTATTTCGAACTAAAAATTACCTTATTCTTCTGTGCCAATCGTCCAACGGCACTTTAAGTGTAAGCAACCGTTTTTAAGCTGATAGTAATCTGTTGGTATTGTATATCTGTAAAAAGTTAATGGGCAATCCCTACACATTTTATGATGTAACCATTATGGAGTGTAAATTACCTATCCGACTTAATTATTCCAACCTAATCTAATATAAAGAGTTGTAATAAGTAAAAAAATAAAACCTTTTCAATTCCGTTCATTATAAAACTTCATAATTAATTGATCATTTCTTCATAATCTTTGTTACGAATAAAGGGAATACGTGCAACCCAATTTATAAACTAATCGAATCCAGTGTGTAAGTGAACCCCCGCCAGTACAAATTCTTCATCCAAATAATTAAAGACTATAAAACAATCTAAATGCAAAAAAAGTAGAAATGATCCTAAAATCCTTATAATAACTTTTTGTCGTCATTTTTTGCATTTTTCAATTTTTGGACTTTGTTTTGAATTTCAAGTCTTCAATTTGCGTACTTAGTATTTAGGTTTACCCGGTGTATCAAGAATAATGTATATCTACAGAACCGGAAATTATATGTCAAAGTAAAAGAGCCACATTTCCATACCAGGGATCGGATCCAAATCTGGGAATAACAAGGAAACAGACTACTTGAGCCATTAACGAATGGGTTGATACGTTTATCGACAGGAAATGGAAATAAACAACAGGCTGCAGACAAGCCAAACAAATGATAGCTGGGACATTGCTGCAAGGCCCACTTAGATTATTGGCAAAAACCGGAAAGAGATAAACCTTCTGGTTTGGGGAGATAAACCTTCTGGTTGAGGAGATCCCTTATAAGGTTGAAGGAAAGTGCGATCTATCCGGACTGTAACAGGGCAGATTATTCACCCTTCCATCTTCTGGCAAAATGTCCTCACAGATCCAGAATGAGTTACCTAACCTTCGTCTCGACCGAAATGGGGAAAGCAGAGGTAAAAAACTACAGCTCTGTCGTTCGTAAAGAAGATGGGTAGGTTCGACAACGAACACAGGGGTACAGGAAACGAACCTGATGTTAGTAGAATATAGGTTGAAAGACTGGGTTTCTTTGGGGTCGGTAAAAAAATCTAGAAAGGCCTACTTGCTAGACTTCGGCCTCCCCTTCATTAGTACTAGTACATTGTTCTAATAAATTAACAAACTACTATAACAACTTTTGTAATCACAACATAAAAACAATGACACAAAAAACGCATGTTCCATCGATATGAATATTCTTAATTCTTATTCTCATTTGCCTGTAAATTCATGTCATAAATACACTTTTATATACAAATTTGTTCAGCTACAATACAATGCAATGTTATTACGTTGCTATTTTAGAATGTGCAATCCCATCTTTTAGAGAAATATAGAACTATTAAGTTCTATGATGGTATTTTAAAATAATCACAGTGTAAAACCCGTGCGTTGCTCAGTATGTCTCACTCATTTTTGATACTCAAAGTTATTCGTTATTTTATGAACCTTTAAGAAACAAGTTTCAAAGTTTGGCATGTTACTTCCTTGACACTCTGTATATATATATATATATATATATATATATATATATATATATATATATATATATATATATATATATATATATATATATTTATGTGTATCTAGTGATAGTCAGAGTAAGTAGCACATACATTGGTTGTAATCGTGTAACAATTTATAATAAAAACAAACAAACCTAGATAATATATATCTGTTTCAGTAAGTTTTACTGAAGAAATCTTTTTGGTTCTCTTTCTTTTATATAGTAAACTAGTGACTACTAGTAGTAGTAGTAGTACATTTACTACATCCTAGTACTGTTGTATATTCACAGAATATAATAAATAAATTCTGAACTATTTTATAAAGCTATACTCCGAAATATATAAGGAACACACAGAGACAACACTCACTCTCAACGTACAACATGAATATTGGTCTTATAACAGAGCATTCAAGATCATTGAGATATTATGTAAAGATGTGTAAAGAATATATATGAATTTTAATCGATTAGAAACCCTGCGTAATCTTAAGGACGTGCCAGCACTGTGCTATGCTATCAGTACAACAAACCGGTTTGATTTTATTATAGCACCAATACACAAACACACATATACAACACATAGACAAAAAAACCATTCACATATACAAAATAATGTTAGGTTGAAGAAAAGGAATAATTTTAAACTTTTATATTTCGAAAACAATACGGTAACACACGATTTTTTTTTAAATTCATGTAACAAATATTTAGCTTTACTCTCCTAGTTTTTTTCTTAAATTCTGTCGAGTATTTTTTCTAATACAACATATAATAGTTGGGCGGGCATGAAGTTTTACATGCTTCTAATGAGAGAGTGAGAGAGAATGATAACTTTGATATTAATTATCTCGCGTTCTAAACGGTCAAAAATTTTGAAAGTTTGGGATTTAGTAAAAAACGTTATTTTTAGGCTGTGAACAAAAAATGAGCAAAATCTGTCGAAAAGTGGTGGTATGCTGAAACATCTTTAGCATGAAATTATTGGAATCTGGTGAATTCTCGACCAACAGCCAAAATTCATCCCATACAAGCTATTAAGCAAACTTTCTGATTGGGATCATAATGACAATTAAATTCAGTTGCCATGATGTATAATTATAATATTCATTATTATGAGTATTATATTTAAATTTTAAACAATTGGCAAAATACACGATCTAAAACATTTCTGTCAAGGTTATTCAAAATCAAGGTTATTCAAAAACAAATAAACAGCAATTGATTTTTCTTATAAAAATCAGCAAGTGAAGCTAACTAGTCCACGTGGCCTAGTCCTAAGGCGTTATGTCTGCGCAGTATGCCTACGTGGAAACTGGGAGGTTATGGGTTCGAATCCCGACATCGGCAGTTTGTCAATTATTAAGAAAAAAAAAGGGGCGGTTAATTGACTAAACTGTCGGCGTATTTTACAACTGACTTTTAACCATCTTTAGTGTGCTACTAACAGAGTTTTTGTGTTTACTCTTTTCAGTGATAAATGAGGTAAATATTCACTGTCATTTAATTTCTATTTAACACAGTAATTTCGAATTTCAGTATGTGGTCACCGGAATCAATCATTGACAATCGATGACAATTAACAATCTACTTCCTTTATTTGTTTACGTACCCGGATAAATACATACATGCATTCAACTATATAAAAAATTCAACACCACTTTCAATGTATACAAAAATTTTGGTGAAACGGAATTTAACTCATAAAAAAATACTATTTATTATAAATTATGACGTACAAAACACAAATTCATATCAATATTTAATGTCCATAAATATCCAAAATGAAATTAAATCCATGCCCTTTTTGTGATTTAAAATGTAAATTTACGGCTCTTGTTCCAATTCCACCTTCCAACAAAGTAACATATCCACCTTCTCCATTTACATATTGATCGGTTGCATTAATGAAATTAATGATTTCGTAACCATCACCTTTTGAAGGATACCGTACATCTCTTGTCACTTTACCACCAAAAGTAGCTGCTGATTTTTGTACAATTTGACGTATAAGAAGCCGATCACCAGCTTGTTTTTGCCCTTGACTCCAATGATGACTTTGTCCAGACACCGTACATGCAATAATTGCTAAGACAACAATTGACAATACCAATTTCAAAGCAGCCATTTTAACAATGTAGTATAATAATGATTTGTGTTTGAATGAAAAAATTGTTTAACTACAATACCTTGAATATAACTTGTGTGATCTATTTATATTTAAAAAAAGGTAAATTACGATAATATTTACTGATAACAAATATTCTGATAAATACTTGTGTCAACGGTGTATTTAATAAAATTATTTAGAATCTTCACTTACGCAAGATGTTTTAAAGTGTTCGATTTAATTATATTTATTGACAAATCTTCCGAGAATTTTTGTTAGTTTATTTTATACATCATATTAATACTAGCTGAAATACTCGGCGTTACCCGGGATTATAAAACAATAATATTTACTGATACTAAATTTTCTGATAAATACCTTGTGTCAACAGTATATTTTATAATATTATTTTGAATTATCGAATTAAGTGTTCGAATTAATTAAATTTATTGAAAAATCTTCCGTGACTTTAATTTTAGTGTATTTAATACATCGTATCTAGCTGAAATATCCGGCGTTACCCGGTATTAAAAAAATCCTTATAGGGAGTGCATTTTAATTCTGCTTTAAGTATTGGGAAATATATGTAGATGGAATATTTACATAGTTCGTCAAGCTCTTTTCAACGATATATATATATATATATATATATATATATATATATATATATATATATATAATATACATATGTACTTTTTTGTCTGTGGACTCTCTAGCGGTCACAGTTTTATTCCGATTGGAATGAAATTTGGTATTTGAGTCGCTTTTGGTATTCTAAAGGTCATGTTCGTATAGGTAAAATAAATAGTAAATAGATAAAATCGGACGAGGGGAAAGGAGGTTTAGAGGGAAGGGAAAACACAAAGTTTGACTATCTCCCTTAATATTTGAAAAATAGAAAAATTTATCAGGAGTTAAGTTGTAGGTACTAAGTTTTACTGTAATTTTGTTTCTTATCATTAATATTTACAGAAATATTTACAATTAAAGATTGATAGTTAAACTTATAAATATCTCTGTTCACATTGGAGTTTGAGAAAAATGATCAAGTAATGAATTGTAGAAAACTTGATTTTCTACAACTTTACTACTTATACATTTTTCGATTGTTCCAATATTAAGAGAGATATTTAATATTTTATGTTTGTTTGATACGAATACAGGAAATATATTTTATTGTAAAACATTTTGATTGTTGTTTCCATAGTAACTATAAACTATAATCGTTATACCGTTCTATTAATAAATTTAATTTTTGCAAATACTAAAATCATATCAGATATTATATTTCATTTTGATCACACTAAAATTATGACCGCTAGAGAGTGATTTATGTAAGGAAATTCGCTAAGTTGACGCAGCTCCTGCGTAACGAATTTTTCTAACGTCAAAATGACTTTCATACTTTCTCTTTAACCCTTTAGGGGATGAACTTTCAAAAATCCTTTATAATTGCTTACCAATGTTATGTAAGGAACTCCTGTGCAAAATTTCATACTTATAGAGTATGAAGGTTAGAGTAGAGTTGAGGAATGACATGCAGAGTAATCTTCGGAACATCGTACTTATTTTATTTTTAAACCGATTTCAGAGATTCTACTCAACCGTCGTCATCTGTTTTGTATTTCTTTTCAAATAAATATACTATATATTATTTTATAATATATATATATTACTTTCTTGCAGTGTAGTTAAACACGCATATAATGACATAGTAGGTGTTGGCTTTCGTTTAGTTCAGTTGTGTTTTAACGAGCAAGATTTCGGGTTAAAATGTACATGTCCTTCAAAATTTCAACTCTAATTGTTTGGTAACTGTAAAATACTATTTGTTAATTTTCAGATGCAACTTAAATATTTAGAATCGCCCGCATCGAATATCTTTTTCACGTATTTTCGAATTGCTAATTAAATCATAACGTTGCATAAGTAACGTTATGATTTAATTAGTGAATACATTTTTTGTCAGAATTAACTTGGGAAATTTATAATTGAAAGACTCAGCGCTCCAACAATTTACCGATTGCTTCAGCGTTGTCGGCAACATGGGGCTGTCAGTGATCTTCCGAGTGCTAGATGACCTCGTGCAGTTCGAAATGATGTGAACATTGCTCGCGTGCAAGCAAGTGTTGAGAACAACCCCGAAACTTCCACTAGGTTACGTTCTCAGCAGTTGGTGATGTCTAGGCGGTCTTTACAAAGAATTTTACATACGTTACACATTTTCCCATATTAGATTCAATTGGTTCACGAGTTAAAACCAAATGATGCACAAATACGCATTCATTAAATTAATCTTAACGTTACTAAATTATTCAAAACCTCTGGTAATGTATGAAAAAATTTTATTAAAAATAATAATTATTTGAAACGAAATTTAATTGATAAAAAAAAATATAAACAAATATATAAACAAAACAAAACTTCATATCAACATTTACTGTCCATAAATATCCAAAATGAAATTAAATCCATGTCCTTTCTGTGATTTAAAATGTAAATTTACGGCTCTTGTTCCAATTCCACCTTCCAACAAAGTAACATATCCACCTTCTCCATTTACATATTGATCGGTTGCATTAATGAAGTTAATGATTTCGGAACCATCACCTTTTGGTGGATACCGTACATCTCGAGTAACTTTACCACCAAAAGTTGCTGCTGATTTCTGTACAGTTTGACGTATAAGAAGACGATCACCAGCTTTTTTTTGACCTTGAGTCCAATGATGACTTTGTTCAGACACCGCACATGCAATCGTTGCTAATACAACAATTGACAATATCAATTTTATAGCAGCCATTTTAACAATATAGTATAATAATTATTTGTATTTGAAAGAAAAAATTTATACCTTGAATATAATTTTTGTGATCTATTTATATTAAAAAAAATGGTAAATAACAATAATATTTACTGATACTAAATTTTCCGATAGATACCTTGTGTCAACAGTATGTTTTATAAAATTATTTTGAATTATCACTTACGCAAGATGTTTTAAAGTGTTCGAATTAATTAAATTTATAGAAAAATTTTCCGTTCCGTTTATTTTTAGTGTATTTAATACATTATATCAATAATGGCTGAAATATTCGGCGTTACCGGGCATTAAATTCTCCCCTATTCATTTTTTTTGCAATATTATTCAATATTATGCAATATTTATATAAAGTATATATACGACTTTTCAATAGGTTTATAATTAAATGTTCTTTTGTTTGCGTCTTATTCACGTGGTTTTCCGATAAAAGTTGTTTATTACAAATAAAATAACAATTTTTAGTCGAAACATTTTCCCAAAAACCGAATGAAGAAGACCCAAAAATGAACTAAACAATTTTTTTTAAAAAGAACGCTACTTTTATGGGCATGTATAATCGATAAATATTCATATGCGAAATTTTATGTAAACCAGTCAAAAGTGAAGTCAAAAATAATTTATGTAGATATCAAGGTTGATGTTTTGTTCAAAAATTTAAAATGCAAAACATTTTCCTTATATATCAGTCTTTAACAAAACATAACAAACAACTCTCACAATATGGTTACAAACCGATGATGATGGTGTAAAAAATTAATGAGTTACATTGTATATTCTCTATAAAAAAATAGGATCCTTAATGCCTAAGTAAATATAAAAAAAATTGGATTTTTTAAAAAATATTGTGTTATAAAACATTGTATACGTTGTGTGATGTAATTTATTCGAAAATTTATACTACGCTTAGATGAAGTATGAATATTTTTATATCCTGTTCAATGGGCGTCAAAAAGTTGATGTTAGTTTTTAAAATTTTATAATTGATTTGTGCCTTATTAATTCTGTTTTCGGAAAAAATTTTCGAATAAAATTTGTTACTATATTTATAATGAAGAACTTTTATACTTTCATTCAATTTTCTCTTGTTTACATCACTCTTATTTTAAGATTACTCTTATATTGTCTCAGGATATGTTATTCGTTGTTAATTTGCTGAAACTGTCACCAAATTAGCAACAAATAACATATCCTGAGACAATATAAGAGTAATTTTAATAAGAGTGATGTTAACAAGAGAAAATTGAATGAAAGTAATTTTAACAAGAGTATAATTTCAATAAAATTTATTATATTTTAATTTAAATTGTTTAATTTTTATATTTATTTTTATTTTTGTCTATCGATTTCGATTTTCTATCTATTTCTAATTGTCAAAGAGTAAATTACGACTAGCTAATTTATACTGATGATGACTACTTTGTAGTCGAAATGCGTATTTATAATACAAAAGCCGATCTAGGTATTGGGGCGAATTGGACATTTTATAAATATTTATATCTATGTGTACAAAAAATAAAGGTGTTATATGCATGTGTACATAATGAAACGTATACTCAACAGTTAATACATATGTTTGAGCTGAAATTGTGGCAAAACTATTCATCTGCTTAGTAATCTATTTTTGAAAACTGATGTTTGATAAAATAAGACGTTTAAGAAAAATTTTATACAATATTCTAGTTTTAATTCCATTACCTTTTATTATAAATTGATACTAATTATTAATGCATTTTTAGTTCAAATTGTTCAGTCTATTGGTAGTAAGTCAATGAATTTAATATACTAATACCTATATATTCACCGATCTTTATATAGATAGAAAACAACCTATTGGTTGATTATAGGAAGAAATAAAGGAAGAAATATAACATACTTCGACTTCCAAGAACAAGAAATATAAAATTGTTGTGTATAGTATCTTCAATATCCTCCTTTCCGTTCATATGTATCGAGTCGAAAGCGAAAAAGGTATATGTTAACTCTTCTACTAACTAGACAGAATGTGAACACTTCTCAATTATGAATGATGTGATTTATTCTTCAAAAACAGGGGTGGCCAACCCAAATGATCTCTTGTGGGCCACTTTGGAAATGCATCATAACTTCGCGGGCCGCATATAGAATTATATATCCCCATATTAGATTGAATACTAAAATGTCGGCGTATGGACAAAAACGAAGTAACCGACTATGCATATGAAGGTTTTCTGCAGTTTCACGAATTCCAGATGAATTTCGGCATAGTAGGTATCAGAGTCGGCTGCATGTAGCCGCACAACCTACCAAATCCTAGTCTTTACACAAAAATTTCTTCCACTCCACTCACATTCTCACATCCTTAGGCATCACAATGAACCTTAATGTCGAAATGTGTCCAGGGCAGCCGTTACAATCTATCTAATCTATCTATATTGGATTTAGACCCACTATAGACATTTAGAGGCTTCCAAATTCACCAAACGACATAAAAATTATTTCTCACATGCGCTCATTGGAAAGCAAAAAAATGAAATGAGAAAATTTCATGAAAAACTGTTTTTAACTCAACAATACTTTATTCTATTTCATTTTAGGATTTCTATTTTGTAGTTTTCCATAAAAATTTCTCTAATGACTTTCTAAATATCCATTTAACAGTTATAACTAGGCCCTTGAGATGGAATAAAACTTGACATAGAATTGCAGAAGCCGCTCCAGCGTAAAATAGTACCATGTTTACTTTCCTCCTCATGCTCGGATGAGGGCAGCTCGGGTACTGGGTCGCACTAGAAACACGACTTTGTCAATCACATTAATGTGTTAGTAGCACTGGGAGAACGACGAAGGTCCTTAGTATTTACAGGTTTCAAGCAATGCAAAAGTTAAATTTATGTCTACAGAGTGCTCATTTTAGACAATGCACCTGAATATTTCTTCGAGGGAGAATTTTTCGAAAAAATGGCCTGAACTAAAATTGTTTTGTTCGAAAGAATTATGTCGACCTTCACCTTCTAGGTCATTTGAGGGATAACTTGTGGTTTTTTAAATAAAAACAATTTTATGTCAGAATCGGATACCCTAGGGAAAAAAATATAAAACCAGATTAATACATTTATTTTGATTTTTAACAAAAATGGTTCTTGAGATCAAATTTTGAGAAAAAGGTCTACAGAAAAAATTTTTCAATTAAAAAAAAATCATCAGAATCGTTCTCAAATACATAATTAGAATAAAGGAACATTTAAGTTCAGCTATTTCCATCAAAGCAATGCCTGAGATGACAATAGTAAACTTAAGTTTAAAATGCATTCCTCTCGCAATTTCCGTTCTTCAGATATCTGGTTTACAGGTATACCTATATATCAAGATACACTTTCATAAACGCACACAGGCCTCCAATCTGGCCAAAAATTGATATTCTGGTATCAAGGGATCTCAAAGCGTATGGACGTGCTCAAATCTCAATATCGATTATCAACATCAGGGACAATATATCTTGGTTCTACACATATAGCTATTGAGATTTTAGCATGCCTTTAAGTTTTGAGATCTCCTGATACCTACAAAATCTATTTTTGGTCAAATTCAAAACTATATAGGGATAAAAATTGAATTTATGAGTGATAGTTCACATTACACCACGGTTTTTTTTAATGATTAGTAACAGGCAAAATTTTGGCAGTAGCTTCCTTTCGACGAGACGCTCAATTTTTCTCTAGCGAAAATTCTCGATGATAGTGACTAAATAAGCGCATGACATGTTCAGAGCGTAGGACTGGGAAATTGAACCACTGAATTTGTAGGACAAGGTGGCCATCAAATTATACATACCATTATTAATTAACTGCATAAAAATCAGCTTGTTACTAATAACTATGTATATCCCGTTATTTGAACATGTTGGGGTGGGGGACCTGTCTGTCACGCCATCCATTTTGTAGGACACAAGTTTTTTTGAAGTCTTTGTTACATTATCTCTCAATAGAACTAACAAATTAACTGTTACTGATAAAATATTTGCAATCGTCAAACAAACAAATAACTCTCTTACACTCTTTGTTATTCACTATCATCGAACATTTTTTGAGAGAAAATTTGGGCATCTCGTCGATAGGAAACTACTGACAAAAATTTAGCCTGTTGCTAATCATTCAAAAAAACCGTGCTGTACTGTGGGCTATGAACTGTCTTCAACAAATATCAATTCACGGATTTCACAATTCACTACCTGCTACCTCTCAATATTATACTCGATTTGATATCAACGGCCATAGTAACATTCTTGCTATATACTTACTGTAGTATAGTAGTATCTACCTATGTATGTAGTATCTATCTGATACATATTACAATTCAAGTTGAATTAGTTTTAGAGAAGGCAAATAGGTAAGAGAGTGTCTAGTGATATAGCAAACGCTTAGTCTCTAGAGGCTAAGAATGAAACCAATAGTAATACATGGATACAATTTTCTTCTTCGATATATATATATATATATATATATATATATATAGGTATAATATTCTTACAGAATGTCTCAATTAAATGTCTCACATGTAATTTCTATGATTGAAAAAATAAAAAAAACAATATACTGTATGGGGCTTTAATGTCAATTGGGAATCGAAGAATCCTAGGTCTCAGATAGATATATAGATATAAATAGGTATTTTGATTTTACTTTTACTATGACAATGGTTCATATAAATAAATATGAAAAGGTTGTACTAGAAATTATATATAATGAATAGATTTATTATAATTTTTGTAATGGAAATTTAATACGATTTTATGTTGAGTAGATGAAACTCATTGAAAAATCAATTATAGATTCTACCATAATTTTACGATGGGTGAAAATTAAATTAAAACAACTAACTGAGTTAATTGCTTAAATACCAGGTATTTATTGGAATTATGTAAACAAGTTTCTAACAAAAGTTGTTTATTTAAAAAAAAAGAAATATTTTTTGTTTTTACATTTTTGTTCATCTCTTACAGTTTCAAAGATGGGCAGTACTACCCATTTAGCCGAAACATGATTCATTGAAACATTTATTTTTACAATTTATGATGTTTTCCAATATCTTTTCAGATTGATTTTACCATAAATTTTCTTTTTTCGTAGGTCACTAAACCAGCCAAGTAGCCGCCTTTGTTAAGGCGTTGTTTCTACTTGGAACTGGGAGGTTATGGGTTCGAATCCCGACACCGGCAGTTTGTCAATTAAAAACAATTAATGGAGCGGTTGATGGACTAAATTGTCGGCGTATGGACAAGAACGAAGTAACCGGCTCTGCTTGTGAAGGTTTTCTGCAGTTTCCCTTCACGAACTCCAGATGAATATCGGCATAGTTCCTATAAAAGTCGGCTGCAGCCGCATACCTACCAATTCCTAGTCTGCATATGAATTCCTGATCCTCCACTCACATCATAAAAATGTAAAGTAAAAATTAATAAAGGTTGAAAAATAATGATGTGGGTGGCATCTGTTATAGACCGTAGTGTCTCAAAAACGGAGGTTAAACCCCATTATTATTATTATTATCGTAGGTCATTAATTTATTTTAAGAAAAATAATAGTAAAATAAATTTTTTATAAAATTTTAAATAATATTTTGAATTGTATATTAAATGTTAGCTTCTAAAGAAAAATGTAAAATTATTTTAAAATTTTGTTGATTATCATTTCCACAGAAACTATAGTTCTAAAAAGTAACTATAAAATTATTTTATTAAAATGTTGTTTCAATTTTGAAATGTCAATTTTGATTTTTCCATAAAAACTATAAACTATACTAGCACACTATAAATCGTTATATATAACTTAGAAATATACAAATATTTCTAAGCTATTTGTTAATATATCTAAGTTATTGTATTTTGCCCCTATTATTAAGTTTAAATTTAAATTTTTTATAAATGAATTAATGTTAGCGCCATCTAAGCAGAATATTTCAAAATTAATCATTTTCGTAACATAGTAATAAGTTATTTACTATGTGTGTAATATAGTAAATAACTTAGTAAACTCCAGAACACATCGGAGCTGACACGCACAATTATATTTTAAGAATAAAAGGTCTTATTTAGTGATGCCGAGACGAGAATAGTATGTCTTTTGTATTGTAGTGTCGTGCCATAATGCTTTTACAGTTTTTCAAGATTTTCATAAAAATATTAAATGAGAAAAGAAATTTTTTTGTAATTAAGTAAAAATAATAATAATTACTGGGCGGTTGATATGTTTAAAAAGAATTCGAAAACAATAAAGGCTATGGAAAAAATTAAATCATTGTTACCCAAACTGAGTTGCTGTTTTGTGATTAGTACTTTTTTACAGATTGTCTAGTGTTTCACGAGGCACGAGGTGTTACCAAAACCTCGCCTCGCCTCGCTTTTTTAAATATCAACCTCGCCTCGCCTCGGCCTCGCCCGAGGTAGAATGTTGACCAGCCTCGCCTCGCCCCGGTTGGGTTAGCTATCATCCTCGCCTCACCTCAGCCGATGTAAAATTTTTACTAATTTTGACTTATTTTGCATGATATATTTGCATATGTACATAATATGGTTAAAAAACTTGTTAGAAAATAAATGTCTTTAAAACACGGAATATAAGTTGCTTAGTCTCTAAATTTTTATGACTCCTCAAATGAAAACAGTAAATTCAAAAAAATTCGGGCTAAAATAAATATAATGAAAAGATGAAATCACGTGATGTTTGAAGAACTATATAAGAGGTTCTTCAAAATGCTTCCATGATTTCCAATGCGAAACCCATATACAAGTTACTGTAAGGATAAAGGAAATTATAATTTTTTCAATTCTATTAAATTTATTAATTTAATTATATATTTATTCATTGAAATAACAATAATGAAAACATACGTTATATAATATAGTATTACAGTACTATATATAAAATGAACAGACCCTCAAAATTTTGATTATTGTTGTAGTAAATGTTTTTTATAGATACAACATTTTATTTTATTTTCAAATGTAAGAGTAAGATATAACACTTAACATGTATTAGCATTACGTATATTCTTTAAATGCTTACACTGTCACTAACACTGCATATATAAAGAAACAAAATTTTTTTGTAAATTTGCCTCAGCCGAGGCGAGGTTCTTGTGACGATATACCTTGCCTCGCCTCGCCTCGGTCCTCGGTTACAAGGCACGAGGCGAGGTGAGGTTACCTCGTAGCCTCGGTGAAACCCTAAGATTGTCTGTCTCTCGAATATTTATCGTAACTCAGGATTCTAATTTTCATTTTCGTCTCTCGCGGCATCAATTGGTATTACCTTCTATTAGTATGACAGATAAAGAAATTTGTTACTTTCTGTAAATTGGCCTGATTTGTTACACAAACAACATTATATCAATACTATAAAGAAAACTCATTTGATTTGTGTAAAAAAAAAAAAAAACAGCATGTTTCTACATATGTTTTATATGTAAGTTATATTGACTTTGATGATAGAGCCAACTGAAAATACATCCAGAAAATACTAGTGTTAAAAATCTTTCATCTTGTTCACGAAATGAGGTAGACACATATATAGTAGTAGTGAACTTTTTATCTCTCTAAGGTCTCACAAGTACAGAACATATTGCGTCATTTATAATTTATTTTGTACAATACAAAATGATAGCATGGGATTTTGGGGGTAATGTTATTTACCCCAGTGTTGTTGGGGGTATAATACGAACGAAATGATAGTGTAAAAAATTCACTACATGCATTTTAAAATAATGCAATGAATTTGAAATTATACACACTAGTATATTTTCTTGGCCTATTTTTTTTTAGTATCCTCAATTGATTTCACTTGCTTGTTGTATCTGGTACTATGTATGGACCACACAAGTTTATGGTATTTGAAAAAATTTAAATTGGATTTGTGCCTTATTGATTTGATTTTTGAAAAATTGCTTCGGATACGGGTTCTTCATTATGTCGACCTTCACCTTCTAGGTTATTTGAGGGACAACGTACAGTACCTACCTACATTACTGTTTTGAATAAAACCACATTATGTATTGGATGTAGAGAAATGTTGGTATTGGTTCAATTCGCTTTGTATTGACAAATTTCAGATTAAGGACGTTCATGTGCTACGCTATAGTTAAATCAGTACTATCTTTAATAAAATTTATTTAGGATTTTTATAAAGTTGTAAAGTATATCAATAATCATACAACGATTTATAAACTTTTTTTATTTGTCCTAAATATTTTAATAGTATATATTGTAAAATATCAGTAAATGTAAATAAGAAATTGATTTGACTTGATGTAACAGATCTGACAATAAACTATGTTTTTTTATGACATTTACAGTGTAGGTATATGTATATATATAATGTGTATATTTTTTTACTGTGCGATGTCCCAAGTTTTTGTCAAAATATGGTGACAAAAACAAACGTAACAAAACAGTTTTAATGTTATTAAATAATTAATTCAAACATTCGTCAACACCATTTTTTTAATGCAAGTATATAAACTGCATATTTCAAAGAATATTTATAAACATTATTTATTATGGTGGCTACTTTAATAATATAGTTTACTTTAATATTATAATTTTAAGTACAAACAAATTCTGTTCTCCATAATACGTTGTGTTAAAAGTTTGATTTTTAATCGATAATTACTTTTTGAAAAAATCGTCAACAGGTTTTAATGGATTTTTGTAGCAGGATAACTACATAATTGAGCTATTCAATGCACTAAAAAAAATTTTTATCTACTATCATGCCTCATGCATGAAAGTCCTTAAAAGTTGGACGACAAAATTTATTGTGTTAAATTTATTTCACATAAGATTGTAACATTGCATACACCACGAGAGTGTACTGGTACTCGAATTTTGACGAAGAAATTATTACTCAAGTGATTTTATAAACAAATATTATTAATAAAGCGCTTAGAAGGAGGACATCTTAGTCTAAAAGATGATATTTTTTATAAATTTTTAACACATTTGTTATGGTTTAAAATCCTTTTAGAAAAATCACATACATCTTCGTCGATTGTTTTGTAAGTATGTAAATATTGCAAAACAGAATTAGTCACTATTTTAATATTTTTATAGTCCTCTAAAATATTACCGGCGTCAAAAACTAGTTTGAGTCATGATCGAGTAAAATTTAAACGTTTCAGTAAAACATCTATCGAGAAAAATTTTGCATCATGCTATTAAAGGTATTCAATTCATTGCAAAAATTCGTTATTATCGAAGGAGAGTGTAAAATTGCTATTCACTTAGAAAAATCTATTTTGAGAATATAATTCTAGCTGCAGATTTATAATGTTTGAATGTAAGAGGAAATTTCGAAAATATTGAATACTTATTTCTAAGAATATTATAAAGAGACGTGTCGTAAAATATGATTTTAAGATAATAAGACGTTTCGTAAGAACATTCAAGGAAATTCCGAATTTCTATTAAACCTTGTTTCTAAGAATATTAGAAAAAGACATCTTATCAATTTTGTATTACCAATTTATCATGAATAAATGATTCCAAGATAATAAAAATATTACTAAATCATTTCAATATTTGTTTTACTTTTTATTTATTTTCAAAGAACTTTCGAAAAAAATGGAGCTTTGATTCGATCAAAAAGTTTCAAACAAAAGTAGTTTGTTTTTACGAGATACACATTTTTTGTACTTAAAGATTTTTCTTTTCTTGCACCGTTTTTTTCTCTATTTAAACTTAGCAACTTTTATTTCATTTTTCTTAAATGCATATTTAAACAAATATTTAGGTGGAAACTTTTCAATTGAACTAACTGTATATGTATGTGTTACAATTTGAGTCCGATCAGAATGAAATTTGGTATTTGAAATACTTTGGGTTTTTGAAAGACCATAAGATCGTTCATAAGAAAAGTTGGCCATAGGTAATAAGGCAACCCCAAATTTGGAATATTTGGCTTTGAGTTTATAAAATGGTTAGCATGATTAAAGATGATTCACTGACCATTTTTTTTGTAACTGTAAAATTTGAAAAATGTTTTACAATTTTAGTATTATAATAATGAAAATTAAAAGTGGCACCATGAGACCTAAATTTCCTATCCATTATAATTCTTTTCTCGTTGAAAAGTTCATATAGTCTATAAAGCACGTATTTTTTCAAAATTGTTTTGAAACCATTACCAGGAAATATAGAAGACGTCAAATTCTTATTGTGAAATTAGACATACTGTTTATGATCTGTTACCAGAGAGGATTTGTAAACTAGATAGACCTTCAAGTGGTTTATATTTCTTTATAATTATGTATACTCTAATTCAAGAGTTTTATCAATAATAATTTGTGTTGCTATAGCTTGATAATAATTATATGTTCCATAGATAATTAACCCGACTTCAAAAAGGAGTTCTCAATTCGTCTGAATTTTTTTATTTTATGTGTGTCACCTCAGAACTCCGTTATTTATCAACCGATTTTGAATTTTTGTTTTGTTTTAAAGGGTTTGGTTTCCCATTGGTCCCATTGGCACCAAATCGCATTCTGATGAGGGAATCCCCGGGAAATCAAGGAAAATCCTCATTTTATATGTGATAACCGATTTCTGCGAAATTTTTTTTTTTTGAAAGGGTATACTCATTCATAATGGGAAAATAAGAAAATTTTTTTAAAAACCGACTTCAAAAAAATTTTTTACAAAAAAAACCGACCCCAAAAAAAAAATTTTTACAAAAAAAAAACAAAATGCATGTAAAAAAAACTGAAACTCTGTTATAAAAAAATACACTAAAAATTAAAAACAAAAAAAAAAAACGGGAAAAAAAAATGTGTTATAAAAAAATGCACTAAAAATTAGTAGGTCTACCCATATTTAGACAAATAAAACCAATTATAGAACTTCAAAGTAACTTAAAAACGAGAAATAAACCATATTTTGACAAAATGGAAACCCGATTTCAAAAATCAAATATTCTATAACAAAAAATGCACTAAAAAGTAAAAAAATAATTGCATATTCTTGTGCCAATTTTAGTTCACCTAAGCAAAAATTTTTAAATATATATGTACAATTATTGTTATTTTGGAGGCGGTGTCCAAAAGTTATGTGAATTTCTCTATGCTAACACCGCCTCCAAAAATAACAATAATTGTACATATATATTTAAAAATTTTTGCTTAGGTGAACTAAAATTGGCACAAGAATATGCAATTATTTTTTTACTTTTTAGTGCATTTTTTGTATAAATTATAATAATAATACCAAATATATTAATAATACCAAGCGAAACTAACAACTAAGTAAATTGCTAAAATACCTGACAAACAAATTGGCAAAAGTTGTATAAAAAAAACATTAGCTGTCTTTTAATTTAAAGATGTATACCTTTCAAATATGGATTTTCCCTCCTGGTCCTTATTTTCCCTCTGGAGAAGCCCAGTCCGACACTGCCCATTCTTACGGACAGATTGACTTCTTGCGAAAATTACGTTATTTTATACTTATAACTTATTTTATTAACCTTAACACTTTTTTCTGCGATCACCATGATCAAACTAAACTTATAATACCCTTGCATATATTATATATACCGGGTATCCAAATGTTGGCAATCTATACTTCGAAAATATTTTCAAAATGACTTAATGTTGTTCATTGAATAAGAATTGAGACAAAAAAAAAGGGATTTTAATAATTTTTCTCTGTAAAAACTCATCCTTGACAGTCAAAATAAAAAGTATAAATTACAGTTTAATAAACTTGCTATATAGCTATGACAATTTAACTGACCCAGTATAACATAGATACTGTTTTAACATTTATGATACTATACTATAGGTGGTACTTCATATGTATGCTTCACATTTTTCAAAATTTTATAATAGATTTGTGTCTTATTCATTCGGTTTTCGAAAAAATGCTTCGGATAAAATATACAATATACATTGTAAATATACATTATCGTTCATTATAAATATACAAACAACTTTTAGTCGAAACATTTTCCGGAAAACCGACTGAATAAGACATAAATCAATTATAAAATTTTGAAAAGTGAACGATACATGAACAGCTGATTGTACATCTATGCAAGACTTGTGTTGATAGTGATTATTGGTTATTATCGTAATCGTAGTTGTTATTTATCACCTTTAATATAAATATTTAATACTTTAAATATAAATATTGAAAAAATCTGTAGTTTATATTAGTTTTTAAATAATTTGTTATCTTCATATCTCTAGTAGAGATTTGTTTCACAAAAGTTTTCCTACTTTCAGAAAAAAATATCTCGCTTTTCAATCGATCAAAAAATTGTTTACATTAAAATAAAAGTGTCATAAGTATATTTCATCAAACCCTTTAAACAATGAGTTTACTTTAATAACATAAAAGGTTTTAAAATGCTTCGATTTTGCAATTCGATTGTACTAAGGGACACATAAATTGTGTCCTTTTTACAAAATTGTATAGCCATTTTGTGGCCGTAATCAATAGATTTTTGGGATAATATTTCTAATTCACAATTTAAATCCGAAGCATTTTTCGAAAACCGAAACAACTAGGCACAAATCAATTAAAAAAATGACATCCACTTTTGTGCTTCATAGTATACTTTACCACAAAACTAGATGTAAAAAATTGTATAGTTAATTAGTGTCTTATACATTCGTTTTTCGAAAAAAAATTTCGAATAAAAGTTGCTATTATATTTAAACTGAATCAATTAGGCAAACATCAATTGTAAAGTTTTAAAAACAGATATATTTGGTGGGCTCTAGTGCAATGTGATTTAAATCGAAATAAATACAATAATCATTAATAACAATTTTAAATACAATTAAGTACTAAGTTTGTTTGGAACGACTTTGGTATACATAATCTTATTAAGCTGATGATAATTATAAACATATATCTACAATCAATATTTACGTTTTGATAATACTATAAGTTTAATTTTCTTGAAATAAATATTTTCAATTAGCTTGTGTTTGTTATCAAACAAAATTAAGTACATGACTCATAAGTTTCTATTTTCATACATTGTATGAGTACTTAATTTATGTGGGACGTCAAAGTTCCTTTCAGTTAATTATTTTATGTCACTGAAATTCAAGTTTATTGTTGTACAGTCCTTCCGAGACAAGGCCCGTTGGACATTCACACACGAATTATTTAAGTATTAGACACGTAGAAGCTCCTACGGAATAAGGGAATATTCTCAAACCAAGAATTTATAGTGAATCTCTAATATTATAAAATTGTAAATGCCTGTTTGTTTGTTTCTTCGAACACTACTCTACTTACTATTAGACTTAAAAACTGGTATGTATTTTATGTCGCTACGAGAGATGGAATTTGAAAAATTTCATTGAAATAGAAATTCTGTGGAAGTGTCGATAAATATTTGAAGATGTGGAAGCGGTGGGAATGATAAATACTTAGAGTAGTGGAAGCGATGGGAAATTGCATAGAGGTATTTAGTCTTAAAATGACGGGAGCCGGAGATATATCAATAAGACGCAAGCAAAGCTGCGAGTATAAGCTAGTATAAGATAAAGCTTCCTTAACAACACTTAAGGTTAAAATTAAGGGAAAATGTTTGCCTATAAAAGTTTTTAACAAAAGTGAGAAAATGATTGGTGTTTATTTATTGTGCAAATTTCTCAAGTACAGGGTATTTCATATTTTACTAGGCAAGTTTTTTATTCTTTGTATATTAAGTGTAATAAAATCTGACTGTTTGCCAAGTAAAATATGAAATACCCTGCACCTGAGAAACTTACACAATTCCAAGTTATTTTCTCACTTTTGTTACAAAACTTGACCCTTACATAGATAGATTGCACTACTTTTGAAGGCAAATATTTTTGTTTTTGCTCGGATATCACTACTTTTTGTATGTGACAACTTGGTCTCTCTCTCACTTTTTATTTTTTGGTTGTATACAATTATTTGTAGAACAAAATCGTTCCAATTTTTTTTTACTACAAACGTATGATAGAACTTTTTTAGATATTTTAAATTTTTTTATACGTTTGAAAATATTTTCCCCGAGCGAAGGATATTCGTTTGAATAATCAAATACAGTTTTATAACTATTATACAATTATATATAGAGAATAATATCCCTTTGCTTGATTCTTGCATGTTTAACTCTACCAGTGGAAAATACAAAACCCACGTATAACGACAACAAGATATCTCAGGTAATCTGATGCCTTAGGCTACAAACTCTTTGTTATAAGAATATTGAATGTTTTCTTTACAGGATGTAAAATTCTTAAAATATTATAGTTAAAATATTTGTAATCTCCTTTATAAACAAATGTTTTGTTTAGTTGTCATATTTTCAGGCATTTTTTTGATTTCTTTTTGTTGTTCAAATACAAAAATTATTAAAAACAAAGGTTTTATTCAAACCAAATAGAACTATAAAGTAGATAGATAGATAGATTGTAGAAGCTGTCCTGGACGGGCTACACTTCGACCATAAGGTCCATCGTGTTGTCTAAGGATGTGAGGATGTAAAGTATAAGGGCATAAAGTATATACCGGCTATTTTAGCAATTAACTCAGTTAATTGCTATTATCACTTGTTTCATATTAATATTAAGTAATATATTCAATGACGTCTTAGGGTCTACATACAATACGTTTGTCATTTCATAACAAACGTCTTCTTAATCGTAAGAAATTTTGTCATGAGTATACTGTTGTGCTAAGGCAAAAGGCAGTTAGCTTAACTTACTGCTTTTTATTAATTTAAATTTATCGAATATTTCATATTGGTTACATGGTTTCTAAACATAAAAGCAGTAAATTCATTTTCCAAAGTAAAATAGCAGTAGTTTTCAAACTGTACTGATTATTATCTCCTTTATCTCTTTACTCTTTATTACCTGTTATGATTATAGTTTGTCCAAACATTAAAGTTTTATGTTCATTAAGCTAGCAGAGCAACCTGAGCAGAACACAATTATAATTGTCTCATAATTAGATGCTAATTAAATCCTAATTAAATGACCTAATCAAAAATAAAATTCTCTTTGTTGTATTGTGTTACTGCATGCTCTGCTAGCTTAACCAGCAGAGCAATATAATTGATAGTATAACCCCCCCCCCCCTTAACGCACTCTTAATATTTTTGAAGCTCCAATGGTCGTACATCAACACAAAATTTTTATGACAGGGACTATTTTCAGAATTAATTTTTTATTAATACGATATAAATAAATGGTTCAATAGTTCTGTCAATCACTAAATTTGAAACATTCAGGGCTCATAGAAAAGTTCAGGGCTCATATCGAATAAAACGAGCTTAATAAAATCGATATGTACACACAATCATTTAAAATTGACACAAGAAAAAAAAAACATGTACTAAAATGTGAAGGTCATACATATTATTACAATTTACTGACGAAATTTGTTCGTTGAAAATTAATAATGTAATGAAAATTTGATATTTAATTACAAAACATTAAAATGTATGTAATAAACGATATAAATATTATGTCGTGAGTACCTATAACATTAAAGAACCAATTTTGGTATTTTAAGTTACATAATATGGTGAGATTGTTACATAATATATCATCAACTACGTATACGAATCAAATTCTATTTAATAATAATGAACAAATTTAAATGATTTTAATTATTCAAGTAATTCTTGTGTATTGTTAAAGGCTAGACACTTGTAAACAACGTTGTTATTATTATTTTGAAGATAGTTTTGTCAACATTTGATATGTTTGTGTATCTATGAAATTTAATCCAAGCCCTAAATCGTATTAATTTCATTAAACTATTTTACTATTATTCATATAAATCAACCAACAATAAGAATTATTCTTACCCACAATTGCCTGTAAATTCTTGTCATAAAGCTTTTTTGAATACAATTTGTTATATTGTCGTATGCTTACAACATTTTGTCCTATGTCTTTTGTCTAAGTTTTCGTTTTCATACGGTTTCAAAGATGGATATATCCCCCCTGGCGGGAGGATGCACGGTTTGATTTTTCCCATTTACAAACTAGACCTTACTTTTTACCTCTAGAAATATTTCAGCACGTTGTCTCATTTCGGTTTTGAGTTATTGTGTTGACAAACGGACGGAAATTTGTTTTGTTCCGTTACAAATTCGGGACTAAACTTAATATACCCTGGTATATATTATATATACCAGGTAATTTGTAGAACGTGGTGATGCGTTTAACTTATGAGCCAATTCAGTAGAAATGTAACATTGCAGATTTTTATACACATATCAGACAGGTTTCACTGTATTTTCCGTATTCTGATTGTGAATTAATAAATAGTACCTTAAGTAGAAATTATTAAGACTGTTAATTTTATACTGAAGCAACAAAAAATAAAATAAAATTCTTATCCCAAAGAATCCCAGTGGTAATTAAATACCTTTCGAAACCAGACGATGAAGCATAGAAATAATACTATTCAGTAGAAACGGAACATTTCAGATTTTCATACACATATCAGAGCGGTTTCATTGTATTTTCCGTATTCTGATTGTGAATTAATAAATACTACCTTAAGTAGAAATTATTAAGACTGTTAGTTTCATACTGAAGCAACAAAAAATATAAAAAATAAAATTGTTATCACAAAGAATTCATAAAAGAAATTCTATATTGAAATATGAACGAGGAGAGATTGTGTTTTTTTTTTATTACTTTGTGTTGTGTAAAAATGAAGTAATGACGTCTTTATAATTAGTATTGTTAGTAATTTTAATGACTTATTAATAGTGCTATTATATTCTCATAATATTGAAGTTTGTTTCCTTTATATACGTGAGTTTTCATTTATAAATATATAGAAGATAATGATATACTTACTTTAGCGATTATATTACAAAGAACGATAAATTTCAATAATATTTTGTTACTTGTTCAATATCGTTGATTGATCTTATTGAATGATTCTTGATTGATTAAGAACAATTTAGATTGTTTTCTCTAAAAACTTTTTATACCCAGTATATGTAAATATACAAGGTATATTAAGTTCAGTCCCGACTTTGTAACGCTTGAAAATAATAATCCTTGATACAAATTCTTCACATAGGTATTCATAAAATGGCCTAATTCGGCCATTTCCGCATGTCCGTCCGTTTGTACGTGAAGCCGATAACTCAAAAACGAAAAGAGAAAACGAGCTGAAAATTTTAAGCAAAAAAGTAAGGTCAAGTTCGTTAATGGGCAAAATCGAAAAATGATTTCAAAGACGTATATTTCCCCCCTCGGGAAATGGGCAGTTGCGAGTTCGATTCTGTCGGCGTATGGAGAAGAATGATATAACTGGCAATGCCTGGGAAGGTTTTCTGCAGTTTCTCTTCGCGAACTCCAGATGAATTTCGGCATAGTCCTTATCAAAGTCGGCTGTAACTGCACAACCTGGACTGCATAGAAATCTCTTGACCTCCATCCACATTATTTATATATGGTTACAAATTAATAAAGGGTAAAGACAGACCGTGGAGTCTGAGAAACGGAGGTAAAATCCCATTATTATTAGTATAAAGTAGAAGATAAATTTGTTTTCAGTGATACGAAGTTGTTAAGAATAATTTTTAATACTTGTAATTTTTGGAACCTGTAAATAAAACCATTGGACGCTTATAAAATATTGCCGTGGCAATGAGCGCCTGATATTTATTCCTATAAGCGAAACTATACAGTTTATGACTCACTAAAAAAAATTATTTTCTATTTTTAAACGCAATTTTGTTTGGAAACTAAATTGAATTATATACGAGTATATGCGATTGTAGGTCATTATGAACATTAATAAGATAAATGTTAACTAAATAAATACATACCCTTTTTTCCAAAAGAGAAGTAATGTATTTACTCTGACGAAAGTTGACGAAGCAGCTTCTGTTTAACGAATTTCTTCATAATGAAAATAATAATATATTGAAAACATATTATTTATATTCGATCAGTTTATGAACATGATAATAATAGGTTGCATCCTATTTGAAGTAAATGCATCATTGTTTTTTAAAATAAAATCATATTACTGCAACGAGATAAATAATGGAAGACACAAAATCGATTCGGGGTAAAATGTATTGAATACATAGATTTGCATTAAAAAATTGATATGAAAAAATTACCTCATCAACCAGCAATCGAATGTCGGACATCTGGATTCTAGCCCAGCGTGTTGTTTATATAGTATGTTTGTCTATATAGTATACGCCAGTTCATTCATACTATGTCTTAAGTAACCTTAATGGAATTTGATATAAGTATTGTATTGTGACACCTAAGTATACACAAATATTAAGAATATGGATTTTCTTTTATGGTGAACTTGTGGAATTCGATTATTAGCTTTCCCGGAATAATAACTGCGATTTATTCATAACAATTTCAACGTTTAAACAAATTTGTGACAAGTTTCGATCAGTTACGATATTTCCATAATTGTCTTCATTGAAATTTTTACTTTTGTTATTGTAGATAAATATAAAACTATGCAATTTTATCAAGAAATAACAAGCAACAACTTATTGAGTAAATTGTTAAAACATCCTGTATGTACTGAGTTTTTCAACAGTGCACTTCTTCACACGCACAAATGTATAAAACTATAACCGGAACTATAAAGAACCGGAACTATAATAGGAACTATATATGTATATTTATATGCATGCTTTCGTAATGTGTAATAATTAGTTTCAAAATTAGATAATGTACATTCGTGCGTATCTAGAAGTAAAATATACAGTACAAGAACTCCATAAAAAAATCCTTATACACATGATATTTTAATAAGTAACTCTTATCACCCAATTAAGTTAATTGGGTCAAAATTTCAGGTTGATACTTCTTTTCGTTTTCATGAGTAATCGTGTCCATGAACGGACGGGCATGTTGAAATGGACTAATTAGGTCTTTTTGTGAACACCAAACATTTTATTTTGGCGATAAATATTTTCACCTGTTACAAAGTCGGGGATATACTTAATATATCCTCGCATATATATAATATACACTGGGTATAAAAATGATTGGAAAAATATTACCACTGCACAATATAGAGATTTACATTTTGCCAACCAATTTTATGTGACACTGCAACAAAACATTTTTATAATAATAGTATGTTTCATATTCTATAGTTTGTGCATTATTTGCAAAAAAAAAGAAATCAGCATTTATCAAAATGGTTAGTTTATTCTATGCATTTATAGGGTGAGCCGGGCGGTGCATATATGATATGTTGGATAGTTCGAATTAATTCGAACTATTAATAACGACTTTTCATAACTGGGCTTTATTAACAGCCGTGTCCTATTAGGCGACTTTACCTTATGAGTTTAAAAAACAAATAAATTTCAAGAGTACATTACATTCCGGAGTTTGGTCCATTCCTCCCGACTCTCTCTCTCTCTCTCTATATATATATATATATATATATAGGCTGTTCTGAAATTATTTCAGGAAAACTATACCACGGTTTAAAGCTGCAAAAAACAAACAAAAAAGTTGAATTAAGTTTTTTTATTTGACGCTTAGTTTTTGAGATATAATTAATTAAACATAAATAAATTCAGCCATTTTGTGGGTGACGCTACACTTATTGAGAACTCTGACTGTCACAACTCTAGTATGGCCACCTTACTCCACTACTGTGGTCCCACCTCCTTACACTATGCGCTCTGTGATTGGTGGAGTAGTGTATCGACACCCGCAAAAATTAAAAAATGCAAATGCGATTAGTTGAATTTATTATTAATGTTTAATTAATTATATCTCAAAAACTAAGCATCAAATCAAAAAACTTAATTAAAATTGTTGTGGTTTAGTTTTCCGAATGAATTTCAGAACATCCTATATATATATATATATATATATATATATATCTATATATACCAAGAGCTAAAAGAAGAATGCGAATACAAAGAACAAAAAAAAGGAGTACGAATAAATGTAATAAAAACTGTTATGAAAATTGCAATATTGCATTTTAATCAATTCCTCTTGTATGAATATAATATACATATATATATATATATATATATATATATATATATATATATAATATATATATATATATATATATATATATACATACATATATATTGAATGAATTTTTGTATTTATCAAATTCACATTACTACTGTAAAGAAAAAAAAGCATTCATTTGTATTTTCTGGGAAATAAATAATAAATGATTTTTATATTTCTATTGTGACTGCTAAATACCCTAGAAAACACTTTTTTTTTTATTGATTCCGCACCACATACATTCGAACTCATTTATCATGGTATTAACACAAGTTTGACCTTCTATATAAAAAAAAAATGTTATCTACAAAATTGTATAGTTTTGCCTGTACGAAAGATGTCATTACCATACGAAATAGGGGTTTCCATAAAAAAATCACAGTAAATATTTGAAAAGGCCACTAAAAAAATTTGACATTCACAATATTGTGTGTATCTGAATGAAGAGAATTGGGCGTTATTTTGTGATAATTCCATTTTATAAATAAATAAAAAAACATTTCTTTTTTGTTATTCCAATGTTTTTACCCGGGATATATAATATATACAAGGAAATATTTAGTTTAGTCCTGACTTTCGAACAGTTGAAAATATTGATCGAAGTAAAAAATGTTTGTCATAGATTTCCATAAAATGATTTAATTAGTTGATTTCCGCATGTGCTTATGCCTGCCCGTCTTTGTACAAGATGATTCAAAAACAAAGATATAACAAGCTGAACTTTGTGTGTTCTAGAGCTAAACAATTCGGAAAAATTGGACCCTTTTGAAGCGGTAAAAGATAGAAAAAAAATTTAGTAACAGTAAAACAATGTTCCTTTTTTGAAGTTCAACAAGATTAGTTCATCAAGATTAAGTCAGTATATACTGGGTATGTCAACAATTAACTCAGTTAGTTGTTATTTTCAAATGTTTCTTTGATTATTAATTAATAAAAATCCGTTTCGGATCACTAAGTATCCAATATCGAACTTCTCTTGAACTGCGCAAAATAATTGAATTCTTATAGTTCTTAAGGCTGAAAAGTTAACTTTGAGCAATTACACGCTGTATTAAATATGCAAAACTTATAATGCAAAGGCAAGTAGACAAATCAAGTGCCGGTGCGGTACGGTCGAATACGCTCTGCTTGGAACTGAAAGGTTGCGGGTTTGAATCCCTACGGTGACAGTTTGTCAATTATAATTCACAGGGCTGGTAATTGACTGAACAGTTGGATATGGAAAAATAGCGAAGTAACCGACTATATTTGCAACAGTTTTTTGTGGTTTCCCTTTTTACAACCTTATTGTTAACCGACTCTTCACCAGCCAAGTAGCTGAGCGGTCTAAGGCGTTATGTCTACTTGGGGACTGGGAAGTTATGGATTCGAATCCTGACATCCGCAGCTTGTCAATTATAAAAAAAGGTAGGGGCGATGTAACCGGCTATGATTGTGAAGGTTTTCTGCAGTTTCCTTCACGAACCCCAGATGAATATCAGCATAGTTCCTATCAGGGTCGGCTGCAGCCGCACATCCTACCAATTCCTAGTCTACACACAAAAATTCCTTCCACTCCACTCACATCCTCACATCCTTAGGCATCACAATGGATCACAATGGTCGAAGTATAGCCCGTCCAGGATAGCCGCTACAGTCTATCTATCCATTAGTATGTGTATATTTTCACCTACATCATGAATGTAATATAGGATGTGAATCGAACCCACGATCTCTGGCATAATGTGTGTAGCGCTTGTTAAAGACTTTGCATCTTCTAAACGAGGGTAAAACCCCGTTATTAAACAAATAGAGAAAGTGTTCACAAGATGCCACTCTCGACTAAAACAGCTGTTTAAAGAATCTGTGCTGTGTATATTTAGAATTATAACACATAATCGAATGTACTTCTATACATTCTAATCAATGAAAATATTGTTGCACTAGAAATGAAGTTATTTAGAAAAAAAATGTGTCGTGGCATAGAAATCTACCACCTGGAATGTAGTTCAGGGTTAAATATTATTTTCCTTTATTGAATGCCACTTTCAAAATAACATTAAGCAAACCCATAAAAATATCAAAAAACTTTTTTTCTATAAAAGTATTTATTTGACCTACTATTCGGGTTCAATGCATGTTTAAAAGTTTTAATATATTTAATGTATGCTAGTAAAGTATTTAATTATCGATTAATTAAAACAAAATTACAGTTAATAGGTAACAGTTAAACAAATGTAAAGTGTAAATTTTGTGGGCTAGAATAACAAATAGAGAAGCCAATAATAGAGAATTCATTTTATAAACTCAAAGTACTTTAACTTTTAATTCCTTCGACGCAAATAAAAACTAAAAAAAAACATATCTTATTTCCACCCAGACAATCGTGTTAATTAAAAGTTGTAACTTTTGTTAGTGGAAGAACATTGTTGAATAGATGAAGTAGGTAGGTATTCTTTTTTTGTTATTATGTTTTTTGCTCCTGCCGATAATTTCGAACTAATTTTGTATAAACGAGACGTTTTACAATAACTTCTTATGACATAATTATTTTTATGCAAAAATAATACAGCTTGTTTACTTTCATTTCAATTTAGCTTTAAGCATAAAATTTAATCTATTATAAGTGTGATAAAACAGCAAGCCAACCCAATAAGCTTTTATTAATGTTAAGGTTGACCGGTCAATACAGTACATTTCATAATAAACAGAAACACTCTTTTTAAGAGAAATTAAAAATTTTAATCTGTAAATTAATTATTTAAATTGAGATAGCATTTAACATCACTAGTAATCGGATTTATGTAATTATTGAATTACTAAAAATAATAAATAATTGTCTTTTGACAATTATTTTGACGATTTGACGAAAATTTTCGTGAATTTTTTACTTTTAAATTAAGATATTTACAAAACTCTTCGTCATACTATTTTTTAAAATTTTGACGTAATGTACGAGAATTTATTTATAAAAGTTGAAGTTTTTTACGTTTTAATCTATAGAAGGTGGAGCAACATTATCAAAAATGTATGCGTTCATTCAACATTTGCTATTCACAAGGTGTTAAAATTCCAATATTTAGGGATTAATTACATGAAAACATTTCGCCAGATTTTTTCAGAGTTCACAATTAAAAACATATCAAAAATTCAGATTTTAATCTATACATTGCCGATTTTACCTATACATGTATCCGATCAACCGTAGTACTATGTCTAGATTCATCCGCATTGAATGGTTGTTTAGAATTTGTTGCAGGAACAATGCTAATATTAGACACAAAAAAAAGGTTATTGTAGGTTTCAAAACTATTTGAAAGAGTTTAGACAATAAGTGGTCTATTTAATGATAATATTACTACAAAAATGCCACTTCAGGTATGGTTAAAAGAGGTTATAAAATTTCTTTTCATCAAAAGTATAAACTTGCTGTTAGATCCGTGCTATCCCAATAAACATTAGTCTGCAGAGTGTTTGTAAAAATTATTTTAAAGCTCAGATATCTTTCGTACAGAAGGTTTGGTACTGTGTATTGTAATAATATCTAATTTGGAAAACCGAAAATAAGGTACAATATCAACTGTTAAAGTGGTAGTCTTTTTTGTTTTTTAATTTTTTCAGACTCAATGTCGTTTTCGAAAAATGTCTCGAAGATAGATTGTTTGTTATAAGAATATTAACAACTCTAAACTCTAAAAATACTAAAAATAAACCAATTGTAGACTTTTTAAAGCGGTTTATTACGTCATTAATGGATTCCTATATACTCAAACAATATTGTCGACAGTTTTAACGACCCAATTCGTTATTACTAAAAGCTATAATTATTGAAAACGGTTATATAATGAAAAAAAGGATTTAAAAAAAGAAGGATAGTCAAGCCTCATAGTCAAAATGACCTACGAAAAAATCATGAACCCATATGGCATATACGAATCCAATTTCCAGTTTGTATGTACGAGCGTTGATCCATTTATAAAATTTTTCAAAATCTTATATAGTACATTCCTAAAAGTCCACAATAATGTTTATTCTTTTTTATCGTAAGTTAAAATTTAAATTTAATTTAGGCTCGTCATACAGGGCCTAACTAAAAAGATATTTAAGAAAATACCCTGAGATTTCGGGTAATTAAGCTACCGCCGTCAGAAATACAATTTACCTGGAATCTCAGTTGTTTTCTTTAATATCTGTTTTTTTTAGGCTCGTCATACCAGAATTTTATTGGATCAATCTCTTTATTAATATTTGTATTTTCTATTTCGTAGTTTTTTTTTATTCGTCTTATTTGATTCCAAGTGAAAATTATCAAAATATGTCAAAATATTTGTGAAAATATGGGTTTCTCCATAAGAGCAATGCATTAAAACTCGAACATTAACATTAAATAATTAATTCGATACCCCCGTTACCTCCCCACCCCCTGAAACTTTTATAATTGATATATATGCACTTCAACTACATGTAAACAAAAAATCATGCCTTAATCTTTTTAAAGCTGCAGTGCTCGTACATCCTTAAGTTATGAAAAGAATTTTTCATTGCAGCAATGAGTAAAACTATTTATCAATATTTAAGCACTGAAGCTTCAAAAAGATTATGAAGCTTCAGTGCTCGTACATCCTTAGTTAATCTTTAGTTTTTTTTTTTTATTTCAATTTTTTTTTGTACATCACAGTTATCAAAGCATCACCTACGTCCTAGACATCTTGTTTATAGTTCCTTAGTATGATACGAAGACATTTTATACGAAGATCCCTATTTGAAATAAATAGATGAATATAGATAAATAGATGAACACTATCTTGTGTTTAGTTTAGTTTCTTATCGCATAACACTATATCGGCCACATTCTTTGATGACCAGGATGTCTTCTTATTATAACATGTTTGCTATTTCCTTATTTGTCCTTATAAACGAACTTTTCCTTACTTTATTTGTTATATAAAAAATATTATTATTTCTGATATTATTGAAAAGGTATATCCTATCTGCATGGGATAAAAAATACAAAAGATTTGTATTTGTATCCAAAGGAAAGAAGTCATTAGTAAACTATAAATCTAGTGTCAGCAGTAGATTGTGCATCTAGTGAACTTAAGGACGTTCCAGCATTGTGTTATATAATCAGGACAAAAAACCGGTTTGATTTGATTATAGCACAGATACATAAACACACATATACAACACATAGACAAATACACTGTTCACATACAAAATAATGTTATTTTGAAGAAAAATAATAATTTTTAAATTCTAACACAACAAATAAATTTGGGCGGACATGAAGTTTTACATGCTTCTAATGAGAAAGAGTGAGAGAGAATTATAACTTTGATATTAATTATCTCGCGTTCTAAACGGTCAAAAATTCTAAAACATCGGGATTTATTAGGAAACGTTATTTTTAGCCTGTCGAAAAGTGGTGGTATGCTGGATCATCCTTAATAATCTTAGAAATATCGTGTTTTTGTGACAAGCGCCAATTTTTTCTTTGAAATACCGTTTTACAAAATAAATAATGAAATAAAATAACTAACCTTCTGTTTTAAATTTACTGTATTTGACTTGGCTGTATGTTAAACTTCAAGCTTTTGGTTGAAATTGATGGTAAGTTTGTGGATTTCTCACAGACTCCTAGAAAAAAGTTCATTGGTTGAATATATTTTGCTATCATCCATACGACAAAAAGATAATTGAAAAATTCAATAAGTTACGCCAAAGCATGGGATGCTCTCTACTTACTCTTGTAAAAGTAGAGCCGTAAGTAGTTAACATTAAAGTTAATTTTGTTGTCAATTCTATTTGATTTTAAATTACGTTGCATTTTTTAGTTCAAATGAAAACATATTTTTTTAGTTTTTTTAAACTCTAAATTTTTTTTATTAAAATTTTGTCGATGATATTTCTATAAAAACTATAAAATATACTATTTCGCAAAAAATAGTAATATGTAACTTATATTACTATTAGGAGATATGCAAATTTGTATTTTGGTTATTTATAAATTTTTATTTTTATATACTATTGTATTGTCATGGTCTGCAAAATTAAATACGTCTGCAAAATTTCAGATTATTCGGATGTACGGAAGTGGGTGAAAACTCCATTCAATTACATTATTCATACATAGATACATGAAGACTACACAAGGAGGCCGAACTTAAACGGGTGTTCGACAAAATGTGGCAAGGTAATGGTAGAAGTTATGTTTACTTTTTGTGCCACTAGCGTCGCTAGTTGTCCATCCTTACCGAAGTGAATGCCGTAAAATAAATAGAAGTGAAGTATGTATTTGTCATTTTGTTAGACTTGTTATTAATAAAAAAAAGTTTAATTTAATATCTGATTCAATAATCCTTAAATTGATTTTAATAATTTTAATATAATTTATTTTTATTTAATTTATTTTCATTTTATAATTATTTTGCGAATTTTTAACTATCACTTACTTCAACTAATTACTTTATTTCATTTATAAAAAAAAGTATTTTCTTGGAAAAATACATATAATTGCAAATAATTTTTATAATACTACATAAATGCGTCATGTTTTTCAATTCTAAGTCGCGCCTTATACTCTCCCCACTGTTTCAGGTGTAGAAGGAACACTACTGACATCTTATTCTTGTCAATTATTTGTTTACATGGAGTTCAGCTTCTTGTAGTCTTCATATATGTATGAATATATATGTAATCTATATGTATATATATATACATATATTGATATATATATACATAAATATATATATATATATATATATATGCATATATATATATATATATATATATATATATATGCATATATATATATATATATATATATATATATATATATATATATATATATATATATATATATATGCATATATATATATATATATATATATATATATGCATATATATATATATATATATATATATATATATATATATATATATATATATATCAAGTTAAGCTAATAAAAACATATCTTAGTTAAAAAAGATTAAAAACAAAGAATAACCTTAGTATATACTAGTGAACTACCTTAAACAGAAATGTTTAGATGGAGCATTTTTAATACGACGGAACATGTTATAGCTAAAGCTAAGTAATATAACTACATATAGGACATTCTCTCAAAAAGAAATAAATAAGTTATTGATAAAATGAAGTTTTTCTTTTAACAAATGACAGAACATTAAAGTTTTGTTAAACTATTAAATATTATGTGCAGAAAAAGAAAAATTGTACGTTTATACTTGTTTTAACAAACACTTTATATATACTAACTTCACTTCTTTTAATATAACTTCTACTTTGAGACGTAGGTATGTATGTTTGTATGTATGTATGTTCGTTGTTAAATATAAAAGTCTTTGAAGCACACCTTTTTTATTGATATAATATATTATGTCAATTAAAACTTTGTGTGTTCTCTTCACAATTATCGACTTTTATATATTTTCTTCTTTACCTATATTACGTATTTTATTTATTATTATTATTTTTAAATACTAAACCTATTCTCAATAATATTATTTAACTTTAACTTTAGTACAGTAAAATATACTTGACATATTGGAACCTGGAAGCTCGATCAAACTAGGCGATTAAATATATGAAACGGTAGTTCATCCAAAAGATCGTTTTGGTTTTTGATTATAGCTTAGTAGTAGGAATTGAATCAGAGGGGAGGTCGTAGGCTGGAAAGAAGGTGTTTCTAGGCCTTTTTACCGATTCTTTATGGATAAGGAATTTGTATGCAAACTAGGAGTTGGTAGCTAAGGCGACTGCAGCTGACTTTAATAGGGACTATGCTGATTTTTATCTGGAGTGTGTGAAAGGAAGCTGCAGAAAACCTCTACAAGCAGAGGCGATTACTTTCGTTCATGTCTATACGCAGATAGTTTAGCCAATTAACCGACACATTATTTTTTTTTTCTAAATTAATTTAATGGACAAAATGTCAGTGTTAGGAATCGAACCTGCCACCTCCCAGTTCCGAGTGGAGCATCTTTAACAACTCGACCATTAGAACTGTTTTTCTTTATAGCTTAGATAGATAGATACATCTTGGTCCATTGTGATCCCCCTTCAACCTCAGTCCGACGAGATTCGCTTGTCTCATATGTTGGCAATAGCCAGGAGCTTGCTTATCAGGTATTCCTGAAGGTTCATATATTCGGGGTAAGACTCACCCAATATCCTGTACCTGCTGTAACCTCGAAGTTCACAGTCAAAGATAATGTGGCTAGATGTTTCTTCCACCTCGCCACACAATCTGCACATAATGAACCCGTTATGGAGTCCCATTCTGTGCAGATTCTTCCGCAGGGGATCATGTCCGGTAATGAATCCGGTAACCCTCCTCAGTTGCATCCTGTTCAGCCGCAGTGCATCGAAAGATAGCCTCTTGGTTGCACTCTGAAGCAGTGCCTTCCCAAGCTCCTGCCGCGTTGATTTTTCCCTGTGATCACGGTGTTTAGCATTTGACCACTCGTTGATCACCTGTTTACATGCGATCTTTGGAATTCCTAAAATAGACTCTAAGCCAATGAAGGGTATTCCGACTCCCTTCTTTGTATCTGCTTTTTCGTTTCCTTCGAAACTACTGTGACCCGACACTTTATAGCTTAAGAAGAATGTTTAGTTACAGATATATATTTCGATCTTAAAGAACTATTGGAACTAACAAAACGTAACAATTGATCTGGATACCACGTCACAGTGGTTTCGTAGGAAACGAAAAAGTGGATACATTAGCAAGAAAGGGAATCGGATTACCTATCATAGGCCCAGAAGCTATTTAAGGAATTCACAAGACAGCATATAAACAAGTGAGCAACTATTGGATAGACGTTAAACACCGTGATCACTGGGATAACCTCGATGCACTTAACCTGAACAGGATCCAACTTCGAAAGGTAACCGGACTCATCACCGAACATTATCACCTACGAAAGATTCTACACACAATAGGACTCCACAATGGATCCATTATGTGCAGGCTATGTGACAAGGAGGAAGAAACATAATCTTTAACTGCGAATGTCTCGATTACATCAGATACAAGATATTCGGTGCATCTCATCCCTCGAATATATGAATCTTTAAGAAACCCTTATAAGTAAACTCCTGGCTATTACCAAGATATGGGAGAAGCGAATCTTGTCAGACTGTAGTAGAAGGGAGAGAACAATAAGGTCGAAGTGCAATACTTTTAATACCCTAAGATATATCCATTTATCAATCATTCTAGATGTAAACTTGATTGAAAAGTAAATCAATAAATCCGTACTATGCTGTGGTAAATGGTGATTTACATTTTTTATGCTTCTTGTACAAAGAAACATGGAAAGATTGCCATTAAATGATGAACAAAATGATTGTATTAGACAAAAATTGGGTAGGTATATAATAATATAATATTTAATACGATTTAGTTATTAGTTTTTTACCCTTACAAATATATAAACAAATATAAGAAATAACAATATCGACGACCCCCATATATGATGATCATCAATAATGATAACAGTAAGTAACTTATTCATGAAATTGTTTTTATATTATAATATAGAAGAAAGTTAAAGCGCCTTTACCATGTCGAGTCGTAAATATTTCAACGTAGCCAGGTAAATTGGCTCAAAAAAAAATACATTGATATATGTGGGTGTATGTGTGTGTATATAAGCAGATGTTTTTTTCAATACGTTTTGTTTTTAAGGAGACTGTAACCATATTTTAAAGAGTATTTTTGTTCGTAAAACTTGTGTCGATATAACGTACTTTTTTCCTTATTATAGTAAGGGAATATGGGAGCACTTACCAAAAAATAATTTTAAATAATCCGATATTTGGGCTAGGCTGTTTTGTTTTTTTATTACTTATTCAGTTTGTTCACTTATGCTACCAAACTTCCATTAAATCAATTTAATTGTAATTTGACATACACAATTGTGAGGCTCACCCACATAAGCTCACGGGGGACGTAAAAACTTCTTACGTTTCATTATTTACAAATGTTATCAGCAGCTTATTATATGTAAATGTGTTTCACTTATATTTCTCCGCTGTTGAATTATTCCCGCCTTTAACGTCACATAAAATTTCAAACAAGCATCACACTAAAGAAGTTTCACCTCAAAAATAAGTACAAAGGTTCATTTTTAAAATATTAAAGAACGTTGAACAAGTAGAAAAGTATTAAAAATTATACGACTTTTGAAAAAGCCAATTTTTTGATATGAAATAGGCAACAATGATTAAATTTGACTATGATCTCAAATGTAAAATTTAATTCTTTCCTTTTTCGCACTCAAGGCTTGTTGTTATTTCCCCTCTATTGAGTCATTTCCCCTTTATTGTAACACAAAATAACAAATATATAGGTCGCTAAAGAAGTTTGTTTATTTCAAAAAATTAATTTTTACATATGCGAGAAATATTTTTTACCGTGTATAAACATAATGTCATATTTAGAGGTTGATTATATATAATCATTACGTTTAAGGCCAAATTTCAAGACAATGTTACAATGTTACCCCTTCTAGTATTCTAGTATTTACCATATGAATATTCTCCTTTCAAGAGTTCAATAACATACTGGGTTATGTCACTCAAACCAAATACCACATTCAAATTAGAGCATTCATACTCATTATGTGTGATATCTGGGGATGATTGAATACGTCATTAACAGGTTCCTATAAAAACAATGGCAAATGATACAGTTTTTGTGATATAAAAGCTTTTTAACAACCATTTAAAAACTTACTTTAAGGATGTTCCATCATGAAATCACTTTTCGAAAGATTTTGCTGATTTTTTTCACATGCTAAAAATAACGTTTTATAATAAATCCCGAAGTTTTTGAATTTTTGACCGTTTAGAACGTCAGATAAGGAAAAGTAATTATTCTCTCTCTTATCAGAAGCATGTAAAACTTCATGCCCGCCCAACTATTATCTACTCGACATAATTTTAATAAAAACTAGGATAGTAAAGATAAATATTTATTAAATAAATTTTTTTTTTAAATCGCGTTTTTGCCGTTTTGTTTTCGACATATAAAAGTTTAAAATTATTTTTTATTTCAAAGCTAATTTGTATATTTGAATACTGAATATGAGTATGTGTTGTGTATATGTGTATATGTATATGTTCTGTAATAAAAACAAACCTGTTTTTTGTCCTGATTATATAGCACAGTGCTAACACTACGCTAACAAATAAAAAAGAACCAAATAGAAAACAATTAATTAAGAAAGACATTTTGAAACCTAAATCATATAGCATGGCAGTGCGTTGGGCCAAGTTTATACGCCTACCGTACTATGTTTTATAGGAAAGATTAGAGATGATATGTATGCCTCTGTATCTCAGGAACTAAAAAAGCAATGAAGCTCAAATTTAAAGCGTAGCGTCACCATCGGAGGTACGAGCTCTCATAGTTTCCACTATATTTTAACCTAAACTTCGACGTATCGGTCAGTCACTGATCATCTACATCAATATTCTAGGGTACATTCAATTGTTCTAGAAAGTTAGTTTTTGGTACAAAGATAATAAGTCTTAGGCTGAAACTACCCAGAAAACTCTTAAAACCGGAAGAGAGGGGCAAAAATTTCTATCTTAAAAACGGTAAGAGATAGATTTTTGTTTAGGAGATTTTTTTCAAAAATGGATAGGTTGGCCATAATTTCTGTTCTAACATTGCCAGTTATTATTAGCGATGTGTCGGTAGCCACCCACTCTAGTAACAAGTTTTAGTCCGTTCAGAATAAATTTCGGTATAGGAAATTTTCGCGAGAATTAATTTCTCGACTCGCTTGTGGTTTTGAAGGAAAAGTGAAAAATATAAGTATCAAACCTCTCGTTTTTCTTCACAGTTGGGCATTCATCCGTACACATATATACGCAGGCTCACCAATGACCAAAAAAAGGGTTTATAGTAAAAAATCGCAAGAATTTAGTACCCCTGAACCCTTTACGTACTCAAATTGAATCTGAATACAATGTTGTGTTTATTCATTGAACTCCCTTTATTGAAAAATTGATTCCAAATGTAAAACAAATTTGTTACTCCCAACCATAAAAAAAAGAACACAGAATATTCGTCTATTTTTTTAGTATCTAATTTAAAATGGATTTTGATAGTAACGATTTTTTACATGGCATATATTTCAATTATTCTAAGATATATAAAAGTCAAATAATATCAGATAGAGGTACGTATATACCTTCTACAGAACGAATGAATCACCTATTTTTGTTCCATTCGTATACCTTCAGATAAGCAGCAGTCAAATGATAATATTCTATGTTTTTGTACAATAACTTTAAGGGTTGCACATAGAGCATGCAGCTTAAGACGTGTATAATATCGTTACTATAACGAAGCAATCCGCTTATAATAGTGATCAAATATTTTAAATAAATTGTTATCAGGATTTATATTGGGTATTTTATGTATTTCGTGAAAAAGGTTTTTCTTCGAATCATAAGTGTTCCTAGGAATGGGGAGGGGGATCGGAAATAAATGGCCTTCAAGATATTGTGCTCTCCTTGCTACTTCCGTCTGATGATATTTGCTTCTCCCATATTTTGTAAATAGCCAAGAGCTTCCTTATCAGGTTTTCCTGAAGGCTCATGTATTCGGGGTGAGATGCACCGAATATCATGTATCTGCAGAAGATAGATAGAGATAGATTGTAGATAGATAGATTGTGTTCTTCGACCATAATGTCCATTGTGATGCCTAAGCATGTGAGGATGTGACTGGAGTGGAAGGAATTTTTGTGTATAGACTAGGAATTGGTAGGCTATGCGGCTGCAGCCGACTATGATAGGAACTATGCCGATATTCATCTGGAGTTCGTGAACTGAAGAAAACCTTCTCAAGCATAGCCGGCTACTTCGTTCTTGTCCATACGCCGACAGTTTAGTCAATTAACCGCCCAACATTATATTATCGAATGATAATTAGTGAGAACTCAAGGTTTTTGAAATAAAATTTCATATTCGCCCCCTTTATCTAGATCAGTTTTTTGTATTATAAATACGTATTTCGACTACCATGTAGTCATCATCAGTATAAATTAGCTAGTCGTACTTTACTCTTTGACAATTAGAAATAGATATAAAGTCGAGATCAACAGACAAAAATAAAAATAAATAGAAAATTAACTAGATTAAAATATACTAGATTTAAAATATAATAAATTTTAAATTATATTGAAATTGCTCTTGTTAAAATTTCCTTCATTCAAATTTATTCCTGTTAATTTTACTCTTATTAAAATTACTCTTATATTATCGCAAGATATGTTACTTGTTGCTAATTTGGTGACAGTTTCACGAAATTTTTGTATAAATTTCGAAGCACTTATTGAGAAATACTATTATGAAAATATTTCTTGCTGCTATAGTCGTTCGAGAAAACAGCTACAAACGCAAGATATGTTCGCAAGATATGTTACTTGTTGCTAATTTGGTGACAGTTTCACGAAATTTTTGTATAAATTTCGAAGCACTTATTGAGAAATACTATTATGAAAATATTTCTTGTTGCTATAGTCGTTCGAGAAAACAGCTACAAACTATTGAAAGAAAATTGCAAAACATAAAAGTAAGTTACAATTAAAAGTAAGTTACAATTTTCCAGATATGTTTGAGACTCAATTAATTTCATCTAAGACTTTCTACCCGACGTTCACTATATTGAAGAATCATTTTAAGAAAGAACTACGATTAATTTTCATCATAAAAATATCACATGAATTTATGTTTACAAAGGAGCATATGGTTTTAAAAGATACAGGATAACAATATATAAGAATAAATTTTTTTTAAATAACTTGCATCATATCAATAAAATAAAATTTAATGGCTGAAAAGAAATTGGAAGTCCTAATGTTGTTGTTTAAAAATAACTACCCCAACAAGTTTCTATCTGAAATATGACTTGTATTTTTATTTAATCCATAACGCCGTTACACCATGTAAAGCATAATATAATATGCAATTACAGTGCATATTCTATTAGTATCAACCATTGGGTGAATTTTAAGAGTACGTCGGAATGCATTTTTCTTCAATATTTATGTACATTGTAAAAAAAATTTGTAACGCAGAAGCTGCGTCAATTTAGCGAATTTCTTTATAATACATAAATCACTTTCTAGCGGTCACAATTTTAGTCTGATCAAAATTAAATGTCGTATCTGATATGATTTTCGTATAAGCAAGGTCAATTTTATAAAATAATGGCATATGTCAAGGGGAAAGAGATGCATAGAGAAAAAAGAAAACACTAAAAATCAAACATCTCTCTTAATATTAAAACAATCGAAAAATGTATAAAGAGTAAAGTTGTAGAAAATCATGTTTGCTAAAATTCAATTACCTTTTTATTTCTCTCAAACTCTAATGTGTACAGAGTTAGGATTTTAACTGTCAATCTTAAATTGTAAATATTCCTGTAAATTGTAAAAATTTCTGCAACAGAAAAAATGCTAACAAACAAATTATTGTAAACTAATTTTCACTTACAAACTTTACTTCTTATTTATTTTTCGATTTTTCAAATATAAAGGCAGATATGCCAAATTTTGTGTTTCCCTTCCCTCTAAACCTCATTTGCCCTTGTCCGATTTTATCTTTTAATGAACTGAACTTTTCAAATATCAAATTCCATGCCAATAGATGATTAAAACTGTGACCGCTAGAGAGATACATAAAATAATATATAAATATATATATATATATAAATATATATATATATATATATATATATATATATATATATATATATATATATATATGATTATTTATATATATATATATATATATATATATATATTTATTTATATATTAGTTTATGTGTCTCTATTTATATATATATATATACATATATATATATATATATATATATATATATATATATATATATATATATATATATATATATATATATAAATGGGTGGTCCATGGCGTATATAGACCAGCGAAAGTTCAAAAATCTACGGATCACGTTTTCAAGAAAAATTTACGGCACGAACCCGAACTGCGCTGTTGTTCATTATTTTTTTTATAAAGAATTTACCTTTATTCACGATTCATGAAATATTTGAATAGTTGGACCGGAGGATTCGGTCTCACTTAATCTGGATAACTGGAGTCAATAAATTCAATTAATTATGCCAAAAATAATTTATTTCTTACAATTTTAACAAAAAAAAAAAAATCACAATTCATTACAAAAATATTCACTCAAATCAATTACATAAATTTTTTTAACGTCCCCATATTTCCAATAAATAATTGACACCACTACTACGCTGCGATGTAAAATTTAATTGTACATATTGATAATTGACACCACCGCTACGTATTGCTACAAAACCACCTTTTCCATTTGTATATTGATCTGTTGCATTTATAAAATGTATCACTTCAAGACGTGAACCCGATTTTGGATAATTGACCAATTTTGAGACCACTTTATTATATTGTACACTTAAGTTTTGTACATATTCACGATTTAATAGATAATCACCAGTTTGTTTGCGTCCACTTTGCCAGTTGTGTCGTTGTGATGTAACAATTGTTGTTGCAATTATTGCACATAAACAGATGAATGTTATTGAACGTATTGACATTTTGTATTTTCTTTGTGGTAATTAAAATTATAATGTTTAAAAATATAAATAAATTGTTCTAGTAAATATTTTCACAATATCTATGTGCGGCGATGATTATTTGTTATAAATGAATCACTGTTTAAATAGCAGTCCATGTTTTATATACGTAACTATAGTTAAAAAATAGATTAGATAACGAATAAAACCTATTTTGACAAAATGGAAACCCGACATCAAAAATCAAATATTCTATAACAAAAAATGCTCTAAAAAGAAAAAAATTATTGCATATTCTTGTGTCAATTTAAGTTCACCTAAGCAAAAATTTTTTAATATATATGTACAATTATTGTTATTTTTGGAGACGGTGTCAGTATAGAGAAATTCACATAACTTTTGGACATCGCCTCCAAAAATAACAATAATTGTACATATATATTTAAAAATTTTTGCTTAGGTGAACTAAAATTGGCACAAGAATATGCAATTATTTTTTTACTTTTTAGTGCTACTTTTTTGTTATAGAATATTTGATTTTTGAAGTCGGGTTTCTATTTTGTCAAAAAAGGTATTATTTCTCGTTTTATAGTGATTTTGAAATTCTATAACTGATTTTATTTGTCTAAGTATGGGTAGACCTACTAAACGACCAGCTAATTTTTAGTGCATTTTTTTATAACACATTTTTTTTATCCGTTTTTTTTTTTTTTTTTAATTTTTAGTGCATTTTTTTATAATAGATTTTAAATTTTTTTTACAAGCATTTTGTTTTTTTTTGTAAAAAATTTTTTTTTTGAGGTAGTTTTTTTTGTAAAAAATTTTTTTGCAGTCGGTTTTTAAAAAAATTTTCTTATTTTCCCATTAAGAATGAGTATATCCTTTCAAAAAAAAAAATTAATTTCGCAGAAATCGGTTTCACATATAAAATGAGGGTTTTCCTCGATTTCCAGGGTATCCCTTCCACAGAATGCGATTTGGTGACAATGGGGCCAATCGGAAATCAAACTCTTTAAAACAAAAAAAAAAAAAACAAAAAAATTCAAAATCGGTTAATAAATGACGGAGTTCCGAGGTAACAAACATAAAAAAAAAAAATACAGACGAATTGAGAACCATCCTCCTTTTTGAAGTCGGGTTAAAAAATTAATTATATACGTTATAAACATCAACAATATTTGCATTCCGTGAATAAAATATTACATATAGACGATTGTAAAGTTTCCACAATGTAGATAATTTTAGATTTATGAAAGTATCAACAAAATTGATAAAACTCGTGAAAAATACTATTTCGGAATGCATCCAAGAGGCCATCCTTCGATCTACTCAAACTGATAACATGATACAAATTCGAAGAGTTATCGGATTCATCAGAACGTATGTATTCTCTCGGACAGTCAAGCTGCTTTAAAAGCCTTGCCTGAAACTGAGCTCACCTCAAGTGTAATCAAGGATTGTCTTGAGGAACTGCTGGAGCTGGCAAAACGGAACAATGTTAAATTGATCTTGGGGCAGAATTGGTTTAGAAAGGAACGAAAAAGATATTTTAGCAAAGGAGGGAGTCGGAACATCCTTCATTGGCTCAGAGCCTATTTTAGGAATTCCAAGGACTGCATGTAAACAGGCGATCAACGAGTGATCAAATGCTAAATACCGTGATCACTGGGAAAAAGTACCGCGGCAGGAGCTCGGGAAGGTACTGCTTCAGAGTGAAACCAGGAGACTATCTCTCGATGCACTGAGGCTGAACAAGATGCAATTGCGGAGGGTTACCGGACTCAATACCGGGCATTATCCCCTGTGGAAGCATCTGCACACAATGGGACTCCATAACGGGTCCATTACGTGCAGATTGTGTGGCGAAAAGGAAGAAAAGTCCAGCCACGTAAACTTTGACTGCAAACCCCTGGGTTGCAGCAGATACAGGACATTCGGTGCAACTCACCCCGAATATATGAACCTTCGGGAGGACCTGATAAATAAACTCCAAGCTATTGCCAATATATGGGAGAAGCGAATCTCGTCAGACTGAAGTAGAAGGGGGAGCACAATGGGCAATAAGTTCGATACTTTTATATACCCCAAAATATATTTTTCTATCTATCAAAGCTGATAGATGGCAGATTTATGGCATTTCATCAAGGCTTATAATGAGATGACTATACATGAAATAGGTACAGGGATGTCTTTATCATTATTAATCCATGATTATGATAAAAGAAGAATTATGAGTCACTTTATTACCGAATTTCCTCCAAAGGAAATTCAGCTATTGTTTTTGCACCAATGTTGGAATTTCGTTAAAATTTCTTCAAATGTCTATCGATCCTACCTATTAGATGTTAAAAATCACTATCGACAAAATTTGGATATATATATATATATATATATATATATACATATGTACATTTTTAAAATGTCTGTGGACTTTCTTGCGCAGTTTTATTCCGATTAGAATGAAATTTGGTATTTAAGTGGCTTTTGGTATTCTAAAGATCAAGTTCTTTATGGGTAACGAACGTAATGGGTCAAATCGGACGAGGGGAAAGGGGGTTTAGAGGGAGGGGAAAACACAAAATTTGACTATCTCCCTTAATATTTGAAAAATCGAAAAATATATCATGAGTCAAGTTGTAGGTACTAAGTTTTACTGCAATTTTGTTTCTTATCATTTTTCTGTTACACTAATATTTACAGAAATATATACAATTAAAGATTGAAAGATAAAATTCTAAATATCTCTGTTCACATTAGAGTTTGAGAAAATGATCAAGTAATGAATTGTAGCAAACTTGATTTTCTACAACTTTACTCCTTATACATTATTCGATTACTCTAATATTAAGACAGATATTTAATATGTTGTGTTTGTTTGACACAAATAAATGAAATATATTTTATTGTAAAAAATTTTGATTGTCGTTTCCATAGTAACTATAAACTATAATCATTATTTTGGCTAATAATAAATTAAATTTTTTCCAAACCTAAAGTCATATCAGATATTATATTTCATTTTGATCACACTAAAATTATGACCGCTAAAGAGTGATTTATGTATTCTAAGGAAATTCGCTAAGTTGACGCAGCTCCTGCGTAACGAGTTTTTAATGATATCATTTGCATGGGCTCGTAAACTTTGTATATTAAACGTATAAATTGATAAACATGGTAAATTGATAAATTTCTTCTTGATAAAAAACAACAAAAGCGGAGCTAGCCCTGTGTTCGTTGTCGAGGAAAAGAACTAGGTATGGTAGGGAATAGATGAGGGGATTGGTTTCTTAGAGGGTCGGTAAAAAAATACTGGGAAAACAAAAAATGCTACTAAAAATATTTATTTGATTTCAGCAAGTCCGCTGTCAGGTCTGTAGTATTTATAATCACTATTATATGATAGGTAGTATGTTATCATTGCATTTAAAAATAGGATTATTCATTGTACTAAAGTAAACGGTTAGGTATTTAGGTAAGTAATTATTATTTTAATGATAGATTAACTGATTTAAGATTTCTTGAAACTTCTGATATTGATTTAAAAATATGTAAAATTCTATGAAAACAAATAAGAACACTTTTTAACTTGATTATTTTTAAATTCTCAAAGTGTTTTTAATAAACACTTAAAGAGTTGCTTATCTGTTTGATAAACAATCACACATGTTGTGTAGAACTGGAATTTCCAAGAAGAGTTGCATCACATTACGTCAATATTTCAATTTAAATTATACGGAATAATTTTAAAACATATTTTGTTTTAAAAATTTTTGTCAAAAATTTGTTTGTAGCATTTATATAATCTTTCTTACAAAATAAAGTTGTCACTAGTGCGTGAAATCCAGTTCTTAAGAAGTTCTTTTGAAAATATTGTCGGAATCGGCTTTTAAAGAAATTTTAATATACCTCAAAACATTAAATATTGTAGTTGCGTAATACATACACGCAAATGGCGTCAAAAGTCGGGCATTTCTTTCCAAATTTTATAATTGACTTGTGTCTTATTTATCTGGTTTTCGAAAAAATGCTTTAAACGTCATTTGTACATACATGTATACGTGCATACATACACACAAATCCGCCAATGACTAAAAAGAAGTTTTTTTGGTAATAAGAAATCTCAACATGCAAAGATTCGGTAAAATATCAATTTTATGCATCGAATGCAATACCACTGAATTCTATTTCTATGGCGTTATGGCAGATATTTATATTTCCAAATGCAAAAATTAATATTCTGTTTTAAGTTGATATGTCCCTCTTAAAAACGGGAATATATATATATATATATATATATATATATATATATATATATATATATATATACATACTTCTTAATTCCATAATTTGATATATCAGGCTTTTTCACATTAAAGAACCAATTTTGAGAGTGATATATCAATTTAAGGTATTTCCAAACTAAATCAGCTGATCGAGTACCCACGCGAAAAGACCTATATAAAAAATTATATGTGTAAAAAAATACGTTGGTACACCTGCGCGTTGTTGAAAACAGCTGTCCGTTGTGATCAGTGTTCCCATTCGTCACATAACATATCATACATATACTAGTCATCATACATATACTAGTATATAATTTCAAACGACCTTCAAACAGCGTGCCGGTTGTCATGATGCCAACTGAACCATAAAAAATAATCTTCTGCTGCGGACATGAAAAAAATGATGCACTTTTTAACGCATATTTTATCAAAAAACATAACAACCCGATGGTCATTCTCCCAAAGTTTTAAGAAAAAGTATATCTAAGGAATTGAGGAAAGTATGTGTCCGTGACTATATTGAGAGAGTTCGAAGTAAAAACAGTCGGAATCGTGCAATTTATTTTAACATATTTATGAAGATGCATGTTAAATTTCTCCAACTTACATAACCGATAACCTATCAAAAAAATTCAGCTGATTTCTGAGGATTCATTTTACTATATTGTGGATTTCGTGAAGTTCTCGACAACCTAATAATAGTTTGGAATACCTTAAGATAATTGAATTTTTAGAACATCTGCCATAACGCCACTGATTGATATTGAGATAATAAGATGTTATTACTACCAAATTTATTGTATTGAATGGGGTCGTTTTATTTGACGAAAATCCAATATAATTTTTAAATATTTGTTTTATTTTACAATTTTATTATTATTAAATAGAAAAATTATTCGTTTAAAAAACAGACAAAAACTTTTTCCATTTGCAGCTTGACCCTGCCTGTACAGCTATATAACAAGTACGTCTTGTAATTTGAATTTTACAATAAAAACAATATATAAAAAATTATATGTATTCACAAAAGTATTTTATTATAAAACAATATAAAATTATATAATCATAAATGTTTGTTATCGAAAATCGATGGAAGAATAATGATACAAAAAAAATTTAAATCGTATATTTAACGATATCGTTATTATATCATTACAAATGGAATTCTTAATAATCATATTAGATTTGATTTTTATTTAGACATAATTCTGACGTCATAATGTTCACTAAAACAAATAATAATGTTCACTAAAACAAATTTCAAATTCGCTCCAATACCTAGATAAATTACATACAAAGTATTCATCATCAGTATAAATTAGCTAGTCGTAATCTACTCTTTGACAATTAGAAATAGATAGAATAGAGAGATAGAATAGAGATCAATAGACAAAAATAAACATAAATAAAAAATTAAACAAATTAAATTAAAATATAAAACATTTTATTGAAGTTATTCTTGTTAACATTGCTTTCATTCAAATTTACTCTTGTTAAGATCACTCTCATTAAAATTACTCTTATATTGTCTCAGGATATGTTATTCATAGGAGAAACTGTCACCAAATTAGCAACGAATAACATATCCTGAGACAATATAAGAGTAATTTTAATAAGAGTGATGTTAACAAGAGTAAATCGAATGAAAGTTATTTAAACAAGAGTAATTTCAATAAAATTTACTATATTTTAATTTATAGTTTTTTTTTTTTTTATCTATTGATACCTTGATATTTATTTTCTATCTATTTCTAATTGTGAAAGAGTAAATTACGACTAGCTAATTTATACTGATGATGAGTACTTTGTAGTCGAAATACGTATTTATAATACAAAAACTGATCTAGGTATTGGAGCGAATTTTTATTTTAAAAACGTAGAGTTATCATTAATTATCGTTTGATAATCTAATATGTATTTTGAATTGTCAATAAGGAAATCTTATTGATATAGGATTTGGATTTTAATATTTGTTCTGGATATACTAACAAACATATTATATAATACGTTATTTGTTTGTATCTATAACAATTTTATTTAAATGTCTCTGATTGTATACTGATTTTTTATATAACTAAGTTAATATTGAATTCAATGGAATTATAATATATGAGGGATTGTTTTAAAGTTTAAAGAACGATAAACAATCGAATATTTGTTCACTTTAATTTTACAGATATAATTAAAAATTGATGACTAAAATAGATTTTTGTTGTACCTGAAGGAGAAAATCCCTGGAGCATTTATAATTTAAATTATTCTAACATTACCCATTGCAGCTTCGCCCGCAAAAATTTTGTGACGCCCTTATACCCAATCATAATATTTTCATAATATTTTCGTAATATTTTCATAATATTTAGTATCATAATATTTTCAGTATCATAATATTTTCTCCCGTCAAGGACTGATAAATTGGGTTAATTTTTTAAATATATTTGTTGTAAGCACTGCCACCTATTGCGCAATTTTTTAAGTACTCATGTTGTGTATACTACCATCTAGAGGCAATTTTTTAAGTACTCATTTTGTATTTGTTGTATACATCGCTATCTATGCATAGCATATTTAAGATATTTGTTTTATAATATGTTTTCCGACACCTCCAACAAATATCATTATATTTTAGCCAATGTATACAAAAACTTATATACTAATTATATACTAAAACCTTCCTCGAGAACCACTCTATCCATTGGTGAAAACAGCATGAAAATCGTTGCAGTAGTTTTTAGATTATCGCGAAAAGACAGATAGACGCAGCTGGGGGACTTTATTTCATACTATGTAAGGATTATTTTATGAACTTTTTTGACTCCCGAGAATGCAGTAGATTCCTTTAAATTTTAGTAAAGTCATTCTGAAACATAAGTTTCAGGTTTTGAGTAAAACTATGTGGCATATTTTCTAAAACAGAAAAAGAATCATCTCGCAGGAGAAAGCGCTTCGACTGTTAAGCAGTTTAGATTAGGCAGTTTACTTTTCGAGTACTCTTTGCTTTAAGTACATGTGAGATACTCTTGCACTTTACTCCACTCTTGCCTTTATTTCACTGCAAAGGAGTTCAAAGAAATATTTCAGTTCAAATTTAATTCCCTAACAATAAATTAACGTTGCAGAAAGAATACGATTTCAATTTATCTGTAAATTTAAAAAGTATTTTTTTAACAAAACAAAATAACCTTTCAACGCCTCTGTATCACGCTCAGGAAATCAGTCCATTACCATTAGGTATCTTGTCTTCGTATCACCTTCGTATATATTTTGATAGGATCTTATCTATATGTAAAATCAAATATCATGTCGACGAAAAAGTAAAAGGCTATAAAAATATGACAAAAAAAAAAAGACGCAACACTAGATGAATTTTCATTTTGTATTCAGAATAAACGAACGTCCACAATCACTACCATCGCCAGATGGTGGTAGAACTGCTATGGAATCTTGTAATAGAATCTTTTTTGACCTCTATGTGATCTCAGACATTTAGTGTAGAATAATGTTCAAACAATAAAAATGGAAGATATACACATAACCACCATTAACTCTTGAAAATATGTATAAATAAAAAATGGGGGAAAAAGTTATGGTGCAACACACTCACATGAACTCCATACCAAGTGCTTAACCCTAGAACACTAACCCTACAAAAACTTTTTAACAAAAAATAGAACCGACGAAAGAAGAAAGTAACTGGAAAGCATAAAATAAACAATCACCTTTTTAGTCTAACTAAGTCTTACACTAATGTAAATATCAAAATAATTTTGAGTCGGCGCCAAACAAACAAAATATTACAACATGTAATATTTTGTAACATTTACTTTTAACCGAAAATCAGATTCACCCTTCGCGCCCGAAAATCACCCTTCACGCTCATTTCGATGGAGATTTTTTGGCGCCGACTCAAAACTATTTAGGTATTTACATTAGTGTAAGACTAAAAAGGTTATTGTTTATTTTTTGTTCTTTAGTTACTTTCTTCTTTCGTCGGTTCTATATTTTGTTAAAAAGTTTTTATTTTTCACTTTTCAGTGCCTTTCTTTTTTCGTATATGTTATAGTGTCATTAGAACTACATAAGTGTGCCAAGTTTCAACAGAATCGGTTTACAGATGACAATTCAGTGGTTGAACAATCCATTGTTCCCTATTTTTCTACACTTAGGGGCGAAATTCTTTTTTCAAATTTTAGTATGCCCTATTCAATAAAAAATTAATTATTGAAATCGGATTACTCTGTCAAAATTTATGCGTGGTCAAACATAATGAAGTTGGTGCCATAAAATTTGAAAAAAGTATTTCGCCCCTAAGTGTAGAAAAATAGGGAACAATGGATTGTTCAACCACTGAATTGTCATCTGTGAACCGATTCTGTTGAAACTTGGCATTATATATATTTATATATATATATATAAATATATATATATATATATATATATATATATATATATATATATATATATAAATATATATATATATATATATATATATATATATATATATATATATATATATATATATATATATATATATATATATATATATATATATATATATTATGTTTGACCACGCATAAATTTTGACAGAGTAATCCGATTTCAATAATTAATTTTTTATTGGATAGGGCATATTTCGAAGTTATATAACGATATATAACGATATTGAGTGCTTTCAAGTGTTTACATACAGACAATATACAGCGATTATGATATTTGCTGTTTAGTGGAAGCACTGGGAAGTCTTATTTTATTTTATTTTTTTTAACGGACATTATCACCTACGACAGCATCAGCACACACAATAGGACTTGAATCCACTATGTGCAGATTGTGCGACGAGTACGCCACATCATCTTACAGCAGATACAAGATATTAGGTGCATGTCACCCAGAATATATGAATCTTCAGGAAAACCTGATAAGCAAGCTTCAGGCCATTGCCAAGACTTTTTATATCCCAAGATATGTCTATCTATCAATATTACATTGAGACTTATACAGCTTGTTTTTTTAAATACACCCAATCTGTATCTATCGCTATCTATATGCAGTATACTATGATATGGTTTACTTTGTCACACTTAAACAATCCGTATTGTATTATAACATAAATAACTATTATATTATACTTATCACTCTCTAACTACAATCATTTATATATAGTTGCATCTTACTCGTGCATGTAAGTAAGTAAGGTGTATTGTTTCTAATCGTACATCGATTTTAACACACACACATACGGACTCTCTCAGTAGCAACAAAAAATTAAATCTATAATAAGCAATAAAAACAATAATATACAATATATATATATATATATATGTAAAACAACAATAATCTCAAAAATAATAATAATACGGAATCAAAACAATCAACAAAAATGAACAACAAAATTTAACAAGGTCTAACAGAGATATTTGTATCTTTTTACCGTATGTATTTTAATAAATTTCGATATACTTCTTAATTCCCCTATTTTGGTCTGATTCATTATCGAAAGACATCCGGGTTGTCTACTCCTGTGCTCTGAGCTAATTTTCTTCTTTCGTTTTCCATACCCTTACAGTAACTTATAACATGCTCTAAATTTTCTCCTTCGTTGCACAGTGAAAAAACCTTATTGCCATCCTTATTTTTGTTACTGTTCCAGTTCCAATGTCCCATCCGAAATCTTGCAAGTTCCTTTCTCTTGGTAGCAAATTTACATACTTTGCACCATCTTTGTAATGGTTTAATTTTCTAAACAGCTGTAATGAAGGTTTACTGTCTATCTCTTGTAATAAGCTCCTTATTCCAGCTTCCTCTTCAGCTTCCTTATTCCAGCTTCATCTTTGCCTTGACTTGATTTATTACTGGTGTGCAATTTGCTTCCCCTTAATCACACTATTCTTCATTTCTATTTTTTCCAATTCTCTTTCTAACAAACCCCTCTAATATCCTATATTGTTTGTTGTCTTACCCTCCTTGACTCGTGCATGTGTACATAGTCGTTATTGTCCGTCATCTGTTGTGTGAGTGTAGCACCACATCATGGTATACTGTGCATAGACAGTGATAGATGCACTGCACAATGTTGCTGCTATTGGATCTATTTTAATTTACGTAGTGTATATAGAGGTAAAAATGATAGAAAAATTACAACGTTGAGTAGTTAAGGCGGTTTGGGTATTTTGTAAAATGATAACTGGTTACAAGACACAATTATGATGATCACTTAGAAAACATTTACACACTTTAGATGTGAATTTCGATGTCATTATACAGAAAGAATATATTTTATGATTATTATTATTATCATTATACGACATGTAGAAACGACAGCAGTCTCTTGAGTGGAATTTTTTGTTGTCTGAAGGGTGAGTGGTGGTGAGTATGATATTTTTTTTGTAAAATATTTACCCTTGTCTGTTTGTTGTCTTGTTTCTACAACACTCGAACATCTCATACATTAGTAGTCGCACATATGCTTACGTGTTGTAGAAGGTTATTATGTCGTTTTATAGTTTCATATATTTTGTTTTTCGAAAAAATAATTGTCGAAAAATATCTCAATTAAATATATCTCTACTAAAATTCGAAGAAATTTCTATTCTAACAATTATTGTACTATGAGTTTTAGAAAGTTCAGACAGTTGATGAAAAAACAAGTAAAAATAACAACTAACTGAGTTAATTTCTTAAATACCCGGTATATCCTGAATTTATGTAAAAATATTTATAACAAATGTTGTTTATTTTTAAAAAAGGGACATTTTTTGTCCAAAAATTTTTGTTCTATCTCTTACGGTTTCTAAGATGGGGAGTTTTACCCATTTTGCACAAACATGGTCCAATTTTGCCTATTTCAGAACACCCACACTGTCAAAGGCACTCTACTAGGAAATGGGAGGCAGCTGGTTCGATTGCCAACGGCGGAAGTTTGCCAATTAAATTAATTTAAAAATAATAATATTTAATGGGGCGGTTAATTTACTAAATTGTCGGCGTATGGCCTAGATGAACCGACTTTGCTTGTGAAAGTTTTCTGTTGTTTTCTTTTACAAACACCAGAAGAATATCAGCATAGTATTTATCAAATTCGGCTGCAGTCGCACAAACTACCAATTCCTAGTCTATATACAAATTCCTTGTATTTTAGGGGTCGGTAAAAACGCCTAGAAAGGCCTACTTGCCAGGTTTCGACCTCCTCTTCGCTACCAATAGTACTCCACTCTTTTACAATTTGCTATTCTCTTTCGATTATTGTTTGCTCTAAAATCCGTTTCTAAGGTTTTATTTTTTTTCATAATTTTTTTCGAAAATGCAAATCACATTTTGCGAAGACGAAGAAAAAATTACTTTAACTTCCGAAACTATTTACAGCACGACAACCAATAATTTCGATTTCGACACAGCAAGAACAAAATTTTATTGTATATTAAATTTCGCCAAGATACTCTACAAGCTTTTTGAAAACTAATCATTCGACATTAAATATCAAATCTTTTTCAGTGATAAAGATAGTACAGTTTTTTTTAAAATAAGGATCAGGAAATGTAAATTATGTACACTCCCGTTCATAAAAGTTAAAACAGTAAGTCACATTCTAAACGTATACATTACTAATGATATGTATAATATTACATACAGTAATATTTAAAAGAGTTCAATTTTTATGAACGGGAGTGTATGTAGGTAAATATACCTAGCATTGGAATTGAATTACCTTAACGAATACCTAAACTCATTTTATTCGTTTTACTATATGGCTTAAATATAAGTAGCTTTTAAAAAGGTTTTTTTTTTATAAATATATTTTTTTAACAGTTTATGAATTCCAATTATATAAAACATTTTTATCCGCCTGTCTCAAATACTCAATAATGAATATGGAAAAAAGAATTGAAATCGTACAAGCTGAGTGAGTATATCTGATGTACACTGACCCAAACGTTAGTTGTCCGGTCAATATTAGATTTCTTGAATAGTAAAACGGTTACTATGGGTCATCTTTAGTAGATAGGCATATGCTATCGCTGGCTTCTCGGTAGGTGTTTTAAAGCCTACACATTTCTTGTACATTAATTTAAAGTATCAGTCTAGTATAAGACCGCGTAAACTATATACGAAGCGTCTCTTAACGTCTTAGATTTATATTTAGACAAAAGTCATCAATTTTTTCCGTGAAATTTCTACTACAACTTCACTAATGAGAAATTTGCCCATTTAACTAATATTAAGATAGTTTCAAACTTTGCGTTTACCCCTCCCTTTAAGCTCCACTTTCTCCTTAAATGAATTAGATAAAATTTCTTTCAGATCACATTGAAGTTCAGACGACGCTTCGATTGGTATTCCAACGAGTTCGATCATTTTTCGATTCGATTGTTAATAATGCAAAGTTATCAATAGTTGTCAAAAGTTATCAATAGACGAGATTGACACATAAAATAAAAGAATTGGGTCTGTTGGGGAAGGGCTGTACACAAAAGTGGGTGGGTTAAATTCTAGGCAGTTATTATTATTAATATCGTTGTTCTAATGTGGAAAGTTTTTCATTGGCTAATAATTTTACGAACAATTTTATAAATGAATCTTGTTGACAGTGTTTTCGTTAGTGTGAACTTGACTTCAAGCTAATATTCGAAGACCACACGTACAAATGGTAAAATGTGTTTTCTTCTAAGTACCAATCCAATCCACCAAGAGTGGTGTTACTATATATAGTATTGCATCCAGTCTGCCATATCGTTGAATATCTGGGTATTGGATTTGAAAAACAGTAACTGTTATTTCACTTCAGAGTGAGAGAAAGTATTTGATAGTCGAAAAAAGAAGGGTGTTTTTCAATAATATCGTTTTTATGTAGGTCATGTAACAGTTTAATAATAAATTTATTTTCTTATTCGAACTTATAAACGATACCAAATAGATGTAAAAAAAAACACTTTTGAAAAATCCGTTAAATTTAACCTCACATAATATTTGTAAATTGTCTCAATATTCGATAAAAAAAATCTATCCTGCAGGAGTTTGAAGAATTAAAATTTTTTTATATAAAAGATATACACTTGGCCATAAAAGTTGATGTTTTTTTTTTCAAAACTTTATAGTTGATTTGTGCGCCTTATTCTTTCGGTTTTCTAATAATGAACAACTTTTACCCTTGTTTTCGAAAACCGAATAAATAAGGCATAAATCAAAGTACCAATACAAAGTGACCATTGGGAGTTTGTTTGATAGTCCAAATTACTGTCTTGTTATTTAACAGTTTTAGAGTAGGTTTCAGGATATATCTTACTGGTGCAATATGTCACCATATTACATATCGTACAATCAACAAACTTGATTATTCAGGCAAAATTACCTAAAAGTTTGGTTGAAATTGTCCTTTCATTAAATTTTGATTAGAAAATATTAGGTTGAATATACCAGGATATCTTGATATTATCCATGAAACTGGTTCCGAAACCGGGAATCGAGCCCACGTCTCCTGGCTGAAAGAACGACTACACTTTGATATCCTGGGATATTAAACCTAAAATCTATTCTAATAAAAATGAAATAAAAAGACAATTTGTGAACTTTAAACTAATCTGTTTTTTTTTGCTTGAATATTTTTTAATGATGACACAAGTTTGTTGATGATTACGACCGGCAAGAACACTTCGAATACTTCTTCTGAAACATTATTGAGGAAAAGTTCCATGTCTCTGTATATCCTGGGGTTATTTGAGCCGTGACACAAAACGCCAGTGGAAGGGGTAAGTTTGGGTTAAAAGTGGAAGGGGTAGTTAAAAACCTTCTGTTTTGTTCGTTCTTCGTATTTGCGCTATTATAATGATTACTTGCCTTCAAGTTCGATTGGACCTGTTGAATTTGCGAACATGTGAATTGTTAGTTTAACCTCTTTTTGAAAAGGATATTTAATAAAATAATTAAGTGAGGAGATGAATCTTTACAGTTTTCTTTAATTCATAAAGTAAATTTGTGGGTGTAAAAACAATTTTTCCATAGGGAGAATTTTCAGATTTTCTTTAACAATATATCAGTTCTATAATATGGAAATACCATATTAAAAAAATTCGATACTGATGTTTACTAGAACGGCAGAAATCCACACCCATCTTAAGTGGCAGAAATAGCACCTCTAAAATATTTCCGATTATCCTCCCAACTTAATACTCGTTTGAGTATCAAATAAAAGAGGCTCATAAAAGTATATATTTCATACAGTTTAAATAATAATTCAGTTACTAAATTCTATACAAATTTAAGAGCTTTCTACTTACAAACGTTATCTGGGCTACTTCACATAAACTTTAAAAAAAGTGTTGTTTATCATTATCATTGCCTCTCATTGAAAGGACACATTCTTCACATAATTTATTTATATATTGTTTAAAGTATCATCTGCCTATATCGTCCAATAGACACTTTTTTCTCCCGACAAACCATTGACGTTCTTCAAACATATTTTTTACTAAAACTAGATTACGAAAGGCTTCATACACAAACAACACACGTAGTACAACAAGAGTTAAACATATTTGAAACAATTTATGTTTTGAAACCAAACCATTCAGATAAAACATATTTAGTAGGAGAGAAATCAGTCCATGAGCACCAGAAACTATTTGGCAACAATTTTATTTTTCGTTATTCTCCTCAATATGCAATAATTGTTATAAGAATGCATGAAACGTAAGGTGCCACTTGATGGCATACTATTAAACAGAAATTCCAAAAGGAACGGACACAAATTTTTGAACGGGATAAAGTTTTATTAAATTATTTAACAAGTGAAAATAAGAACTGAGTTAACTACTTAAATACCCGGTATATACTGAATTTATGTAAAAAAAGTTTATTACAAAAGTTGTTTATTTTTAAAAAAAGAGTATTTTATGTCCAAAAATTCTTGTTCTATCTCTTACAGTTTCAAAGATATGCAGTTTTGGCCACTTTGCCCAAACATGGTGTGATTTTACCCATTCACAAGCTTGACCTTACTTTTTAGCTCTAGAACACGCATACGAAATTAGCTCGGTATCTCTTTTCAATTTTGTAGAAATTGACTAATTACGACGTTTTATGAATACCTATATCAAATTTTTTTTTCTGCGATCAATATTTTCAACCGTTACAAAGTTGAAACTAAACTAAATATGCCCTGATGTACTATATACCGGGTATGCAAATCTTTACCTTTAAAACCTTTAGTGGTCGGTAAAATAAGGCCTGGAAATGCCTACTTGCCAGGCTTCGACCTACCCTCCCCTCACGAACTCCAGATGAATACCGGCATAGTTCCTATCATAGTCGGCTGCAGCCGCATATCCTACCCATTCGTAGTCTATAAACAAAAGTTCCTTGCACTCCACTCACATCCTCTCATCCTTAAGGATCACAATAGACCTTATGGTCAAAATGAAGCCCGTCCAGGGTAGTCTCTACAATCTATCTATCTACTCTACCCTACAACAACTAATTGATGCACTGGAAAAAATATCTTTTTCCATATCCCAATCTCTAAAATTTATCACCAGAGTAAAAATTCTTCCCATAAATATATAATTGGGTCATAACTAATCTCTATCGCCGTGCTAAATTTCAAATAATTACTGCAAGTAGTTTTAGAAAAAAATGCCTATGATAGACGAACACCGAAATGAATCCATAAATATTCCGTTTCTGACACTATGGACATAGAACAATAAAAATAACTTTAATATGCGCCAAGTCCTCGTAGACTAAGGACCGTTCAAACGAAACAAACTGTAATATAAGTTATGTGTATAAAAAATATATTTTTATATCGTTAACAGCTCTTGACATTGGCACCGTTACAAACCATGAGAACAAGACTTGGATAGATGGATGAGAGATGGATGTATGAATGGATGATGGTTGTTAGTACTACACCAAGTATGATGGTATGTATGTTGGTTATGTATATATATACACCGTGTAACGGAGAAACCGTGATTTTATTTAAAGTAGACGTTTACTCAAGCTCTATGTATTATTTATAAACTTATTGTAACATTATTGTATTTTTAAATTTTATTATATTTATTCTTTTCATTTAAATAAGAACTTTTTAATTTAGAATATTTTTTTATAATGTAACATAAAACTCATATTAACAAATTATTAAACAATATAATCAATAATTTATATTATAAAAAAATTTTAATGCATAACATGTTCAAAATATCAACTATTCTTTTCCAGGCATACAGCAGCAGTTTTTGACAAATTATTCACAGCTCTGGATAACATGTTTGCATCTATATTTTTTTACCGACAACAATTTTTTATGTATGATCATGCATAACTTTTTACAGTCCGATCTTGACAATTATTTTTTGTTGGATATGGTATACTTCAAAGTTGGTCCCATATAAATTTGAAATGAAAATTTCAAATTTAAGCCACAAAAAAAAGACTTCCCAGCGCTTCCACTAAAGAAACATATCATAAATATCATAATATATGTTCTGTGTGTAAACACTATTTGAAAGCACTCAATATCTTTGCGCAGTTTCAAAGTTTTTCAAACTTTGATTCGGCGCCAAACAAACAAAATGTAATATTTTGTAATATTTACATTTAATCGAAAATCAGATCACCGTTCGACCATTTCGATGGAGATTTTTTGGCGCCGACTCAAAATTATTTAGGTATATACAATAGTGTAGGACTTAGTAAGACTAAAAAGTTACTTTTTAATTTTTTCCTTTCTTTTTTCGAAGGTTTAATTTTAACTGTTTTTAATTTTGATGATTTAATGTTACAAAGTTATTATTTTTTTGCTTTTCAATTACTTTCTGCTTGTGTCTTTAAAGTTTTATAAATGCTATAGTCTATAAATTAAAAATCTATTATTTAATTATAAGAAAGAATTTTATTTAAATTAAAAGAATAAATATAATATAATTTAAAAATACAAAAATGTTACCATAAGTTTACAAAAAAATACATAGACCTTGCGTAAATGTCTACTTTAAATAAAAACACGGTTTCTCCGTTACACAGTGTATATATATATATGGGTTATATATGGATTATAACATAATTTGTATTCAAGAAAGTTCTTTCGGGAACGTATAAAGAAACTATATGTACTATTTATGTGGTGGATCCTTATAACGATATGTCAGAATGGTTTTTCTTCGTTTTTTGTGTGTATCTCATATTTTTTGTATATTTTAACAAGCATACGCATCTCAGTCACAAGTATAGGATGGTATTAGGGATTTTTAAGTGCTAGGTCAACTTGGTTTTCTTTAAATTTATATATAGTATGTCGATTTCTCACAATTTGTTGAGAAATGAATTTAAATAAATCAGGATTTTGTTTGCTGATTTTAAATCATACAAAGTTTCGATTGATGTCGATTAATTAAATTAATAAACTGAAAAAAAGCTACCAAGAATGCAAGAGGTTTGAGACCAGTTTGGTCAAAAGTCATTGGTCATCTAGATCTGAAGAGGTTTTTACCAAACACGATTCCTTGAAGAAATAATTAGATGCACTGTTTACAATAAGTTTCCTGTAAAGAAGATACAATATATTCGATGCATCCCACTCTGAATATACAATCCGCAAACCTATTAAGTAAGATCCCTACTATTGCCAAACGATGGGAGAGCGAACCTCGCCAGACTGAAGAAGGAGCAGCAATAAGTTACCCGTAAACAATAGATTTGAAAAACCGAAAAATGCCTGTGTTTAAAATTAAATTAAAGAGTTTTTTCGTGTGCAAAATACAGTGATATATAATTTAACTATGATGTTTTAATGTTATTTGTGATCTAGATATCTTGTTAATGTACATCCACATTACGATTTTGGACCCCGATTCGATAAAGTCTATAGATAGATAAATCTAGGGGTATGAAAGGTATTTCACTCCGACCTTACGGTCCATTGTGGCCCCCATTCTACTTTCTACTTCCTTTTCGCCACACAGTCTGCACAAATTGGGTCTATTGTGAAGTCCTGTTATCATATGTAGATGTTTTTGTAGGTGATTATGTCCAGTGGTTTCGAACGAAACGAAAAAGCAGATACCTTAGCAAAGAAGAGAGTCGGAATGCCCTTCATAGGTCCAGAGCCTATTTAGGAATTCCAAGGACTGCATGTAAACAGGAGATCAACGAGTGGTCAAATGCTAAACACCGTAATCACTAGGAAAAAATACCGCGGCAAGAGCTCGGGAAGGTACTGCTTCAGAATGCAACAAGGAGGCTATCTCTCGATGCACTGCGGCTGAACAGAATGAAACTGCGGAGGGTTCATTAAACATCCAGCCACACAATCTTTGACAGCGAACCTCTAGGTTACAGCTGATACAGATATTCGGTGTATCTCACCCCGAATATATAAACCTTCGGAAGAGACCTGATAAGCAAGCTCCAGGCTATTGCCAACATATAGGAGAAGCTAATCTCGTCAGACTGAAGTAGAAGGCGGAGCAAAATGGGCCATAAGGTCGAAGTGCAATAGTTTTTTACTCCGATATAAATCAATCAATCAATCAATGTCCGGTCTTGAATCCGGTAACTTTTCAAAGTTGTATCCTGTTAAGGTTGAGTAAATCGATAGGCAGCTTCTTGGATGCTTCCCGAAACAGTATTTTCCCGCGTTTATGTTGCTATAACCTCTTTACTACATACAACTTTATTGCAGTCTGTATATAAAAGTAAACACCAATTATTACCCTTAATTATCGTATTAATTACACTAATATAACTTTAATATTGATAATACCCCATTATGAGTCATTAAAATATATAGTTTAATAATGATGGACACAAAAGTCGACATTAAATTAATATACAAAATAATTACTCTAATAGCAGAGTTAATATAAATTAATTAACGGTGATAATATTTGAATATTCACAGCAAGGAAGCGTGTTAGTTCCTCAGCAATTACACCCTCAATTTAATTTTTAGTATTTTATTATAGTTAAGGTTAATCGGACACGTATATAGGTAAAATCGGCAATGTATAGATATCAAAGTGTGTGTGTCAGCTCCGACGTACGGTGAAATTTACTCCTTAAGAACAATTGTCTTTGCCCCATATATATTGTCCATATAAAATTAAGTATTTAATTATAGGTATAGCACATACAAATTTATATAAACTACACTAATAATTAAATGTCCAATAAATAGAAAGCGCACATGTTCACATGTACACTATATATCATATTAATACATGAATTATAACCAGCTAGCACCCACGTGTTTATCGGATGGTCCGGCACTATTACCTACACCAGTTTCTTCCATAGTTTATATAATTTTCTCTTCACTTTATGTGAATATAATTATCAATATTAGTAATCCACAATAATAATTAATATTTGTGTATACTTAAGCGTCAACATAACGATGTTTGTCCAAATTCCATTCGGTTACGTATGACAAACTGAAGAAGACTTTAGCGTATACTACTCAGACAAATTTCATTGTCATTGAATTTTTTTAATTAAATTAAATACTGATATGAAAAAATTAACTCGTCAACTTGGACTACTATCCAGAGGCCCGAGGTTCGATTCCTGAATCAAAATTCACACTTATCTCTGATAATTCTATACTAAGTCTTTCCCATAAATGGGTTTGATGACGATTATTATTAAATTATGCTCTTTGATTTGCTTTTTTTTCGATCTACATTTTCATCTTATATCACACTAAATTTGAAGAAAAAAAAACTAATAAAAGCGACCAGTTACCAACAAATTTTTAAGTCACTTTTATTTTGCTTCGTTAAAAATTTTTTTCGAAAGCGTTATAAAATTATTATAGACCTTTTTTTAAATTCTGAAGTTTTTTTGTGTGTTTTTTTATCAGAATCAATTATTTATCAGATGTTATAAAATTTTATTCAAAAACATTATATTTTGTGGCAACATCCATAAAAATTTATACAAAAAAAACATCGTAACCATATACGATCGTAACAAATATATACAGGATGGCTCATTTCCCATTTAAACAACGCACTTGAATTTTTCTTTACGGATAGATAGAAAAGATTGTAGAGCTTCGACCGTAAGGTCCATTGTGATGCCTAAGGATGTGAGAATGTGAGTGGAGTGAACGGAATTTTTGTGTATAGACTAGGAATTGGCAGGACATGCGGCTGCAGCCGACTATGATAGGAACTATGCGGATATTCGTCTGGAATTCGTGAAGGAAACTGCAGAAAACTTTCTCAAGCATAGTCGGTTACTTCGTTCTTGGCCATACGTCAACAGTTTAGTCAATTATCCGCCCCTTTATTTTTTCTTAATAATTGGCAAACTGCCGATGTCGGGATTCAAACCCATAACCTCCCAGTTTCCAAGTAGGCATACTGCGCAGACATAACGCCTTAGACCGCTCGGCCACTTGGACTGGTAGAGCTGACAACTTGGTCGAGTATTAAAATTTTGTATGATAGCCACATTCATGAGGAAGGCTATCTAGCATTACGCTGCAATTTTTATTTTGCCTTAAATATAGTTTGCCAGAAAACGACTATTAAACTTTGGAACGGTTCGTTTAGCTCAAATACGTTCCTGATTTTTATTTGCTTTATATTTAACATTAAATATATTTTACATTTCGTCATAAATAAATGGCTATCTATCATTTAATTTTAATTTAAAAATAATAAACGGCATGGCATTCATTTCGCACAAAAAAAAAGGTGTGGTTTTATTTATATAAATACACAAACCTAATATGAAATACAAAATCAATTAACTTACAGTAATTATTATTAGATATAACGGTTTCAATTAGAGGAGTGTTGTAAGTTGTCTACAATGCTAGAGTTCTGTTCAAACCCCCAATGACATTTTGTTAGTATCATGTGTCCGCTAGTATAGTTAATTAAGGTAGTACACTCATGACAGCTTTGTTAAAAATATAAACATATTAACATATCTTAATAAAAATAAACAAGTGAACTACTATGTACACTCACGCTCATAGAAAATGAACCAGTAAGTCACATTCTAAGCGTATATTCTACTAAATATACGGAAAATATTACATATAGTAATAATTCGAATGTTTCAACTGGTTTAAATTTTATGAACGTGATTGTACATCATTATTTGTTATTTTTTAGTATCAATGAAGTAAACGATGCTTCACTGTAATTTATACAAAAACGCGCATATACAGGGCGAGTCAAAAGTCATGGAGTTTTTTGAAAGAGTGTATAAGGGATAAAATTCTAAGATGAAGAGTCTCCTTGGACATTTTTGCACCTGACCCACCGTTAATTAGATATTAATTAAAGTACCCAATTAAAAAAACGTGTTAACGGAAAAAGAAGGGGAGCTTACCTCACCACTAATGTAGAACCAACCTTATGCATTAATTTTAATTAATTTAAAAAAATTTTGGAAAGAAATTTACCTTTTTTCTTTCGAAAAATCGAATAAACTGAATTATTCACTTTTTATTAGATTTCTTACGATGAAATTTTACGGCGGCATTTGACGTTGTTTTTTTTAAAGTTAAGTGCTGATTAGATTTTGGAATAAATCGATACAGTATTGATTTGATCAGTGCAAAATACATTAATAAATTCTTAAGTATAATTTTTTTCAATATTTTAGTGAGCTAAATTATGGGTGATTCGTTGCTTAAATTTATATAAGAAAAATGTAGTTTTCAGGTATAATAAATCATTAAATTTTCATTGAATTGAGTGGTCACTCCCCTCACGTATCTTTGCTGCCGCTGCTGCGTCATTCCCCACCATTTCTCATTCCGATAACGCGCTTCTCTAATTGATTACTTTATTTAATCAATATCTAATTAACGGTGGGTCAGGTTCAAAAATGTCCAAGGACTTTTCATCTTAGAATTTCATCCCTTATACATCCTTTCAAAAAACTCCACTTTTGACTCATCCTGTATATGTATATATATTTCACGTACAATAATGTTATTAGTAATTTAACCGGGTGATGAATCTTTGTTTTTTTTTCTTGACACTATTATGTGTAATATTACCAATACAGGAACTTATATACCACCTACCCCCCCCCCCCAACTCTCTGCCTATCTGACTAACTTGATTTATTATGATTTATATGTTTGAAATGAAGGTTCTTTCTTTGATTTTTATTATCCGTTCAATTTACTTGTCGTTTTTTGTAAGCTTCCTAATTAACTTTTCTGACTGACTTTACAAAACCACAAATATAAAATAACTTTAATCATGTTACTTTGGATTAATATAAAAGGAGAAGTTCAGGAAGAACTTAAAAAAATCAAACAGTAATCCTTAATTATTAGAAAATGTTTTTCTTTGAAAATTCAGCATATACATTACAATTATTTACTTTAATCAGCTTTTTTTTGAAAACCGAATAAATGTAGCGCAAATGATCTATAAAGTCTTGAAATGATAGCGCGATCTTTCGCAGCCGATCGTAATGAAAAAGATGCACGAGATAACTTTCAAATTTGTTTTTTTTTTATTAAGTGACATTAGTTGATTGGTTCCTTTGCTTATTTTTCCATATATGTATACAGTAGAACCCCTCATATCTTGAGAATATCTTAAAACGCTTGATTATATAAGACCCTTGAACCATGATTATATAAGACCCTTGAACCATGGTTTAAAAAGTCAAAAAATAGGTATAAGAAAACTTTAACTTATTTTATCTCTCATTCCAAAATAGGTCTAAGATAATTTTAGCTTTTTTTAGCTCTCATTCTGAAGTTGGATGCTGATTTGATTATAAACAAAATTGGAATATACTAAGACGAAAAATATAGCAAGAATACTTTTTTCATTAACTGTTGATTTGAAAACGTTTCAAAATCATTCGAAACTTTGCTAAAAAGACGATTGACAATCTACCCAAAATGTCTACATTTATTTGTATTGATTTTATAAAATTTGAAAGGGGTGAAAAAGGTAATAAAAGGTAAAATAATGTTTGGAAAACAATTGATATAAAATTGAATTGATTTCAGAAAGTAAAACAATGAGCAGCTGTTGAATATAGATAGACACAAACATCCATTTGTTTCGGTGTTTTTTTAGTCTTTGTAAGTGAAATATATTAAATTGTCATAAAAAACTCGAATTTTCTTTTAACGATTACAATACTGTCTAACATCTTTTGTGACCCGCAAGTAAAATTGTTGTAAACTGATGAAGCATCTAATAATTCTAAGCATCTATAATATTCTCTAATATTATAAAGAGAAAAGATTTGATTTTTTGTATGTTTTTTTGTAATGGATAAACTCAAAAAATACTTTTCCGATTTTAAAAATTGTTTCACCTATAAAAAGCTACATTATCAGTGAGTAACATGGGCAGTATTTTATTTTCAAAGAAATTAGAGATCCTTATGAAAAATGATATAATGTAACCTCAAGTATCATCTTAATCTATATATAATAAAAATTAAATGCTGTCCGTTGGTAACTTCATCCTTTGAGAACTGGTAGACCGATTTGGTTAATTTAAAAAAAAAACATGTTCGCTATGGTCCGAATAAGGTTTTAACGGTAAGAAAAATTGAAAAAGTTGGCCGTAAACTTGGGAAATTCGAAAAAACTGAAAGTGCTTCTTTTTATGCTACTTTTGTGGAATTTTTATGTTAACTTCTTTAAAATAAACAACTTGCAAAGTCGATAAGTGTCCCTAACATACCCGCCTTCCAGGGGGTGTGAAAATATCTTACTTTTAAACCGCAAGCGATAGAAAAAAAATTCAAAGACAAAAAATGCCGCTTAGTAAAAAATAAATAACTTGCAAAGTAGATCACTGTCTTCTACACACCCACTCCTACCAGGGTGTGTGCAAATATCTAACTTTAAAACCATAAAAGATATAAAAAAATGTTCTTTTATGAATAATTAACAAGGCCCACAACAACGAGTGCGGGTGGGCAAAGTAAACTTTTGAAATATCTTAGCTTTTAACCGAATTTATCCAAAATATTTTTGCTTTCACGCGAGCGAAGCTGCACAGGTCAGATAGTTCTTTATAACATCTGGTGTGTAAAATAGTTTAGTTACAAACTTTTTTTCCCATTAATAATAAATTTGCTACAACTATTTTACATGTAAGGTTTATAGAGTTTACAAGATAATATTTATGAACATATATAATTTAACAACCAATCAAAAAATGTTTAAAAAAACACCACTGTTATCTATAAAACAACAATATGCTCTTATGCTGTCTTATGCCGTCTTAGTAGTTTTTGTCTGCATTCAAAATTGTCTCTATTACAAAACTATATAAACTAAACAGAAAAAAAATCTATAAAATAAAACTTTCATATTAGTCTAGACAGTTGTGGTTTAAATTAGAATTACCCGTTACCTTCATTTCTAGTTTGGAAAAAATATTCTGATTAAAATTATATATATACATATATATATATATAGGATGTCTCCGTAAGTAGTCGAGTTCCATAAGAGGGTAGGTAGAGAGTACGATTTTGGAACGAATAGTCCTGAGAAATTTTTTTATTAGACTCACCGTAATTTAATTATTAATTAATCAAGGAAACTAGGTTGAAACCAAAGAATAGCTAGTATCTATGTAAAGCAAGTATTTATGTGTCCCAAAGCTACTATAAATTTTATCTGTCGCTTGTATCCACATTAACAGGAAAGTAAAATTCAAGGGGTGTGACCTTTGTTTTATGGGGGTGTATGTTTTGCGATTTTCCAAAAATTGATAATTTCAAAAATTTAATTCTTGCATTATTAAGAAAATTAATCAAGAAAATAATTTTATTAATGTACTTTTGAGAAAACTTTATAATTTAACTAATTTAACTTGCGCATTTTATTATTAAAACAATTTAATTATTATATTTTAAAAACAATAAAAAAATTTAATTAATGTACTTTTCAAGGAACTAATAATTTGAAAAATTTAAGCAATATTGTTCCAAAAATTGATAATTAAATCAAAAATGAATAATCAAAAAAAATGCACTTTTTGCAACTCTGTTTTAAACGTAGTTTCCTTAATTAATAAATAATTAATTAACGGTGCGTCTAATAAAAAAATGTCTTAGGACCTTTCGTTCCAAAATCGTACCCTCTACCTACACGCTTATGGAACTTGATTACGGGACAACCTCTATATTAATAGACACTGTCGAAATTTTCAAGTATTATATCGAAAATATTGTTCTGAATGACGATAAAATAATTATATAATTTGAAATTATATATTTCAAATTATATATTTTAAATTATATTTCAAATTATGCCCCTATTCCTAGAACATTTGTTTGTATTTTATAAATACGTATTTCGACTACAATGTAGTCATCATCAGTATGAATTAGCTAATCGTAACTATCTCTGAATCCATATCCCAGAGATAGTTACGATTAGCTAATTCATACTGATGATGACTACATTGTAGTCGAAATACGTATTTATAAAAAACAAACAAATGTTCTAGAAATAGGGGCAAAATTTGAAATATAATTTCAAAAAAAACCTAGAGTTCTCTTTGATTATTTTAATAATCTTTATACATATAGTTATATATTTATACTAGATGGTTTCAAGATTTTTGAACCTAGCAGTACATATAACACGTACATAGGACCTTCATACATATATAGATAAAGTGGATGTTCGTTAAAGTGGATTTTATTCAAAGTTTATGTATATAGTATAAGTAAACTTAAACAGATATAATACTATTATTATTATTATTATTATTATATTGGAAAAATTTTTACGTTTTTTTTTTCTCCTAAATATATTTTTATTCAACATGTTGATATTATTATGATTTTCGATATTACCGTCATAAAGAAAAGTTGATATATTTAGTTTTGTATATAGTATACAGACTACACTGTACAGCAAAAAAAGTGGCGCACTTAGAAAAATTCATTTAAATTATTTTCTTTGGAATTGTTTTGCATATTAACCACATTTTTATAAATTTATTCATTTTTATAAATGTTTTTGTTGGCCTGGGCGTAAAATTGCATAAAAAAGCCTTATAATTTACGAAAAAAAATTAATTTAAAAAAGAAAAATACAAACTTGCATAAATTTTGGAATTTAAAAAAATTATTTTATTTCGAGATTTTTAGAAGGAAATAAAATTTCAACAGATAGAATATTCCGTTACGTTTCAGCCATGGTCGTATTCAAAGGAGTCAGCAATTGACATAATTTTATTAAAAGTTATAATGGATCGAGCTGTCTCCGAACCCATACAATCTAATACCCAGCCTTTCAGTCAGTTAAGACGTAACTTACTGACCCACCGGCTGAGTGTCATATATATATTAAATATTTACCGATCTGTTTTTACATAATAATTATTTACAACCTTAAATTATTTACTATAAAAATTATTTTGAACAAAAATAAATATGTATTTATTAACACTTTTCTTTTCGTAAATAAATTATATCTGATTTTATTTTTATTTTTGATTTTTTTGATGAACTATGAGGAGAACAATATTCTCATCTTAAATATTTTAATTTTGCTTTCCTTTTCTATTTAGAACTTTAACTTAGAAAAATGTGTTAGGTCCAAAAATTATTCTAAATAACTTTCAACACAACAAACTTATTTACGTTACTTTTCATCGTTCTGTGATCTTACAACAGAATGAATAAATCATTTTTTACTTGCAAACACAAATTTGTTATCGTTATTTGTAATAAAATTTAACGTATAATATTCTATATAATACATAATCATATGAGTATATATTTATTGTAAACATATATATTAGATTATATAATAATATATAATAAAAGATTTTATATATACAGACCGTTTTCAAAAGCATTTCTAACAGAGAATCAATGTTAAATAAATAAATAAAATATTTACTATAAAACCATACATACTGAAACTGAATGTCTGGACTGGAATATTGGGTGACCATATTATAGGGCCATTCTTCATTGACGGATCTTTAGATTCTCAAAAATATTTGAGTTTGTTACGAAATAATATTTTGCCAACTGCTTTTCAGATCTTCCTAATTTAGACCTGGAATCTGTATGGTTCCAACAAGATGGTTGCCCTGCACACAATACCATGATAGAAAGGCAGTTCCTGGAACAAAAGTTCCAGGAACGTCTTTTGCTTGGTTTTGGAAACTTCAAGTGGCCAGCCAGATTGCCAAATCTATCTCCTAACAAGTATCTTTTGTGGGGTTTTCTCAAAACACAAATCTATTCGCGAAATAGGCCGGAAAATTTGCAACAATTAAGGTAAAGAATTGTTGAAAATTGCACGAATATTTTTCCTCAAGTGCTAGAAAATACTCGGGTAGATTTCTACAACTCGGATATTGTTTAGCAAATAATGGAGGAATATTCGAACCGTTGGTTTAACATTTTTTTTTGTCGGAATTGTATTTCTTTTTTCTTTTTGGGGTTTTATTTTTCTTTTAATTTGTGTGGATTGTTGTTTTATGTTATACCGTTAATAGTATTCTATCATTTATTTTAAAACATTCCAGATACAAATAATAAGGGATATACAAAAACGAATTTTCAATTGTTAGATCTAATGCTAGGCTTAAGAAGACAATGAACATATTTAACCCACTATCATTACATGTTAATGCAGCGCATTCAGTACAAAACAGTCCAGCAAGCATACACAACAGACACATTAAAGAATACTCCCACTATTTTTATTTCTTTATTTAGCATATTGTATATAGTTATTATAGTAAATAATATTTAACATTGATTCTCTATTAGCAATGCTTTCCAACACGTACGGTATGTATGTATAATGTAATATATATTTTTATACAAATATACAGTACACATAAAAAATAAATAAATTTTATTTTGTGTAAAAAAAAAAGGAAATTTTATTTTTAGTCAATCTCAGATTCAAAGTATTAACTTTGCCTGAAGTTATTAATAATTGCCGTTTTTTTTTTTTTATTAAATATATTCCATTTTCATGCCACACAGACTTTGAAATAATTTTTTTTTTGTAAATAATAATTTATGTTAAAATAATTGAATCACAATCAAATAAATTGTGTACATATTTACACTACGCATTTTTACGAAACTTTGTGATGGAATTTAAATCAGAGACAGTCGTCGCCGCCTGTGGTAATAAAATAATTTAATTGAATATATATTTGGTAATATTTTGTACACTATATTTAAACATTAATAATTATATGAATGAATAAGCAAACTTAAAAAGCTTTTTGTAAATGATTAGTGACATAACAAGCCTAAAGGGAGTCTGACATCTTTTGTATACGGTAATTTTTCCCGAAATATATTAGTGAATTTATTTACAATAGATCTCTATTGATTTTGGCGTGAATACGTCTTTAAATTTGCTTCGATAGTGGGAAGCAATTCAGAAAACTGATGATAAAAAAATCGGGGATAAAGTTTGGTATTGCAGCTTCAAATCTATCATCTACATCCAAAATTTGATTACACCGTTCGATAGGTAAATGATCAAAGAATTCGTCACAATGAGTGAGGACTTTGACGCATAGCGCGTGGTGGAGGGGGAAATGCCGCCATTTTAAGGTCGTAAAGCTGCGTCACATAATTTCACTTTAGTATATAAGTAAATTATATATATCATTGCACACGCAATAATTCTTCCAAATCAACCAAAGTCACACAATATTAATATAATTGTATTACATTACACTTCAATCACGAACATATTAAATTTAGTTGAGTTACTTTTGTTTTAATCGAATTTTCGAAGAAAATGTACCTTGTAGGTTTTGTAGCGATCAAGGCATTTTGAGAAAATTTGTTCAAATGTTCATTGAATCTATATAGTATATACAGGATGTTCTGAAATTCATTCAAGAAAACTATACCACGGTGTAGAGGTGGAAAAACCAAACAAAAAAGTTTTATAAAGTTTTTCGCTTTGACGCTTAGTTTTTGAGATATAATTAATTAAACAATAATAATAAATTCAACCAATCACATTTGCATTTTTGAATTTTTGCGGGTGTCGCTACACTTATGATTAGCATGATCAACTGTGGCTGTCCTACTCCACCAATCACAGAGGGCATAGTGAAGGAGGTGGGGCGATATATAAGTGTAATAATTATAAAAACAATAATTAGTGTAGCGTCACCCACAAAATGGTTGAACTAAGTGTCAAATCGAAAAACTATATAAAACTTTTTTATAATATATAAATAAAAAAATAAATAAATAAATAAATAAATATATATATATATATATATATATATATATATATATATATATATATATATATATATATATATATATATATATATATATATATATTATATATATATTTATTTATTTAATCACACCAAATGAACTTGCCACATGTTGAACGAATGGGTCATTTTCGTAACAAAAATTAGTTTAATTATTTGAAAAACTAAGAATTTGTTTGTATTTCCCAAGAATTTGATGAAAAAAAAATGACATTGGACGAGTTAAGAAACTTGTTAATAGATTTTTAAGAAAAACATTTTTCTTTTTTCTATCCCCAAAGGTATAATGAATACATGCATAAAATAAAAATATTTCTCACTAAATGTATATATATATATATATATATATATACGTATGTATATATAAATGTATATATATATATATATATATATATATATATATATATATATATATATGTATGTATATATATATATATATGTATATATATATATATATATATATATATATATATATATATATATATATATATATATATATATATATATATATATATATAATATATAATGATATGCAAAATTTCATCAGTGAGAATACGGACTATAACAAACCGACTCTGTTTTAATACATTTTTGTGGTTGTAGTAAAATTGCACTCTCCATCGGGAAAATAGTGTGTGTATAAAAGGAAAAAGCTGTTTAATGTTACTTCCAACATTATAACTTTAATTTAAAGCTTGTACAACTTATGAACAAGCATAATTTAAAGCTGTATGAATAATTAAAGAATATTTACAGGTATTCATTTACATTGTGAAATCTAATACGTGTACAATATGCGGCAAAGGTGGATGTTGTTTTAAAAATTTATTATTGATTTGTACCTTATTGATTCGGTTTCCGAAAAAAATGCTTCGGATAAAAGTTGTTCATTTGAAATTTAGTATTAGATTATCAAATGATAATCAATGAGAGAGAACTCTTGGTTTTTGAAATAAAATTTCAAATTCGCCCCAATACCTAGATCAGTTTTTCTATTACAAATACGTATTTCGACTACAAAATAGTCATCATCAGTATAAATTAACTAGTCGTAATTTACTCTTTGACAATTAGAAATAGATAGAAAATCGAAATCAATAGACAAAAATAAAAATAAAATAAACATTCAACAAAATAAATTAAAATATAAAAAATTTTATTGAAATTACTCTTGTTAAAATTACTTTCATTCAATTCACTCTTGTTAACATTGCTGTTATTAAAATTGCTCTTATTTTGTCTCAGGATATGTTATTCGTTGGTAATTTGGTGACCGTTTCACGGTGGAACTGTGATTTTGATTCAGATCTAATCAAAATTTTACGGAAAATTTAATCGTCAGTATGTCCGTCTCTCTCTTTTTAAAGATGTCAAAATATAAAACCAGTTTACTGCGCAACGCATAACTTACCACCAATCAAGAGCGACCTTTGAATGGAGTTAAACGTGGGTCAAACATATATAAGCAAGGCACATCAAGAAACGTTATGAAACTGTCACCAAATTAGCAACGAATAACATATCCTGAGACAATATAAGAGTAATTTGAATAAGATTGATGTTAGCAAGAGTAAATTGAATTAAAGTAAATTTAACAAGAGTAATTTCAATAAAATTTATTATATTTTAATTTATTTTGTTTAATTTTATTTTTATTTTTGTCTTTTGATTTTCGATCTATTTCTGCTTGTCAAAGAGTAAATTACGACTAGCTTATTTATACTGATGATGACTACTTTGTAGTCGAAATACGTCTTTATAATACAAAAACTGATCAAGATATTGCGGCGAATTTGAATTTTTATAAATTTAGTAACTACTTTTATTCGATTTTTTTGTTTCTTTCGAAAACCGAATGAATAAGGTACATATTAATTATAAAATTTTAAAAACTAACATCAACTTTTGACGCTAATTGTACATATAAACGGTATACATGCTCCCATTTTATGGAAATATTTTACATTAACAAAACATTACACAAGCCAGAGCCTATTTATATACTCGTATTTATGTAATAATATTTCAAAATGGTTAGTAATGTTTATTAAAATAAGAAGGGTTAATTAAAAAATGCAAAAAAACTTTGAAAGGCTGAATACGTTATAATTTATATAAAAACTTGTTAATTGCATTTCAGATTCAAAATGATTCGTGTCGTTTACAGACTGATAGGCGGCGGGCATGTGGAATCGGCCTGATTAGATCATTGTGTGCCACTAATTAGTATATTTAACACTTGTAACAAAAAAATTTCTCTATGATCAATATTTCCAACAGTTATTAAGTCGGGACTGAATATAATATACCAATGAATATACAAGGTGTCCCAAAAGTCATTACTTCATTTGTTTTGATGATAACTTCTAAACTAATAGTTTTTGTTTAGTTTTTAGCAAATTACCTCCAAAGGAAATCAGCTATTGTTTTTATACCAATGTTGGAATATCGTAAAAATTTATTTCAAATATCCATCGATTCTACCTACTATATGTCAAAAATCACTATCGTTAAAATATTTATATATGTATATATATATATATATATATATATATATATATATATATATATATATATATATATCAACATATATAGTACATATAAGTTTATGTAGCAGTGAACTTTCTAGTGGTCACAGTTTTATTCGGCGGGTTTGGTATTCAACAGGTCAAGTTTGTTGATGGGTAAAATCGGACGAGGGGAAAAGGGGGTTTAAGGGAAGTGGGAAACACAAAATTTGACATGTCTCCCTTAATATTTCAAAAATCGAAAAATTTATCATTATTTAAGTTGTAGGTTCTTAGTTTTAATGTAATTTTGTTTCTTATCATTTTTCTGTTACACTAATATTTACAGAAATATTTACAATTAAAGATTGAAAGTTAAAATTCTAAATATCTCGGTACACATTGGAGTTTGGAAAAAAATGATAAGGTAATTATAACTTGATTTTCTACAACATCACTCGTTACACATTTTTCGATTGTTCCAATATTAAGAGAGATATATTTTGTGGTTTCTTCTATCTTTATGCCCCCCCCCCTTTTCCCTTAACTTATGCCTTTTATTAATAAAATTGGCCTTGGAAATACTAAAATGATATCAGATACAACATTTCATTTTGATCAGACTAAAATTGTGACTAGAGAGTGATTTATGTACTCTAAGGAAATTCGCTAAGTTGACGCTGCTCCTGCGTAACGCCTTTTTTTCAGAAAATTTTAGATGAACAATTATACTCCACAAGAACGTGCTGCAAGTTTTGATATATGTAAAAAACAACCATACAATTATTGCAGCGCAACGTGAATTTCGGTGATAATTTGCGGGACAAAACCCCGGACGTTGCCCCCCTTCTATCGAACCATCAAAACAAACCGTCGAACTGCCTGTGGTAAAAGGTGATGTAACCCCGCAAATTGTCACAAATGGTTGCAAATTGTTCCAATAATTGAATTTAGATCAAAACTATTGCAGACGGTTGCACGTTGTTTTTTGACTACAATTGCTTATTTTAAATGATTTTGATTTGATTTAGGCAAAAACATCAATGTTTTAAAAACATCGATGTATAGTTTGCATCCCTAATTTCTTCCTGCAATACTTTTTCGAACGACAGAAGAGCAATTAGTCACCCGGAATGACAATTAACTATTATATCCAAATGTATAGCTTTTAATACACATGTTCAAAGATTTTGATTTTATGTTATTAAGAAAATTTAATTCTGTAAATTTATTTATTAATATCGTTCCGCCTGGAGGAGAGGTTGCGATTTAATAAAAGATGATACAAACGGATCAAGTGTTTTCAAAAAATAAAGTTTGTTCAGAATTTGTTGCAGTTAATGAACTGCACACGACTATTTAATCTATTAGATAAAAATCCTCCACTTCAGAGTGTATATGTAAGTGGCTTAATATAAAATACACTATAAAATTTAATTCAGTATATTATATATATATATATATATATTCTCTGAGTATAAAAGTATAAAAGTAACTCATGAACATGGAAATTCTTTGAACATTTTTATATTTTTATCGATTCAAGTAAAAATCACAGTGATGTTCCTTTCTATATACAGTATGTTTGTATGTTATATACTCTCTACGCTTGTAATATATATAAGGGTATTATAAGTTTAGTCCCTTCTTTGTTACCGCATGAGTGAATGGATCGTAAGGATCGTAGAAACAAACAGAAATTCGTTACGCAGGAGCTGCTTCAACTTAATACATAAATCACTCTCTATCGGTCATAATTTCAGTCTGATCAAAATGAAATATCATATCTGATATGATTTTAGTATTTGCAAGGCCAATTTTATTACTGAATAGCATAGGTTAAGGGGAAAGGGGGCATAGAGAAAGAAGAAAACATAAAATATAAAATATCTCTCCTAATATTAACAATCAAAAAATTTATAAGGACTAAAGTTGTAGGAAATCCAGTTTGCTACAATTCATCACCTTATCATTTTTTCCAAACTCTAATGCGTACAGAGATATTTAGAATTTTAACTTTCAATCTTAAATTGTAACTATTTTTGTAAATATTAGTGTAACAGAATAAATGATAAGAAACAAAATAATTGTAAAACTATGTACCTACAACTTTACTTCTTATAAATTTTTCGTTTTTTCAAATATTAAGAGGGATATGCCAAATTTTGTGTTTCCAAAAAATTCAGATTACAAAAGTTTCAGATTACAAAAGAGTGCATTAGATTTGTATGGAGTACCAAACAGTTCATTGATAATGAACTAAGTATAGAAGCAGACTCAGTATATACAGAATGTTTATTCTATTTTATAAGTCCGCACTTTGGAACAAGAACAGCCAACTTCAAAAAAAAAATATTAAAATATATTACCATGTAAGCAACTTGTGATAATTTTGAGTAATTCTTAATCCTGAAATTTCAAAGAGATCCTGGCGTCAACGGGAAACGAAGGTGCTTGTATATACAGAGATTATCAGGGTTTTAATTTTCAATCTTAAATCGTAAATACTTCAGGAAATATTAGAGTAACAGAAAAAATGATTAGAAACTAATCTGTACTTAATTAATTTACAAATTAAATGTAGTTAATTAATTAAATTAAATTAATTTTCTATAACTTTACTTCCGATACAACTTCCAACTTTTACTTCCAACTAGGTAAGATCGATATTTGAGAAATTTTTGCAAAATTTTGCTATCGGCGGTACACAACACTAATAGATCTTTATTTCGCTAATAAACTTAAACATTCTATATATATATATATCATCATATTTATAATCTAATATGCTTTTTTTTAAATATTTTCTCTTTGAGAAAAAGGAAAAAGAATACAAATTGAAATTTTCAAAAGAAAATATGTATATATATATATATATATATATATATATATATTTATTTTATAATATATTTTTTGATCTTAAACAAACGAAAAAACAAGTAATGTAACAACTAACTGAGTTAATTGTTTGAATACCCAGTATATACTGAGTTGTAAATAAATGTTTGAATTGTTAACCATTTTTGAATTGTCCCAGAATTAAAAAACAATTTTTTTTATGGTTATAATGGTTTTAATGATTGGCATATTTTTCGCTTTCCGAGGAACTTATGGGAAAATTAATGAGTTTATGGAAAAAATTTCAACAAAAAGTTTTTTATTTTAAAGAGAAGAAGATTTTTTGATTTTAAACTTTTGTTATATATCTTATGGTTGCAAAGATAGGCAGTTTTTTCCCACTTTGCCCAAACATGGTCCGATTTTGCTCATTAACGAACATGACCTTACTTTTTGGCTCTAGAACACAAAAACAAAATTTCAGTTCGATATCTCTGTTCGTTCTTGAGTTATCATGTTCACAGACGGACGGAGAGACGGACATGCGAAACTGGCCGAATTAGGCCATTTTATGAACACATATGCCAAACATTCATGCCTACGATCAATATTTTCAAGCATTACAAAGTCCGGACTAAACTTAATATACCTTGTATATTTACATATACTGGGTATAAAAAGCATACAAATAAACTAACTCTATCCGCTAGCGTTGGAAGCTAGCAAGCAAGCAGTGTTTGGTTTAGTAAAGATACAAGCATTATTGAAGAGATATATACACACACAATGCATATCAAACAACAACCGCATACTGGAAAATCACTGAACTTGAAAATCAAGTCATTGAAAGCATATAATACAACACAATGCATAGAGTATCGTAAATTTTAACAATAAATTTTATATCGTCTTCTTCGAGCCAGTACTGTTGTATCGTCTCAGAAATGCTTCGAATAGATAGATTCTATTTAGATACAAAACCCACTAAAAACATGATAATGGTAAAAGCAGGAACTACGACAACTTAGCGAATTTCCATAGTTTTCATAAATAATTCTCTAGCGGTCACAATTTTAGTCTGATCAAAATGAAATGTCGTATCTGATATGATTTTAGTATTAGCAAGGCTAATTATATAAATAAATGGCATAAGTTAAGGAGAAAGAGGGCATAGAGAAAGAAGAAAACACAAAATATAAAATATCTCTCTTAATATCAGAACAAGCGAAAAATGTTTAAGAAACAAAGTTGTTTAAAATCATGTTTGCTACAATTCATTAGCTTATTATTTTTCTCAAATTCTAATTGTATTAAATTGTAAATATTCAATATTAAATTGTAAATATTTCTGTAACAGAAAAAAATAATAAGAGACTAAATTATAGTAAAACTAATAACCTACAACTTTACTATTTATAAATGTTTCGATTTTTCGAATATTAAGTGATTCCTCCTCGCTTTAAACCCCCCTGTCTCATTGTCCGATTTTACCCATTCACGAACTTGACGTTTTGAATACCAAAAGCATCTCAAATACCAAATTTCATTCCAATCAGAATCAAACTATGACCGCTAGAGAGTCCACAGACACATAAACTTATATATGTGTTGATACTGGATGTTAATTGATGCGTTTGCTTTAATTTAAATTTTGTTTTCGTCTTTTTAGAGCATTTAAATAAAAGCTTGTTTTTAAAAATGTTTTTTTTACATTAATTAATTTTTTAGTTTTCGCTGTACATGTTTCTAAGTCTGTTTATTTCATAATTTATTTCATAATTTCGGAGTTAACAAGTGAAGGGGTAGTAAGTTTCGGAGCTAATGAGAAAGTGGTGCTTGGAGAAACAAGAAACACAAAATATAAAATATCTCACTAAATATTAGAAAAATTGAAAAATGTTTGCTACAATTCATTGCCTTATCTTTTTTTCTACAACTCGAATGAGTACATAGACATTTAGGATTTAAATTTTCAATCGTAAACCGTCAATATCTCTGTAACTATTAGAGAAACAGAAAAAATGCTAAGAAACTTAATTAAAGTAAAACAAATTTTCTACAACTTTACTTCTTATGTGTTTTTCGATTTTTTCAATATCAAGAGATATATACTAAATTTGTGTTTCCCCCTCCCTTTAAACCCCTTTTCCCCTTGTCGATTTAGGTGGTGATTACCATAAAAATGTATTGTCATTGTCAACTGAACCAACATGTAAAATTCAACTCCGTACGATAAGGTGAAGTGGGTCAAATTTGACCTGCAAGATTCCATTACAGACACCGGGACAGATGAAACTAAATACAGGCTTGTAAAAATGATAAGGCTAGACTTTAATAATTCAACCGTGACAAAACGACTACTAGAATAGTGTTTTTGTTCAAATTAGTTCTACGTATTCTCATTTACGAAGATGTTATTATAACATGTAAGTTTTGTAAAATGATACCGCTTCTCACGTTAACAAATTGTATTAAATATTTGAATCTCTGAATGGCAATCACAAGTCTGTTAAATGTTTTGAAACAATTATCATCAGAAACTAATTGACGAAATGAGAATCAAAGTGTAGTGGATTGTGAAATAAGATATCGTTTCTGATGAAAAACAAATATCGAATTAAACATTCTAAACCATACTTGCAGATTGAAGATCCTTAATGTAAGCATTTAAAATAAAATTTATATTTTCTTTGTAATTGAAAATTCACATAATGCGTGGACAAATCGAAAAAAGTCTCTTTTGTCAAATACTATAGAAATTGTTATTTTCGAAGGAATTTTTATTCCAAATTATTTCTGCATATAACTTTTTATCAAATTATTAATTACTCTAAGAAGGGGAGGAAAACACAAAATTTGGTATCTGTAAATTCAAAAAATGTAAACTTAGAAAATTAACTTTACTGCAATTTGATTTCTTATCAACTTTTCAGTTACTTTACTACTAATACATTTTTCAGTATTTCTAATATTCAGAGAGATAATAGATATTTTGTGTCTTCCTCTTTTTCTAAGTCCGCCTTTTCTTTTTACTGATTCTACTCATTAACGAACTTGGCCTTTCGAATACCGAAAGCATATTAGATACGCAATTTTATATTGATCGAACTAAAATTGTGAACACTAGAGAGGATTTTCTGTTCCTCTAATATTTACCGTGATATTGACGGTTTAAGATTTAAAATTAAAATCCTAAATATCTCTGTACACATTCGAGTAGATTGGGCTTGGTAACGAAGGTCTGGTGATGGAGCCAGGAGGTGGATAGTGGTGGATAGTTGCTACTAGTAAACCCCTCTAAAAGCGTTTTTTTTAGTATTTTTAAACTACATATTTTAGTAATTTATAAAATCATCAACATTTGTTTGAAATTTTTTTTCATAAATTCAGTACACACCTGGTATTTAAGCCATTAACTCAGTTAATTGTTATTTTCAATTTCTATTTCCGGCATAATTATGGATCTATTTTGACTAATGCGTTTCTGTTAGGAATTTGTGGATATTCCAATGCTAATTCATTGCTTGGTCTTATACTTTACACCATTTCTAAGTAATTACGCAAGATTAAGCACACGTATTTATGGCTAGCCTTGAAAACACTCGTTAATCTTAAGACATAAAAACAACCATGAAAAACAACTTATTTCAATAAAATCATTGTTATGTGTGAGCCATTAGAAAAAATTTGATTTCTTTTATTTTTTTTTTGGTTGAGAAATTGAATAAAATATTTTTATGTATAAAAATTTTAAATTGAAATTGTTCATAATAATTTTTATAGCGAACTAGATTTTGTAACCAATGTTGTTACAGTCAACGGCCGTAACGAACAACAATACAACGAGTTATGTAACAACATGCATTTAATAATATATATATATATATATCAATTAATTACATTACGTAATTACATCAATACCATAAAAATTTTTAATATGAAATTGGCATATAAATTATTTTTATTTTGACTATAAAAATATTTACGGATATTATGAAACAAAACAGTAAGACGATTGCCATTTGAAAGAAGAAACCGATGTCTTTAAGTAGAACGGTAGTTGACACGTGGTACTACGTGAATGTTTTACGTACACACCTGTTCATAAAAATTGAACCACCAATAAGTCACATTCTAAACGTATACATGACTAAATTTGATCGCTTTAATTGCCTCAGATAAAATTTGTACTTTGGCCAGACAAGTTGATGTCATTTTATAAAATGTTATAATGGATTTGTGCCATATTGATTCGGTTTTCGATGAAATGCTTCGGATAAAAGTTGTTCATATATAAAGTAACCACCGTTATTATCTATACTAATATTATAAAGAGGAAATATTTGATTGTTTGTTTGAATTGAATAGGCTCCGAACCTACTGGACCGATTAAAAAAATTCTTTCACCGTTGGGAAGCTACACTATCCTCGGGTGACATAGGCTATATTATATTTTTTTAAATTAGGGATCCATACTAAAACTCCAATAATGTAACCCGAGGTGTAAAAAGATGGAGGTTCTGGGAAGCCAAATAACATTTTAACTCTGATAGCGGAAGCGCCGGTAAAAATTAATAAAGTTGAATAATTCAGTAGTACGCTATCCGCATCAAAAGTGGAATTCAGCTAGGTAAAGATATACTAACAATTTAATTTGAAAGATTTTCCCAAAAACTAACTTCATAAGAAATAAAATCAACTATAAAGTTTTGAAAAATGAGAGTTACTTGTGTGGTCTATAGTACATTTGATAATGATTTTTAAAACACTATATACGTTATACTGTTGATCACCTGCAAACCGTCAAATAACTAATCGAGAAGTGCAATGAGTATAAGAAACCGATCTATCTGTTGTTCATTGATTTTTATAAAGCATTTGACAGCATAAAACATAATTACATAGAGCTTGCTCTAAACCACTGTAATATCCACCATAAATACATTGCAATCATTAAAAAATTATACGAAACGAGTACCACACAAGTAAGATTGGAGGCAGTTGGACCAAGCTTTCCAATCAACAAAGGTCTCAAACAAGCGGACCCACTTTCAGTCAATCTATTTAATACTGTGCTTCAGTATGTATTTTTATCGCTGAATTGGAAAGATTTTGGTGTTGGAATTGATGGTGTAAATCTAACAAACCTTAAATTCACATACATAGTTTTGATTTCTGAAAACAAACAACATTTACAGACCATGCCAGAGTCATTTGAAATTTCATTCTGAAAAAGTCGGTTTAAAATATGAATGCGGATCCGAATCTATGTAGTATAAATCTGGGCAATGCCGAAATTTAATGTGTAACTCAATACAAATATCTAGGTCAGGTCTTATCTTTGACAATCGGAGCGATATTGAAGTACAGCAAAGAATAACAAACGCGTGGCGGAAGTTTTGGTCCCTGAAATTCATACTTAGGTCAGGCATCCCGGTAGTTTTCAAAACTAAATTCCTCTATGCATGCGTCTTACCTGTCCTAACGTACGGTACTCAAACATTGACATTGACCCAAAAACATTACTATAAATTAAGATCATGTCAAAGAAAAAGAATCCACAAAATTAACAGCTCAAAGATTCGTGAGAGAACAAAGTAATGGACGTAAATGTCACTATAAAAAAATTAAAGTGGAGTTGGGCTGGTTATATTGCATGGATGACAGATGATTGTTGGACGGTTCGTAGAACTGTATGTACTCCATACAGCCACAAACGCCGTAGAGACCACTCACTTAAAAGATGGAGAGACGAAATTGTACGGTTTGCAGGACATCAATGGATGAGATTGGCAAATGATAGACCTGAATGGAAATCTCTTGGAGAGGCCTTTGTCCAGTAATTGGGATATTTTATAGGCTCATTATTATTATTATTATAATTATTATTATTGTACGTTATAGTAAACATGTTCAAACTACTAAATATTTAGACGTATAGACTATTGTAGTATCAAAATAGGTAATTTGCGTTGACAACCCTACATAGTCTTTACCTACAAATAACATGGTAAAGCGACGAATAATATAAAATGGCATTCATTCAGTCGTAATATAAAAAAATAATATATATATATATACATATATATATATATGAATGTTTCAAAAGAAAATTGATTACAATTTGTTATATTTCAATCATAATACAGTTTTCTTTTTTTCATATTGACATAACCATATTTATACATGGGTGATATATGTGTGTATATAAACGTTATATAATGGATGTTTACAGGATGTAACAGAACAAAAGTGTATTTTGAAAATAGGAAGTACTCATTGAGGCTGATTACTCATAGAATAAGCTCAGTGTTCTTAGCTTAACTTGAAATAAAAAACAAATGTTCTACATATATAAAAATCGATGTGTGTATGTATGTTCCCAATGGACTCCAAAAGGGCTAGACCCATTTTGAGGAAATTTTCAAGCAATTTTCATTTTAGCCCAGCGGCTGATCCTGTAAAATTTGGTAGCGATCGGAAAAAATTTAGTTTTTTGTTTTTTGGCAATTTTGTGCCATCTGGCTATAGATAATTAGTGCTACTCGTCCGAAGCCGGGCCGCTAGTATATAAAATTGAACCAAATGAATGAGAAGAAAAAAATCGTAAAGCGGATTTTTTAAAAGATATAAATATTTTTTTTAAATTGTTAAAAAAATAGCATTGATACCATTTTTTGACATCAAATGCTTGATATGAAAAATCATACATATCTAGGGATGGGGATCGAACCACGACCTCTGGCATTCTAGACCAATGCTCTACCAACTGAGCTACCTTAGATGTTATGGTAGGGCTATGCATATGATCTATCACTATTATTTTTGATGCCATAGTATATTAATTTTGTTTATTTACTATTAACATATTTTTTGATAAATATAATTTTTGTATTCGAGTGTATTCTTATTTTGATGCGTATTCGCAGAATTGGCAACACCTTTTTTCTGGTACACTGTATAATAATATGTAGGTAATGTATAGGTAGATATATTTTATACATGATATCTAATACGCATAGATATTTTTTCAATCAGTTAGAAACGTTTTCACGGATTATGCATGAACAATCTGATTTAAACGAATGTAAACATATCGTTTTTTTATTATTTTTTTTATTTATCGTATAAGAACATGATTAAAAATATTTCGACAAATTTTTTTCACTCATAGCATGCAATAATGTGTGAACGTACTATTCGCTAGCTGTAAATTTATTCGATTAAAAAATGTCTTCCATTGTTTAATATATATTGAATGGTTGTACAAAATAGGTCCTAACCCATTTTTATCATTCAAAATCCACTATTTAATTCATACTGATTTATTCAGTTAAGATTCGTGAAACTGTCACCAAATTAGCAACGAATTATCCTGAGACAATTAAGAGTATTTTTAATAAGAGTGATGTTAACAAGAGTAAATCGAATGAAAGTAATTTTAGTAAAATTTATTATATTTTAATTTATTTTGTTTAATTTATATTTTATTTTTGTCTATTGATTTCGATTTTCGATCTGTTTCTAATTGTCAAAGAGTAAATTACGACTAGCTAATTTATACTGACGATGACTACTTTGTACTCGAAATACGTATTTATAATTCAAAAACTGATCTAAGTATTGGGGCGAATTTGAAATTTTATTTCAAAAACCTAGAGATCCAATCAATTATCATTTGATAATCTAATATTTAAGATTAATATTGAAAAAAGAATGTGAGTACATATGCACGCACGTAAGAAGTTATAATTATTTTTAAATAATTATAACTTCTATTATAATTATATAACTATAACTATTTTATTTAACTTTTCCTGATCGTAGTTCAAGTTTTTTTTTATTCGCAAAAAACCATTAAAAAAAATATATTCTGGGTTGGTATATTCCAACAACTGGTTCTGATCCAAAAATTACTCAAGGAGGTGGTGATCCCCTCCAGTATTTATTTTAATTAAAAAAAAATAGTTTCACAAAATAGCGAGTGCCGAAAACAGTTTTAGATTTAAAATGGCCACTTTAATATAATAGATATATTCACAAAGATGAAATCAACTAAATCAGATGTTAAATTAAAATAAATACTGGAGAGGATCACCCTCTTGAGTAGTTTTTGAATTAGAACCAGTTGTTGGCATATACCAACACCAGAATATATTGAAAAATGGTTTATTGTGAATAAAAAAAAATTTTTTAAATAAAAATGTCTAATAATCCACAGAAATGAAGCCCAAAGCAAGCCAAAAAAATGATTTTTATAAATTTTTTGCCGAGTTATGACGTTGCTTACCGTTGTTGGCAATGAGAAAATCAAAGCAGCACTAGTGTACCCCCCACTAGTGCTGCCTCTGATTGATTTTTAAAAATCGTCAGAGGAAAAAGCCTATTAGGGAATATGCATGAAAATTTTTTTGCACTTGAATTGAAGCATGTTTACTTGACAAATATCAAGGTAAAATTACTTTTTAAATAACTTTACAAATAAGCGAGATATGAATGATTGAAATTCCCGATTAGACAAAGAGGGTGATAGCCCTCTTGATATGTTATGTGACGTCATATTACACTTTCACCATTTAAAATACACGTAAAACTCCGTTTAGTATTTTTGCAAGAAAGAGACAGATAATAATCTTTAAAAGCTTATAGCTTCCTTGATATTTGTCGGATTTTAATTTCGTTTTTAAATATTATTACAGTATTAACAGTATTTTCATATTCTGAAAATAAATGTGAAAAAAAATTTGCATGCATATTCCCTATTGTTTTTTAACTGGTGAACCATTGGGCAAAAAACAATTTCCCACTTGACCGATGCTTTTACTAATCTCACAACAAAATAAAAACGCTAAGGTTAGATTCAACAGTGTATTTTTTTGTTCATTATAATTTAACATTATAAAATTTTCGTTCAATTGACACGCATGTCTAGTAATTTAGGCGAGATAATCAGTATACCCACATTTGGTGTATAACAAAGAAAATACAACATTGTCTGTATTTATTTTTGTAATTAAAGTAGTAAATAGTTGTGTTACAATTGTTTGGGATGTTACATGTAGAAATAATAATAAACCAACAAGTTTGCGTTGGCGACATGAACGTAATTTGAACACGCAATCCTGTTCCTAATGTCATTGTGTAGATTTTTAGTGTGTTTTCATCATTATGTTATGTTATGTATAGTAGCTTCATCAAATGTTGATTCTTTAATTAGTCTCTACGGCTTGGAATATTTATTTACAAAAGTCAGTAGAAAATAATAATTATACAATCTTATTATCCGACACACTGGGCAAAAACCTCCCACATCAGGTTCAAACTGATGGACTCTATCATCCACTAGCCACCAGAAAATGTAACCGAAAAATCAAGAAACGCACAGTTCAAATCCACGTCCTAAATTTTTCGTGAAATGGTAGGGTTAAAATCATAAAAAGATTTTCGCATTTGCTCGTAATTGGACTTTGTAGTCTTTTTGGATATTCTTATTGTCTCACTTAAGGTCCTAGTGGCCGACACCAGTCCAAGTGGCCGAGCGGTCTTATGCGTTATGTCCGCGCAGAATATTAACTTGGAAACTAAGAGGTCCGAATGGGTTCGAATGCCTACATCGGCAGTTTGTCAATTATTAAGAAGAAAAAAAGGGGCGGTTAATTGACTAAACTGTCGGCGTATGGACAAGAACGAAGTAACCGGCTATGCTTGAGAAGGTTCTCTGCAGTTTCCTTCGCGAGCTCCAGATGAATATCGGCATAGTTCCTATCATAGTCGGCTGCAGCCGCATATACTACCAATGCCTAGTCTATACACAAAAATTCCTTCCACTCTACTCAGATCCGCACATGCTTAGGCATCACAATGGACCTTATGGTCGAAGTTTAGCCCGTTCAGGGCAGTCTCTACAAGGCTCTAATAGTTTTTTCAGAATGACACCCGAATCAATCAATTTATAACTTTACACAAAGTTATTTCGTAATAGTTACATGCACCAAACTACACTGGTACGATGTCGTCATAGGAAAATCATATACTGCTTGACAATCACGAACAGACGTTATTTAAGAAATTTCGGCTATCACTGTAACGAGCGGGAGACGTTTTCATGTCAAAATTTATGCAACCAACGCCTCAGTTGGTTGCCTCAGCAAGTTGCTTGGTACTTACTTCTGGCATTAAAAAGTGTCCAAACCGTATATTTTAATGTTCAAGTCGCCTTCATTTCGTCATGTGAGTCTATAACATTCCTTTAGCCTAATCATACTGTGTTCTAAGCTGTTTTGGTAATTTAAAACTCTTTCAGTGTCAAGACTGGGAGACATCGATTAGAGTTGGGAGCATAGAAAGTAATATAAAACCTGATTTACTGATTAGTTTATCAGTGCGTCTAATATTTGTTTTATTTCTCCACATGAATAGATTTATAAACTCATGACTTATGTTTTTTTGTATGAAATATTTATAACAATATTTCGTTTTTAAGGGAACTGTGAAACACGTTGTCGACGAAATTGGCAAAACTTTTGATAAATTATTCAAAATATACGTATCTATCTTACTATAAAATTTCGAGTTTATTAACCCTTTTTCACCACACTTTTAATATTATTTTAAAAACGCGTCAGCGATTTGACTGAAATAGTAGGTCAAAGTAAAATAATGTTATTAGTATATTTATAAAATAAAATTTAATGACCGTTTAATTATTGTTATAGATTGAAGAAATGATTGACATTTTTATATAATCCAGGGAACAAGTACACGAGGTACATTTCAAGTAAAAAAGTATATTATATAATCTCAGTCTATTCATATAATTGATATGTATTATAAGCTGAAACTTTTTAATACGATTACTGCAAGACAACTACCTTAAGTTTGTTATGAAAGTACCTGGGGCAAATCAACCAAAATTAATGGTAAAATTCGTCTAACTCAAAATACATAAATTCTAACCACGTTAGAAGATTTTTTAAATTAATTATTAATAAAATTATTATCAAATAAAATAATAATAAAACAAAAAAAATTAAAAAAAATTATTTTAATAATAATTTAATTATTATTATTTTTTTAATAATTATTTATTTAATTTTAATTACACTGACGTTTCCAAACCTACTGTGACAATCTAAAATAAAAGTGGCTTTAGGACCATTCGTCGATCTATAAATTTAATTATCTCAGAAACAAAAACTGGATTGTTTTGAAATTTGGTCCAGGTATTTATAAGACTGTGATAATAATTATGACAGTTTTTCTTAAACCTGACATTTCTATTGGTCGAGATATAGATTTTTGTATTAATGTTTTTACCGCCGAGTCCATATAAGCTATGGAAAAAATTTTTAAAAATCTTAAAAATCGTAACATTTTTTTACACAAAACAAAAAATAGAATCAAATTCAAACTTTGACAGGATATTCTTTATTATTAAAATAATAAGCTGCCAAATTTTGGAAACCCTGTCATTAAATTGAATTTTTTTCATAACAACCTTAAATACAAAATCATGTAATTCAGAGACTATTTACAAAAAAAAAAAAAAAACATTATAAAAAATTAAGTTATATTCTAAGAAATATCACATAAAGCTGCTCGCAAATTTAATATTATTAAGGTAAATATATATGGAACATACCAAGCATAAAATTTTCGATACCATTGTCTTCATTATAACAATTCATGTAGAACTTTGTGATACCATTTTCTAGAACAAAAACAAAGCCTTATTTAATAAAATATAAACAATCCATTGTAGTCCTTTATGATAGGTAATGAGGGTACAATAGAAAGGAATAAAATTACATTTAAAAAAAGTCAGTCAAGTCCAACCTATATTTCCAAAATCTGTGGTCTGTAAAAAAAACAAGATGTAAAAGATTTATTAATATTGAAATAGACAACCCTCTTGTTAAAATGGACAACCCGCATTACACTAATGTTGTATAAAACTATAAAATCTAATTAAACTGTACTAAAACTTTTATTGTTTATAACAATTGATCACGCAATAGTTTTTCCCTCCTGATAATCTTGGTTCCATCTATTAAATGTATATAAAATTTTTTTTTCGAAAATTACAACTGTTTGGATAGCAATTTTTAATATTTTTTTCCAAAAAAATTATATACGGGGTATCCCATTCTAACTTGATCAGCTGAATATTTTAAAAATAAAGAGGTTTTTCAGGTAAAAGTTGTATGGTTTTAACGAAAACATCTAACAATAACCTTGAAATGACTTGAACTCGACCTTGTTTTTTCAAAGATTAGTTCGAGGTCAATTTAGTTTTTTTGAATAGATACCCATATTGCTTGTCGCACTGGAGGTCGCAATTTTTGGTTGATCGGAATACAATTTGGTATATGATGTGCGTTTTGTATTTGAAAGGTCAAGTTCGTTAATAAGCAAATTCGAACAAGGGGAAAGGGTAGCTTAGAGGGAGGAAAAAATGGAAAAATTTGTAATGAGTAAATGTGTAGTAAGTTTTATTACGATTCAATGCCTGACCATATTTTCTGCAACTCTAATTTATATAGAGATATTTTCAATTTAAATTAAGTAGATGGATAGATAGATTGTAGCGGCAGCCCTGAACGGACTACACTTCGACCATAAGGTCCATTGTGATGCCTAAGGATGTGCGGTTGCAGCCGACTCTGATAGAAACCATGCCGATATTCATCTGGAGTTCGTGAAGGAAACTGCAGAAAACCTTCACAAGCATAGCCAATTACTTCGTTCTTGTTCATACGCCGACAGTTTAGTCAATTAACCGCCCTTTTTTTTCTTAATAATTGGCAAACTGCCAATGTCGGGATTCGAACCCATAACCTCCCAGTTCTAAGTAGACATAACGCCTTAGATCGCTCTGCTACTTGGACGGTAAATTAAGTATCTAAAATCTTGAATTTCTTTCTTAATATTAGTAAAATGGAAAAATTTGTACTTAGTAAAGTTGTAGCAAATTAAATTTACTACAATTCATTACCCGACCATATTTTCTGTAACTCTAATATTTCCCGAAATATGTGCAATTTAAATACAATACCCATTATAATGTGTATCATCATGATACCTTGATGTTTTTATAATCTTAAATGAATTTTCTATTTTCAAAAGAGAAATGGTGTATTTATTCTGAGGAAATTCGCTAAATTGATGAAGCTCCTGCGTAACGAATTTTGTTATTTTCAGTGTATTTAGAGCCCAACTTACAAACACCGATCTCAATAATTTTATCTGTTATTATTTTAAACATATGTAATTAATTCCTTGAACAAATACTATGTAGTATATTTGCATATAAAATACATGTTTATATAATATGTATAGTCGGACAAAATAATACGGTAGTTTTAAATTTTAATTTGGTGAGTGTTTGTGTATTTAATTCCAAAGTTCTTGTATATGTAATTTCAAAAACGTTGATTAAATATTAAAGATAATAATAATTATATATGTAACTGTAATAATATCATGAACTTCTTCTTGTTTGAAAATTTATCTCGAGATAAAATTAAATAGACAAATTTATACATATCAATATGATGAAATTTTCTACGCATGGTACACAGAAACGTGCCAAAATCAGATAAGTTAGACTCTAGGGCAGTGATTCTCAACCTTTTTTTTTGTCGCGGCACACTTTAAACGATTTAAAAATTTGACGGCACACAAAGAAAAAGATAAGTTTAAAAGTTGTTTACTTACCTATAATACACTGTGTATAATAGTTTATGATAATAATTTTGAATATATAATAAAATAATATGTACTACAAAAACAACAGTACGTTTATTAAAGGATTCATTGCAAGTTAATAATAAGTATACTTTTAATGAGAAATTTGAACTTGATGTTTTTTGATATTTTCATTTATATTTGGTCGTAAAAATGACAATGCTACTCTCATATCGTCTTCTACATTTAACAGTCTCGATGTTTTTTTCCTTTTTATGTTGGTTAATACTTTACTATATACACATTTCTAAAATGTGGCGGCACACAAAAGTGCCGCGGCACAGTGGTTGAGAATCACTGCTCTAGGAGGTCCACACCAAGAAGAAAAAAATACAAGGCACTTATTTTCCATACTTTGTTTGTTATAGACTGTACATTTATTATAAATAATATTAATGAGAACTCTAGGATTTTTCGAAATACATTTCGATCTTTGCCCCAATTTCATAGATCAAAATTTTTGTATTTTATAAATACCTATTTCGACTACAAAGTAGTAATCATCAGTATGAATAAGCTGTTAGTAATTATTCTCCGAGGAGATGTTACTCGTTGCTAATTTGGTGACGGTCTGCACACCAAGATAGCAACCGTCACCAAATTAGCAACAAGTAACATCTCCTCGGAGAATAATTACAATTAGCATATTCATACTGATGATGACTACTTTGTAATCGAAAAATGTATTTATAAAATACAAAAAATTTTGATCTAGGAAATTGGTTAAAAATATTTATTAAAAATATATACAAGGATATTATAAGTTTAGTCCCAACTTTGCATCCGCTCTAAAAAGCTCGCAGGTATTAGTAGGTATTCATAAAATAAGACCATTAGACCATTATCTATTCTACGTCTATGATTACGAACTGAAATTTTAAGTGCGTTCTGGAGCCAAAAAGTGATTTAAATTTCGGGAATAAGCAACAAAAATCCGTGCAATGAACTAACTGTGTTAATTGCATAAGTAACCAGTATATACTGAATTTATGAAAAAAACTTTCAAACAAAAATTAATTTATTTTTAATATAGGAAAATTTTTTGTCGTTAAATTTTTGTTCTTTCTCGGATGGTTTCAAAATTGTTCCCGTTTTTCCAACCATGGTCCAACTTTGCCTATGACCCTACTTTGAACTTAACCTTACTTATCAGCTGAAGAATACGTAACCAAAATTTCAGCTCGTTACCTCTTTTCGTTTTTGGGTTATCGTGTTCATAGACAGACAGCCGTTACGAAGTCGGAACTAAACTAAATATATCATTGTTAGTATGGTGCAATTACACCCAAGAGAGGTAGATTGTAAGGGCTGCCCTGGACGGGCTACACTTCGACCATAAGGTCCATTGTGATGCCTTAGGATGTGAGGTTGTGAGTGGAGTGGAAGGAATTTGTGAGTAGACTAGGAAATGGTAGGATATGCGGCTGCAGCCGACTTTGATAGGAACTATGCCGATATTCATCTGGAGTTCGTGAAGGAAACTGCAGAACTTCATTCTTATCCATACGCCGACAGTTTAGTCAATCAACCGCCCCGTTTTTTTTTTTTATAATTGACAAACTGCCGATGTCGGGATTCGAACCCATAACCTCCCAGTTTCCAAGTACTGCACACTGCGCAGACATGACGCCTTAGACCGTCCAAAATTACACCCAAACCTCAACATCCAAAGTGAAAGTTTCCCTCCAGCTCCAAATTGTTCTATACAGTTCACATATTGTTTGGTAAAATATTTCTAGTTTTACCATAACACTGGAACCGTTCGCTTTAGCAAGATTATGCAAAGGACCATTTTTGTTTGCAATTTAATGTAGATTATTTCTGTTAATGGCACTTTTCCCACTAAACCGCATAGTTTTCTAAATATTTAAGAAAAACTGATAAAAACAAATAATTTGTAAACTTCTACCATCCTCCCTCCTAAAACCGACGCTTCAAATGGTGTAACTTTTGACCAAACAATATGTGGACTGTATAGAACAATTTGGAGTTAAAGGGAAACTTTTACTTTGGATGTTGAGGTTAGGCCGTTCTTTGGAGTAATTGCAACGTTCTATGTATATTTACATATACCGTGTATATAAATGGCTCGTTTTCATCGCGGTTTATTATGTCGAACATCAATAGTGATTGTTGCCGGTTCTCTCATAAATCAGTAAATTGATATATAAATTAGAGTGATAAAATAAGAAATATAGATTATAAGAGATATTCATTTTCGTTTCACAAAAACAAATCATTTAGTTTCTTTGAAGTCCCGCTAAATATGATTTGACTGTCATGTCGCTTCAATGCCGTTACAAACGATCTTCACTATATCTACTTGCTTGATCTAAATACAAAGGAGGAGATTTATATAATACCATATTTTAAATTTATAAAATTTACATTTACTAAAAATGATGTAAAAAAAACCATGAAAATACATGTTCCATATATTAGATACTCACTCAACTTCTATATATAGACTGCAACTGTACATAGGGGTTGAGTGGTGATCACATACCATTTTACCCTACTTCGGCTTAGGCACTTCAGGAGAGTTATGTATGTCAGTCCAAGAGCCGAGCAGTCTACGGCATTATGTCTGCCCAGTATGCCTACTTGGAAACTGGGAGGTTACAGGTTCGAATCCCGACATCGGCAGTTTGTCAATTAGTACAAAAAAAAGGGGTGGTTAATTGACTAAACTGTCGGCGTATGGACACGAACGAAGTAACCGGCTATGCTTGAGAAGGTTTTCTGCAGTTTCCTTCACGAACTCCAGATGAATATCGGCATAGTTCCTATCATATTCGGCTGCAGCCGCATGTCCTACCAATTCCTAGTCTATACACAAAAATTTCTTCCACTCTACTCACATCCTATGGTCGAAGTGTATCCCGTCCAGGGAAGCCACTACAATCTATCTATCTATCTATCTATGTATACATGGTTCCAAAAGAAGTGTTATTTGCAAAATTTTATAATTTATTTGTACCTTAACTATTTGATTTTCAAAAAAAATGCTTAGGATAAAACTTGTTCATTATAAATATACTAACAACTTTGTTCTTTACATTTTTCTAAAAGCCGAATGTATATGCCACAAATCTATTATAAACCTAAAAAAAATGCTACTTAAGTTCTTAAAGCTTAAATACTTTGTACACATTAAATAATTATGTTTGGAGATTTTTCAAAAATTCAAATACCAAAATGGTCGTGAAAATCGGCGGACGAATGTAATATTGAATATTTCAATATCTTTATGAAGCTTAATGAATGCAGTCTATAACGCTTTATAAAATTCGACACGTGTTATAAGATTTTTTGTAGCTATACCTATCTGGGAGCAAATTACGATTTTAGGCTTAGTAAAATATTTTACATAAAGCTATTTATTTGTAACTAAAAGTTATACCACCTAATGGTCCGGAAGACCAAATGATTTTTTCAGGATGATGAGCATCAAGCTGGTATTTTATAAGTAGCTTCGTTTTGACAAGACGCCCAACTTTTTTAATTATAAAAGTTTGGAAAACGCTTTCGAAATTTTCTGGAAGCCGTTGAACATTGAGAATGGGAGACTCGGAGTCCATTCCATTGAATTTGTAGGACGAAAATTTTTCCTCATTCTTCACTTGATTATCTTACAATTAAACATAATAATAACTTGATGCTCGTAAACTTTGGATGAACGGTCAAATCGACATATTCAACGGCTTCCAGAAAATTTCGAGTTATTTTAAGTTGTAAGATAATCAAGTGAAGAATGAGGAAAAATTTTCGGCATAGCAATTCAATGGAATGAACTCCGATCTCCCATCCTCAATGTTAAAAGGCTTCCAGAAAATTTCGATACCGTTTTCCAAAATTTTATAATTAAATTAGTTCGGTGTCTTGTCAAAACGAAGCTACTGACAAAGTACCAGCTTGATGATCATCATTCTGAAAAAACCTTTTGGTCTCCCGAACTATAAAGAATTTTAGAATATCTAGTTTCTTTGCTAAAAAATTTATTGTTTATTCCTTTAAAAATATTTTATTATTTTTGGAGCTGGAGCAATTTGAAGTGAGTGCAGCAGAGTATTCCAACGTTTGGATTAGCGAGCGAATGAATACACGTAGAAGTTGTTGAATCAGTTTGGTTTGTAACGCCGAAGAGTCCAACAAAATACCAAAATGTGTATCTCAAAACAGAAAAATCGAATTATATACATTTAGATGCAAAAATTCAGACTTACAAATCGTATGCGAGAAAATATTTATTGTTCTAGAGTTTCAGCGCTTTTCATTCTAGTAACCAAATTCACCACAGATACAATCATACCAAAGGCCCGAAATAAAATGGACATCCATGACGCAAATATTATGTGAAAAATTAACATCGATTTAAAAAACAGATTCTATTCAGTTATCTGAATAGAATCGAAAGTTATTTTATGGATTTTGTATTTTATAAATAAATAAAAATAAGTTTTTGGTTTATAAAGATTATTAAAATAAATTCTGATTTAATAAAATTAAACCATTTGCAAAAATAAAAATCCAATACCTGAATGTCAAGGTTAACGTAGATACACTCACTTTAGTGACAAAACAAACGCCGCATAGTCACCAAAGAATTCCGCCAATAAACAGGTGGGGCTTTCCACACACCTAATCCAGTAGTCAGGCAACTTAAATAATCCTCAAGTTAGATTATACCCTCCGCCAAATCGTATAAAAGGACAACATTTTTTAATATCATTGTGACACAGGCACCAAATTCGCAACAAGCAACATATCTCTGAATCCATATCCCAGAGATAGTTACGATTAGCTAATTCATACTGATGATGACTACATTGTAGTCGAAATACGTATTTATAAAATACAAACAAATGTTCTACGAATAGGGGCAAAAATTTGAAATATAAGTTTTTGGTTTGTTTGCTTTTCCACTGTTTTCTGTATATAGAGGTGAAAACAACAGATTTTTCTGTATCATAGACAGCACATAAGACAACAATGATGCTAAAGCAAAAAAAAAGACTAAAAAAAAACTTTAAAAAAAATATTGGCATTGTATATCACATAAAGGTACCATAAAAATCTTCTTTAAAAATAACGACAGAAAATTTTCCAACCGTAATATTCAAAGCACGTTGTTGAATATATATATATATATATATATATATATATATATATATATATATATATATATATATATATATATATATATATATGTGTGTATATATGTATATAAAAATAAACTGATGTTTCATGATGTCGTTTTTAAAACTATACCACTAGGAAAGCTCCTCTGCTATTTTTACAAAATGATATTACTAGTATCATAGCTTCTCGTATGGATATACATAACCGACAACCCCATTACTAACATATCTAGGTATACGGTTTAGTTTACATGATACGTGGTTCATATGTGTGTTATTTCGTTCACATACTGGAGATACAGGTGAATTTAATTTTAATAATATTGCAAATTTTTTGGAATACTTACGAAACCATTCTAAGAGTATAAAGGCTGTTTTATGAGTGTGATAAAATTTCAACAACCAATATTTTCTTTTTGCTATTTCCACTTATTTTATTAGTTCATTTTCAAACAGTGAAATTCGTCACGTAGGTGCTATCAGAATATCAAAGTTAGTCACCTAGGTGACGGTTGTAAATTAATTAAGTATTCGTATAATCAAATTGCAAATATTTTGGAATATATTACCTAAAGAATATATGGTCAATAATGGTCAGTTAAATTAATTTTCTACAAATTTAATAATTTAAAATTTTTGGCATTTTACCAATATTTAGAGATTTATTCAAGATACTGTTTTTCTATTTCTCTGTAAGCTCCTATTTCGGACCTTGGTCGATTTTCGACATTTCAAATGGATCAATCGACATTTGACGAAGTTTTTGTTTTCATAGGTACAATAGGCATAAAAAGTTGATATTCGCATTGAAAATTTTATAATGGATTCAACAACTTTTATTCCAAATTTTTTTCGAAAACCGAATCAATAGACGTAAATCAATTATAAAATTTTAAAAAATAATATAAATTTTATTTCACGCCAATTGTGCAACCGCAATTAATGAATGCTCTTATAAAAAAATATTCGCTAAATAAATATATAGGGTGGCGCATAAGTAACGTTATAATTTATTTAATGAATGCGTATTTGTGCATCATTTGGTTTTAACTCGTGAACCAAATGAATCTTATATGGAAAAACATATAAGAAAACATATTTGTGTAACGTATGTAAAATTATTTGCAAAGATCGCCTAGACATCACCAACTGCTGAAAACGTCGCCTGGTGGGTTTTTTCGGGGTTTCCCTCAACACTTGCCTGCACCCGGGCAATGTTCACATCATTTCGAAAAGCACGAGGTCTTTCAGGACGCGGAACATCACAGACAGCAGATATGTCAAATTTTTTGTTTCCTTCTCCCTCTAAACCCCCTTTTCTCCTTGTTCGATTTTACTCATTAACGAACTTGATCTTTTGAATAGCAAAAGCGCCTCAAATACCACATTTCATTCCAATCAGATCAAAATTGTGACCGTGATTGCAGACATATATATATATATATATATATGTATATATATATATACATATATATATATATATATATATATATATATATATATATATATATATATATATATATATATATATATATATATATATATATATATATAAATATATATGTATCTATATATATATGTTATATATACCAATTTTACAGATAGTGATTTTCGACATCTATTAGGTAGGATCGATGGACATTTGCAAAAATTTTTGCAAAGTTTTGAAGTCGGTACGAGACCAATAGCTCTATTTCCTTTCAGGAAATTTGCTAATACTCGACAGAAATAAAAAAAACTAGGTAAAGATAAATATTTAGTAAATAAATTTTTTTTTAAAATTAACGTTTCCATTTTGTTTTCGATATATAAAATTACATTAATTTGTGTCTATGAATAGTGAATATATCTATGTGTTGTGTATGTGTGTATATGTATTTGTTCTACAATAAATGCAAACCGGTTTTTTGTCCTGATTACATAAAACAGTGCTGGACCTACTTTAAGCGAGATATTCAATATTTATCGAAAAGACTTGTCTCATAAAAAAAATTATTTTCTGATATTTCGATTTTCTGATAGTTTTTCAAAAAATAAAGCAATCAAAGAGTGAAAGATTAATAAGAGCCCCACAATTTTTATATAAATTTAGTACTATTTTTGGAGTCATAGTTTTAGTAATTTTTTTTTTCTATTTTACTTCATAGACAAATCAATTTAATTTAATCAATAAATTTTTATGAAAAAAGTTTTTCTCGTAACTATTATAGAAAAAAAGCAATGTGCGATAAAATATTTGGGGATGGGGCAACCCCCTATCAGATCAGGTTTTTGCATGGCAGCCTTGGCAAGTGATTGAAGTCACTATATGTACTCTCTTTTCAAAATGTTTCATCCCCAAACTCGATGGGCACCGTTTTTTGTCTATTGGGCTTTTATGGGTTGTTATCCTGTGCGCTGTGCATAATTTGAGAAACTCTACCTGTGTATATAAATTGCCTAGATTGATTTCTTACGGTGTTTCGAATATAGTAAAAGTAAGTTTGGAGTAGTTTTTTAAATGTTTTAATAATTAATGGTCTCGAAAATTATATAAAAGCCTAACAATAGTATAACAATTATACAAAATGATAACAATTTAGTCACGACGATTTACAAAAATTAGATTATCAAAAGATAAAATAAATATTAAACATTTTAATTCAATTATATTTTCTATTTTTTAATGGTAAAAGTTTTTTTTTAATATTCTAAACTAACCTTTAATAAATGTGAAATTGAAAGAAAACATGACAGACGAAATAATTGAAAATTATCAGACTTTCAACAGAGAAAAAAAAACTCATTCCGTGATTATTAAGTATTAGATTACCTACCACACCAACAAAAAACTATATTACCATCAAAAATTTAATATAAAATATATATAGTACAGTCAATAGAGAATATTGCGCTGCACTAAATTACAGAACTTTTTTTTTATAAATTAGGTTCAGTATCACGTACTGAATGTAATTGAACTAAAATCTAACAAAGTTCGACCCCGCTAAAATGCCACCATTTTGAGAAAAACTGTATAAAACTGAAGATATAGGGCAATATCTCCATTACAGTGCACTTAAGGCCAAAAATGGTAATAACTTTTCTTGTAGATAATTGAATTTCCTATTTTTTTTTTGTTAATTAAGTGTTTTTTTGTATCACTTACCGTTTTCGACTTATACGACTAAAACAATTTATTTATTGCCTTTTGACCGATATCTCTTCTAATAACTGTTTAAATAATAAAATGCTAATCATATAACTTTTAAATCTACAAGTTACCTACAACTTTTATTTCAGACTTTTTTGTTTGAAATTAATATTTTTCTAGTTATAACGCGTTTAACGATGCACTACCGGGTGCAAGGTTAATAAAAACGAGGTATGCATAGTATAATGATCAAAATTCAATAAATATGTTACAAAATATGAATGATAGTGACATAATTAACAATAAATAATTGTCTTTCTAAACAATTATTAGAAGAGATATCGGTCAAAAAGACAATAAATAAATAGTAATATTCGTAAGGGTTGTAAACGGTTAGTGATGCAAGAAAAATTAATAAACATTTTATAAGAAATTTTAATTACCTACAAGAAATTTTATAAGCATTTTTGGCCTAAAGTGCACGATAATGGAGATATAAGCCGATACAGTTTTTCTCAAAATGGCGGCACTTTCGGGATCGAAATTTGTAAGGATTTTCTTCATTTACATGCAGTACGTGATACTGATGATACTGAAGCTAATTTAAAAAAAAATCCTGTAATTTAGTGCAATGCGGACAAGAGTAACGGGCTTCTCTATTGATTGTACTAATATAGGTTTAAAAAAATCAATAAAATGGTTGGAAATAACATATAATAAATTGTATATGTAGTTAAAACCTTTTAAAGTGACGGTCGATACATATAAAAATATATTATGTATGGTGATAATAAATAGATGTTCCGGTCTTACGATGTATTGGATAATACGATATTGATGATATTCCACACCAGAATATCTGTAATTCTGTCATTCTTAAAAAATTCAATACTATAAAAATAACTAAATCTATACTTTTAAGGATGTACGAGCACTGAAGCTTCAAAAAGATTAAGGCTTGATTTTTTGTTTACATGTAGCTGAAGGGCATATAAATCAATTATAAAAGTTTCAGGGGGGGTGAATTAATTATTTAAAATTAAAGTTCGAGTTTTAATGCTTTTATGGAGAAACCCATATTTTTACATGTTTTGATAACTTTGGAATATACATTTGGAATAAAATAAGACGAATAAAAAAAAAACTACACAATAGAAAACAAAAATATGAATAAACAGATTGATCCAAAAAAATTCCGGTATGACGGGCCTAAAAAAAATATTTAAGAAAACAACTGATATTTCGGGTAAATTTTATTTCTGTCGACGGTAGCTTCATTATCCGAAATCTCAGGGTTTTTTCTTAAATATCTTTTTTGTTAGGCCCGGTATAACGGGTCTACATTAAATTTTGATTTTAACTTACGACAAAAAATAATAAACATTATTGTGGATTTTTTTGAATGTACTATATAAGATTTTGAAGAATTCTATAAATGAACTATACATCAGCGCGATGATGTCAAAGCGATGGCGCATTTACGGTAGTTCTCTGCTCAATATGTGGCTAGTGCCGTTCAGCTCGTGAATTATCTTCCATAGCTAGAAGAGTTAAAAATAGGTCTCGGTCCCACCTAAATCTGAGGATCAAGAGCATCATATAATCTGACAACCAATTTACATTCACCGACAATGTAAATGATTGAATTCTTTAAAATAAAAAAATGTAAAATAAACATATCAGCTTCAAAAGAACTTGAAGGTCAAGACCAAGATTATCGTAAGTATATCCGAACACAACAACTCTCGAACGCAACAAGTTTTATTTGGATAATTTTTTTGCAAAACTGCTTCGCATTAAACGAATATTGAGCCGGAAGTTTTTAAAATGGGCAGGATGTATATATGCTGTCAAGTATTGGGAACCTTAGGACTTGTATATACTCTCCGGTGGGTAAATTATAAACTAGAGCTGGAAGGTCGATGTTTTCTGCTACAACTCCCGTGACATACCTTTGATCTACAAGATTTGTGATCACACCCTGGTCAACAAAATTGTAACTATTTCTAGTAGGCTGAAATATTAAGGTCAAGAGATGCTAGAGACCTCAATATTGTATTTCTCATGCAATCTCATCTTTAATTGCGATCTTTTCAATGTCGTTCTAAATGATTTTCACAGCAATACAATATCCATTTAATAAGCTAACTGAATTATAAATATGATGAATTTTTATCACGCTAGTTAATAAAATCCATTTATTTATCGTTTATATGTTGGTATTGTGTTTTTCAACCGCTGAAAACAATAGAAAAGGTTAGAATTAATTTAAATTAAAAAAGTTTTGTGTTTTTACTTTCAGAAAAATCAAAGTTAAAAATAAAATAAATTAATACTTGAAACTCGAATAAATAAATTATAAACAAAAGTTTTTATAAATTCCTAATGATCAGCTTACAAGTTAGTGTAAACTTATTTATGTGAAATATTCTTATTTTAAAAACTTGTATTTAACTTTATGTAGAAGAGGTAAAGGTTGGACCATGGGTCGCCAATTTGTTTAAAACATTTGTTTTTATTAAAAAAAAAATTTATAAGACTTTGGCTCATGACAGTGGAAGCAAAAAAGCTTAGAATACAGTTGTTCATATTTTTGTCAGAAATAATTTTGCAATTTATATTTTGCTGTATGTTGCGCACTGTTTTTGAGAAAATGTCCATTAACTAAAATAATTACAAAATTAAAGTGCCACTTCTGGTTTGTGGATTTTGGTATCCAATGTTTGATCTTATAATGAAATAACTCTTGCTAAAATTACTTTCATTCAAATTTACTCTTGTTAACATCACTCTTATTAAAATTACTCTTGTATTGTCTCAGGATATGTTATTCGTTGCTAATTTGGTGACAGTTCTCATTAATTATTATTTGATAATTTGAATACGTATATAGAGGTTTAAAATTGATATTACATTAGAATCTGTTATTATTAATTAAAATTCTATTTCACGGGAGGACCTCCAACGTAAACAGTAACAAAATGAATATACAAAAGAAGATTAATATAGTTCTCTGTTTTCATGAAACAAATTGTAAAATATATTATTATATACAATGTGCAAAAAATAATTATAGTAATCATTATTATCTGATCATACATGTCAGCCATGAAATGTATCTCTGATCACATACACACACAACAACATCATGACATAATAATAATGTGATATAATAATTATTCATGGAATTTTAATATTATCTGATTATTATGATATATTTGTCGCAGATGGATTGTCGATTCCGCTATTTTACAAAACCGCTAGTAGTTTTACATAGCAGCTCCGTTATGTAAAACACTTGAATGACGTTTAGCGATTTTACATAATTACTGAACTTAATTAACACGTCCTATTGCTTAAACGTTTTGGATTTATCAATGCAGCGGGTTACCGATTGGATGTTATGTAAAACAGCATGAAATGAAACATCAGATTGTAGATTTTAGTTTAAACGGGCTAATGGAATTCCCATTACTAAAGGTCATTTTTCCTAACAAGTTCTATATATTTTAGATATAGTATCGAAAATTATTGAAATTAAATAAGGTAACTATTACAACCGAGTACTACAATCTTTCATTTCATCGGCCATATCCTCAGTTGGTCGGATTTGCGTGTTTTTTGGACCCGCACTAAATGGCGTTCTATATAATTACCTATATCAACGCTCTTGGTGACTACAGATAAGCTATTCTACATTACGTCTAAACATGGGTAGCAGTTTTGTAAAACGTATCGCAATGACAATCCAGTTGAACGTCGTTCAGTTGTTTTACACAACGGAGTAAAACAACTAGTTGTTTTGTAAAACAGTGGATTCGACAATCCATCTCCGATATTACACTGCATAATATCTAATTAACATACCTTTAATTAACTTATATTCATTGTAGACGTTATATAACTGAATCATCACCACCTATTTTAATTAGGAGCAAATTTGAATATCGAATTAAGGATTCTGTAGCATAAAAATCAAGCTTTCACAGTTCAATTGAATTCAATATTGTTTATTTGAAACAAGTTTTAAGTTCCGTTATGCCACATTAATATTGACATATAATATACTACAGAAAACTGAAACGTTCCCGGGAAATTCACTACTAAATTTCACACTTTTCGCTATCTCTTAAAAGTAGAGGTTTTAAAGGTAGAGATTTTCCTATTTGTGGATACTTCCCTTCTAGTGGTAAAATCTAACCACGTGGATAGATTTTACCCGTCATCCAATTTTGTTGCTCTAGATCCCACAAACAACCCCCCCCCCACGCACACACACACAGTGTGGAGTACCAGAAGATGCGGAACATGCAATCTTTCGGTGCTAACGATTCCAGCAGGAAATAACAGAACTCGAAGAGGTACTGGAAGCACCAATATCTCCAGAGACGGTAACGAAACACATGTTGATGTCGGAGGAAAACTGGGCAGCAGTTCCGCTACGGCAATACTCAAATAGCTGCGCCAGAAAGAACACAGAAGGAGGAAGATGACAGCGATGACAGCTGTCTCTCCTTGAGCATAAAATAGCAGAGAGGACTGCTAGAAATAGATACAGCTGTGATCATCCCCGCCAAGCCGTATGCCTAGCGGCGTTTCCGCGGGGGTAAAAACAAGGTCAATAAAGCAAGGTGGTTAGGGTTTAAGTCGGTAGACCAAGATCAAGTCTGACACACGGGTAAAAAACTTTGTTGCGTAAAGCAAAAACACACATACACACGCACACACAATTTCAGCTCGTTTTTGAGTAATCGTGTTGACAGAGAGCCGGATATGTGAAAATGGACTGGATTTTATGAAGTTCTTAACGAAAAAATTTTTTTGCGATGCATTTTTTCAAATGCCTCGTTCCGTATTTAGGCTAAACCATTGAGGTGTATCAAAAAATGTTTTGTCCAAAGTTGTTTGATTTTTACTGGACAACATTGTTGTATTATGGTTATTGGGAGTAGAAAAGCGTCACTGTTGTAAATTCTTCTCACTATCTAACACATACAAATATTTTCGAGTGAACCATGATTTACTTTATGGATTCGGGATTCAAATACATCAACATTGATTTAGCTTTGAAAAAATGAAGTTTTTTTAACTTTAAATAAAATACATCCACTTTTTCACTATGGTATTAAAAAAAAATTCAATATCATAAATAATACGACAGAAGCTTAATAAAGAAAATTGGAAAATTTTAAAATATGACTGTTAAAAGCTGTAGTCGAAGGTCTCCAACTAAGTTTTTAACAACAGAAGGTTTCTTTTATTTTGTTATTCATTTTTTTTTTTTAATTTCTAAAATAAATCTAGTAAATAAATGCATTATCATGAATAATTGATCTTTAAATTTTATTTTATACAAAGGTAAATCATCCAATATGATTTTCATGACAGACCTTTTTCCAAAATACACTGAAAATATCATGTACACAATGTTTAAGATTAAATCATCAAGAGATGCTAAATTTAATTTTTTTTATATTCTGATCTAATAAAGTTCACAAAATCAAATTATTTGTTTATTAATTATTTTAAAAAAATATAAAAAAAACTGACAAAATTATATTTCTCAATAAATTTTCAACTAATCGTGACGACAATTCAATTTAAAAAAAACGTAATAACAATTTAATTTCCATACAAATATTTGTTTTTAAAAGAGAAACATGTCTAGCTCTTACGATTTTAAAGATACATATTTTTCTTGAACCGATTTTGATGATTTAACCGGAAACATTGCTCATACCCAAGCTTGCAGTCACTTTTGACTGAACAAACAGTTTAGTTATCATTTGTAATTTTCCATTTTTACTTACCCAATGTAATGTTTACAAAATATTTCCCATGTTTAAACAGTTGCATAGTTTTGTCTTCGTTTATCTCGGGCGATAGTGTTCGTGCTATGCCATGACTGGCCTCGTGGATCTGCCATGCCTCCGTTTGTTTCACCGAGATAATTTCATCAATTGCCTTATTTATATCTCTGATCGTTTGGTATGGAGAGTCTATTACCTCCGCACTAAATTTTTCCACCCCTAGCTTTACCAGTTAATCTGCCGTAGTATTCTGCTTCATATTACTGTGTCCGGAAACTCACCATAAACTGACTTTGATCCAGATTGGATCTATGAGAGCGCTTCCCTACAACTCATCACAATCTTTGATCTGTAGTCGCTTTCGCTGTTATGGTCATGAGTACTGCCTGACTATCTATGTTGCTAGTGACATAGTGTCCTATTGGTTTGTCACATTCATGTATTAGTTTAACTGCCTCTTTTATCGTCAGAATTTCGACCGGAAGTGCGTCATAACCATGCTTTAGCCTGTATGACATCTTTTAGTCTATGTGGATGTTCGACACGCCAGCTTATATCCTCAATTTTTTCTTTGATCTATCCAGTGAATATCAATAAATGTACACACCCTGTCTAAAAAACTGAACCAGTTGAAACATTCACAGTGTGACTATCTGTCATATTATGCATACATCATTTTATATTGTTCTACTTCTTTAGCCAAATCGCTCCACGAGTTTTTTAACTAAAATCAAGAGTGGTGAAATTACTATTTTTGTAAATACCTGTAATGTTAGATAGATATATTGTACAGGCTACCCTGGACGGGCTACACTACGACCATAAGGTCCATTGTGATGCCTAAGGATGTGAGAATGTGATTGGAGTGGAAGGAATTTTTATGTATACACTAGGAATTGGTAGGATATGCGGCTGCAGCCGACTATGATAGAAACTATGCCAATATTCATCTGGAGTTCGTATATATACAAGAATCTTTGAATCATCCTGTACTCACATGTATATAATATAAACACAAAATGAAACCAAATTATACTAAAATATACTTTCTACTCAATTTACTTCTTTGATTCTAAATTATGTAGAAAAGTAAATACCGAGGATATTTTAAACAGAAACGAACGGGGGAAAAAAGAACCTTTTTAAATAAAGGTACGTTGTTGTGTGTATGAATGTGTAGTTATTCTTCTGGTTTGCCTTTTTCTTTTTTATTTACTTTATATTGGGGTTTTTTTTTCTGTTTTCTGTTGTGCTTTTCGAACGAAAGTTAATATATTCTTCCAGTAAAACAATACAATATGTATGCAGATAAATTGTATTTTGATGTCAAATTTCGTTACAATAATCAGTTGATTTTTCGATATCTTTACCACATAAGAGACTAAGATAATGTGTATAAGATAGCAAGCAAGCTATATGTGAATATATAAGTTTATTGCATACCAGTAAAAATATGGTGTAAAACACTCAAGTGACCTCTAAATACAGAATTTAATATTGTTATGAAGAAAATTCAATTTAATGACAGGTTCTTCAAAATTTGACAGCTTATTATTTCAATAATATAGAATATCTTATCAAAGTTGGAACTTGATCCTATTTTTAGTTTTCGAGTAAAAAAAATGTTACAGTTTTGAAGTAAGGTTATACATAGCGTTAAATCGGCTTGGTGATAATCACAGTGATGACAACCAGAAATGCCAGTTTTATGAAAATGTCATAATAATTATCAATGTTATATAAATACCTGGACCAAATTTCAAATTAATGCTGTTTTTGGAATCTTTGGAAAAATCGATTAGCATCAAAATTAATAAAAGACAGGAAATAAGGTTTATCTATGCACAGCAGTATAGGTCTTAAAAAATTGTCGTGACCGTTGTCACGACATTCACACAAAAAACATTAAGAATAAATGGTTATTCACGATTTACCTATTTCCGCAAAAACATGCAGCGTAATGTTTTAAGCCACGTAAGACGCCAACTTTGAACTTAAGATTAAAGTTCCATACCCTTTGCTATGTCCATTCTGGAACACAGACTCATCCACAGAACCACCAATGGCCAAAAATAGTTTTTTTTTAGTATCAGGGGACCTCAAAACGTAAAGACTCGGTAAAATATCAATATCGAGATTCAGCATCGAAAACATATACATATTCGACGTATAGACAGAGGTAAAATTTGCTAAACATCGAAAATATAAACGAAGTTTAGAAAACATCATATAATAGGAGGGTTATTTTTCTTTTTTAAATAGGATATTTATCTCAAATATCCAAAAATATATTTATCTCCAAATTTTATTACGATGATGTAATATTGAATGCGGTATAGAATAATTTAATTTAAATAATTATCTGTATACTGTACTTTTTTCCCTTGAATGTACCTCGTATACTTTTTCGCTTAGACTTTAGAAAAATATCAATCTTTTCGTTTATCTATTACAATAATTAAACTGTCAATAATTAAGGTTTTTCAAAACTTAAATATAACATGATATAAAAAAAACTTCAATATAACACTTGACACGTTTTTTAAATAAAATGAAAAGTGTGGTGAAATGATTACTTGTGTTAAATACCTGTAATGTTTATCGTACAATTTTGGAGATAAATTTTTATCAAAACTAAATGGTATATAATTTTGAAATTTAAAATGAAGTTAGATTACACTGACATTTTGAATAATTTAATAAAAATTCAGCCACTTTTGGCGACAAAACGTTTGATACAACAACTACCTTAATTCCATAAATTTGATTTAACCAAATTCTTAAGAATAATGAGTTTATTACCTTAAAACTTTGAAAGACATTAGTTTTGATATCTGAATAATTATAATAAAACGGTTGTTATTCCCATGTCCATTAAATAAATCTCCATTTTGAACACAAATCCTAGCTATAATCAAATAAGAATGACTCATATGATGATCATTCAAAAAATGTTTTGAATATTTTAACAAATGTTTTCATTTTTGTTCTTTTCTCATCAATTTATAACAATTTTCTACTTGACAATATTTACATAAATAATATATATATATATATATATATATATATATATATATATATATATATATATATATATATATATATATATATATATATATATATATATATGAAAATGATAATAAAGATTTTACAACGTACACTATAACCACAAAAGTAGCGTTCGAGAAATTTGTCTTTAGTCGAGACGGGAAAATGAAACTCATCCAACGCCTCGAGAACTCGAGAAACCAAGATAATGAAGAGGACCTCAAACTCGACAATGAATTATTTGAACTTCAACTAACAAAGGCCATTCAGACATCAAAACTTGAGACAAAACCAGTCACACTCACATAATTATGTACAAAGCTGTAATGGCTAATAAGATAAAATTAACGGAGAATGAGCGTATTTTCTCGTTATTAATCAGGCAACATTGTTAGTAAAATAAGAAACCGCCTATCAGATGATGCTGTTAATGCTCTGGTATTTCCGAAAGCCTATTTTATAGCGTTAAATTAAAATTTGATTTCTTTGATGATTATTTTTGAAAATTTACCAATTGATTTAATTGATCTCACCTATCAGTTTAATTTATAATAAAGCAAAAATTTAGATATAAAATTGTGTTTTATTAAAATTTACAATATTCCTCGAGATACTCGAGAAACTCTAGAAATCTTGATCGACAATTCTCGTGAAATCAAAAAGGTCGAGAAACCAGAAAGCCTATAATTGTGCCTTATTCATTCGGTTATCGAAAAAATTCTTCGGACAAAAGTTGTTCATTCTACATATACTATTAACTATTATTGGAATCATTTTCCCCAAAACCAAATGAATACTACATAAATCAATTATAAAATTTTGAAAAAAACGAACGCTATTTTTGTGGCCTATAGTAGCTTACATTTAGGTTCCAGTAGTAAGTTATCATTCTGTAGTATATTATACGGCTACTAAATATATATAAATACAGTAAACTATAGACCACAAAAGTTGATGTAATTTTTTAAATTTTTCTTATTGATTTGTACCCTATTGTTTCGGTTTTCGAAAAAATGTTTCGAATTAAAGTTTTTCAATAGAAATATACTAACAACTTTTAGTAGAAATTTTTTCTCAAAAGACGTATGTATAAGGTACAAATCAGTTATAATATTTAAAAAAATAACATCAACTTTTGTGGCCAAGTGTACAGTTAGCAAGAGATATCCGCAGCTAGTACTATCCTAGCTTACTTATTATTACAGACAAAATCCCTTCATTTACATTGGTGGTATGTCGTATATACAAATGGAAGAGACATAATAATATACAAGAAGAGTTTTGTAATGACCTATGTGACAGATCCTTAATACTACTCAGTATCTTATTGTAGTAGTTATTCATACCATAGTTATTATATGAATACTCTTCGTCTGCACTCTGCATTGCCGGCGCATACAAAGAATTTTCGAAATTTTGAAGGTAAACAATTTAACTGTAAACTATTTTGTTATTTTTTTGGGGGTTTATTGGAGTTTACTTCTTTAGAATCGATTTCAATTTAATGCCCCCGGTGCGACAATTTGATGGGTAGTGATTGATTGATTCATCTTGGGGTCTAAGAAGTATTGCACTTCGACCTTATGGTCCATTGTGCTCCCCCTTCTACTTTAGTCTAACGAGCTTTGCTTCTCCCATATGTAGGCAATAGCCAGGAGCTTGCTTATCAGGTCTTCATGAAGGTTCATATATTCGGGGGGAAGCTGCACCGAATATCTTGTATCTGCTGTAACCTAGAGGTTCGCAGTCAAAGATAATGTGGCTGGATGTTTCTTGCTCGTCGCCACACAATCTGCACATACTGGTCCCATTGTAGTGTGCACATAATGGACACGTTATGGAGTCCCATTATATGCAGATGCATCTGCAGGGGATAATGCCCGGTATTGAATCTGTTAACCCTCCACAGTTGCATCCTGTTCAGTCTCAGTGCATCGAGAGATAGCCTCTTTCTTGAAGCAGTACCTTCCCGAGCTCTTGCCACGGTACTTTTTCCCAGTGATCACGGTGTTTAGCATTTAACCACTCGTTGATCACCTGTTGTTATGTTTTTTTTACAAGCTAACACTTTATACGCTATGCTATTCAATGTGAATATATGATATCTTCAATATCTTTTCAGTTTTACAATATCTTTTCAGATTGATTTTACTTTATAAATTTTCCTTTTTCGTAGGTCAATGTATTTTAAGAAAAATAATATTATAATACCTTTTTTATAAAAATTTAAATAATATTTTGGATTGTATATTCAATGTTAGCTTCTAAAAAATAATTATAAAATTATTTGATTTGTTGATTGTCATTTCCACAGAAACTACTATTTCAAAAAAATTACTATAAAATTACTTCACTCTTCATTTTTTCAGTACTATTATAAAACATGTATATTACAGAAGGTTGTATATTAAATTTGGAGAAGCAACAATTATCAACTTTAAGTAAATATTTTAAACAATTGTTATTATTAAACTAGTTAAAACTCGTCAGTGATACTATCGTTATTCTTAAATTTGACTATCAATTGTTACTACTAAAAGATTTCCAGGTAAAAAATATAGATAGACAGATTGTAGGGGAGCCCTGGATGGGCTAAACTTTAACCATAAGGTCCATTGTGATACCTAAAGATGTGAGGATGTGAGTGGAGTGGAAGGAATTTTTGTGTTTAGACTAGGAATTGGTAGGATATGCGGCTGCAGCTGACTATGATAGGAACTATACCGAAATTCATCTGAAGTTCGTGAAGGAAACTGCAGAAAACCTTCTCAAGCATAGCCGGTTACTTCGTTCTTGTCCATACGCCGACAGTTTAGTCAATTAATCGCCCTCTTTTTTTTCTTAATAATTGACAAACTGCCGATGTCGGGATTCGAACCCATAACCTTCCAGTTTCCAAGTAGTCATACTGCGCAGACATAACGCCTTTGACGGCTCGGGCACTTCGACTGGTGAGCAAAATATATAATAAGAGGTTGCGGTGTAGCTATTTACCAAAATAATAACCATCATTCATCTTTCGCTCTGTTATGTATAATATTGTCTTGTTTTTCACACTACGTATGTGACAGGCAGACTTGTCTATTTCGGTTAAGCATATAAAGTATGCATATATTCATTTTTTATATATACTGTTTGATACACATTAATTACTGAATGTCTCAGTGCAGAATGGATGCATCGATCTACATCGGTCGGACGTTATATCAGCGTTTTGTTAGAAGCTAAAAATACACTCTGATTGGATTCCAGCAACGCCCCAAAAAAACTGTAACTTCATTATTCACAGCATAGAATCATCCATGTATTATATTCTTTTAGGCTTTGATCAACAAATTTTCAAGTTCTCCCTGACAATATTAATAAAGTTATAAAATTAAGATTAAAAATGTTTTCCATAATATTTTACAAACTCTATATAGAGTTTTACCTCTTGAAAATATATTCCAGCATAATAACGAATATAATAAATATATAACTTGTGACCGGTCTAATTGTGATATTAAAACATATATAGCTCTAATTAACATCTTTTTTAGCTTACTAATTCTGAATTCATATCCTTTTGGAGAAAATGTTTATAATATGTAGGAACATGTAATAGGTTGGTTTTATATAATGGCCACTAATCATGAGTAGTGATTTTTTACAGTATTCTAAGGTTTTTTTTTTTTAGTATGTTAGTGACAATATTTTATAATCTTCTAAAAAATAAAAATGTTGCGTTTGTGTGAGAACGAAAAATATTTATGAAAATATGCTCTTTAGCTTCAGTTTGAAGCTTTTATAAAGATTAATCGTGACCAAGTGTTTGATATTATGTATACGGAAGTAAACACCATACGGAGTCTATTTAGGGCTGTTTAAGGAGTGATTTTTCTGGAATCTTAACCGGAAACAGGTGCGGTTTTTGTATGATATATTGATTTAAATAACATATCGTGAGTAATCACAAAATTACCGTTCTTTTATTAAATTTTATAATTATTTTTGCCATATTTATTAGGTTTTTGGCAAAATGATTCTAACAAAAGTTGTTAGTATATGCAACGAATTGATTACTTATAATGAACAACGTTCATTTATAGTAAACATTTAGCCGAAGCATTTTTTTTTTTGAAAACCAAATTCATGTGGCAAAAATCTATTATCATATTTTAAAGAAAAAATCCATTTCAATAAATTGGTATTAAAAAAGTATTGGTTGAAAAATAATGATGTGAGTTGCCTCTGTTATAGACCGTGGGGTCTCAGAAATGGAAGTAAAACTCCATTATTATTATTATGAATATTATTATCATTTTTCGAATAATAACCAAATGAACACACACATTATCAGGAAGAAAGATGCTTTTTGATCAATGTATATGTTATTTATTGTACTTCTATACACGTATAGGTGTATAAAAACATGATTTGTGTTTTATATACCAACTTATAAAAGTATCTTATATCTGTACGTTTGTTTACACACAGCTTGTATCTATATTAACGATGTTTGAACAAAAATGGTAGCAAAATTATTTTAAAAGTCTCAAAAAAATGATTTTCAAAAAGTCCTTTTTAAATATTATTCTATCGGATTTCTGTATTTTGAAAAAAATATTTTTAGAAATTTTGTGGAGGGATCAACAAAGTCCGGCTCTTTATCTTCTTTCCTATTTTCGATTATCGTTTTGACGGAGAAACGTATAAATAGGCATAAACAGGACGAACTAGACTGATTACAATACTCTTGTGCATCAAAATTTAATACCTGAATATCAAGGTTAGCTTCGATCAAGCTAGACCCTCATCTTAGTGACAATAACAATGCCGCATGGCCTCAAAAGGATACCGCCAATAAATGGGCGGGATTCTTCACAGACTTAATCCTTTAATTGGTCAGTCAACTCAAATAATCCTTCAGGTCAGATCATATAAAAGACAAAACTTTTTTAATATAATTGTGAGACACGCACCAAATTAGCAACGAGCAACATATCTCTGACTCCATATACCAGAGAGGTAAGATTAGCTAACCCATACTGATGGTGACTACATTGTAGTCGAAATGCTTTTGTATAAAACCCTTATGCATGTTAGTAAAAGTGATTTACTAATGTATGAAATCAATAGTCAATTTTTGTTTGTATTTATTTATTTTAATACACCCACATTTGAATTTTTATGGTAGATCGCTCGTGGAAAATTCTGCGAATCGAAATGAAAGAGAGAGAGAGATATTTCAATTAAACTGTAAAGACGACGATATGTTGATTTTAATAACCATGTAAAATGAGATAAGTATTTAAAAGAAAACAAAAGGAATTGGTTCATTAATTTTCAGAGACAATTTAATAGTAAGTATTTTAATTTATTTTTGAAAATAAAAAACAAATTCATTAATACACGAAACAAGCAGGAACAATAAAAAAAAATATAAACAAATTAACAATATTCCGTACAAATAAAAACAATAAGAAAAAACATAAATAAATTAACAATATTCCGTACATATAAAAAAAAATATATAAGAATTACAAATTTAATTATATAGACGTTTTCAAATTGAAGTAAGTTAAGGTAGTGCACTCGTGGGTTATTTTTTTTAAAGATTTTGTTGGAATTGAAATTATATTAATCTCAGTGTCCATTATTTATTTAAAATCAAATTTTTTGACCGATTTGGAAACAAGTTTAAAGTTGAGATTTTAAATAAGAACGGGTTTACGAAAAACGGTTCGCGCTTGCGCTGTTTTTTTTTTTTATAAAACAGAAAAGACCACAATACTAGAAACAAAATTCTTTATTCAGAAAATTTATTTAAAAATATAATAAAAACAATGAGTTAATTGCTTAAATACCCGGTGTATGCTGAATTTAAGTAAAAACGTTTATATCAAAAGTTGTTTATTTTAAAAAAAGGAAGATTTTACGGTTTCGTCTTTCCGAAATGTGGAAATTGCCAAATTTTGGTCATTTTATGAACGACTATTCCAAACATATACGTCTGCGATCATTATTTTCAAGCGTTACAAAACGGTGGGACTAAAACAGCGGGACTAAACCTAATATATCTTTGTATATGTACATATACCCGGTATAAAAATACATGTCAGACTTACACTAGTATTTCGATTGCAAAGCAATCATTGTCAGTAGGAAAATTCCGTAAAACACATTTTAGAAATAAAACCAAGCCTTGAGAAAAAACAAATTCTTAAAGACACCAAATGAACTTATAACATGTTCAACGAGTGAATCATTTACTTGGAGTGAAAAGTAAGCACTATACGATGTTCTAATGTACCCGATTCTGAATAATAATAAATTATTCTTTTAAATTGGTACGTAGTAAATAGAATATGTCCAATTTTAGATTTCATCAATATTTAGACACTCATGCGTACCTGAGTTACTTGGTAACTACCAACAAACTCATATATGATTATTAATCATTCAGGCAAAATAAATGTTTGATTCAAAGTACAAATCATTGTCTTATGTTTTAATAACATAGTTTTCAGATCCAGGTTACCAGGATATCTTGGTACATTCCTACAATGCCCCCCTCCCCCTCCCCGAACGAATCAACTTTTATGTAGGTAATTTTTCAAAAAACACTTCCATGAAGACAATTCTTCATTCTATTCAGGTGCATTGCTTAAAATGAGACCCTGTCCATATTCGGGTATAAAAAGGTTCGTTATCTGCCTTTTTAAATTATTTATGAAGGTATTCAAAATGATGAAAAAATAAGTCATGTAACAACTGAGTTAATTGTTTGAATACCCAGTATATACTGAGTTGTACATCAATGTTTGAACAATTGTTCAAATTCAAAATTTATAAGATATGAATTAATGTGTAAATATTGGTTTTGTTTGTCCAGGAGGGCAATATGCGACCTGAAATTATGACAAATCTATTGAGTGTACAAAAAAAACTTTTAAACAAAAGTTGTTTATTTTAAGGAGAAAAATATTTTTTGTTAACAAATGTTTTTTCTATTTCTTACGGTTTCAAAGACGTTTATTCCCCCCCTCCTAGCGGGGAGATACACGTTTCGATTTTGCCCATGCTCTTGAACACCCAAAAAATTTTCCGCTCGTCTTCTCTTTTCGTTATCGGCTTCACGGACAGACGGAGAGACGGACGGACATGCGGAAATGGCCGAATTAGGCCATTTTATGAATATCTTTGTTAAGCGTTTTTGTCAAGGAATAATATTTTCAAGCGTTACAAAGTCGGGACTAAACTTAATACACCTTGTATATTTACATATACTGGGTGTAAAAACAAACAGAAAATAATAGAATCTGACAATTTTTTTGGCAAAACAAATTTCTAAGTTATTTCGAACATATCAAAGCGTAACTATACGGTTTAAAAACAGCAGGTTGAATGATTTTCTTCGCTACACATAACCAATGCTGACTGACTGCTGACTGATCCGATAAGATGAATTGAGGAAATGTTTCTTGTTTGTTAAAACATATAATATCCATTCCATACACTTACATAGTATAAATATGACATACATAATATATTATAATATTCTTATGATTTTACCATAAACTGTCATACTGTCATCATGATATGAAATATCCATTTTTTTTTCGTTATAATAATTTACCTTCTCTATGATAGAAATAGTCAAAGTCATTTAGAGTGATTTGTGTCTCATCACGATGCATGATACTGGTTCGATGTAGTTTGTATGCACCAGTTCCATTCCTAACTCTGAAATTTAGAACATGTGGAGAAAAAACTTTTGATAGAAGGTTGTCAAAAAAGATATTCGAAATATTCTTTCAAAAATCAAATCGTATGAACGGAAATTAAATGAAAAAGTCTGGCTAATAAAGGGTGGCGCATAAGTAACGTTATAGATTAATGTAATGAATGCGTATTTGTGCATCATTTGGTTTTAACTCGTGAACCAATTCAATCTTATATGGAAAAAGGAGTAACGTATGTAAAATTCCTTTCAAAGACCGCCTAGACATGACCAACTGCTGAGAACGTTGCCTAGTGGAAGTTTTGGGGTTTTCGTCAACACTTGCTTGCACCCGAGCAATGTTCACATCATTTCGCACTATACGAGGTCTTCCAGAACGCGGAAGATCATAGACAGCCCCATGTTGCCGAAAACATTTAACCAATCGGTAAATTGTCGAAACATGAAAGAAATTTCGATATGATCTATGTGTCTGAATAATCGTATGCTGACTTTCAAATTAAATTTGTACAATTTTGGTTCTTTGTTCTACGCTGAGTCTTTAGTTAGTTATGCGCCACCCTATACAATCTACTGTACATAATTTGTATACCCAGTATATAATATATACCAAGGTATATTATAATACCTGGTATATAATACATACCAGGGTGTATTAAGTTTAGTGCCGTCTTTGTAACGGCTTTAGTCTGTCAACACGGCAACTAAAAATGAAAAGCGATAGGGAGCTAAATTTTGTATTTGTGTACTTCTAGAGGCAAAAAGTAAGGTCAAGTTTGTGAATGGACAAAATCGAACCATATTTGACCAAAATGTGCAAAACTGTATCTTTGAAACCGCCAGAGGTAGAACAAAAGACAAAACATATTCCTTTTTTAAAAATAAACACATTTTTTTTTAGATCTTTTTTCATAAATTCAATATATGCTGGATAATTCACTCATTTATAATCAATTTATGCCGGCAAAAACAAAACATAAGTTGTTATGAACAATTTTGTGTCTTTGCTACACATTTTTAAGCCGTCAAGGTAGAATTTAGAAGTAAGTGAAAATACGAGAAGTTACTGAAAATTGGAACATATCCTAAGTTCAATTTTTTTCACAAAAATTGAATTCGTAATTTTTAATCGAAGAAGATCCAAAATCAAACACTGGAGGGATTTTCATATGATGCATTGTAACCTAAGGGAACATATCCTAAGATGGATACATTGTAGAGGCTGTCCTGGACGGGCTATATCGACCATCAGATTCATTGTGATGCCTAAGGATGTGAGGATGAGAGTAGAGTGGAAGGAATTTTTGTGTATAGGCTACGAATTGGTAGGATATGCGGCTGCAGCTGACTATGATAGGATCTATGTCGATATTCATCTGGAGTTCGTGAAGGAAACTGCAGAAAACCTTCTCAAGCATAGCCGGTTACTTCGTTCTTGTCCACACGCCGGCAGTTTAGTAAATTAACCGCCTTTTTTTTTCTTAATAATTGACAAACTGACATTGTCGGGATTCGAACCCATAGCCTCCCAGTTTCCAAGTAGGCATACTGGGCAGACATAACGCCTAAGACCGCTCGGCCACTTGGTCTGGTAACATATCCTAAAGCTGGGATTCAAGACCAATGGCAGCTGCATGGAGGAAACTCTAGAACACTTACTGACGGAATGTATCGCTCTGCTAGAATTATTTATCTGGATGCAAATTAGTTGGCCGTAAAAAACTTACACTTCCCAGCTTCACTTCAGATCCTGCATTTCTTAAGACAATTCTGGAAGGGCCTAGCCCAGAATCTCTTTGGTCAGCAACTAATAAAGATAGCAGTATTATATCACACCTAAAAGCGATATTAAATCGTTCATTGATTCGATGTCATTTCAAACGATTTCAATCGGTACCTAACAAAGATAGCAGTATTATAACACTCCTGATAACGGTATTATATCGTTCATTGATTCGATGTCATTTCAAACGATTTTCACTATATGTTTAAAGAGAATTATATTACCTTTATACAATGTCAGAACATTTTTTAAATATTTATACGCTTTTCATAAAAATAACTAGATACACATTCAAGTTATGGATGTATGCATTCCGTTTGTTGGTATTACTTATCGTAGAAACATAAGACATCTATTTAATTATGATTCATTAGAAAATGACTCTATCAGAGCATCAGGTAAAAAATGTTGTGAACAAATATGGTGAGAACGTGACACAGCATCTATGTACCTAGATTATACGTACAAACGATCTGCAGAACTAGCTTTACTAAATGAGAAGGTTTGCGATCTGTTTTAGATGTCATATCCATGCAAAGGGCATGTTCCAAATTTTGCCCAAAGTTTCAAATTTTGCCCCAATTCCTAGAACAATTATTTGTATACGTACGTATTTCGACTACAAATTTGCATGTTTTACTCAAATTAGCAACGAGTAACATATCTTTGACTCCATATCCCGGAGATAGTTACATTTAGTTAATTCATACTAATAATGACTACTTAGTAGTCGAAATACGTATTTATACAAATAATTGATCTAGGAATTGGGGTAAATTTGCAATTTAATTTCAAAAAAAACCTAGAGTTTCTCTTTGATTATCTTAATAATCTTTATATTGATTTAATATAATTAAAAAATCATTTAAGGTCGTTCCAGCACTGTGTTATATAATCAGGACAATATAAAATACACAAATTAATGTAATTTTGAAATAATAAATAATTTTAATATTTCGAAAACAAAACGGTAAACGCGATTTAAAAAAAATTTTATTTAATAAATATTTATCTTTAATATCCTAGTTTTTCTTTATGTTCTGTCGAGTATTTATTTTAATACAACAGATAATAGTTGGGCGGGCATGAAGTATAACATGCTTCTAATGAGAGAGAGTGAGAGAGAATGATTACTTTTCTATTAATTATCTCGCGTTCTAAACGGTCAAAAATTCGGGACTTGTCAGAAAACATTATTTTTAGCCTGTGGAAAAAAAATGAGCAAAATCTATCGAAAAGTGGTTTCATGCTGGAACATCCTTAAAAAGCGAAGTTTACAACCTTAATATTTTAAGTCTAGAAGAAGTCCTAGAAAAAAAATTATTCATACAAAACATGAATATTTTTTCCAGTAAAATACGAATCTGCAATAAAAAATATATACATTTCTATTAAAAAAATCAAATTGACCTCGGATTGAGCATGAAAATTGGATGCAACGCCAAAACTAAGCTCATTGTTATTTGTGTTCATAAAATGACCTAATTAGTCCATTTCCGCAAATTAATGGTCGTCCATCCGTCCGTAAACACGATAACTCAAGAACGAAAACAGAAAGCGAGCTGAAATTTCGTATGTATGTTCAAGAACTAAAAAGTAAGGTCAAAATGTGCAAAACTGTTTATCTTTGAAACCGTAAGAGGTGGTAAAAAAATTTAGGAACAAAATATGGTCCTTTTTTAAAAGTAAACAACTTTTGTTTGAAACTTTTTTTCATAAATTCAATATATACCGAGTATTGAAGTAACTAACTCAGTTAGTGGTTATTTTCACTTGTTTTATATAAAACTTTTTTAAAGGAAAAGTTATTTTGTCAAATTTACTTTATGTATATCCTAAATACAACGCCGCAAAGGGCGGAAAAAAAGATAATAAACTACACAAAAAATCCACCTACTATTTATTATCCAAAGTCGTGTACAAAAAACTATGTACAGAATTTCTTTTGTGCTGTTTGAAAAAAAGAATATTTAAGAAAAAATTCTTTTGAAAAAAAACAGATACAAACTTTTCTGTGGTATATTTAAATTACATTATTTTACAACTTTATTTGTTTAGTGATAATGTCTGTAACTATTGTTATAAAGCTCAAAACTTACTACACAAAACCAATAACAAAATTTATAGTTAATATTCTTCTCGTAACTCATAAACAATACTTATTTTTATAACATTAATAAAATGAAAATCTGTGTTCGGAAGAAAATTGTTGTCAAGTATGATACAAACTAGTCCATATGAACTATCGGAGCTTCATTAAATTCCCTCATTACTACTTCAATCTTTCAATGGGCGTGTGTACGGAGTAACTTTGGTGGGGCTTGAAACACTACGAGATAACTCTGCCTCACCTTGGTCCCGCTTACGAGGCACGAGGCATGTATCAAAATTTAAATTCTCGTTACTAACCGGGGACGAGGCGAGATATATTGTCCGAACCTCGCCGAGGCAAATTTGCAAGAAGTACATTTTTTTTAAAAATAATATAGTAACATGTATTTTTACAAAAAATATGAAGCAATAGATTAGATGCGTTTTAAAGGAAAAAGCCGCTTTGCAAATTTTATAGAGAAAAGTAAATGTATTTTTTTAATTTTGTTGATCGACCGCATATTCTTATTTTAGAGAAAAAAAACTTGTGCGGTCGGGGGACCCCGTCAGGAACGAAGCTCTTCAACTCTAAACGTGATTTAAGATGTAGATTTCTATTGATGATATTAGTGTATTTTTGTCACGCCAAAAAGCGCAGCCTTCTTTTATTCAACTCTTGTCTCTCTCTCTCTCTCTCTCTAATTTGTATAATTTAATTTATTTTAGCGAATTTCCGGAAAGGAAATAGAGGTAGTGGTCTCGTACCAAAGTCAAAATTTTGCACACATTTTTTCAAAAGCGAAGCGATCCTACCTAGTTGAAAATCATCGTCTATATATATATATATATATATATATATATATATATATATATATATAGGCGAGTCAAGGTTATTCCAAAACCTTTCCTTCCCTCGTGCCTCGTGAAACACTAGACGGGACCATAAAATCCATGGATTCAAACGGGAATCTAAGAAAATTGACGGGGTGTGAGAGTGTGTGTTTTATATGACGCAGTAGAAAGTGCGGAATTGTCGATTAATTTTAATTTTATTTTTGTTTGATTTTGATTTATTTAATTTTCTTTTTTTTTTTTACAACTGTTACTAGAATTTATTGCCTGGTTTTGTTAATTCTATGTATATATTGGATTAGCTCCGGCATGTATGTCAATAAATATTATTGTTATTAAATAAGTTTTTTCAGTTATATAATAGAATATAACAACATTAATGTAATGCGGGTTATCTATTTCAACAAAATATTTTCGTATTTCATAACCATAAATTTCTTTATATATATATATATATAAATATGATATAAATATATTTTGTATTTGACCCACTTGTAGATATATTTGGGTTATACTAACGACTTTTCACCAAATTTAGACAGTTCTTAAAGAAATGTTCTTTTAAATCTAGATAGATTTGTTGTAAAAAAAGCTAAGTTAAAAAAAGTGATTAACATTTAATCAAACTATAATATAGAATCTATTTAACTATTATAATCTTTACCCGACTTTGGTTTCAAATGAAAGGTTTTAATTCACAGATTCCGAACATGAGTAACATAATTTTTTCGTAGTCGGGCTTTAGTTTCTTAAATTTTTATACAGTGAGAATCCAGATCGTTCCAATTACGTAATGTGCTAGCTTGATTTCAGTTAAATCGAATCTAATTAGGACAATTACCTACGGACCATGCATCATAAAGTATTTACATCACTATGAATCAATATCCAAATAAAACTCTAAAACTTTTATTACAGCTACAACTAAGACAACACAATACATACATATAAACAGACATAAAGAAATTTGTAACAAAAAGTAAAAAAAATCTATTCATCATAGAATATTTTCTATAATAAATTTTTCCCCAAGTGTATATGTGTATATATAAATTGCGAGCAAGATGCGTGGTAACAGTTCGAGCACAATCCGCCCAGATATGCCTCTTAAGAGTTAATAGGGCCATCCAACTAGATACGAAAAAAGATAACCTAGATAGATATCTCTTGAGATTTATGAAAAATATTGCACGTCGACCTTATGTCCACCTCCCCCTTCACTTCAATCTGACGACACTTGCTTCTCCCATACTTTGACAATAGCCAGGAATTTGCTTATCAGGTTTTCTTGAAGGTTCATATATTTCGAGGTAGGATGAACCGAATATCTTGTATCTACTGTAGCCAAGAGATTCACAGTAAAAGATGATGTGGCTGGATGGTCTCCTCTCCGCCGCACAGGCTGCACATAACGGATACGTTACGGAGTCCTTTTATGTACAGGATCAGAAGCTATATAACAACTCACTCAAATGAACATAAGATCTCAAAAACACACGATTTTCGTACTTCAAGACATGCGGCCGATGTAGAATCGACATGTAGTCGATTTTAGGGAATTGTTTTATCATTTCTCTAAAATTTATGGAAAACCATAAACAGAACACCAATGGAGGGAATATCAAACTTTGAATCAAACAGAGATTGATGATATCCATTTTTCGATGGATCAATAATATAATAGGTTTTAATGATGCTTAAAAAAAGCGAAGTTTGTCTCATCCACATAAGTCCACGAAGGAAATGAAACTTTTGTGGTATCACATATATGGATCACTAGTAAAGTCGTCAAGTCGTGGTAAAAAAAAAACCATTTTACTATGTGGCAAAGATAGCAATGCATACCATACAAAGATAGCAGACTTTTTTTTTATATATTAGATGGAAAATATACATATACGTTTTATAATACTCGGTATATAATATCGAGCTGAAATTTTGCGTGTGTGTTCTAGAGCTAAATAGTATCTTCAAGTTGTGAATGAACAAAATCGAACCTTGTTTGGGCAAAATGGGTAAAATTGTCCACCCTTGAACCGTAAGAGGTATATTACAAATTTAAAGACAAAAAATGTTCCTTTTTCATAAATAAACAATTACTTTTGTTTGAAATTGTTTTCATTAATGCAGTATATACCGAGTTTTTAAAATCAGTATTTAAATACTGGGTAAGTATTTTAAATCAGTTGTTATTTTTACATGTTTTTTACTCGATTGGATGTTTGCACCAAGGTCATTCCGATTCACTAGCCTCGCTAATAAAGTTTCACTGCATAAAAAAGAATGTATCAATATTTCTAACAACAGATAAACAAAAAACTTTTCAAACTGTACATAAATGCCACAAATTTAAAAAAATTTTGACACTGAAAAAAAATTCATCAAATTGCTAAAAAACTAAGAAATAATTTAAATCGGTAGACTATTTATAACTAAACAAGTGAAAATGTAACAATTAGCGATAACGAGTTAATAGTTTAAGTACTATATATATATATATATATATATATATACTGAGTTCATTATCAGTATGTGAACTGTTTATTTAACGCTTTACACTTGTACAGGTGTTAAAATGAATTTATACAATTTATTTTTGCCTCCAAAAACAGAATACATTTTGTGGCAAAGAGCTCAGTACAAGAACTTGGTAAGATTTTTTGCACTTCTGTTTCTGGTCTATATTATATACATAAATATACACATACATGTGTAAAATAACAAAACCTCTAGTCAGTCTGTCGGTCCGTCAGTCACAGTTACATACATATTTATATAGCTTTTATATAGCTGGAAAAAAACTGAAAGAAATCAAAAATATATTATTCATATTACTGGAGAAGAAAAAAAAATTGTATAATAAAAATATAGTCAGCACATTTTATAATATTTGAATAAAACACACACACACACATTCATAATATATCCATGGAATTCATCCCTCTATAGTAGAACAACTTTTGTCAGAGACAAAACTCCTACTATACATACACACATACACACCCACACTCAATCACATACAATCAGCCGTCTCATAGTACTATTACACTTTTCTACTCGTTTCAGAAATAAATGGCATATAAAAGTCAAGATAAGTGCAGGAAATTGTAGAAAACATCTATATTCATTTCATCAAATGAATTGTTCGATGATTCAACATATCTCTTATATATACAGAGAGTTTCACAAATATTGTGTGTGTAATGCGAAAAATTAATCATGAAGCGTTAATTAATTAATCATAAGTTTTGTGGGGTATTCTTTCACAAAAAAACCTTAAATGGAAGAAAGGATTCATCATTAGTATTATAATTGTTTAAAAATCCGTTAAAAAAAGACACTACCCGACTAGAAATTTTCGTGTACACCCGCTTGGGAACTATTTGGGTTGCCCAATAGGGATCCCGAATTGGGATGAAACGGATAGAAATCTTGAGACCCGATCGGGCAATTCCTATCTGATCCTGTTACCACTAAAAAGTAATTATAACCGTTAGTATTATTACTATTACTATTATTTTATCTAGAGCACAGAAGTACGTAAGGCTGAATTTATTACCATTACTAATGTTATAAATGCGAAAGTGAGTTTGTTTGTTTATTTATTAATTTAATCAACTACAAGTATATACACAATTACATAGTAACATGTCACTTGCGAGAGTTTATTAAACATTTTCATTTATTTTTCAAAAACTATTCAATATTTAAGTTTTTTATCTGCTGATGCGTAGATTATATAAATTCGCACGATATAACACCGCCGAAAGAGCAAAAAAAAATTGTACACATTTTTTATTATTTTTGCTTTTAAATAACCATTATGTTGGGTTTTTCCAATAATATTCCCAGCAGATCCCAGTTGGGAAAAACTGATACCAAATTGTTGATTTTTATGTTAAGTTTTCCCAATAATTTCCCGAAACAATCCCAGTTAATGTCATGTCATTGATTTTTACTTTGGGTTATACTAATGGGTTCCGAAATAGATCCCAAGTGGGAAAAAATAATATTACTTTTTAACAATTTTTACATTGGGATATCCAAGTTGGGACTATGCGCACCCAGCGAATAGTCATCTATTTTTTCCAATACAAGTATTCATGTGCCTAAAAGAAACAGATAAAATGTTGTAAAAAATGTAACATAACGTGTCAGCATATCGTCTATGATGACTAAGTACTTCGCTGCGTTCCGAATTACATTCATTGTTTTTTTTTAAATTTTATTAAGGCATTGGATATAATATTATCAGTCTATCGACTTCAATAGACAGTGAAAGTGTGACGTCACAAGTCTATTAGGGTTGTGGGAATACCCATCGTGCTCACAACGGTGGATGCACGCTTGTTCAGTAAATTTTTTTTCAAAAAGTAATATTTATAACTTCCTTATCGAATAGGGAATATGCATGAAAATTTTTTTTCACTTGAATTGAAGCATGTTGACTTGACAAATATTAAGGTAAAATTACTTTTTACATAACTTTAAAAATAAGCGAGATATGAATGATTGAAATTCCCGATTAGACAAAGAGGATGATAGCCCTCTTGGTTTGTTATGTGACGTCATATTACAATTTCACAATTTAAAATACACGTAAAACTCCGTTTTAAGTATTTTTGCAAGAAAGAGACAGATAATAATCTTTAAAAGCTTATAGCTTCCTTGATATTTGTCGGATTTTAATTTCGTTTTTAAATATTATTACAGTATTAACAGTATTTTTATATTCTGAAATTAAATGTGAAATAAAATTTTCATGCATATTCCCTATTATGGCTCGCTTTTTTGATATATTCTGTATACAATTTTGTGAGTACAACCTCCAGTCATACGTCTATATATAAATACTACTACTTCACTGATTGCTGCTAACGTAAACACGTCATCTGCTTTCAATGAGCAGCATATTCAATATTTTCTATATACATATTATATATATGTTATGGACCAAGTGATTAATAGGGCATTATTCATAAAGTTCAGACAGTTTGAAAAATGTCCAATATGAGTAGACAATATGATAAAAACTATTAAAATAATTAAACTGACCGGGCTTTATGAATAATGTCCGTCACTTATTGGACAGAGTAATAAAAAAATGTGTTTCATTAAATGTTTATTAAATTATTTTACTGTTGACATACATTATTATTATAAATTGTTACATAAATTATTGTTACATAAATAATTGATAATCATTTCTCTCGTAATGTTTTTTATAGCGAAAATTTAACTCCTTCTCCATTCTATTCCTTCCGCCATGTCTAATCTATCTATCTAAAATATTTCACCTTGATGTACGTAAAACCTATTGAAATAATCTTCTTTAATTTAAAACGTCAAATCTTGTAAACAATCGCGTTCCGTAGTAAATCTTTGATCTTGCTCCTCGCGCCCTGTCTAATGTACCTTAATTATCAAATTGCACAACAGATACGTAGCAATATTCATAAAGATCAGACATTGTGATAAATAATGAAGTTTAAAAAAGTATTAATTACGTAGCCCATTTTGACTTGTCATTATACATATTGCCCGGACATTATAAATAGTACCCTGATTAATCACTTGGTCCATAATATATACATATACATACATATATGCTCATCATATGAAAACGTTTTTAGTGCAATAAAAGTCTATAAAGTGACAAAATACACTTCTTTCTCATAAAGGCTTTCTATGTGCAGTCATCATGATTGCTCATACAACAAGCAGAAATTTGATTAAAAAATCGTTTGTGAACGTCACATATCTTCTATATACAGACTACATAAATAGTTTTATAAAGAGGTAGTTCAGATTCGATTTTTATACGAAAATATAAACAAGAAAATAAAATAAAAAAATTCGTTACGCAGGAGCTGCTTCAACTTAGCGAATTTCCTTAAAATACATAAATCACTTTCTAGCGGTCACAATTTTAGTCTGATCAAGGGGAAATGGGGGCATAAGGAAAGAAGAAAACACAAAATAAAAAATATCTCCCTTAATATTAGAACAATCGAAAAATGCGTAAGAAATAAAGTTGTAGTAAATCATGTTTGCTACAATTCATCACCTTATCATTTTTGCTCAAACTCTAATGTGTACAGAGATATTGAGGAATTTAATTTTCAATCTTAAACCGTCAATATTAGGGTAACAGAAATTCTGTAAATATTAGGGTAACAAAAAAAATGATAAGAAACAAAATTACAGTAAAACTTAGTACCTACAACTTTACTTCTTATAAATTTTTCGATTTTTCGAATACTAAGGGAGATATGTCAAATTTACTGTTTCCCCTCCCTCTAAACCCCCCTTTCCCCTTGTTCGATTTTACCCATTAACGAACTTGACCTTTTAAATACAAAAAGCGCTTCAAATACCAAATCTCATTCCGATAAAATGAAAACTGTGACCGCTAGAGTGATTACAAACACATATATATATATATATATATATATATATATATATATATATATATATATATGTATATATATATATATGTATATATATATATATATATGTCCATAGATATATATATGTATAAATTTTACAGATGGTCTTTTTTGACATCTACTAACTAGGATCGATGGACATTTGAAGAAATTTTTGCGAAATTTTGACTTCGGTACGGAACCAATAGCTCTATTTCCTTTCAGGAAATTCGCTAAATGCCTACCCCAAAAATTTTACCCGACAACGGAGAGTTATGATTTTAGCAGTCTATATAGTATGTGTATATGTTAGTATGTTCCCATGTAGCTCCTTCTTTTGGGGAAAATTATTGTTACGAATATATCAAATATCTATTTAATTTAACGACCCTTTCAATACAAAACTTAAATTATAAATTAAAGAAAAGAAAAAATTACTTATTTAAAATCATGCTAGTGAGAAATTTCTCGTAGTCGAAGGTCGGGAATGGTTTCAGTTTTGCTTTGTGCATCGTAATTGGGTCTTCGACTACGAGAGATACTTACAAGGCTCTTCAAAATTGTTTCGTGTCTTTTTCGTGGTTGAGTTTTAGTATTTTAAACTTAGTTTTATTTAAGACTTTCGATTTATTTATACATATATTTTATATTTTCAGAATCTGTGTATTAAAGCTATCAATTTAATACCAAAGCCGTATCCACCATGTTGGATTTAATATGACACCACAGGGCTTATAACACGTGGAAATTTAAAGCTAACGACACCTTATTTGTCAAAATATGATAAGTAGTTTAGAAATTACACGGGCAGAAAGAAAATGCTAACATACACACATAGACCGCTTATATTGATTGTATATCATGTTGTAAAATAATGGTGGAGGTTATGGGTAGGTATATAACACATATGCTTTAGTATTGTAACATTTAATATCTTGCGCTTCCACCATTTAAACATTGCAAAATATTTAAATGTTGAAAGCGCAATATGATGTCAAATTTGATATCGAACCTATTGACACTTATAAAGATTATTAAAATAGTCAAACAGAACTCCAGGTTTTTTGAAATTAAATTTCAAATTTTGCCTCAATTCCTGGCTATATTACTTATAATTGAATGAATATAATAAATTCAATGAATATTTATTATTGTGATATAATTCTATATTGTGATATTATTTTTGTTATTGTGATGAATTGTTAAAAAGTATAACAACATGTAAGTACAAATTAGAATACAATCTCACGTCGCCATGGTCATGGACGAGGGAGAAGCTGCTATTCTGGGCATTTGCCTCTCATTATTGTTGTGGTTTTTTTTTACTTTAATGTAACAAAAAAGTTAATATAACACGGCTATAATAACTAAACACAAATTTATTAATTCTAAGGCGGTACGAAGTTTGCCGGGTCAGCTAGTATATTGTCAGCTAATACATATATATATATATATATATATATATATATATATATATATATATATATATATATATAGTTATATAATTAAAGTGGCTTTATTGGATAGATAATTTTATGCCATTAATGTTTAAATATGATATTTACTAATATTTTGAATGGCTGGCGCGTACGTGGCCAATCTGGAACTTCAATTTTCACACACTTTGGAGAATAATTTTTTTTTACTACTCCACTGTATAAAATTTATTATTGATATTTTTTCATATTTTTATTATTCAAAAAAAGTAATTTATATAATTATTGGTTTATGCTAGTTGAGAATTTACATAATTTCAACAAACATTTACTTAGATCAGAAATGACTTGCGTATATCCAAGCTTACTTCAATATTTCAGCACATATTTCAAATCAGTTACAAAAGTCCTCTCATGGAGATAGTGACAAAAAGAAACCAGTTACAAAAAATATTTCTCTCAGTAGAGTTACAAAAATTACTTCTCTCTGTGAAGTTACAAAAAGAAAGCAATTACTAAAAGTACTTGTCTCAAGACAGTTACTAAAATTAGTTGATTCACATGAATTAATGAGATGGTATTTAAAATTTTTATTTCTTCAATTTACAAATTGAATATTTTTTATGGATTGTGCTGAAGTATCGAATGGGCGAATTAATGGTTTCTATCTGATTGTATCTAAGTATATTTTTTTTTTGTATAATTTATTTAATTCACTATTCCGAAACTTGTGGTCTCTCAAACTTGTAACAATTCAATACACATTCTATACACACTTTTGCTGTACAATTTATATTTTATGTGAATATGCATTGACTTTTTCAATTTATAACTATATTGTTTGTATACGCTTGGTTTTTTTTGGCCGTGTATTTTTTTCTTTACAGAAGCGTAATGTCTCTTTATATACAACTATGTATCTGAATTAAATTTGTAATCCATATTTATATTTTTGCAAATCAGACATATTTGAACATATTTTTTTTTTACTGTAGTTTTCTTTTACTACAGTTCAATCTAGCACCATATTCATGTAATCCCTTTTTTTCATAACTTGTACAACCAAAGTTAGTATTTTAATGATAGTTGTACTATCAGCGTATTAGATTAAAAATTATTTATTTCAAATATATTTTATTTTAACATATATTTCGTTTTGTTCTTTTTTTTGTACTTTTATTTTTTTTCAGATTCGAATCACTTGTCGATAACTTAGACACTTACTGGATAGTAAAGATCTTACTACCTCAATATTATCTTTTTAATGGGCCCAGCTTTTATTGAAAGACTTTCGGTTCAACGTGTTATTTTTTTTTATATTTACGTGTATGGCGTTAGCACCGATCGTTTTCCAATTTTCATAATTCCACATACAATACTCTGCTTTGGATTTTTTTTCTAAAGTACCGTATATTTAGTTTTCATTATTTTTTTTTAAAAATACATCATAATAACTCTTTTAATTAAAATTACTAAATTAACTTAATTTCATATTTATGAAAATAATTGATAATTCAATTATTTTCTATAAAGTGTTTAGTCTTTTTTTTTAAAACTAAACACCCAATTTTTTTTAAATTAAACTTTAAATAATTTTTTTACATACACAACTTTTTGCAGCATTTGCAACCGTATTTCGCCAATAGCTCGTTGAATGTTGATTTCAAGGTGTTCAATTGCCTCTGGTTTATCGGCGTAGACAAGTGACTTTACATAACCCCAAAGAAAATAATCCAATGGGGTTAAATCACACGATTTTGGTGGCCAATTAACAGGACCATTACGTGAAATTATTGAAAGTTTCAACAATTTGCAATTAAGAATTAATGAAAATTATGAAAATTTCAACAATTTGCAAGCGTTACTCTGGAGTAAGTCTACCCATGATGAAATGGCAAACCAAACTAAACAAAAAGCAACTGTCAGCTGTTAAATCGGTTGTCAAATAAAGCATTGTTACCAACTCAATGTTGTGAACCTCTAAAAAAACATCCTTTATATATACATAGACTGCTAAAATCATAACCCTCCGTAGTCGGGGAAAATTTTTTTGATAGGCTGGATAGAATACCGGTTTCTCACCTTATCGATATATATATATATATATATATATATATATATATATATATCGATAAGGTGAGAAACCGGTATTCTATCCAGCCTATCAAAAAAATTTTCCCCGACTACTGATAGTACATATTTGACATTCCATCACCAATCGATGAATGTAAATAAAACGTTGATATTAATTGGTTACGAAATCCAATTCATACGAGAACGTTCCATATCTATATCACCCATATCTATTGAGATGTATAAACAATGTATATAAAACCCTGATTTCCGTAGTGGCTTATACAGTCGCTAATCCATCTCGTCGTCGTAACATAAATATAAAATCTAGTCTTTAGTCTCTAAATCGATATTATACACACAAATACATGCAGTAATAATGCGCTTGATGATCTCTCTATCTATCTCGTCAAGTATCAACATACAACACTATTTGAGTAGTGTAGTGCTGTGCACTAAAGTTAAACTTCAATTCTAATAGCAGTTGGTTGCTGATGTTGTATTATTGTGGGGGGAGGGGGAGGGCGTAATGGATATGGATAAATTGTGTAGGTGGATTTTTAGTTAGCGCTCGTAGAGTATACTCGCATATACCGTAGTGTATAATTCTCATAGGATCCACGGATAAAGAGATACCATACACTACTTGTACATTCATGTTCAAAAATTTTGAAAATATTTCAAAAAAAAAACCAGGCAGGTGGCTGTGCTGCCACCTGAGGCACTCTGTTAGGTAGTTTGTCAAATATAATATTAATGTGGCGGATAATTTAATCTGTCGACGTATGGACAAGAACTATGACTGACATCTGGAGTTCGAATCGGCAATCAATGAGTACTTTCCCCGTAAGACAAAATACAATTATGAGTTATTTCTAGTTATTTCTTAAATTATTTTAAAGTAGCCGTCCAAGTAGCCGAGCGGTCTAAGACGTTATATCTACTTGGACCTGGGAGGTAATGGGTTCGAATCCCGACATCGGCAGTTTGTCAATTATTAAGAAAAAAAAAGGGGTGGTTAGTTAACTAAACTGTCGGTGTATGGACAAAAACGAAGTAATCGCCTATGCTTTTGGAGGTTTTCCACAGTTTCCTTCACGAACTCCAGATGAATATCGGCATAGTTCCTATCAGAGTCAGCTGCAGCCGCACAACCTACCAATTCCTAACCTACACACAAAATTCCTTCTACTTCACTCACATCCTCTCATCCTTAGGCATCAAAATGGACCTTATGGTCGAGGTGGCCCGTCCAGGGCAGCCGCTACAATCTATCTATCTAGCACGGTAGTGCGTCAAGATTAAGCATAGACACCTACCGTATTCTGTTTTTTGAATACATATAAAGTGCAATTTTTTTGAATACATGTGTACAATACCCCAGATATTTATAATACGACAAAGTGATATACAGGATGTCCGTCAAAATACAACTTAACTTAAACAGATGATTTTTCATCTGTATAAATACAGAACTGGGGAAATTTTATTGTAAAAAATGACAATTAAAAAGTATCACTAAGGAAAAATAAAAAAATTCGTCACGTAGGAGCTGCTCCAACTTCAAAGAGAATTTCCTTAGAATACATAAATCTCTAGTGATCGCAATTTGAGTCTGATCAAAATGAATTGTAGTATCTGATATGATTTTGGTATTAACACGGTCAATTTTATTAATAAATGGAATTGGTCTAAGGGGTCCACTTTCCCCTTTGATGCATTTTCTTTTGGAGAAAATTCGCTAAAAATAGGAATGAGAGATCTGAGACCTTTGTAGAAGAAAGCGGAATACAAATTTCAATGAAAATTGCACTCCGATGTACTGCCCTTATTAGCCATACAAAAAGGGTCCTCAAACGATACACGTAATTAATAAATTCAAATTTAAAACTAGGAATCATATGCGTCTCCTAAACGAAACTTTAGTAACACAAGTATTGTGTGCGTAATTTGTAAAAAATAATACATTGAGAAATAAATTTCAGCATTAAAAAAAAACAAGTAATGTAACAACTAACTGAGATACTTGTTTGAATACCCAGTATTTACTTAGTTGTATATCAATAATTGAATTGTTAACAATTCTGTATATTCGAATTGATAACAATTCGCTTTCTGAGAAACATTTAGTCACAAATTATGAGAAAACTATTTAGTTTATGCAAAAAAATTTCAAACAAAAGTTGTTTATTTTAAAAAGAAGAAGATGTTAGAAACAAATTTTTTTGTATCTCTTACGGTTTCAAAGACGTATATTATCCCTCCTAGCGGAAGGATCTGGTTTTGCCCCTCAACGAACTTGATCTTACTTTTTTGCTCTAGAACACAGACAAAAAATTACAGCTCGTTATTTCGTACTTGAGTTATCGTGTCCACGGATAGACGGACATGCAAAAATAGCAGAATTGTGGCATTTTATGAACACATTCCAAACATTCATACCTACGATCAACATTTTTAAGCGATACAAAGTCGTGAACAAACTTAATGTACCTTGTATATTTAAATATACTGGGTATAAAAAGTAATCTCATTTAGTGAAATAGTTTAAGTTAGATATTCCTACATCTCTCTTCTGTTTTGAAAAATTTGGTTTATTTATTGGCTGTTTGCGTCTTTTTTTAAATAATTGGAAAATAATACATTCTTTTGTCTTAACCAGTTCAAGTGGCCGAGCGGTTTAAGGCGTTATGTCTGCGCAGGATGCCTACTTGGAAACTGGGAGGTTATGGGTTCGAATACCGACATCGGCAGTTTGTCAATTATTAAGAAAAAAAAGGGGCAGTTAATTGTCGGCGTATGGACAAGAACGAAGTAACCGGCTATGCTTGAGAAGGTTTTCTGCAGTTTCACGAACTCCAGATGAATATCGGCATAGTTCCTATCATAGTCGCCTGCAGCCGCATATCCTACCAACTTCTAGTCTATACAGAAAAATTCGTTTCACTCCGCTCACATCCTCAGGCATCACAATGGACCTTATGGTCGATGTGTAGCCCGTCCAGGGCTACAACAAAATCTATCTCTACCTCTACAATCTATCTCTATCTATCTCTTTTTTTGTCTTTCTTGTAAAATTTTTATTTATTTTTTCTATGTTTTATGTATTTTAGAATCATATATTTATTTTACTCCTACTAAAATAAAAAATCTGCGCGTAAGGGGAAATAAGTTCCATTTCTAAATAAACTGACTCTTCTTAAAAATGTGTTGGATTATTTTTGGAAGATCGTCCTGTACACAGACAAGATTACTCTATGGTATAAAGGTATAATATAGGATATATTATTTAGTTTATCCTAAAGGTTCAGTATACTAATAGTTTTTTGAATTCAATACATCAGTTTACTGGTTTAGCAATAAAGTTTCTACATCTGTTCTGTCTATTCGATGCTAGTTAGAGCTTTACTAGCTCTAGCTAGTAGCATGTTGAATAGAATTCGAAATTTGTGGAAATGTGTTATTTGAAATAATAATATGAATGTATTTGTGTATACAACAATAAGCTTTCACATATTAGCTGTTTAGTTTTGTTGTAACTAATATTTCAAATGTTTCACATAGTTAAATACAGTCGCATAGTAAATATATATTATTATTATTTAAAGATTAATCTGTGAATCTTGATACCTATTATTTACGTTAAAATATGGTGATTGTAAGGTGTTAATTTGCTTATAAAAAACTTATTCAAGTTTGAGTACAAATTTTTGTTAATTTTCTTTCAACAGAAAAAAAAACCATTCACCTTAAGATTCCAAGGACTACATGTAAAAAGGTGATCAACGAGTGGTCAAATGCAAAAGTTTCAGGAGGGGTTGCGAGGGTCTTGATTTAATTATTTAATGCTAAAGTTCTAGTTTTAATGCATTGCTCTTATGGAGAAACCCGTGAGCGTCGACATATTTTTATAATTTTCACTTTGAATAAAATAAGACTACCCAATAAAAAACTACCCAATAGAAAGTGGAAATATTAATAAAGAGATTGATCCAATACCATTCCGATATTACGGGCCTCAAAAAAGATATTTAAGAAAAAAACTGAGATTTCTGGTGAATTTAATTTCTGTCGGCGGTAAATACCAGAAATATTATTCTTTTTTAGACGCATTACATCTGTTTAGACTCTTAATATTGTTTTAAGACCCGTCATATCGGAATTTAATAAATAATGAGTTTTAATTTTAACTTACGACAAAAAATAATAAACTTTATTACGAACTTTATGAATGTACTATACAGAACGTTTTTAAAAGCATTTCTAATAGAGAATCAATGTTAAATAAATACATAAAATATTTACTATAAAACCATACATACACATACATACTGAAACTGAATGTCTGTACTGGAATATTGGGTGACCATATTATAGGACCATTCTTCAGTTAAGAAGACAACAGTGAACATGTATAACCCACTCTCATTACATGTTAATGCAGTACAAAACCGTCCAGCAAGCGTATACAACAGACACACTACATAGTACCCCAACTATTTTTATTTCTTTATTAAACATATTATGTATAGTTATTATAGTAAATAATATTTAACATTGATTCTTTATTAGCAAGGCTTTCCAACACGTGTTAGAAATCATCCATTTATGTGTTTCGTATGTATTTCTAATTTTATTTGATAGGCCACTCACATAACCATACAACAATTGTACATGATTAACCAAAAATACAAAATAAATTTCAAAACTTTCACCTATCTAGAGACCTAAATAACATAAATACAATTTTTGTGGGTTGAATCAATAAAAATAAATCAACATCACGTGAGAATGAAATACGTTGAAATTGATGAAGTTTTTAATTAGTGTTCTGCATAAAATATTCTTCCCCAACCATTAAATGTCCCATTTAATACAAATTTTTAATGAACTAATTACGATGTACAATTTACATATAATATGAGGTACAACAAATTTTTGTTTTTTTGTTTAATATTATTAATATTAAATTGATTGAAGGGTTTATGTTAATTATTTATTCATTATAATATACAACCAGAAAACAGAATATATATATATATATATATATATATATATATATATATATATATATATATATATATATATATATATATATATATATATATATAAATAAAATATTGATAAAGTACATACCAAACTTTTTAATTGAAACATAGCACACCACAGTATCTGTAACAGAAAATACAATTATGAAAGTATGTCAAGGATACAATTGTATTGGTAAAGTGACTCATAATATCACATTCCAAATTGGTGGGTTTAGTCAGGCTATATTTCAACAGCTATATTTTTCATAAAAAAAGTTTTATTTACAAAATAATAATTTTTTTTAAATCGAATTAACATAACTCCATTATAGCATATGTTACTATCACAGTTGAGCCTGACTACTCTGTTTTTAATAATCACCACCAGATGTTATAATCCTGACGAACTAACATTATGTTTCACACGACAAACTGTCCATATTTGAAATCGACCCATTTCAATTTATAATATTTGAAATTCAAAAACAAAAATTCATTACCTAGGAGCTACGAATAGAACAAGCGAATTTTCTCAGGAAAAAGAATTATAATTCATTAAATTATGTTACATTGACGACAAATGAATATTCATTATTATATATTAAATGAACATCGTAAATAGTTTTGTTAACATTTGATTTTCAGAAAAAATTCTCAGCAGATATGTTGAGGTTAAATTAGTTAAATAATTAATATTAGATAAATAACTAAATATGAAACAAGTAATGTAACTACTAACTGAGTTAATTGTTCGACTACCCAGTATATACTAAGTTTGGATATCAATGTTTGAACAATTCTTCAAATTTAAAGTTTATAAGATATGAATTTTTTTTCTACAATCAATATTTTCAAGCCTTGCAAAGTCGGAACTTAACTTAATATACCTTGTATACTTACAAATATACTGGGTATAAAAATATTTGATAAATCATCCCCATTAACACACAGTGTATAAGGGGCCTAAAATAAAAATGTCTTAGACTTTGAAGATGAGTTTGAAGATGATCATAGGGTTGACCGAATCACAGGTCAACAATAATTAAATAAATGTAAAATTTTCATGCAAAGTATTGTTTTTAAGAACATAATTTCTTACAAATTTGGAAAATCTCTTGATTGCTTAAATGTAAAAACTTATAAAAGTAAAGTTCTAAGAAATTATATAATTATGAACAGTACTCTAAAATTTCACCTGTTTTAAATTGTTAACTCATGTTTCGGTCATATGACAATCTGCAAACACAAGTAAGAGGAGCTTTAAACATATTTATCATTATATATATATATATATATATATATATATATATATATATATATATATACATATATATATATATATATATATATATATATATATACATATATATATATATATATATATATATATATATATATATATATATATATATATATATATATTTGATTTGAAATTTGGTTTGTGACATTCCTTATGCATTTAATAGATCATGGTTGTTATTTACCGCAATTATATTCGTGATAAATATGCTAATTTAGCTTGTTTTAAGGGCCTTAAATAGTGGAGAAATTGTAAAAATTTTGATTTTCGGATCGATTATTAGAACTTTTAATATAAGGAAAACTGTGATATTAATAGTTTATGCCAAACTTGTTTCACCATGCTTTTAATATTAGCCACAAAAGTTCTTAAATATTCTAACTGATGTTTCAATATTCGTATCCATAATATTTAATTATAGTTAATTCGTAGGAAATAGGACTAGGAGAAGAAATGAATTAATTTAAATAAATTGAACGTTTCGTCATTTATTTATGACTTCCTCAGCAACTTATCTTTTTTTTTTTTATAAATAAGTTACTGAGGACCTCATAAATAAATGACGAGACGGTATTCTAACTAATATTCTAAGTTCTTAAATACGAGTATATTAGTAACAATTGTACGTAAAATGTCTTTCGGAATTAATTTATTTCCGTAAAATTGGATGACTATTTATGGTTATATTTAAAGACGATGGAATTAGTATATTGCCATAAATTTACAAATTTGTGAATAATAACTTTTCTAATAGAAATAATTATGTCTTGGTATATATTTTCACATCAGTGAAGTATATTGTTTGAGATATGTATATTATAAGTTGTGTCATAATAAGTTTATGACTTACTTGTTTCATTAAGCTTTTAAAATTATATTTTAAAAGCACTGAAGTTCGTTAAATATGCTACGATAATTTAATGTAAAAACCCTTTTAGAATTAATATATTTCCGTAAAATTTGGATCAATATTTTTTATTTCTAGTACAGGACCATTATTCTAAACATAAATCTAGTTAAATTTGCGAATATACAGTTACCTAAAAGATCAATTGAGAAGAAGAAATCATTCAAAATTTCTGGTATAAAACTATCTTGGATCATATACATATTTTTGGATCATATATATGTTTTTATATCATTTAAGGGAGTTCCAGCATGAAACTACTTTTCGACAAATTTTTCACATTTTTTTTTCACAGACTAAAAATAACGTTTTCTTATGAATCCCGGAATTTTCAGAATTTTTGACCGCTTAGAACACAAGATAATTAATAACAAAGTAATCACTCTCTCTCATTAGAAGCATGTAAAACACCATGATTTAAAAAAAAAAATCGAGGAGAGAAATTTCTAGGTATTTATATTTCTTAAATAATTTTTTTTTTAAATCGCGTTTTACCGTTTTGTTTTCCAAATATAATAAGAGAAATTTTTTTTTCTTTCAAAATTACACTAATTTGTATATAATAATGTATGTATGTGTTGTGTATACCTCTATATGTATTGCTTTAAAATAAAATCAAACCGATTTTTTGTCCTGATTATACAAGACAATGCTGGTACTACCTTTAACGAATAAAAATCAAATAATAAAAAATATTATTAATGCTAAGATTTTAATATTTTTTTCAATTATTTTTCCAAGTTATAAAATTAGTAAAATTGGAATTATTGTGATTGAATAATTGCATATTTTTATTACGGTCTACTTTAATTACGGTCTCTTTTTATATGTTCGATGATTTTATATCAAAATTTTATGTTTTCTCGAAAACCTTCTGATATAGTTTATTATTTTTGATATTTATACAACTAATTTATAAAAACCTTTTTACACATAATTTGATTCTTTTTATGCCCGGTATAAAAAGAAAGTATATATACACAAGAGTATTTTTAGTTTAGTCTCGACTTTGTAATGATGGAAAATATTGGAAGTACTAGTAATATTGGAAGGGGGGTTGAAGCCTGGCAAGTAGGCCTTTCTAGGCGTTTTTTACCGAACCCTTAAGGTCAAAGAATTTGTATGTAAACTTTAATTTCGTAGGTTGTGCTACTTTAGCTAGCTTTGAGAGCGAGCTTTAGCTAGCTTTAGCTAGAGTTTGTGAAAGAAAACTGCAGAAAACCTTCACAAGTATTGCCGGTTACTGTCGTTATTGTGCAAACATCGACAGTTTAATCAATTAACCGCCCCATAAATTTTTTTATATTAATACGACGGACTTTATATTAGACGGACTTTCAGTATAGGGAATCGAATCAGCAACCTCCCATGCCCGAACAGAGCTCGACTGGTTTTGAAAATATTGACCGCAGAAAAAATTTTTGGTATACTTGTAACATTCTTTGACATCCAAAAGCTTGACATACTAATCTTGGATGGGAATCCAACCCACAATCTTTGGCATTCTAGGCCGACGCTCCGACTCTGGGTTACCAGATGTTATGGTAGAAGAATGCATATGATTTCTCACTATCTTGAATTCAATTATCAATTAAGACTATTTAGTAAATAAACAAATTAATAATACAAAGACATCAAAATAGTGAGAAATCATATGGATTCCACTACCATAATATCTGGTAGCTTCGAGGCAGAGCGTGGGTTTATAATGGCAGAGGTCGTGGATTCGTTTCCAATCCTAGATATATATTATTTTTCATATCAAGTATTTTGATGTCAAATAATGTTACAAGTAGATGCAATCTTGAAAAGATGCTTAATATATGAAACTGATTTTGAGTAAGACATTTATCAAATAATTATCCCTTAAAAACTGTTGTTTATTATAAATAATTTTCTTTCGACCTAACACATTTTTCTAACTTCAAAGAAAAGTTCTAAATAGTGTTAAATATTTAACACTAACACTATTTAAATATTTAGTGTTAAATATAAAAGAAAGTATAAAAGGAAAATATTTAAGATGATAATATTTTCTCCTCCAGAAAGGAATTTTTTTGAATTAAAATTGCAAAAAGAAAAGAATAAGATCTAGTTTCTATTATTTTTTTTACTTTGAAACAAAGTTGGAATTTAAAACAAAATTGTCCGCTTAATATCAAAGTTATAAATTAAAACATTGTTGGATTAACAATCAGTTTAAAAGTCAAGTTTGTTCAAATAAAATCGGTTGAACATTGTTGTATAAAAACGAGATAGAGACTCCATTATAATTGTAGAAATAAGAAAAAAAATTTTTTTATACTTAAATTCTTTTTTTTTTTTTTTAAATATACTTCTGGTTTGTATATTTTGTTTTATTTAATTATTTTTCTAAAGTGCGTGTTGTCCAATTGACAAACATTTAGTAAACCTTTACTAATATTCGTGTTTTTCGTGTGTCGAGTATCGGAATCTGTTGCAGGTTCTACAGCGCTCCTTTTGAAGGCTATTAGAGCCAAGGTACCGCGACAAAACATATTATCAAAATTAATGATTGCACAGTTTTTTTTTTTTTCAATCGGTTTCATCAAACCAGAAAAATATAATTAAAAAACCACAATTAATACAACATTTGTATTAAAAAAGGTTGTCCTTTTCGAATCTATTGGGAGGTAGTTACATACATGATGATGTGTTTATATATACAAGCTTGCTTGAATCAATCAAAACAAACACACAGTTACATAAATGACAAAAACAGAATGTAATATATGCTGAAAGCTTATCAATATATATTGTAAATAATTTTTCAAATGTCAACAGTTTGTTTGTTTGTTGTATCACTATTTTAAACCAAAAATATTGTTGCCATTTGAAATGTTTACAATACACAACACTGCACACAAAAGGAGATTATTTATCCAGATATTAATTTACAAAAAATTCGTTACACAAGAGCTGCGAATATTATGGATATTATTAATTAATATTAGTGGAGACTTTTTTCAATATCATCAAATTCAGAATAAAATATTTTTTAATAAGTGGCATGGATAAAGGGGAAAGAGGGAAGGGCATACAGAAATTGAAAATAGTGAAAACGTAAGAGTTTGATACAAGAAACAGATAGAGCAACATAAGGAAAATATGTTGTTTGTATGTTTGTCTGAATTGATTGGAGAAAACCATAAAAAATACCTTGGGTAAATTCAAATTCCAAAGTGTAACAAAGTGCTAGCCGTTTTCTGACGGCTAGATCTCTAATAGTTTGTAGTTTCTATAGAAACACTAGTATTAAAAAATTTTTGGAGATAAATTATTTTCAATAAATTTATTTATAGTGTACTATAAGTTGATAAATTTTTACCTTGAAATTTCATTAGATATAAATGGCAGTATTTTCAAAAAGCAATGCTTCAGAGCGAGCAAACGACTCAATATTATCAGGCGCGGATCCAACCCTCATAAAAGGTTGTAGTTACAGCCATCCGAAAATCGGCCAAGTGCGAGTCGGAGTATGAAGTCGCTCATAATCGAGAAAGTGCATTCCTACAAAGGAGATGTTTATAGTTCCACGTGGGAAAAGCCGTGGGTCGAACACTAGTAAATTAATCAACCTGTAAAATATTAGTTTGTTCGCTCACGAAAATTACAAAAGTAAATGTGTGTTTGTTAGCAACATCACAGTGTCACAATTAGACGCTAAACTACTGAACCGATATTGATGAAATTTTTACACCTTCAAAGAATATCAAATTAAATTAAACGCTAGTATACATTTTACATTCAATAATTTTATTTAGGTGCTTACTTCAATTACAAATTCAAGCTTACGTTTCTTTTTCGCGAAAACGTCACGCCACCGAAAAGGAAGGCGGCTCGGAGTTTTGGCGGCAATATATATATGCATACAACACACGCTTACTTTTAAATTAGTAGACGACTATGTACTTTTAAATTAGTAGATGACTTTGCGCACCCAGCGAATAATCATCGTTTTTTCCAATACAAGTCTTCATGTGCCAAAAAGAAACAAATAATATGATGTCATACATAACGTGTCGTCTATGATAACTACGTACGTCGCTGCGTTCCGTATCACGCACGATTTATTGTTTTTTTTTTTTAAATTTTATTAAGGCATTGGATATAATTTTATCAGCCTATCGACCTCAATAGACCATGAAAGTGTGACGTCACAGGTCTATTCGAGTTGTGGGCATGCGCATCGTGCCCACAACGGTGCCCACGCTTGAATATTATCACATTTATAAAATTAAATCCCATATCAGTACACTTTTAAATATTTAACTTCACTCCACTGATTATGTTTTTCTCAATACCCATACAATTTACAAATTGAACTGTAAATTAAAGAGAAAAAAAAAACGATTTATTATTTGTTTCAATTTAAAATGCCCAAAAACATGTATGTAAATAATAATCTACCATTCTACCCCACCCTACATAGATTGTTTTATAAAATAAAATAAAAAAATTAAATTAATGTATATACATAATGAGTCAACATAATCTTTTTAGATGAGTAATTTAAAACATAACATATAAACAAACATATTGAAAAGTCTGTTTTCAACATTTGAAATAAATATAATAAATTTTTTATTTTTTTAAATACAATTTTTTTTTAATGCTTTTCTAATTTGAATATTACATTCATTTTTATCACAAAAATAATTAACCACCTGGAAGATAAATTTCAATATAGAGTATATACGGAACACTTTTTTTATAACCAGTATATACAGAGTGTCTGGAATGTACCGGAACAGAATATTAATTCGCCTAATGGTCCGGCCTAATGGTCAATTATGACCGTTCATCCAAAGTTTACGAGCATCAAGTTATTTTTAAGTTTAATTGTAGGATAATCAAGAACGAGGAAAAATTTTCGTCCTAGAAATTCAATGGAATGGAGTCTCCCATCCTCAATGTTCAACGGCTTCCAGAAAATTTCGATACCATTTTCTAAAATTTTATAATTAAAAAAGTTGGACGTCTTATCAAAACGCAGTTACTTACAAAGTACCCGCTTGATGCTCATCATCCTGAAAAACCCTTTGGTCTCCCGGACTATAAATAGTCTAAATAATTTTGGGAAAATTCTGTAATTCTGTACCAAAGTTTTCTCGGCTACCTAGCTGTGAACTTTGATTAGACCCGGGCCAACATTGACCATATTTGATCGCTAATAGCCGACAATGATCAACATAATGAATTGTTTAGTGCGTAAATGTAGTGAAACAATAAAAAATAGAAAATTTTAATGACTTTTCACTCGAAAACTATCATTTTTAGAGAAATTTGTCCATAGACATTATCTGTTCTTTCCAGTTCCAGAGTTTGAAATATGGGGTGTAATTTGAAAAAATAACCTTGAAGATCATCTCTCTCAGCGATTTATTCTGTGTTCCGATAAATTTCAGACCTCCTGTATATGTAATGTATAAGAGTATCATAAGTTAAGTCCCAAATTTGTAACATTTGGAAATCTCGATCGGAATAAGTCTGTCTATGTGTCTATCAGTCCATCTGCCTGCCAGTCTGCCCGTCTGTCTATTTGTCTATTCGTCAACACGGTAAGTAAAAAATAGGAATTTGTTTATAAAAAATCAACTTTTGTAAGAAATTTTTTTTAAAATCTGAATAGTTTTAATTTCAACTCAAACATCTGTAAGTATTATTGATTACCGAAACCTATGAGGATATTACATATGTATACAGCACTTACAAGGCTTCGAAAAAAAGACTTTTATCATGTACACTCCCGTTACATTTCATAAAACTCCCCACTTTTGTAACTCTCTGTATAATGTATAATTTTATTTATTTATAAACAAAGATAAGTAGTATATTTTTTAAGTGTGTAAAAAAGAAATGGAAGTATATACTGAATTTATATTTTTAATTTGTATATACGGTGTCAGTGACAGAGTGAGAATTTAAAAAATATATGTAATGTTAATACAAGTTACATCTTACTCTTAGGTATAAAAATTAAATTAAATGTTGTATCTGTTACTACAAGAATAGTAAAAATTGTGAGAGACGGATTCGGTTCAGGTCTGTTCATGTTTTTTAACGGGAGTGTACTATACAAGTCTTATTTTTACTTATCTATGCATATGTACGAGTAAAATAAACAGTTCGTGCACTGTCTGATATTTAAGTAATTAAATGAGTTGTTTTTTTCAATAATTCGTTTTCTGTTTTGTTTTACATTTAGGTAAAAATAACCAAAGCGATATTCCGGTCGAAAAAGATAGACTTCTGACGCGAAGGAATCAAATAATGAATATCAAGGCACCATAGTGATAAATATTCATAATTATCACTTTTGGAAAATTAAAATGATAGTGATATTTCTATAAATATTATAATTATAACAAATATGATCTGATATATCAGGTGCAGTAAAATTTATTTTTTGCAAATATGATCCAGTTTTTACTTTACGACGGGCCGAAAACTGCTTTTTACTTTCTATCCCAAAGCCTTCTGTCCATTCGTTAATAATTTCGTCCATTAACGCACATAACCTGTTAGACAAGCTCCTAAGATATGAGTGAAGCGAACCTCGTCAAACTAAAGTAAACGGGATATCACAATGAGCCGTAAGGTCAAAGTGCAATACTTTTCATGCCCCAAGATAATAAATATATATACCATCTTATAAAAATTATAGAAACTAATAAATTGACATCGAAACTGTAAAATAAGCAGAATATTTTATCTAAGAAAAAAAAATCATCGATCATAATATTTAAAAAAATATCTCTCGACCATATGCTCCAAGGATTGATTCAAACCACTCACACACACATACAAACAGTGAAAAAAATTTATTGAAGTGTATTCAAATGTTACTAAATCGACAACTGCAGATGTGAAAACAAATTTTCACCAATGAAATACAAAAAAAAAGAAGATAATAAATGACATTTTTGTTATACATAAAAAAATTGTCAGATAAAAACATTATTTTGATTGAAAAATTTTCTAAATTGATTTTTATTTCCAATAATAAAAAAAAAATGTTTACTGCTGTTTTACAGATACGTGGATTTGGTAAATATTATTGTTTCAATAATTATGATTAATGATAGTCATAAATTCAATAAGAAACACCAAAGGCTTTAATTGACAATTTTTGAAAAATGGATGTATATTTTTTTGTAATTTTTCTTGTCATTAATAAATACACATTACAAATCAATTTACGATACAGAAACACTTTATCAATTTATGATACAGAAAATAACCCGTTGGAAATTCATCGGGTCAACCTCCCATTGCAGAATATAGGAGAGAGTTGCCAAAATCGTTCCACCAAAGGATTTTTGATATATCTAATAAACAATACACATTTTTATTAAAATTGTTGTTACCAATTATACTTTGATCTTGGCAAAAACCTCCTAAATAAATATTCTAATTTTAGAAGACATTGCAAAAGTATGATTTAAGGCACCTATACATCTAAATCGTACTGCTGTATTTCCAAAATCGTACATACCTTATTTGTTATTATTTATTTATTTTTATACAAATATTCAAAAAGAAAATTTAGTAAGTTTAATTTTTAGTGACTTAAGACCTAGACAAAGTTTCTGAGTGATTTCTTAAAGTAATTAATCTGGTACGATTTAGAAGTTTCAATTGTGGTACGATTTAGGAAACTACGCGAACTAATAGAAATATTTAACCTAAAAGCCTCAATAAAGGCTTTAGAATTTTTCAAATTTCCTGAAAGTAATTAGAGCTATTGGTCTCGTATCAAAGTAAAAATTTCGCACAAATTTCTAGTAGATGTCGCAAATCACTTCTCTAAAATTTATATATATATATATATATATATATATATATATATATATATATATATATATATGTATATATGTATGTTTGCATATATGTGTCTGTAATCGCTCTAGCGGTCACAGTTTTAATTCGATTAGAATAAAATTGGGTATGTGAGGTACTTTTGGTATTTGAACGAGTTCGTTAACGAGCAAAATCGGACACCGGAAAAGGGGGATTTGGAAGCAGGGGAAAACACAATATTTGGTATATCGGTCTTAATGTTGGAAAATCGAAAAAGATCCAAGAAGTAAAGTTATAGATCATTAATTTTACTATAATTTTGGCTCCTTTCATTTTTTCTGTTACCCTAATATTGATAGAAATATTTACGAATTAAAATTGAAAGTTTAATTCCTAAATATCTCTGGACGTACACATTAGAGTTTGAGAAAAAATGACCATGTAATGAATTGTAACAAACATGATTATCAACAACTTTACTCCTTATATATTTTTAGATTTTTTTAATATTAGGAGAGATATTTTATATTTTGTGTTTTCTACTTTCTTTATGCCCATTTATTAATAATATTGGTCTTGCAAATACTAAAATCATATCAGATACGATATTTTATTTTGATCAGACTAAAATTGTGACCGTTAGAGAGTGATTTACGTATTCTAACGAAATTCGCTAAGTTGAAGCAGCTCTTGTGTAACGAATTTTTTTACCATTAGAAGATACAAAAATTTCTTTGTTACCAAAAAAATGAGCCAGTATCATTTAAGTAACCAGTACACATTAGGCAACTCTCCCCTATACCTAAGTTCTCTAAAATCCACAAGATTGGGTCGAAAACAAAAAAATTATTTTTAGTTTATAATTTCCGTATCTTCGTGATTAATTCGTAGTAGAATTAATTCTATGTGAATTAATTCTGAATTTTTGAACATGTTTATTTTTTAAATTTAATTTGACGATTTGACGGAAGAAGCATTTTTTTTGTTATTTTAAATCTGTTTTCAGAAACATAAATATGTATTAAATAACTATATAAAGTTTTAAAACCTAAGAAAAAGAACCTTCAAACCTTTCTGTCTAATTTATTTCGTATAATAAAGAAAATACAATTTAAGTCGTAAATTTCAGTCATTTGTTCCGATAAGAATGTTAAGAACAAATTTCGAAGATAGTTCGTTCAACTAATCTCTTTAGTTTTTATTAATAATATTTTTTAAGGTAGTTGACTCGTTACAGTCAAAGCAAAAGAAGAAAAAAACAGAATACTAAACTTATTTATTACAAACTATTGAATATACCTAGTAAACTATATATATAATGTTTTAACATTTATGGTACAATGTAATATTAGCCACATAAGTAGCGTTCTTTTTTCAAAATTTTATACTTGATTTGTGCATTATTCATTACTTTTATGGAAAAATGTTTCGATATCAAAAGTTATTCGGAAATTTACAATGAACAACTTTTATCCAGACAATTTTTTCGAAAACCAAATGAGTAAGGCACAAATAACTTATGAAATTTAAATAAAAGTTTGTGGCCATGTGTAGTAGTAGTAGTAGGACCGAAGAGTAGTTCGGGACCTGGGAAGTAAACCTTTCTAGACCTTATTTATCGACCCCCAAAAGACTAGGAATATGTATGTACACAAGAAATTGTGCGACTACAGCCGACTTTGATAGGAACTATGCCGATATTCATCTGGACTTTGTGAAAGGAAACTGCAGAAAACCATTCACAATCTTAATCGGCCAGTTTAATCACCCAATTAATTAATTTAAAAACAAAATTAATCGAACCGGCAAACTCCCAGTTCCGAGTAGAATGCCTTTTACCAACTGGTCCACAGGGACTGGTTTGTGACCACGTGTAGCAATATACAGTTCTATGCAAGACTTGTGTTGACGGTGATATTATTATTTTTCGGCAAGGCGGTTAGAATTTACAATATTTTATTATAATATCTTCATAAAAATCAGCATTATATGATTTTCTGTAAATGTACTTGTTATAACTTTGCTATAAATTTCCCTTTTAAAGGAGTGAAGACAACAGTGTTTTGCGCGAACTTTAATTACCAACATCTAGCTTCACACCCGGTTAAAAGCTTTAACTTTATTAAAAATTAAATATAAGATACTGAGCATAATGCCATCAAATTCTTAAGAAAAACGAGTTAACTATCTTAGACCAGCCAAGTGGCCGAGCGATCTATGGCCTAAGTCTTAGGCGTTATGCCTTCTTGGAAACTGGGAGGTAATGGGTTCGAATCCCGACATCGGCAGTTTCTCAATTGTAAAGAGGCGGTTAATTGACTAAACTGTCGGCGTATGGACAATAATGAAGTAACCGGCTATGCTTGTGAACCGGCTATGCTTGAGTTTCCTTCACGAATTCCAGAAGATTATCAGCATAGTTCCTATCAGAGTAGGCTGCAGCCGCACATCTTACTCCACTCACATCCTCGCATCCTTAGACATCACAATGGACCTTATGGTCGAAGTGTAGCCCGTCCAGGACAGCCGCTACCATCTATCTATCTAAACTACCTTAAGTAAAAAAAATTATCATTTTATATTTTTTAAATAAAAGTTTGTGATTGAATTTGACCAAAAACAAATTAAAAAGAAAGAAAGACATCAGAAGTTTTACTGTAATTTTAACATATATATATATATATATATATTTATGGCATAAGGTTAATTTTATCCACATCATTACACTTTAAAAGAAATATCAATCCTATCTCTTTATCTTTTTGTATGAGGTCACAAATAATGAAAATGTATATAATCAAAATTGTATGTATAACTGATCCATTGATTTCGTAAATAGAGTTGTCAGTTCATATCATTGTGACTGAAATTTATAATGTCTGCACAAGCAATTTATTTTTTTTAGGTAAGTTTAAGGTTGACCGGACAGTACAGTATATTTCATAATAAACAGCGATACTCTTTTTAACAGAAATAAAAAATTTTTAATCTGTAAATTAATTATTCAAATTTAGATAGCATCTAACATCACTAGTATTCGGATTTATGTAATTATTTAATCACTAAAAATTTTAAATAATCGTCTTTTGACGATTTGAAGAAAATTTTCGTGAATTTTTTATCTTTTTAACTAAGATATTTACAAAACTCTTCGTCAGACTTTTTTTTTTGTATAATTTTAACGTAATGTACGAGATTTAATTTATAAAAGTAGAAGTTTTTTATTTTTTAATCTATAGACGGTGGAGCAACATTTTCGAAATTGCATGCGTTCATTCAAAACATGTAAATATTCCAATTTTTAATAATTAATTACATGAAAACCCTTCGTCAGAATTTTTCAAAAAATTATTTTATACGTATGAGATTTATACATTTTATACATTGCCGATTTTACCTATACATGTGTCCGATCAACCCTAATACTATTTGATAAATAACAAAAGACTGGACGTATTAATAGTGGTCATAAAAATAAAAGCAATGTCAATAAATTATATACAAATAGTTAAACGATTTTTCTTTGTATCAAAATTTCAAGTATTAGCGAAAAAGTAAAATTTGTTGGCCATCGCAAGCCACATCAAAATTGCGTTTTTGTTTCTCAGATATTAGATAAAACCGGTAAATACGTCCGCGGTAGAAGACAAATCAATCATGATCAAAATTTCTACGGATTTTCTTGTGCGATATATCAGCATTAAAATTAAAAACATAATAATGAATGCATGCAGAAAATTTTGATCTCTGAAAGAAATTTTTAAAAGTAAATTACACATTTCTTTATAAATAAAGGCATGGAATGCCTTTGAATTCTTCCGATTTTCACATACGGTACCCAAACATAAGCCGTGAACATATCAAACTACAAAAAACTTAGAACATTCCAAAGAAGTACGAAAAGGTCTATGCTAAATTACAGGCTTACTAATAGGATAAGATCGAACACTATTAGATTAATAACAAAAGTTACAGATGTAACTATCGGTATTAAAAAATTGAAGTAGAAATGGATTGGGCATGTCACAAGGCTTATCGATGATCGATGAACGACTAGATCTACGTCTTTGGGACCATTAAATCTATTACGTAAATGGGGTCGACCACCAACTAGGTGGCGAGATGAAATTGCTAGTTATGCAGGCGGTATGTGGTGCACAACAGCTTGAAATAGAGAAGCATAGAATTCACTACGGTGGGCCTTTACCCAAGGGGGCTAAATCAGGCTATTAATCTAATCTAATCTAATCGATGCTGTATCTGAGAAAAAAATTTTGAAGCGGTGGAAATTTGGAGGTAAAAACCTTCTATTTATAAAATTTATGGACATTGCTTTCATTTTATTGGAATAATGTATCCCTATGTTAAACAAGTTTCCATTTTTAAGTATAAATATACCATTATGGTTTGTGTGAGTTAAAAAAAAAACAACAAAGTAATCAAAATTTGATATGAAAAATCATACACAACTTTATGGGGATCGAACTCGCAACCTTTGGCATACTGAGATAATGCTACATCAACTTAGCCACAAGAATTCTATGTGGAATATCTATAATTTAATTGGCCAATTCACAAGAACAAATTGTAATTTTCAGCAAATATAATAAAGTATTGGCGAAGTTACTCATGACATCATATTCCAAAGGGCGGCTTTAGTCAGGCGGCTATATTTCAACAATTAGTAATACCTACAATAATATAAATAAAATATATATGAGTAAGAACTGACTTAGAAATGTTTAAGTTTGATTTAAATTGTTTCATAAGCAGATTCGTCATTATGTTCCGGTAATTTCACTGCATACATTGAATTTTTATTTTCAACTTCTGCTTGAAAATGCAGAAAACACACTACTGTATTTTTGGTTATTCGATCACGTGGTATTTTTAAAATATTGAATCAAATTTTTGTATGACCTCTTTTTTCAATTTGTTCATAAATATTTTGTTTATTTGTAAGACGTTGACGAAATACAGAAAATTTATGGAATCGAACAGTGAAGTCGTTATTTGTTTTAGTTAAGCGTCCATTCACACAACAATATGTCCTGTCTTTCTCCTTTCTCGGTGAAAACCTCACACTATAATTATCCATAATCATTGTTTAAAATTAAAGAAGAGTTTCTTAAACAACATAATATTTTTTAATTTATTTTAATGAGATAACCTTATTAACGCATATCTAACTATCACAGTTGAGATTCCTATGTTTTTAATTCTTACCACCAGATGGCATAGTCCTAAGGAATAAAAATGGCCACTACACAAATTCAACATACCGACTTTTGTCCATAGAGATAGTATACCTTGTGTTTTTTAAACTACACCCATCTATATATCTATCGCTGTTCATATACAGCGCATTATGATACGGTGCACTCTGTTACTCACAGACGTTTGTAGAATGTAAAATGTAGAATATGTATTCATTGATATGTATACAGACAGTGATATGTGCATCACTGTCTGTGCAGAGTGAGCGGTGATGTGGAACAGCCTTGTTCCACCGAAACTGCACTCTACAAATGCCTGTGAATTTGGGTGTAAAAGAGTGCACCGTATCATGGTGCTCTCCATATGGACAGTGATAGATGCACTACACAATGTTCCTATTGGGTCTATGTTAATAGACATATTGTATATAAAGTAGGCAAGTCGTTGACCCGCGTGTAAGTGGAAACGTCCCGTCAATAGGGACGTTTAGAGGTATACTTGTCTTTTTCTATATGACTAATATATAATGATTATATATTAGTATTTAAAAAAGATAGCGATACCGCATCGATTCTATTTTAGTTTCTATATGCGGGACAACTTTTGACTCGGCTTTCCTACTTTATGTCTAAATTATCTCAATGCTTTTGTCAACAGACTTAATAACTTATCTACGAAACATACCCACCTTGTTATTCCTCTGTGTTCATAAATGAATTGTGTATGTAAAAAATAAAAATAGTGTTTAGTTTTAAAAAAAAAAAAACTAAACACTTTATTGAAAATAATTGAATTATCAATTATTTTCATAAATAATGAAATTAAGTTAATTTAGTAATTTTAATTAAAAGAGGTATTATGATGTAAAAAAAAAATAATGAAAACTAAATATACGGTACTTTAGAAAAAAAAATCCAAAGCAGAGTATTGTATGTGGAATTATGAAAATTAGAAAACGATCGGTGCTTAACGCGATACACGTAAATATAAAAAAAATAACACGTTGAACCGAAAGTCTTTCAATAAAAGCTGGGCCCATTAAAAAGATAATATTGAGGTAGTAAGATCTTTACTATCGAGTAAGTGTCTAAGTTATCGACAAGTGATTCGAATCTGAAAAAAATAAAAAAGTACAAAAAAAAAGAACAAAACGAAATATATGTTAAAATAAAATATATATTTGAAAAAAATAATTTTTAATTTAATATGTTGATAGTATAACTATCCTTAAAACACTAAGATTGGTTGTACAAGTCATAAAAAAAATTATTACATGAATATGTGCTAGATTGAACTGTAGTAAAAGAAATATCGTATAAAAAAAAAACGACACTACAGTAAAAAAAAAATATGTTCAAATATGTCTGATTTGCAAAAATATAAATATGGACTACAAATTTAATTCAGATACATAGTTGTATATAAAAGAGACATTACGCTTCTGTAAAAAAAAAAAACACGGCCAAAAAAAAAGCCAAGCGTATAGAAACAATATAGTTATAAATTGAAAAAGTCATTGCATATTCACATAAAATATAAATTGTACAGCAAAAATGTGTATAGAATGTGTATTGAATTGTGACAAGTTTAAGAGACCACAAGTTTCGGAATAGTGAATTAAATAAATTATACAAAAAAAATATACTTAGATACAATCAGATAGAAACCATTAATTCGCCCATTCGATACTTCAGCACAATCCATAAAAAATATTCAACTTGTAAATTGAAGAAACAAAAATTTTAAATACCATCTGATTAATTCATGTGAGACAATTACTTTTAGTAACTGTACTGAGAGAAGTACTTTTAGTAACTGCTTTCTTTTTGTAACTGCGTCCATGAGACGACCTTTTGTAACTGATTTGAAATATGTGCAGAAATATCGAAGTAAGCTTGGATATACGCAAGTCATATCCAATCTAAGTAAATGTTTGTTGAAATTATGTAAATTCTCAACTAGCATAAATCAATAATTATATAAATTATTTTTTTTGAATAATAAAAATATGAAAAAATATCAATAATAAATTTTAAACAGTGGAGTACTAAAAAAAAATTATTTTCCAGAATATTACGGAGAATTATAGAAGTTATAAATACCAGGACTTAGTTCTCAATCTCACGTTAACATCAAGAATATTAATTTTTGGTATTTTCAAAATAATTTTGAATGAAAATATACCTACCTACACAACAAATATGTCATTTTGTTTATTATAATATGAATTTACATAATTGTTTTGTCTATTTGAATATTTCAACTTCAAAGTAACATACAATTAAACTACCTACATTCTATAAATTTTAATTATGTCTACTCTTTATAAATCCAAGTCTAATTAAAACCAGTCTAATAGATATTTACGAATTATTCAAGTGTCAATAAATACAACATTAACAAATATCAACAGTAATTAATATACTTGAATGTATACTCTAATACAGTGGTTCTCAACCACTGTGTCGAGGTGTTTTGTGTGCCGCCAAATTCTTAAAGTGTGCCGCCAAATTTTAGAAATGTATATAGTAAAGTATTAACCAACATAAAGACGAAAAAAAGATCGAGACTGTTACATGTAGAAGATGATATGAAAGTAGCATTGTCATTTTAACGACCAAATATAAATGAAATTATCAAAAAACATCAAGCTCGAATTTGTTAGTAAAAATATTCTGATTATTAACTTGTAATTAATCCCTTAATAAACGTACTGTTGTTTTTGTAGTACATATTATTTTATTTTACATTCAAAATTATGATCATAAACTATTTAACACAGTGTATTATAGGAAAGTACACAACTTTTAAACGTATCTTTTTCTTTCTGTACCGTCAAATTTTGAAACCGTTAAAAGTGTGCCGCTACAAAAAAAAATGGTTGAGAATCACTGCTCTAATATATAAAATTCTAACTCTCATTACAAATTTTACAAGTCGTTTCTGACAAATCAGATGGCAATTTGGTTGTGAAATTCACACCAAAACATAAGGATCATTCTAAGGTATATTAATTGGAAAATATTGACTGAATTGAACGGGACATACCTTTGTAAAGAGAAAGTAAGGCACATATACACATATATTATTTCTGATACTTAGAAACAGCCATTTCGTTTACCAAAATTTTCTAACCCAATTGCTAATCTTGGCGATTACATTTTCAGAAACTTTAGTAATCAGAAGAGATTTTGAAGATAGCAACTCTGGCACAACGTCTGATGGCCAAAAAAGTAACTAGTTTTGTGCGCAGTATAAATTGTACCCGGACCAGATCTTTTATATAGTTTAAAGTTTCTATAGAAATGGCTGCATTAGTAAAATTTTGGAAATAAATTATTTGTCAATAAATTTAAAGTATTTACAAAAATTGCCATTAAAAACTATCAAAATTTTAAAGAATTATTTGTCATAAAAAAGAGATTATTCTTTCGTTGAACACAAAAATCAGCCATGTTTTTAAGTCTCGCCTTCAGATTAGTTAAAATCAAATAAATCTGTTCAATAAATAAAGAACTCTGATAGGTAACGAATAAACCAATGGACGGAGATGAATGTTATTTTTAAAAAACGAATTTAAATCATAATGAATGAAGAAATTAAAAGAAGTGAAAATAACAACTGCGTTAATTGCTAAATACCCGGTATATACTGAGTTTATGAAAAGACGTTTCAAACAAAATTAGTTTATTGAAAAACAAAATCTTTTCAAACAAGGATATTTCGAATTTGGCACGGTCCCAATTTGCCATCTCTTTTCGTTTTTCGTGTCTACGGACAAACAGACGGACAAGTGGAATTGAACATATTAGGTCTTTTTATGAACACCTATACCAAATTTTTATTCTGCGATCAATATTTTTAATCATTATAAAGTCAAGGACTAAACTTCAGGACTAAACTTAATGCACTATTGTTTGTACACATACTGGGTAGACAAATGGTATTAGCATTTAGAGGAATACGTTCTCTTTTCAAAAAACTATAGAGTTGGTTAAAATTATCCGAGTTAAATTTTCTACTATAGTCATGACGCGAGATGGATGCGCTAGTCGATAGTATAGCCCATACCCAGGAGTGTGTTAAATCTACAACTAAGGTATATTGAAAAACAACTGTGTAGTTTAGCAATATTACCGTAACCGCATCTCATATATTGGTTTTATGTTGTCAAGTTCGTATGACTATAATATATTGGACTCGTAGCTAACCCATTTTCAAATGGTCGTTGTGAACTAAACATGTAATTAACAAAAGGTTTTCATATTAAAACCCATGTTAGGTTTTTGAACATATTTTTAAAAGTAGCTGAATAATTTGCATTTGTAGTGAGTTTTCAGGTTAATTAAAATAATTAAAATATTTATATACATTTTTACTGTGTGCTCCAGTCCATCGGCCTGTGTCACCAACTTAGCAACAAGCAACATATCTCTGAATCCATATCCCAGAGATAGTTACGATTAGCTAATTCATACTGATGATGACTACATTGTAGTCGAAATACGTATTTATAAAATACAAACAAATGTTCTAGGAATAGGGGCAAACTTTGAAATATAATTTCAAAAAAACCTAGAGTTCTCTTTGATTATTTTAATAATCTTTATTAATACTAATGCCATTTTCCAGTAAGGTTACGAATACATAGTATGAAAGAACTAGCATATACTATATGGACAACCATGTCATTGAATTTTTTCATTGAATTGAAACAAACTTGGTTTTAAAATGTTTCTAATAAAAAGACTTGTTCTGATTTTTCTAAATTATTAGTAATTTTATATTTTGAAATTATCGCGCCTTTATTAATTAACTAAATTAAATAAATAAGTATTTAATAAAATTTTTTTGACATCAAATGCTTGATATGAAAGATCATCATATCTAGGGATCCCCATTCCTAGTTGTATATGATTTTTCATATCAAGCATTTGATGTCAAAAAAATGTTATCAATGTTCAGACATATTACGTAAATGTCAAAGTAAGTAAACGCTAGTCGCTTCCGTTGGTATAATATAACCGAAAGGCAACCATACTAACAATGGAAATAAATAGACGCTAGTTTACAAAAAACAATTTGGAAAAAAAAGTATTTAATAGTTGGTCACATTGATTATGCAACAATTCAACTTCATATCAAAACAAAATACACTGTCAAAATTAATCAGCTGTCTTTCAAAAAATAACTAATTGGTTAGAAAAATATATTAACAACAAATAGTTTTAAAGAATAGTATATTTTAACAAGTTTTACAAGAAACATTTAACGTATATTTACCAACAGATTATTAACATAAATTTGTAACCAAACATTTATAATATTTTTACTAAATTCGATTGTTGAATTTAAATATTCTTCGAATTAGCAACTATTTTAACAACGTCGTAAATGCGATGTAATTAGCAAGAGAGTGTAATTGAATCATTATTTGAACTAAGGTAAGCTTTGTCGTTGTTAGGAATATTTTTTTCCAACGCCTTCTCGAAAAGATTATTTCCGTTTTTATCCATATACCGATAGATTCGTGAATTAACCCCCCCCCCAATTTTTTAATTGAAGGTTTTTTTAATTGACAAGCTGCCACCGTTTGGTATTGAATTCGCAACCTCACAGTTCCAAGCACCTTTGTCCACATGGCCACTCGAACTGGTGATAATACTGGTAGTCTTAGTTGGAAAAAATTGATTCGAGTAAATATCACAAATAAATAAACATGTCATAAAATTGGCACATTTTCAAGAAAACAAATGCCTATACTTGACTCCTCTTAATATTCTGTAAGTTATGTCTTTAATAAAATTGCATGTTACCAAGAAATTAATTCACAACATTCAAAAGAATGTGACAAGTATTAAAATATTCAAATAAAATAAATACTTCACCTACACAATGGTAATAATGACATTATCTTACAGTCAAACTATATTACCACCGATAGTTCCGAACAGTTCTCACGGCAACTGTAATTCATGCGCATAACCACATAAGAAGCATTCTTTTGACGGCGAAATGACTATTCGCACTGTTGATTGGTCGAAGATTCGTGTGTGACGAAATATAATAAAATTTCAATCGCTAATAACTTCGAGACTTTTAAAGCGTTTCCAATTATTGTAGTCACATACGTGTGAATGGTTACGAATTAGCTTTTTGTAAAGTCATAAATTAGTGTAGGGTAAAAACGCGTTAAGCTTAAACATTCTAGAAGAGCTTGCAGAATATAATTAAAAATTTTCAATTTAGTAAATATGCTCGAAATTATAGAAAGCGCATAGCAGATGAGAAAGAGCGTCGAAAGGAATCCAACGAGCCTAAAAAGTACAGTGTCGAACGAACTACGAATGCTCACAAAAATAGATGCATACGAAAGTATTTATAAACACAAATTCAGAAAACACATCATGAATTTGGACTTTGGACCTATTCCAAATTCAGATTTTAAAAAATTAAACCATTTCCAGGATTAAAATCGACTGATTACACCATAAGGCTAGTTGTCCAAACAAGACCACATTGTCAACACTGACTACTACTAATCGACGTAGCTGATTGGCCCATCACACACTTAATCCCTTTATTCGTCTGTAATCCGTAATCCCGATTTTATAAAAGACTTTTATAAAAACATTGTAAGACACGCACTAAATTAGTAGCGAGTAACATATCTTCACCAGTCCAAGTAGGCGAGCGGTCTTAAGCGTTATGTCTGCACAGTATGCCTACTAAGAAACTAAGAGGTTATGGGTTCGAATCCCGAAATCGGCAGTTTGTCAATTATAAGGGGAAAAAAGGGACGGTTAATTGACTAAACTGTCGGCGAATGGACAAAAACGAAGTAACCGGCTATGCTTGAGAAGATTTTCTGCAGTTTCCTTCACGAACTCCAGATGAATATCGGCAAAGTTTCTATCATAGTTGGCTGCAGCCACATATCCTACCAATTCCTAGTCTATACACAAAAATTCCTTCCACTCCACTCACATCGTCACATCCTTAGGCATCACAATGGACCTTGCGAAGTGTAGCCCATCTATCTGTCTAACATATCTTCGATTCCATATCCCAGAGATAGTTACGATAAGCTAATTCATACTGATGATGACTACTTTGTAATCGAAATACGTATTTATTAAGTACAAACAATTGATCTAAATATGAGATCAAAATTTGGAATTTAATACTTTTGTTCGAAAATGATTATGCCCATTTTTGTTCGAAAATGATGCATTAAAACCACATCAGAACTATTGACTGGTTCATAGACATCTATAAATTATGTAATATTTGTAATCTGAATGAGGAGAATGCGGAGAGCAATCAGAATTAAAGTTTGTGTGTGTGTGTGTGTGTGTGTGTGTGTGTGTGTGTGTTTATGAATATTTTTAATGCTTACTAGATGAAAATAGTTTATATAAATACTTGATACAATTATAAAATACTAAACAAACATTGTTATAAACAAAAACGATATGTAGTTTTTAAACGATAAGTGTAATAATAATTATTATTATTATGAGAGAATAATGTAAAAGTTTTTATCAAAAATAGAGATAGTACTTAATAGTTTTGTTCTGTACTTCATGTTCTGTACTGTTTCATAGCTAGTGCTAAACTAGTACTGGTTTTGATGTAGAAGAACTATATATTTAACCTTACTGTGTGTAAAATCATTCACTGACTGAAAACTATACGTTGAAATTTTGCATGGGCGAGCATTGGTACAAATGCGATTCTTTTAGGGACAATAGGAAATATACATGAAGCATGTTTACTTGCCAAATATCAAGGTAAAATAATTTTTAAAATAACTTTAAAAATAAGCGAGATATGAATGATTGAAATTCCCGTTATATGACGTCATATTACACTTTCACCATTTAAAATACACGCAAAACTCCGTTTTTAGTATTTTTGCAAGAAAGAGACAGATAATAATCTTTAACAGCTTATAGCTTCCTTGATATTTGTCGGATTTGAATTTCGTTTTTAAACATTATTACAGTATTAACAGTAATTTCATATTCTGAAAATAAATGTGAAAAAAAATTTTCATGCATATTCCCTATTGTTTCTGAAAAATGTTTTAATGAAGAAAACTTTTATATTTTAATAAATTTTTATTAAAATGGAATAGTTATCTATGCTAATATTTTTTTTACCGTCAAAGTGACCGAGCAGTGTAAGGCGTATGCCTGAGGCGATATATCTACTTGGAACTGGGTTCGAATCCCAACATCGACTGTTTGTCATTTATTAAGAAAAAAAAGGGGCGGTTAATTGACAGCGTATGGACAAGAACGAGTAACCGGCTATGCTTTTGAAGGTTTCTATCAGAGTCGGCTACAGCCGCACATCCTACCGATTCCTAGTCTACAAACAAAAATTCCTTCCACACCACTCACATCCTCACATTCTTAGGCATCACAATGGACCTTATGGTCGAAGTGAAGCCCGTCTAGGGCTACCACTACAATCTATCTATCTATGCTAATATTTAAAGAGGAAACATTTATTTATTTGCTTGTTCCGGTTAATCTCTGGAACTACTCAACCGATTGTAAAAAGTATTTCACTGAAAGCTACATTATTATCTGTGTGGCAGCTACTTAATCCGTGGAATACTAAAAACCTAAAGGCCGTTTTTTTTACTAGGTAAGATCGGTGGACATTTGAAGATCATCGAATCATTTCCTAGTTGGTGTAGGTTTCAACTAGTTTTAGGAGTGGAAGCGCAGAGAAGATATCATATTGTACAATTTTATATAAACTGTATGAATAACCAGCGCTTCCACTCCTCCAATCGATAGTAAATAGATTAAGAAGTGGAAGCGCTGGTTATCTATACATTTTATATAAAATTGTACAATTAGATATCTTCCCTGCGCTTCCACAAGACAAACATGGAATTTTTAATAAAATATTGATATGAAAATATGAACTCATACACCAGCAATCAAATCTAGACTTCTGGAATTTTAGCCTAGTGTGCTAATCGTTACACTAAGTATGATTCTGATAGTAGATGAATCAATTTTATCATATCATTGTTTTTGCCGTCAAGAAACAGCCCAAGAAGTTGACTAACGTCAGTCGAAATAGCTAATGCATAGTTAAGGGTTAACATGAACTATTTAAACATAAACAAACATATGCAGAATATATAGATAGACAGACACACATTTAAGGTAATGTTTTGTTCAAAATAAACATTTCATATAATAGTAAAATAAATACACATTATCTATTGTTCACTGTATATAATGTTATTATAAAGTTCACTTAAGTAAATGTTGGGGATAAAAGTGACATATTCACCATTTATATTAAAAAAATAATAACAATCACATAACTTTATAAACAGAAACTATTATTATTATTATTATTGTCTCATTGTGTTGGTTTGATTTTGTTGATAAGACATTTTCTTCTCTATTGTTGTATGTCTTAAGGAGTTTTAACAAGCTTATGATTACAGTAAAACTTTTATATTATAGTTTACTAAAGGAATCTGCTGTCGCCTATCCGGAGGCTATCTAACGTGACAAATATAAGAATGTGTTTCAAAGATTGTTTGTATCGAGGTCTTAATATACTCGAATTGCATCAAAATTAGCGGTTTTGTGAAGAAATACATGCCTAAAAAATACTTTATACGTATTAAATTATCACATTCGTTATTATAAATACTTACCGTCAAAGTAGCCGAGCGTTCTAAGGCGTATGTCTGAGGCGTTATGTCTACTGGGAGGTTATGGGTTTGTAGCGGTATCGCTTCTTTATTAAATTATTATTATAATTTTGTTTATCATTTTTAGTTGTTGCATAACAACAATAACTTCCCCCTATTATCACGGTTGCTTTGAATGTTAACAACCTTGATAATTTACATATAAATATATATAATATTTCATAAATCAAATCAATAAAGATCAATTATATCTTTGACATATATTTATTATTTATTTAAATAATAATTATTTAATATATCAATCTTTATTGATTTGATTTATGAAATATTATATATATTTATATGTAAATTATCAAGGTTGTAATAGTTGTTATGCAACAACTAAAAATGATAAACAAAATTATAATAATAATTTAATAAAGAAGCGATACCGCTACAGGTTCAAATCCCGACATCGGCAGTTTGTCAATTATTAAGACAATAAATAAAAGACAGCTACTTGACTAAACTGTCGGCGTAAGGACAAGATCGAGTAACTGGCTATGCTTGTGAAGGTTTTCTGTAGTTTCCTTCACGAGTTCGCAGTATCCGCACATCCTGCAAATTCCTATACACACAAAAATTCCTTCCAATCCCCTCACATCCTCACATCCATAGGCATCACAATGGACCTTATGGTCGAAGTGCAGCCCGTACAGGACAACTGCAACAATATATCGATCTATCTATTATAAGTACTTGAACATTAAAAACATCAATATCTCAATAAATTAGAGTTCCAAAAAAAAAATTCGAGTTCCAAGTCACAGTGGTTTCGAAGGAAACGAAAAAACAATATCTTATCAAAGAAGGGAATACTCTTCATAGACCCAGAGACTATTTATTCCAAAGATATCATGTAAAACAAGTGATCAACGAGTGGATAAATGATAAACACCGTGATCACTGGGAAAATATACCGCTGCAAAAACTCGGGAAAATAGTGTTTCGGAATGCATCCAAGAGACTTTCCCTGAACCAGAACATAATACTTCGAAAGGTTACCGGATTTATCACCGGGCAATATCACCTACGAAAGCATCTGCATACAAGAGGACTCCATAACGGATCCATTATATGCAAGCTGTATGGTGAGTAGAAGAAACACCCAACCATATCATCTTACTGCGGATCGCTCGGTTACAGCAGATAAAAGATATTCGGTTCATCTCTCTCCGAATAGATAAACCTTCAAGAAAACCATATAAGCAAGATCCTGGCTGTTGTCAAAGCTGGATGCTGTTGTGAAGCTCTTGGGTGTTCCTCTAAGCCTCCTTTACCCTTAACTGAATTAGATTTAATTTCTTTGAGATTATATTGATATAATAAGTTGCAATTTGCACTACGACAAAGATATTTTATATTCGCAAACATTGGAGTAGGAAATAACTGTCTTTATTTTCAAAAATAGATTATAGTGATTTTGTATGGTTTGGAATTTTACTTTGTGAACATTTTTTTTTTAATTAGGAACAAAATTAAAAACTAAAACCATATTTTGTGAAATTTAAGTAAATTGTGAAACGTTTTAAGTGACTTTGACACATGAAAATAGGATGGTAATTATTATTTCCCTTTACGGTATTTCCAAACTATTATAAGGTTGTCAAGAACTTGACGAAATTCACAAAATTAGTAAAATGAATCCTCAGAAATCCGCTGAATTTTTTTATGAATTTTTCATCATGACATTTTTGAGAAAATCGTTATGTAAGTTGGAGAAATTTAAAATGCATCTTCATAAACATGGTGAAATAAAATGCACGATTCCGACTGTTTTTACTTCGAACTCTCTCAATATAGTCACGGTTGATCTGAAATTGGTCGCATACTTTCCTTAATTCCTTAGAAATATTTTTCCTTAAAACTTTGGGAGAATGACCATTGGGTTGTTAAGTTTCTTGATAATATATGCGTAAAAAAAGTGCATTTTTTTCATGTCCGCAGCAGAAGGTTATTTTATATGGTTCAGTTGGCATCATGAGTGCCGGCGCGATGTTTGAAAGTCGTTTGAAATTATATACTAGTATGTATGATGACTAGTATATGTATGATATGTTATGTGACGAATGGGAACACTGACAACAACGGACAGCTGTTTTAAACAACGCGCAGGAGTACCAACATATTTTTTTACACTTATAATTATTTATATAGTTATTTTCGCGCGGGTAACTGATTAGCTGATGTAGTTTAGAAATTCCTTAATCAGTGAATGTATAAAATATAAAAAAGGCAATTAAATTTGACATACATGTTCAGTTTTTACCATTTCGTTTTAATCGTTACTTTGTTAAAACTGTTATATACGAGTATATACATATTATAACACTTTTAACAAAATAACATATATATTAAATATTCATCCAAATAATCGATACAAAGTAACCCATAAATTTTATAATGATAAACGAATAGGGAATATATTTTATATAAGATTAATATCCTATTGTTTACATAGAATAGAGAAGCTGGATGACCTTTAGTTTAAATCTGTTTGAAAGGTCGAATGATTGGAATCTAGAACTATACGGTGTTCGTTCTATTTCCGATGTTTATGTTTCACGTTATCAGCACAAACCCACACACATGCTCGCATATTTTCATATTAGATGCCTGTATAGTAGATACAGTATCATCCATATGCAAATATTTAATTTATAATTTGAATTTAATTGGGTCACTATCAATATTGTTACTCGATAATAGACCAACAGCTCTGTTAGAAATTTTTCCCTGTAATTGTTCAGGAATATATTGATTGAAGCTAAAACTTTCAACATCATTTTCATGAATATTGTCGTATAAATCGTACATCTTCGAAGATTTGTATTCGTATTAATTATTTGCATCGAAAAAAAATACAGATGAAACGTAGAAATATTATGTCCAATACACGCTTCTTATACCGCCGTACTCTAGAATATAAATTAAAATTTTTTACTTCCAACGAGGCTATAAGTTCTGGAATTGATTATCAGTAAACAATCACATATTCAATTAATATATTATACAAATATTTTCGCAGCAAAATTTTTACTTTCGACTAATGTATGATTAACCTTTGCTTAAAACGGTTTGGGTGTATCACGCCCTTATATAATTTATTTGATAATAAATAAAACACACGGTCAAAGTCATGAGTAATTTCAACATACTCCCCCGAATACCAAAATTCTCGCAGTGCAGTTGGAAACGGATGTGCATTTCCACTCTGTCGGATTGTAAGCCCCTCAAAAGAGTTATAGATAGATAGATAGATTGTAGAGGCTACACTTCGACCATAAGGTCCATTGTGATGCCTTAAGATGTGAGGATGTGAGTGGAGGGGAAGGAATTTTTGTGTATAGACTCGGAATTGTTGGATATACGGCTGTAGCCGACTATGAAAGGAACTTTGCCGATATTCATCTAGAGTTCGTGAAGGAAACTGCAGAAAACCTTCTCAAGCAATGCCGGTTACTTCGCTCTTGTCCACACGCCGACAATTTAGTCAATTAACCGCCCCTTTTTTTCATTTTTCTTTCTCTTAATAATTGACAAACTGCCGATATCGGGATTCGAACCCATAACCTCCCAGTTTCCAAGTAGGCATACTATGCAGACATAATGTCTTAAACCGCTCGACCACTTGGACTGGTTAAAAGATGTATACTTTTCAATCTCTAAAATGGTAAGTCAACTGAAGTATATGGAGTTTTGTACAAAAAATAGAGGCTAGTCTCGCTGACGTCACGTATGGAATTTCATGATACCACCATAACTATCAATAGATCGCATACACCAAAATTTCGATCTCAAATAATCATCGATGAGAACGTCGTAGATAGACATGTTTAAGGATACACAAAGCTTTTTTTTGAAGCCACTATTTTAGGGAACTTATGCCGATGCTTTGTTATATAATTGTAATGCTCATAATATGAAAATTACATAATTTAGTAATAGCATAACGTTATTATGTAAAACATTTAATATCACAACATATTATATCTATTTAGGTTTGAATAAACCTTCTTTTCTAAAATTCGTCTACATCTACTGTGGATGATCCGGTAAATTAAAACTCCGTTAGCCTTATATTATATATACCTTTCGTGTGCATAAATACAGTGAAAACTGTTTACAACGTCCACGCTTAAAACAACATATGATACAAAACGTTAACTTTGATCATACTTTTGTATGGGTACCTACTGGAAATTATGATTGGTTAAGGTAGTTTAAAAAGCATAATTTACTCAGTATGATTAACTGACCTATTACAGCAATGTTAAGGACACATAACTTGTATAACAAATACAGTGTTTTAACATTAATGGTATGATTCAATAATACACTTGGCCACAGAAGTTGATGTTTTTAAATTTTATAATTGATTTGTGCCTTATTCATTCGGTTTTCGAAAAAATTTTGATTAAAATTGTTCCAATATTTCTTATGAACAACTTTTATCCGAAGTATTTTTTTGAAAACCGCATTAATAAAGCACAAATTAATTATAAAGTTTTTAAAAATCACAAAAATTTTTGTGGTCCATACGTACAATATGCTGTATTATACAAGACTTGCGTTAAAACAAATGTATGGGAAAATTCCAGTTTTCGTGAAAAGATGTATGTCAAAGTCATTTACGTATACCATGAATGTTAAAAATATCGACTTTGTTTGTGAAGTTTGTAGGATGTTAATATATATTCTATTCCCATAAAAGTAACCGCTGAGAAATACATACGTTAATTGGCCTCAGAGAGTAGCCTTACGGGCTATCTGAGCAAAGCGCACCGTGTCTGAGGCTGCGGTGCTGGTGCTAGGCCCCTCTTATCGACATCATAGCAATAGAACGTAAACGACTGCACCAACTTAGAACACTGAGTGATCCCACGAATGACGCTTAGTAGGTAGAGCGGGAGAAAACACTCGACAACTGGTAGCTAAGATGGCAAAACTAACTCACAGGACGATGGGCAGCTAAACAAATACCTGATTTTGTGACATGGATAGAATGTCAACACGCGGATACAAGCTTCCATATGACGCAATTTTTACCGGGAACGGGATCTTATACGCGTATCTGTATCGTATGGGGCTTGTCAAAAGCCCAACCTGCTTATACTGCCCAGACGAATCAGATGATGCAGAACATACGTTCTTTCAATGTCACAGACGGTGGACTATGAGAAAAAAGGCCTGGGACGTACTTGGGGACACTCCAAACCCAAGAACCGTCTTTAATTTGATGGCTGAATCAAAGAGAAATTGGGATGCAATGATGAGCTACACTAAAAGTGTGTTATCAGCAAACAAAGCTAATATGTGTTGATGACGGTGACGAGACGGAGCCCTTAAACAGGCAGCTAGGCCTGGCTGAAGTAATGCACAAGCCGTTTTCGGTCTGATCCCTTTCTATTTAAAAAGGCAGAAAAGAGGAGATTTTGTAGTGGGTAAAAATTCCACACTACCGACCGTGATCTTCAATAGGCGGAGTCTTATTGAAAGTTTTGCTGCTCGAACGAAAAAAAAAAATTCCCAAAGAAGTAATGATATCTACCTGAGAAAATGGTATTAGTTTAATAGCATAATTTATACTTTGATTTAATCAGTAACGGCATTGAGGTATTGATCATGAGCAAAGCAATCGTATAACAGAAAAATACTTATAAAACTCGAACAAAACTGGCAAAACACAAAAATACTTGTGACCATAAGGTTATGTGTTAAATTTCAAAAACATAATTATGTAAATTTCAACTTGTCAAAAATCCTTTCTTCCACCATTAGATACCAAAAAAAATGCTCCAAATGTTGATAACCATAAAATCTATGCATCATTAAACCGTAAATTTATCCCAATTCGGGATAATGGGATATGCTATAATATGTAACGTTAAAAAGTTCGAACAAATTTGATGATCCACATTGGACCGAAACATGACGTTCAAATTTTTCTTTTCAAGTAAAAATTCGTGGTACTCTCAGTTAATGTGAATATTACGATATGACGATAGACAATAATTTAACGAAACATTATCGATCCCTGACATGACGATAGCATTTTACCACCCTTGTAACCATTGAGAACAAATGATATTTTCGATATTGTCATAGACAGTTTTCACTGTATTTGATGATAGCTAAAATACTATCATCATCAGTTCAAGTAGGTATCTAACCCAACTAGTGAACTAAAGAGTTAACAAACATTATATATGTATATATACTGGCATCACAACCTACACACGTAACACACATATAACCTCTAATAACAAGAAGACCACTGAATACATTCCATTAATGAGTGAATTTTGGTCAGAGGTTTTAAATACCAGTCGCTTGCTCTCGCTATTCCGTGTTAAGCCGCGTTTACACCGGAGTTAGTAACAAATGTTATCAACTTCTTGTTGGAAACACAGGTTAATAACAAAAGTTATTCACAAAATGTTATTAACATTTGGTTTTTACTTTAAGTTTTGTTATCACCATTTCGTCACGTCAGTTTCCGCGAGAGTAGAGGACGTGGTTCTTCCTGCAGCTGACTGTTTCGTTTTGGCGAACCAGACAACACCTGGAAGAATCTGGGATAAGCCTTCTCTGAAGGCAAGAGTTAGATATTTAGTGGAAGTGACATGCTAAAAGACTTTCAAGATGATGATGTCGATCCGTTGTCGGGTGAATAAAGGTGTGATGGGAGCTTCAAAAACTTTCTACGAATGACCAGTTGTGACTTTTAATACAAATGTTAGGTCACCAAATTGGCAAACAGAACACAAATTATCAGAAAGCAATACCGTTGCGTTACCGTTGACGTTGCGTTTTTTAGCGAGAGGAGGAAACTTTCACAAGTTTGAGCTACTTGTTCAAAATTTTGAGTTTGTAAATTTTCCATTATGGTTTGTGAGCACAGTACAGTAAACACAAACAACTAGATCAAATACTGTTTGTATTTAAAATATAAAAACAAACTAGTCTACTCCCCCAGCTCAACTGAAATGATAGGACCTGTTGCGAAGCGCGACGTGGACGGAGGAATGTTACCTACTTCCAAAATGTGCAGTAACATTTGTTAATAACAAATGTTATCAACATTCTGGGAAGATCAAAGAATGTTACCAACTCTTGGTGGGTAACAAAATTCGTGGTATTAACATGGTTGCTAACATCAAATGTTACCAGAAAATTCAGGACTGTTTTTTAAATGTTATCAACAAATATTAGAAACACGTGTTATTAACTGCCGGTGTAAACGTGGCTTTAGATAATTTATACATACAATATGTTTAACAATATTAGGCATTTACCAGGTTTTCTTGTATTCGTATAATAGTGAAATGGTTGTTTTATTTAATGAAAATAATATGAATTGTATTTTTGTAAAATTATATTAAGTTTAAAAAAAATTAAAAATCTTAAAAAAAAAACCCCGACGAGAGAGAAAAGTATTAATAGGTGTAATCGGATACGTTTAAGTAAATCAAATCAATCGAAATACACTTCTAATCAAATCAAATTATACACTGCTAAAACCATACTCCTCCTGTCCTTCGACTGGTTAAAATTAAATAACAATTTTTGAAATAAATTTGTAAATTAAATCATATTTTCATTAAATATTCCTGGGTCTACTAAAAAGATATTTATTCACATAACCGGAAACTAAAAGCTTTGAGAGCATAACATTTGAGCAAAGTAACTGTGCTAGTGACAACTAGTTTATGAATATAAAAAAGAAGAAAAGAATAGAAAAGAGAAGAAATTAGTATAAGAATATAATCGAGATATGAATGGATGTTAATAGAAATTAGTTATGAAAAAACGGACGCACAGCAGCATTAATTATCGTATTTGAAATTCTATTAGGAAAACAGACGGATATGTGCTTCATTAAATAATGAAGTGTTCAGAATTCATAAGAAACACTATTTCTTAAACTAAAAAAAGATAAAAGAACATAAACAAAACCGACTAATTTATGATGATGGAGTGGTACATTAAAATAGGCCGTATCAAAAAATATTGTAATATAAGATTATACAAAAACCACAGAGTTCATTCAAACCATGTTCCACAGAGTTCATTATATATCCGAATTAAAAGTAGACCATGCAGACGGTTTTAAAAGAATTTATGAAATAGAAAATAAGAGATAACATAAAAATACGGAGCATTTCATGAGCTCATAAAAATTTACATTTCACGAAACTACAATTGTATATTTCACATTGCGGAAACGACTGTCGAAAACTATTTGCTATTATTACTCGCTGTTTCCTGTTTTGACAAAGTAATTTTCAAGAAAAAGTAAATTTCAAAGTAATTTATAAGTAAAAACTTTAAATATAGTGAAGAAAGAACATTTTATTTTCTTTTTAAAATATTTATTAATGATTTGAATTAGTTTTTGAAAAATGACATACATCTCCGTCTATCGACCCTTACTTGTATGTAACAGGAAACGTAAAGGTCGCAATTCATGATCGATTATAAACTTTTTTTTCAATTCGTTATCTATAAGAGTAGAACCCAATTAATTTACTTTTGAATAACTTTTTGTTTAAGTTTTAGCTTTATTTGAATCATAATAAATAGATAATTCATAAAAATATCCGGAATCAACTTAATTATCAACGTTTAATTTTTATTATTTAATTTACATTTCTAAGTTTAAGATTTGTTTACAGAATTTATTTCCTAAAAAGCTGAGCTTTTCTTATAATTATTTGGTATCGAACCCAAATATCAGACCAACATCGTTCGATTTCCATACGTTATTCTGTTGCATGTTTTTTTTCGTCTCATATTTTTAGTTAAATTGCTTCGATCGTTAAATTTTTTGTCACAAACATCACATGAAAAAGGTTTTTCTCTAGTGTGGAAAAATTTATGTCGTTTATGTCGAGTTCACTTTGCTGATTAAATTTTTTGTCACAATCATCACATGAGAATGATTTTTTTCAGTGTGGATTCGTTTTTGTCGACTTAAATTAGCTAGCTTAGCTAATTGATTATGTTCTGTCACAAACATCACATGAAAATAGTTTTTCTCCAGTGTGAGTTAGTTTATGCTGCGTTAAATTACTTTTCTGAATAAAATTTTTATCACAAACATCACATGAAAATGGGTTTTCTCCATTGTGGATTAGTTTATGTCAAGTTAAGCGTCCTTGCTGATTAAATGTTTTATTAAAAATTTCACATGAAAATGGTTTTCTTGAGAGTGGGTTCGTTTATGCAGAGTTAAATACCTTTTATTATTAAATGTTATCTCACAAACATTACATGAAAATGATTTTTCTCCGGTGTGAGTTAGTTTATGTCGAGTTAAATTATTTTTCTGATTAAACTTTTTATCACAAACCTCACATGAAAATGGTTTTTCTCCATTGTGGATTCGTTTATGTATAATTAACTGACTTTGACAATTAAATGATTTGTCACAATCATCACATGATACACGTTTTGCTCCTGTGTGGATTAATTTATGTTGATTAAGAATGCATTGCTGATTAAATATTTTATTACAAATTTCACATGAAAATGATTTTTGTACTGTGTGAGTTAGTTTATGTCGAGTTAAACTACTTTTCTGATTAAACATTTTATCACAAACGTCACATGAAAATGGTTTTTCTCCATTGTGGATTCGTTTATGTATAATTAACTGACTTTGACAGTTAAATGATTTGTCACAATCATCACATGATTCACGTTTTTCTCCCATGTGGATTAATTTATGTTGATTAAGAAAGCATTGCTGATTAAATATTTTATTACAAATTTCACATGAGAATGATTTTCCTACTGTGTGAGTTAGTTTATGTCGAGTTAAATTACTTTTCTGATTAAACTTTTTATCACAAACCTCACATGCGAATGGTTTTTCTCCATTGTGGATTCGTTTATGTATAATTAACTGACTTTGGCAAGTAAATGATTTGTCACAATCATCACATGATACACGTTTTTCTCCCGTGTGGATTAATTTATGTTGATTAAGTATGCATTGCTGATTAAATGTTTTATTACAAATTTCACATGAAAATGGTTTTTCTCCATTATGGATTAGTTTATGTCGAGTTAAATGTCCTTGCTGATTAAATGAGTTGTTGCAAACATCTGAATTAAATTCTTTTTTAAGTTTAATGCTTCCATTATTATGGATTCGTTCATGTTCCATTTTAAAATTTTCATTAATTTTTTCGTCGGTAGTTGGTTTATGTTCCATTGTAAAACTTTCCGAAACGTTATCATCGAATATTTCATCATTAATAATTAATTCTGTTTTAAATTCTTCTTTAAGTTTAATGCTTCCATTATCATGGATTCGTTCATGTTCCATTTTAAAATTTTCATTAATTTTTTCGTCGGCAGTTGGTTTATGTTCCATTGTAAAAATTTCCGAAACGTTATCATCAAATATTTTATCATTAATAATTAATTCTGTTTTAAATTCTTCTTTAAGTTTAATGCTTCCATTATCATGGATTCGTTCATGTTCCATTTTAAAATTTTCATTAATTTTTTCGTCGGCAGTTGGTTTATGTTCCATTGTAAAAATTTCCGAAACGTTATCATCAAATATTTTATCATTAATAATTAATTCTGTTTTAAATTCTTCTTTAAGTTTAATGCTTCCATTATCATGGATTCGTTCATGTTCCATTTTAAAATTTTCATTAATTTTTTCGTCGGCAGTTGGTTTATGTTCCATTGTAAAAATTTCCGAAACGTTATCATCGAATATTTCATCATTATTAATTAATTCTGTATTCAATTCATTTTTAAGTTTAATACTTCCATTATCGTGGATTCGTTCATGTTCCATTTTAAAATTTTCATTAATTTTTTCGTCGGCAGTTGGTTTATGTTCCATTATAAAACTTTCATACAACGTTGCATATTTAATTATTTACTATGTGTTCATCTATTTTACAAGTTTAATATCCTTATTTGCCATTTTGTTCAAATTTTTTGTTGGTTTTATTATTTCACTAATTCGTCCGATTAGAATGACGACATGATTCCGAGTGATTCTAATTTTAAAAATATTCTATTGATATAAAAAATTTGTTTTGTTGTTTTGTGTGAAAACTGTTGCGTAATTTGTTACAAACACATTCCTCACTGTTTACTATTTAAGTTACTGTTTGCAATTATAATTTAATATCAACACTTCCGGGTTAAATTTTTGCACTCTACAGATAACCCTATCGAAGTAGTGAAAACTATGTCGTAAAATTAAATTAAATTTTTCATACAAATGTTGTTGGAAATAAAATTTTATAAAAAAAGTTTTTCTCAAATATTTATTATTTAAATTATAAAAAAAATAATCGTGTGTTACCGTTTTGTTTTCGAAATATAAAAGTTTAAAATTTATTTATTTTTTCTTCAAAATTACATTATTTTGTATATATGAATAGTGATTTTATCTATTTGTTGTATATGTGTGTTTATGTATTTGTTCTATCATAAAATCAACCGGTTATTTTTCTTGATTATATAACACAGTGTTGGAATGTCCTTAATATTTTACAAAAAGGTTTGATTGTAGGACCAACACTACTAAATATGTCACGCCGTGGAACAATTAATTGTAGATTTAATATTTTAAAGTGCTATATTCTGTTGGAAGAGATTATGTTGTACCGACAAACGAATGATTGGTAATTGATAATACTATCATATTTACTTTTAATTATATATGGTTTCAAAAAACACTCCAAATAGAAATTCTTTTAACAAGACCATTACATATTCATTAGCCAATATACCTCATACTTTATTCAAGCTTTGTATCCTCCATCCAAATGATTATCCAAACCAATTAAAATAAACCACCACCATCATTAACTATTTAAATTATTAACTATATCAATCGGGGTGAACACAAACGGCGCTCTACAAACAAAATGGTATAGGATCAATTGTAAATGAGCTATTAATTAAATGTAACAACTCATCACCTGGCTATTAATTGATTACGGACCAGTAAACTTTACATGATCCACACTGTATTTTCCAATAGATTGTGCCTTTATAATATATGTATACTATCGAATAGATTAGTTTTATTGGGTGAACTATAAACTTAGTTTATGGCATAGATAGATAGATTGTAGAGGCTGCCTTGGACGGGCTACACTTCGACCATAAGGTCCTTTGTGATGCCTAAGGATGTGAGGATGTGAGTGGAAGGAATTTTTGTGTATAGACTTAGAATTGGTAGGATATGCGGCTGCAGCCGACTATGATAGGAACTATGCCGATATTAATCTACAGTTCGTAAAGGAAACTCCAGAAAACCTTCTCAAGAATAGCCGGTTACTTCATTCTTGTCCATGCGCCGACAGTTTAGTCAATTAACCGTCCTTTTTTTTTTCTTAATAGTTGACAAACTGCCGATGTCGGGATTTGTACCCATAACACTCTAGTTTCCAAGTAGGCATACTGCGCAGACTGCGCTAAATTTTTTTCAGTTCGAAGTTTGCCTCATGACAAATTCAACATGATCTACTATAAATATTTGAAATGTCAGTACCGTGACAAGTCCGATTTTCCTTTTTCCAGTTTTTAACTATTAAAACCCGCTTTTCAATAAAAATTATATTTTCAGCAGATTACGTGAAATAGTTATTCTACCGAATCGCTATCTCAAAATATTGATTCTGATAAAATAATCACTAACGAATTTCGTTTTATTTTTATGTATGAAGTTTTTCACATATTTTCTGACAGAGTTTTCGGACAGACCTCGTACTATACCACTTGCCAAAAATTGCTAAAATTCCATATTTTATTAATGTTTATCTTTTCAACAAATAGGTCAAAAACCATTTTCTTGGTTTCAAAAAATTCACCATAAATTAATGTATCAAAAAGTTTCGAAAAAAATTTACAGAAAAGTTTTTAATTTATGATTTAAAATGTGTCACTTTCAGCCAACTGATACATTTAACCCAGACAAAAAGTTCCAACGTTGATTGTGAATATTTCTTTTCTTAGATGGGCAACAAATTTCAAATTTAGCAATTCTCAAGGGGGCGGTTATTCTTAACACCTACTCAAAATTTTATTACATTCTACAGAAAAGTAGGTTTACGGATATAGTTGCTTAATCTTACATTTAATTTTGCCCCAATTCCTAGAACATTTGTATTTTATAAATACGTATTTCGACTACAATGTATTCATCATCAGTATGAATTAGCTAATCGTAACTATCTCTGGAATATGGATTCAGAGATATGTTTCTTGTTGCTAATTTGGTGCGTGTCTCAAAAAATTAGCAACAAGCAACATATATCTGAATCCATATCCTATAGATAGTTACGATTAGCTAATTCATACTGATGATGACTACATTGTAATTAAAATACGTATTTATAAAATAAATAAAAATGTTCTAGGAATTGGGGCAAAATTTTAAATGTAATTTCAATAAACCTAGAGTTCTCGTTGATTATGTTAATAATTATTATTATATTCCTTAATCTTCTTTTTTTTTAACTTATATAATTTTATGTATTATTGATTTGATTAAATTCTTAAACTTAATGAAAAAAAAAAACAATTTCGTAACGTTTCAAATTAAATTATTAAGTGTTAACTGTCAATAGTTCCAGACGTGACGACGCGCGCCACGATTGTATATAATTTGACTCGTCTTTGGACGTCAGACAATCGTCTTTGAAGCTACATAGCATCCATCGTAATGAACATCATAGCTTTACACGAAAATTTATTTAAATGGCTCACTCAATACAATTTTCTTTACTCTCTATACGATAGAGAATAAACAGCATAAAGTTTATCGTGCGCGCGATGTAATAGTTGAACAATGATCAAACTAAACTTCCACATCAATCCACACAAATTGACCACAGTTGAATAAATCTATTGATGAATATTCGAACCATTTCAGAGTTTTGTGAGAGTGTGTTTATGTATGTATGGTGTTTTTTTTTCATTTTCGTTAGGTTGGTATAAATAAATAAATATGGAAAAAAAAAAACGAAACTAAAACCAATAACAAACAATATACTTATTTATTTATGTAATTTTTATATAAATAGAATAATGGTTGGTGGTATTACAAAACAACAGTGCTGCTGCGCTCCGTTTCTCTGCTGTTGTTGTTCTTTTTATAAATAAATGAATCTGTATTAGTACAGTTAATAGAGAAGCTCCTTGTTACTCTTGTCCGCATTGCATTAAATTACAGGAGTTATTTTTTTTTGAAATTCAGTTCAGTATCACGTACTGAATGTAAATGACCAAAATCCTTACAAATTTCGACCCCGGAAGTATCGCTATTTTGAGAAACACTGCATCGGCCTATATATCCATTACCGTGCGCTTTAGGCTAAAAATAGTAATAACTATTCTTGTAGGTAATTAAATTTCCTTTTTTTTTTTGGTATCACTTACCGTTTACGACTTATATAACTATTATTATTATTATATATTGACTTTTTGACCGATATCTTTTTTTCATCATTATGCTATGCATACATCGTTTTTATTAACCTTGCACCCGGAAAAATAACATTAAATGCGTTATAACTTTAAAAATATTAATTTTAGACAAAAAAGTTTTAAATGAAAAATATAGGTAATTTGTAGATTTAAATGTTAAGTTATTAGCATTTTATTGTTTGAACAATTATTAGAACAGATATCGGTCAAAAAGTCAATAAATAAATAGTAATAGTCGTATACGTCGTAAACGGTAAGTGATGTAAAAAAAATTAATTAACAAAAAAAATAGGAAATTCAATTATCTGTAAGAAAAGTTATTACCATTTTGGGGCTAAAGTGCACGGTAATGGTCGAAATTTGTAAGGATTGTTCATTTACATTCAGTACGTAATACTGAACCTAATTTAAAAAAAAAAAAAAAAACTCCTGTAATTATATGCAGCGCAATATTCTCTATTGATTGTACTATATGGATGGAATGGGATATGCATGGTGAAGGATATGGGTTAGTAGCCATGATATATATTTGTATTTATAGGTAGGTATAAGTGTACAGGTTATACCTACTGTTTTTGTGTATTTTATATAATCTGGTTTTTATTCAATACATATTATCACAAAAACAAATTATCACTAACATAAACAATGTACAGGTAACATATTATTAGTGTGGATATATATGTAATGCTTAACTTTAGACTACGTCAGAACTTGTGACACAAATGTCAGACATTAATTTCTTTATTAAAATTTCAAATTCACATTGCCTAGATCAGTTTTTTTTATTATTATAAATACGTATTTCGACTGCAATGTAGTCATCATCAGTATAAATTAGCTAGTCGTAATTTATTCTTTGAAAATTAGAAATAGATAGAAAGTCGAGAAAAATAGACAAAAATAAAAATAAATAGAAAATTAACTAAATTAAAATATACTAAATTTAAATTTTGTTTTCATTTAAATTTTATAACTTATTGATTTGTTAATATAAAAAAATGAGCGATACACGTTTGTGTAGGGAACTACAAAAATGCGCGATACACTTTTGTAGGGAATTAAATGCTCCACAAATAGATGGAGGTGTGGCAAGGAAAACCCAATTTAAAACTCATACTGAACCCACCCAACAAAAAATTAGAATTCGCGCCTAACCCAAAATGCAAGGTTCATGGAACATCAAGGATCAATCCAAGGGAGTATAAAGCAACATTGATCTCATAAAAACAACAATTTGTCCACGTCATAACGACCGATAGGTATATAATCGTTTTTAAAACAAGGTAACTTACCTTTAATTTATGTTTTGTTAAATATATTGGATTTACGGAAATTTATTTAAAATAAATGTGGATTAATCTAACCGTTTAGGAAAACAATAAAAGTAAAAATTGGTTTTATAACAATTTTTTGTCCATACCGAATAGCTATATTTTCATAAAGTATAATCGAAATTGAAACGAAGATATTAATACCATTTGCAACGTACGCCAACTGTTGAAATTACGTTCTTTTGTTTAGAATTTTTGCAGAACGGAATTTATTAGGTTTTCGAAATAATCTCTCGAATAAAAGTGGTTTGTTCATAAAAATACTACAAACTATTGGCCCAAACATTTTTTTCGAAAATCGAATAGATTCAGTACAAATCAACTAATCACGCCGATTAAAGTATTAAAAGGGAAAATATTATTTTAGTTGAAATTTGGTAGCATACGGCGTTTAACCCATTTTAAAGTCATATCACCAAATTAAAGAAAGGAGTGAAAACTAATGTGTTCAACGTTAATTCAATCGTATCTGGTCGTAAAAAGACCTTTAACGTAAGGAATAAAATATATTTTACCAGAGGTCTATTCAGAAAATCATTAAAGTACTTATTTGTTAAATATAAAATCAGAACAATAATGTAAAAATTTGTTATACAAATTTTATTTTTTTTATTTCAAAAAGTCTATTCGCTTTAAGTTCGTGATATTAGGTTAGCACTTATAATTCATCTTTTTTGGTGTAAGAATAATATTACAGAATATAATATAGAAGAAATTAATTCTGATGATATGGTTAATAAATTTCAAAGTTGGCATTAAAATAAAAATACGATATATACAGTTAAATCGATTTATAGTGACATAAAATCTTATATATATATATATATATATATATATATATATATATATTACAGGATATATATTATTTATATATATATATATATATATGTTACAGGACAATTTGTCCTATGAATACGGTGTAGTTTACATCGGTCAAACGGGCAGAAGCTCGATACCAGAGAACGCGAACATCTAAGAGCCTATAGGAAAAGAGCGAACATCTAAGAGACCTAATCTACAAAAAAGATGACTCCTCGTTTGCTAATCATCTTATGGAAACAAGATATAATACTGAACCAAATATAGCGATCCTTTATATTGCTCCAAAGGGTTTCAGGATGAATATCTTGGAATCTATGAAAATATATAAACTCTCCAAAAATGCTCTACTAATTTTAAATGACCAAACGGACCTTCAACATTCACCTCTTTTTCAGGCTTTATAAATAAGTTTTGTATTTTGTTTATAATTTTTAATTGTTTGTAAATTGTTTTATTTTTTTTGACTGGTCAAATTCCTTGTTTTTATCAATTAACTTAATATTAATTTTATTTACCTGACATTACGAAATTTTTCATACTATAAATACAGCTGTTTTTTTTTTAAATAAATCATATGTTTTAAAAATGCTGTGTAAAACAGCGAAACGATTCGCCAACAAATAAAAATATAATGCTGTTTTAAAATTTACGTGATTGTGCTAAATAATTATCCTAAAATACAAATTTAATCTTTATAATCGAATAAAACATAGTTTAAAATGCAGAGAAGTTTTCATAACTATAACTATGTAAATTTTTGTTAAATAAACAAGGATTTATTTGGGCCAAAGATGACGGTATGTTCAAATGCATTTTGGAAAGTAATAATGAATTATATAAGTAATTTTATCATTTTAGAGAAGCAAAACACAAGATTTTACTTTTTCATTTAAAATAAAAGAAACATTACGAGTCACGACTCACGAATATTATTTATTTCAATCTAATTTCAACGTATACATTAAATCTGTAACGCTGCGGGCATGCTGCCGGCATGAGACCCCCCTTACACCATTCCCCGCAAAATGACTCTTTTGAACGTCCTTCAACCAAAAACCACATTTTCGTCATTTGAATAGGATTATTGATGTTCGTGTTAAATGTCGTTAGAAATTATTTTCACTGTACATAGATAAATGTAAATTTTAAATATATATGAAATTATAAAATGAACGAAGAAATTTTTATAAAAATTGTATAAAAGTTATGTGGTTCTTCTTTCTTCTAAAATTTATTATTTTTATTCGTACATTTTTTTATTCGGTACAATGAATAAATATCCTTCGCGTTCTTCGTTGCTTGTGTGTGAGTGTATGTGTGTGCGTGTTTGCGGCTTTCATAAATTCATTAAAATATTGACATTACTGAGTAATATAATAAATATTGAAGTTTCTTTTTTACAGCTTCTACTAGTGAAGACGAAACCTTCTGTTATTAACATCATATTGAATATAAAAACGTATAATATTCCGAATTTCTTTTATATATTTTTAGTTAAATTATATTTTAGATTTAATAAATAACTACCATAGCGGGATACACATGGCCACAAAAGTGACGTTCTTTTTTCAAAATTTCATAGTCGGTATGTGTTCAATCCATTTGGTTTCCGAAAAAATATCTCCAATAAAAGTTGTCATAAAAAACGACTTTTGTGAAAAATATTTTTTCAAAAACCGAAATAGATTCGGCACAAATCCAACTATGAAATTTCGAAACTATGAAATTTTTGCGTACTTACATGTTAAAATTTCAATTTTTAATGATTAATTACATGAAAACCCTTCGTCAGATTTTTTTCCAAAAATTATTTTCTACGTATTAGTTAGCAATTAATAACATCAAAAATTCAGATTTTTATCTATATATTGCCGATTTTACTTACACATGTGTCCGATCAGCCTTAATAGAAGTAAAAATATCGGATTGTTATGCATCCTAAGGCATACATAGGGTTTCACCGAAGCTACGATCGGTCCTCGGTTACGAGGCACGAGGCGAGGCGAGGTACAAAATTTTAATCCTCGTTACTAACCGAGGCGAGGCGAGGTATATCGTCATAAAAACCTCACCTCGGCCAAGGCAAATTTACAAAAAAATTTTTTTTAATTTATATATGCAGTGTCTTTGACAGTGTAAGCATTTAAAAAATACATGTAATGTTAATACATGTTAAGTGTTATATCTTTCTCTTACGTATAAAAATAAAATAAAATGTTGTATCTATAAAAAACATTTACTACAAGAATAATCAAAATTTTGAGGGTCTGTTCATTTTATATATAATACTGTAATAATATATTATATAACGTATGTTTTCATTATTATTTCAATGAATAAATATATAATTAAATTATTAAATTTAAAAGAATTGAAAAAAGTTTAATTTCCTTTATATTTACAGTAACTTGTATATGGGTTTCGCATTGGAAATCGTGGAAGCATTTGGAAGAACCTCTTATATAGTTCTTAAAACATCACGGGATTTCATTTTTTCATAATATTTTTTTAGGCCAAATTTTTTTGAATTTACTGTTTTCATTCGAGGAGTCATAAAAATTTAGAGACTAAGCAACTTATATTCCGTGTTTTAAAGACATTTATTTTCTAACAAGTTTTTTTAACCATATTATGTACATTCATTTAAAATAAGTCAAATTTAGGAAAAATTTTACAGGGCGAGGCGAGGCGAGGATGATAGCTAACCCAACCGAGGCGAGCCGAGGCTGGTCAACATTCTACCTCGGCCGACGCCGAGGCGAGGCGAGGTTGATATTTAAAAAAGCGAGGCGAGGTGAGGTGATACCAAAAACTCGCCTCGCCTCGTGCCTCGTGAAACACTAGGCATACATAATTTTATTTATTTATTTTTCTGGATTATACTAAATTATTTTTCTTTTTTATGGAATATAATATAATTGTTTTTAATTTAAAACACATTTACGTGTCTTGAGAGTTGAAGAGATAAAAGTTTATATCAATTTGAAATATAATTGTATGATTACCAATAAAAATACAAAGGAAAGGAAACAATACCACACATACTTCTCCATGGCATAAGTATAAAACAACAACTGATGAAAATAATCGTTTTATTACAACACAGTGTTTAAATATATACAAACACACACACACACATAACAATAATGAGTCACGCAATGTCTGGTCTGACTTCGTTCGATGAATAAATAGTATTTGCAAATAAAATATTTGTATTTTATAATAGAAAATATCAATATTGTTTTACAAATTTTATACATATTTTAAGAATCAATTGTATGCGTCAGTGTACATAATGGGTTGCTTATATACAGGGTGGAAGTAATCTAACATGCCACACTTTTAAGCGTGATTAATGAAGGTAGATAGATAGATAGATTGTAGAGGCTGCCCTACATAAGGTCCATAAGGTCCATTGTGATGCATATGGATTTGAGGATGTGAGTGGAGTGGCAGAAATTTTTGTGTATAGACTGGGAATTGGTAGAATATGCGGTTGCAGCCGACTATGATAGGAACTATGCCGATATTCATCTGGAGTTCGGGAAGGAAACTGCAGAAAAGTTTTTCTAGCATAGCCGGTTACTTCGTTCTTGTCCATACGTTCTTGCCGAAACTGCCGATGGCGGGATTCGAACCCATAACCTCCCAGTTTCCAAGTAAGCATACTGCGAAGATATAACGCTTTAGTCCGCTCGGCCACTTAATGAAGTATTTTATAGTATATTATAGTATATTAAACGGACTAGTAATGAAGGTATATTTGGAATAAGCAATAATAATAAAAAAAAGAAGAAAGGCGTAGAACGTAGAGAAAGAACGTAGATTTTTCTACGTTCTGCACATGATTTGTAGACGTTTGGACTGTCGCTGGCCGTTTTTTATTTTTATTGTTGTTGACGACGTTGCCGTAGGTCTTGCATTCGTTTGGCACTTTTTAGAGTCGTTGGATTCCTTTCGACGCGAGTATTCTTCTGATATGTATTTACTATAATTCCGAGTATGTTTACGAGTTATGTGAAAACAATTTTTTCTTTAAATTTTCAATTTAATACCGATTTTTACTAATATTCCGGTAGCTATTTTTATCGTCTTACTTTGTTTCTTTTTGTAAGGACACAAAATTCAATGTCCTAGCTTAACGCGTTTCTACGTTTCACCAATTTATAACTTTACACAAAGCTAATTTGTAACGCTTCACGCGCATGCATCTACACTCATACGATGACGTCCCTTGTAAAAAAAAAATACAGCGACGTAAAGACATGATCTAACTGTTGTGGGCTCATTGTGGGCTCATTGTAAACGCATTATTAGTCTTGAAAGTTATTAACGATTGTAATCTTTTAGTATTTCGTCTCACTATAAGTACTCGCGTTGTGGAAAAGCCGCCTAAAATCCTGCAACCATTTAGCTGTTCCATTTGATGGAAAAATGATTTAAGTTGTGAGTTAAATTACCCAATTTTGTTTGAAATCGTTATGAATGCAAACATTTGCCCCAATTCGGTGTAAGTAACTGTTGCCTAAGCAAATAGCTTCTCAATTTTTATGTAATGTAGAAAATGAATGAATGCAATCAGTTCTTACTTTTATTCTTCATCTAAATATATCAAAATATTATCGAAATATATCGGAATTTTTGGAAGATTTCTCAAGATTATAGTTGTATAGTTTTATATAGATTTGTGTACACTCTTAGTAGACCAAATGATTTTAGAAGAATAAGTTTGGAGAATAACATAAGTTAAAATTTAAGCTTATTTCGATTCAACATAATATAAACATTTAATAGATATATATATATATATATATATATATATATATATATATATATATATATATATATATATATATATATATATATATATATATATATATATATATATTGTTATTGTCATTATGGTGTTGTTGTTGTTATTATTATTATTATAGTCATTGTATTCATTGTTGTATTTATTTATCTATTTCTTTTTTTTATAGCTATTGACAAATCCAGGACCTCTTTGAGGCTTCTTGGAGGCTAATTTCACTTACTTCTATTGACACATCTGGAATAAATCTTCTATTTATCGCCAGGCATGAATATTTATTTATATTTGTTTTATTTATTTATTGATTTATTTATGTACTTTTTTTTCTGTCTTCTATAATAACTATCTTATCTATGGTTTTTTATGGTAACGCATAGATGTTTTGGTAAATACCAAGATAGATAGACAGACATATAAATTACTAATTAAAGTCGGCCATAATCGTACTTTAAAAGTAAAAAATAAAAAGTAAAAATTAAACAATTAAACAATAAGAAACATGACATATTCTGTACAATATATGTATTGTTGAAAAAGAATAAAAAATGTATTATATATGTATATATATATATAATATATATATATGTATAATATATATATATATGTATAATATATATATATATATATATATATATATATATATATATATATATATATATATATATATATATATATATATATATATATATATATATTTGAATACGTTGCATGTTTAAAATTGTCTAAAATTAATTCCATATATTTGGTATCGTTAATTTCCTATCTAAAAATATCTGATAATTTGAATACAGAAGCCATTACCATATTTAAATTTGAAATTTTTACACAAATAATCGAATAATATATGATGTATAATTATGCTACTTTTTTATACAATTTTACCATTGACTCCATAAATATAAACTGTATATTAAGGTCAATACAAAATATTTTTTAAATAAATAATGAACTCAATAATGTATGCTTAAATAGGTAAGCAATTAAATTTTCTCGTATTTGGAATATAGGTGAAGAGCTCTTACTCGTGACAGTCAAAGCAAAAAGCAAACAGTATAACAGTATAAAGGTGCATTTTGATGCTGACGCTTGACGCTCGTTTCTAGCGCGCCAAATTCGGTCACGTGGTGAGAATTTAACATGCGCGCCATCTAGAAAAAATGTAGCGATAAAGCTAAATTTAGTTTAGCTTTTCTGCCAGGTTATATTAGCGTCAGCGTAATAACTCGAACAATGGCATCGAAAATAATCGATCTTTTCATAACAATAATCAGCAGTTACTTGGTGATTTTATAAATATAGCGAGTGCAAAAATAAAAATACTATTAAATATTAAAAAATATCAGATACAGTTTTGTTCTACTCACAATTACATACCTAACCTATAAAGGTTAGTGGTAACATCGATACATCGACTTTCGATACTGATTTCTATTTTGACGCTAAACGCTGTAATTTGATGCTAAACGCTGTAATTTTTCGCTACAATTATTTTTAGTTGGCGCGTATGTTAAACGCTCATCACGTGACCGAATTTGACGCTAGAAACAAACGCACATTAACAGTATAATATATATATATATATATATATATATATATATATATATATATATATATATATATATATATATATATATTTATATATATATATACATATATATATATATATATACAACATATGTATATATATATAGTATATATATATATATGTATATAGTATATATATATACTATTTTTAAATGTCTGTGGACTCTCTAGCGGTCACAATTTTATTCCCATTGTAAAGAAATTTGGTATTTGAGTAGCTTTTGGTATTCTAAGGGTCATGTTTGTCTTTCCAATCGCTCGAATGGGTAAATTCGGGCGATTGGAAAGGAGGTTTAGAGGGAGGGAAAAACACAAAATTTGACTATCCCTTAATATTTGAAAAATCGAAAAATTTATCAGGAGTTAAGTTGTAGGTACTAAGTTTTACTGTAATTTATTGTCTTATCATTTTTCTGTTACACTAATATTTACATATTTACAGAAAAATGAGTAGGTAATGAATTGTAGCTAACTTGATTTTCTACAACTTTACTCCTTATACATTTTTCGATTATTCTAATATTAAGTGAGATATTTAATATTTTGTGTTTATTTCACACGAATACATAAATTATATTTTATTGTAAAAAATTTTGATTGTCGTTTTCATAGTAACTAATAGTAACTATAATCGTTATACATCGATTTATTTCAGCTATTAATAAATTTAATTTTGCAAATACTAAAGTCATATCAGATATAATATTTCATTTTCATCACACTAAAATTATGACCGCTAGAGAGTGATTTATGTATTCTAAGGAAATTCGCTAAGTTGACGCAGCAACCTGCGTAACGAATTTTTTTTTTCTTCACTATATTAAAAAGTCTCTGTACATGTAGTATTACATAGTACACAGATCTCATATATACATTTATGTATAGATGATGTAAATAACTATTGTCGATAAGTGATATCAAATATTAGATTCAATTCATTTGATAACGTCTGCATTTTACATTGCTATAAGTGCATCTCATCTCTTCTAGTTTTACTACTACAAATCTACTACTACTACTTGCTTGTGTAGTATTTCACCTCATTTCTATCACATCACACCAGCCAGCACAAGACAGTTCAGTTCAGTTTAGTCAGTGTGTTGTATATGACATCATCTTTTACTAAGAGTACTACCGTGATGTGATGACGGGTAGGTAGGTACTTCTTATTGCAGCAATACAATAATAAAAGGAGTCAATTTAGTTAGTAGTAAGAAAGTACAAACCACTGACATCTATATACAGATTGAGGGGGATTCATTTTGTTGTGTAAAACTAAAAATAATGTCCAACATTGAAATATACCGCAGAGTCACTGACCAAGAGGTGAGAACTAAATACGAAGCCTCTCTTTTGAGCGACAATTTCGTTCGGTTCATTATTGTACAGATAACGATCAATGTTCAGCGAAGAAAATGTTAGTATTGAAGTTGTACCGAAAAAACGATTTTACAAAAGCAGCTTCAAATGTCTATCGATCTGGTCTGGTATATGTCAAGAAAGACCATAATTAAAAAAAAAAATTATATATATATATATATATATATATATATATATATATATATATATATATTGGTAGAGCATTGGCCTAGAATGTCAGAGGTCGTGGGTTCGATCTCCATCCCTAGATGTGTATGATTTTTCATATCAAGCATTTGATGTCAAAAATGGGATCAATGTTCGGACATATTACTTAAATGTCAAATAAAGTTGACATTTAAAAACGCTGGTCACTTCCGTTGGTATAATATAACCGAAAGGCAACCATACTAACAATGGAAATAAATAGAACTAGTTTACAAAAAACAATTTAAAATATATATATATATATATATATATATATATATATATATATATATATATATATATATATATATATATATTATAATTAGCAACTTTTCTTGGGTCAAATTTAGCTCAATCGTCTTGTTTTAAGGCATAGTATATATGATAAAGGGTTGTAAAGATCAACAAGATCTTATAAAGATCTTTCAGCACCCTGTATAATTTAATAATGGTCATTTTCGATATATATATATATATATATATATATATATATATATATATATATATATATATATATATATATACATGAATGAGTTATTGTGACTACGACAAGGGAACTTTGTTTTGAAGGGTCACAGGAAATGAGGTCCCAATAGCTGAATTTACAAAATATTTTTCAAATGTTTATCTTTGTATATGTTTAAAGGTTCAAGAAAATATTTCATTTATTACATTAGAAAAAAATTAGAGAAAATATGCTTTTTTTAGCCTTCGAAACCCACGTAAACCCTTAGTGGTGAAATGCTAAACACCGTGATTACTGGGAAAACCTACCGCGGCAGGAGCTCGGGAAGGAACTGCTTCAGAATGCAACCAAGAAGCTATCTCTCGATATACTGAAGCTAAACAGGATGCAACTGCTGAGGGTTACCGGATTCATCACCGAGCATTATCCCCTACGGAAGCATCTACACACAATGGGACTCTATAACGGGTCCATTATGTGCAGATTGTGTGGTGAGGAGGAAGAAACATCCAGCCAAACTATCTTTGACTGAGAAACTCTGTGTTGCAGCAGAAACAAGATATTGGTGCATCTCATCCCGAGTACATGAACCTTCAGGAAGACAAGCTTCTGGCTATTGCCAACATATGGGACAATAAGATGTATCTATAAATCTAATCCTTCAACGCAAGGAAATTTTCAAAAAGTGATCCTTAAATTTTCGATTTGAAACTGCACGATGAATTTATTCTAATTAATAAAAATCTTTTTGTCAAAGCATTTTAATTTTAACATTAAAACAAAATGAAAATAATTTCATACAAAGCGATGAAATATATTGTTTACATCCGTTTCAACCACTTGGTTGGCATCACTAGGATATCGATTATTAAACTGTACCTACCATATCTACACTCAAGATATTCAGATAGATGATAGGTTAGTTCATAAAGATGGAGGTCAGTGATGTAAATCAAACATACTTAGAAGTACTTTTTAGTATTCGGTACGTACGTTCTAAATTGAATTGTTGTAAAATGTAAACTACATTATGTTTTGTATGAATGTATGTTGTCTACACACATTCATACACACACACACACACACACACACACACACACACTCACACACTTACCGAGAATGTACAGAATGGTTTTTGCTTTCAATTTTATGTAATTTATTTTTGGTTTATGATTCCATTTATGCTTGTACAAAATGTCTTCCGAGATTTGATAACAATACCATTTACAAGAAGTGGCTAAAACCATGGCTATATTTAATCAATTGTTTTTTGATACAAAGAGATATCAAATAGTAAAACTTTAAACACACTCACGTTCATAAAAATTGAACCAGCAAACCACATTTTAAACGTATATATTACTGAATATATATATAATGTTTCACACAGTAGCACATAGAATGTTGTCAACTGGTTCAATTTTTTGGAACGGGAGTGTACATAATAAAATCAAAATGTCAATGTAAAGAAGTTCTGCACACCACGTAAATTCACGAAAACACATTAAAGTTTTTATTCGATTGTAAAGTGAAAATATTGGCATACAAAGTTGACATTTTTTACATGCACTTCGCTTAACATTTCTCTCAAAAACAAATATTTTACGCTAAATTTATTTAGCTAAAATACTTAATTAGGTAAAAATAATATATATTGTGGATTTTTGCATGTGTAATAGTAAAAATAACGATTAGTTAGTGTCAACACAAGTCTTGCATAGAACAACTTATAGTACATTTGTATCATAAATGTTATATATATGTTCAGATGACATAACTATTACTTTGTTTATTATACAGTATATTATACTTTTTGCTTAACTTTCAAGAGTTGGCCACATTTAAAAGTCTAAAACCATACTACAGTTGAGTCTAGTAGTTATGAATGAACAAGCTATTAATAAATCGTCAATATGAATTGGCGACATCTCCAATAACATCTGTGGCCGAATTGGTATGATGCTTTGCACGAATGAAAGCAGTTCGCGGATCGATTAATGGTAGCTTTGTTACTTTTTTATAACAATATGATTCTAAAATTCACCACACATAATATAAATATTAAAGCAACCGGGTTAAGCAATCTGATTTCTGTAAGATTGTTACGAAATTTGATTGCTCTGGATGATACCCATTAACTAGGTCACATTCGAGCATATTGGTTGTCCACCGACGAATTTTTCTTGTTCATGGTTTTATTCAGATAGATTTTCGGAAATTATTAACGTATGTACAGTCTTGATAAATAAAATTGTTCAAAATAAATAAATTCAAACAATTCTTCTCCACTTTTTGAATAACCATTGTTATTTTATTTCGTTATCATTTACATTTAGGTTACCAAATAGTTTTATATCAATTTTACCTTTAACTCTACTAGACAATTGAACAAAATAGTATACAAATGATAAGTTTCTCCAAAAATAACACGTGATGACTAGCATATGGCGTAGATAGATAGATAGATATATCCTGAGGTGTAAAAAGTACTGCACTTCGATCTTATGGTCCATTGTGCTCCCCCTTCTACTTCAGTCTGACGAGATTCGCTTCTCCCATATCTTGGCAATAGCCAGGAGCTTGCTGATCAGGTCTTCCTGAAAGTTCATATATTCAGGCTGAGATGCACTGGATATCTTGTATCTGCTTTAATCTAGAGATTCGCAGTTAAAGATAATGTGGCTGGATGTTTCTTCCCCCTCGCCACACAATCTGCACTTAATGGATCCATTATGGAGTCCTATTGTGTGCAGATGCTTCCGCAGGGGAAGCCCGGCGCATGCGGCGTAAACAGTCGAATATTGCTGGCGATTAGATTGATGGGCCGGGCCTGATCATGAACCAAAGTATTGTCTCGCCAATCAAAACTTAGCTTGCAATCTGATTTCTTAACCTACTGACAAGACGATATATGAGAAATTCCCTCGCCACCCACTTGGATGCACCACCTGGCTGCTTAAATATCTAGTGAATGCCTAGTGAATGGGCCTCCATATTATGAATATAATGCAGAACTAGAGTCGTTAAAATGATCCACACTGTATGTTGAAACAAAGCTGTCTAATAATATTGGTTCTTGTCATTACTAATAAGATTACACTACATCATTTCATATTGAATAAGAAAATGGTTAGATAAGTCTACATATAGCTCTATCTATCTATCTATTTATGCATCCCAATACAACATTTTAGTTTCGGGAATAATTTTCTCAGCTTGATGCCATTACTGTAGCAAGAGATTCTACTATTGGGGCGTGTAATATAGGTTAATATATAGGATGGATAAATAATAGAATAATATTAAGTGAAAGCTAGAATACAGGATTTAAAAAATCGAAAAAGTCATGTTTAAATAAATCAAACTGTTGGAATTTTCATAACAATCGAGATCGAAAAAAATCGAAATAGAAAATCGTTGTGAGGGAAATATTGGTAAATCTTTAATACAACTTGATGATTGTTGATGGGATACATGACAGCAACATGGTGCCAACAATTTTGTTGCCTGGTATGTACCATCAAAGCCAAAAGTCGAGCTAAAATTTAAAAATTTTATAATGGATTTGTGCCATATTTATTCAGTTTTCGAAAAAATGCTACGAATATAAGTTGTCCATTATAACTAAACTAATAACTTTTATTCGAAACATTTTTCCAAAATCCGAATAAATAAGGCACAAATCAATTACAAAATTTTTAAATATTAACTCGACTTTTGGCGTTGATGCTACTAAGCTTTGAGAATAGAGAATTGGCTTACAAAAAAAGGTCTGATTAAAGATTTATGTTAGTCGAAGTATGGCGGACGAAAATTTCTTGAATTTTTTATCTAATTAATTAAGATATTTACAAAACTCTTCGTCAGACTATTTTTTTTAAATTTTAACGTTATGTACGAGATTTAATTTATAAAAGTAGAAGTTGTTTACTTTTTAATCTATAGAAGGTGGAGCAACATTATCGAAAATGTATGCGTTCATTCAACATTTGCGATTCACAACATATTAAAACTCCAATTTTTAACGATTAATTACATGAAAACCCTAGATTTTTCTTCTTCTCTTTTTAGTCAGATTTTTTTCTAAAAATTATTTTGCACCTAAGAGTTACCAATTAATAACATATCAAAAATTCAGATTTAAATTACTGATTTTACCTATACAACTGTCCGATCAACCTTAATCAAATGGGAAATAGAAAATTGCGATGGGATACCGTTAAATATTAATATTAAGAGCTCATATCGATTTTTCTATCGATATGTTGTTCGAAATAAAAAGTCGATTTTCTTGAAACACTCTAATATATATATATATATATATATATAATATATATATTATATATATATAAGGGTGATTTAAAATAACTATTTTTTTCTCATGATCTCAAAATTTACTCGTAGTTTAAATAAAATTCTCTTAAACATCAGCTCGAAATCTCCTTACTACCAGGACCTCAACAAATATTCATTTTCCCATTAAAATTACTTAGAAAATTTATTTTATGTTTTTAAGAAATTAGTACTGAAGCTTTAAACTTTAGTAAAATGGTGAAAAATGTGTGCCTAATTGAGCACGACATTGCTGAGCGTGGGCTCGCTTTAATTGTAAAACGCAAAATTTGGAATGTTTTTTGAAAATTTCAAGTTCAGTATGATTTGTTCATCTATATGAGAAAATTCGCTAGTCAATGTAAACGAATTTTCCATTTTCACTTGTTCATACAGTAAATCTGTACACCCTTTACAGTTGAGTTATGCATATCCTTAAAATATACGAATGCATTTGTGTTCACTATTATTATCAATAGAGAACATTGTTTGCACTCTGAGGTAAATAAAATTATCTAAATATTTACATTGATATTGTGTGTCATATTATTATGCATGCATTCATTCATTCTCTGTTTAAAATGCAAGATTTTGGTTTAAGGATGTTCCAGCATGAAACTACTTTTCGACAGATTTTTATGATTTTTTTTTCACATGCTAAAATAACAAATCCCGAAGTTTCAGAAATTTTGACCGTTTAGAACGCGAAATCATTCTCTCTCACTTTCTCTCATAAGAAACATGTATAACTTCATTCCCGCCCAACTATTATCTGTTGTGTTCAAAAAAATACTCGACAGAATTTAAAAAAAAAACTAGGATAGTAAAGATAAATACTTATTAAAAAATTTTTTTTTTAAATCGCACTTTTCCGTTTTGTTTTCGAAATATAAAAGTTATAATTATTTTTTATTTCAAAATTACATTAATTTGTATATATGAATAGTGAATATATCTATGTGTTGTGTATGTGTGTATATGTATTTGTTCTATAGTAAAAGCAAATCGTTTTTTTGTCCTGATTATATAAGACAGTACTGGAACTACCTTTAAATTCAAGATTAGGTATAATTTCATTTATACTACATATATTTATTAGAATAGTTTTATTATTTCTAATATTATAACAGCGAATAATTAATAATATTATGTGTATGTTATTCATATCTCTCTGTAGGGTTGGGTTACTCGAGAACGCTTGTTTGTTTGTTTGTTTACAAGCATGTTAAGAAACATCAAAATAATAATATATTTCTATTTGGTTTACTTGTTTATGCACAGTACTTCGTGACGTAGAAGCTACGTAGATTAAGCGAATTTTCTTCTCGAGGAAAGGATGCCAACCCTAGAACACTAACCATAAAATATATCCCTTCATAACTAACCATGCGTAAGATTTATGTAGATTGGGTAAAAAATAATAATTACACATTTTTCTGACAATTTTGTTTAATCTATTTATTATGTAATTGTTTAATAAGGTACAAAATATATACGAAATAAAAACTTGAAGACAATTTTGAACATTAAAATATCATAAAAAGTGTAGAATACCCTAGAACACTAGAACCCTATGCCACCAACCATGCGTAAAACTTACGCACACAAAAATAAAAACCACGCATGCGCCAGTCCTCTACTGCATATCTAACATTTCTCCGAACAGTGCTTTATGTGATTCCATTAAAGATTGTTACTTAAAATGCAACGCCTTCCATATTGAAGAGGTTGTTTTCTAAAGTGGTGCTCATTTGTTTATTCTTTTATTACTAACTATACGTAAAATTTACTCACCACTTTAAAAAAAAATCTCTTCAAGATGGGAGGCGTTGCACTTTAAGTAACAATCTTGATGGAGTCACATATAGCACTGTTCGGAGAAATGTTAGATATGTAGTAGAGGAGTGACTGACACGTGACTTTGGCACATGAGTGGTTTTTATTTTTGTGTACGTAAGTTTTGCGCATGGTTAGTGGTATAGGGTTAATCACTATCAAATCGAGTGACCATAGTGAATATGGTTAAAATAATCATTATAGATAAACTTACAAAAAATATCTTCAGATCATAAATTGTAGTATAAATTGTTTACTAAAACTTTACTTATGATCAATTTTACTAATATTAAGACATATTCAAGATTTTTTGTTTTACTGGTTTGGTACCGTCAGATGGTGAGTCTCACGCTACGATTTAGTTTAAGCTTCATAGTTTTTTTTTGTTTCTGAGATACACAGGCCGAAAAATCGTCTCTAATCCTTTCAATAAAATACAGTACGGTAAACGTTTACGCTTTAACTTGGTCAAACGCATTATCATGGTATATGATGTGCCACAAGTGTTTGACATTTTTTGTTCACGTTTATTCCATTTTATATATATTATATTTAATGCTGCCGCACAACTATGTGGGTAAAAAATGTATTATATAATACATACAATATACAACAAAGAAAAAATGTAAAAAATTTATCATAGATGCATTATACTACGCATTCGATTTAACATCCTATTATATTACCATCGGTCGTTATATAATGCCGACACGATAGATATTTCTCTGGTATAATATTCAAGTTAAAAAAAAGTAGGAAAGGTTGCCCTATAATATTATACCCCAAACTAACCCTTCTGTGTACAAAACCATCTACTTACGCAAGGGCATAATATTAGTCATATAAGTAAATAAAATTGATGTCTTAATAAAATATTTATGTTTTTCTTGTTCATTAAGACTAATTAATTATTGTTGTATTACAATTTTCTTACTATTATTTCTAAATGTAATTGCATTTAATTACAACTCTATCGACTTTTCGATATTGAGAAGTTTGCATCTAGAAAAATGAAATGCTTTCAATTTAGCAAAGAAGCTCTCTAGATATACAGAAAAATGTGAACTTGGATATCGATGAAATTATCCACGTTTTCGCGAAAAACAAACGTAAGCTTGAACTTGTAATTTAAGTAAGCACCTAAATAAAATTATTTAATGTAAAATGTATACTCGCGTTTAATTTAATTTGATATCCTTTGAAGTTGTAAAAATTTCATCAAAATCGGTTCAGTAGTTTACAGTCTAAATGTGACACTGTGATGTGCAAAAAAACACACATTTACTTTTGTAATTTTCGTGAGCGAACAAACTAACATTTTACAGGTTTATTAATTTACTAGTATTCACCCCACGGCTTTGCCACGTGGAACTATACAAATCTTGGTCAGGGCGTCATATATTTTGTAAACATCTCCTTTGTAGGAATGCACTATATCGATCATGAGCGAGTTCATACTTCGACTCGCAATTGACCGATTTTTGGGTGGCTGTGACCACAACCTTTTTCGCTGGATTCGAGCTTGTTCGCTGTGATACCAATACATTATGAATGTGGATGAAAGATAAGGAATTTTGTATGCAGACTAGGAATTGATAGGTTGTGTGACTGCAGCCAACTTGGATAAGAACTATACCGTTATTCATATGGAGTTTGTGCAAGAAAGCTGCCGACAACATTCATCAAGCATAACCGATTACTTTCATTCTTGTCCATGCACCGACAGTTTAGTGAATTAATTGTCCCAGTTTAGTCAATTAACGTTGGGAGCCGAACCAACCAGCTCCGAGCAGAGCGTCTTTGCAAAAGTCGTTGCAAGTACATAACTCTTTCTAAACTCCTATGTACATACGTTCATATTATTTTGAACCTTATAAGAAAATTTTGAATGACGAAAATGTGCTTTCTAATTATGATATACACGAAGAAAATAAAACATAAATCAAATTTCATTACTTTAAATAATGATCGAATTTTTATTAACCCGACTTCAAAAAGGATGATGGTTCTCAATTCGTCTGTATTTTTTTTTTATGTGTGTCACCTCAGAACTTCGTCATTTATGAACCGATTTTGAATTTTTTTTTTGTTTTAAATTGTTTGGTTTCCCATTTGTCCCATTGGCACCAAATCGCATTCTGATAAGGGGATCCCCGGGAATTCTGCGAAATTTTTTTTGGCAGGGTATACTTATTCATAATGGGACAATAAATTTTTTTAAAAACCGACTTCAAAAAAATTTTTTACAAAAAAAAACCGACCCAAAAAAAAAAAAATTTTACAAAAAAAAAACAAAATGCATGTAAAAAAAACTGAAAATCTGTTATGAAAAAATACACTAAAAATTAAAAAAAAAAAAAAAACGGATAAATAAAAATGTGTTACAAAAAAATGCACTAAAAGTTAGTAAGTTTTGTTGGTCTACCCATATTTAGACAAATAAAATCAGTTATGGAACTTCAAAGTCACTAAAAAGCGAGAAATAAAAAATATTTTGACAAAATGGAAACCCGACTTCAAAAATCAAATATTCTAAAACAAAAAATGCACTAAAAAGTAAAAAAATAATAGGCATATTCTTGTGCCAATTTTAGTTCACCTACGCAAAAATTTTTATATATATATGTACAATTATTGTTATTAAAATTGGCACAAGAATATGCAATTCTTTTTTTACTTTTTAGTGCATTTTTTGTTTTAGAATATTTGATTTTTGAAGTCGGGTTTCCATTTTGTCAAAATATTTTTTAAGTATTTTTTTATTCGATGATAAATGAAACTCATCTCATTTTATATAAAAAAGACACAAATTCAAATTAATCAGCAATTGCTTTGATAGATATTTTTTAATAAATAAAGAAAATTTATAATAGTATATGAAATTATATGATGGTATATATATTTATATAAATCAGAAAGAAGAAGTAGCAAATTGATACGACAAATTCCAGATGTTTTCATATTTTCTTTTTTTTCTTCTTTGAGTAATAGCAAAATATTTATTATAAAAAAAAAAGAAAAAGTATGGAAACAAGAAAAAAACTTCGTTTTTATTTAAGTTATAATAATTTTACATTAAAGAAATATTTTATTTACTAGAGATAAATAGTTTTTTTTGTTTGTTTTTTTTTTGTTTGTTTGTTTGTTTAGTACAAGAGATACAGAATGATTTCGATAAAAATATCGAGAGAGTGAGAGTAAATTTTATTGGGAGGCTCACAATTTGTTAGGTTATAGCAGCAAAATTTGTTGTGAATTGTTTAGTAGTGTATGTCAAATCTCTATGGACGGCTACAGCGTTGAACAAAGTGTGCAAATCATCAAATTTTATTATCAAAAACAGTTCTCCGTTCGATCATCATCTTTAGCAACGATGCCCATTTTTTTGATGCCTTGGCATACCTTGATGCCTCGACCTTAAAACGTAGAGATTAGATTAACTATCGATTTTCAGTATAAAAACAATACTTGTATATTTTCTACGTATTAAGAACTAACCTGAGGGCAGTACCTAACATACATGGCTGACTTTTGTGTCGAACAAAATAACAATCTTTGTTTTTATGTGAAATAATTATTTATTTATAAATTTTAACAGTTTGAATCGTCAATTTTTTTAAAATTTTAAATTTATTAATAGATAATGTACTTAAAAAAATTTGTTAATGCAGGTATTACGATAGAAAAATGTAAATGTAAAACAGTAATTCGTAAAAAAGACCCCTAAATCATCTTGTACTATTAACTATGTAGGGTAGGTGTACACATATATATACTATGTGTGTAATGCTATACGAAAATAAAAAAACATTATGTCGTACAAATATGTTTTATTCCAATTTTTTATTTGTTTTTTTCTATGTCTTATGTTTTTATGTTCCATATACGTATGACAAGAACCTTTAAAAAGAGTTTTACATGTGGTTATTTTTTTGTGTACACTCCCGTTCAAAAAAAAATGAACACATCTTAAATGTTAATTATCTTACATTTCATAAAACTCCTCACTTTTGTAACTCTCTGTATAATGTATACTTTTATTTATTTATAAACAAAGATAAGTAGTATATTTTTTAAGTGCGTAAAAAAAATGGACGTATAAACTGAATTTATATTTTGCATTTGTATATACGGTGTCAGTGACAGAGTGAGAATTTATAAAATATATGTAATGTTAATATATGTTACATCTTACTCTTAGGTATAAAAATCAAATAAAATGTTGTATCTGCTACTACCAGAATAATCGAAATTGTAAGAGACTGATTCGGTTGAGGTCTGTTCATTTTTTTTGAAAACAATTTTGAAAACAACGAACTTATATATAAAATAATTGACCTAACGAACCTTTTCCCGTCTCATTTTTCCACGTAACGTGTTACATTTTTTTGTTTTGTTATTATTATTCTTAAAATATGTCTCCTATATAGTTTCGTGTTTATTATTTAAAAAAAAAAAACGAGATTTTCAAGGTCTCATTTTTTGTTGTTGTATATTTACGTGAGCTTTTGTTATATGATAATTTATTTTATTTTATTTATAATTTTTACTTTCACTTACTTTCTCTCTCGATTATGTAATATTCAAAACAATAAAATAGGTTTAAATTTTGTGTGTCTCACCAAATTAGCAACGAGTAACATATCTTTGACTCCATATCCTGGAGATAGTAACGATTACCTAATTCCTTCTGATGAGGACTTCTTTGTAGTCGTAATACGTATTTGTAGAATACACATAATGGTTCTAGGAAGTGGGACAAAATTTGAAATTTAATTTCAAAAACCGTAGAGTTCTCTTTGATTATCTTAATAATCTTCATAATAAAATAAGTTTGTTAGTGAATTGTTTTTAGAAAATTCAGTTATTGGTTATGTACTCTAGACCCCAAAAAGTTTGAATTCATTTAGTTGATTTGTATCTCATTCATTCGCTTTTTGGGAAAATTTACAACTAGCATCACCCGTTGCACCTTCGCTGGCAAATAGCGTGTTAAAAGACTTTTAAGTGACCTCATTTAAAAGACCTTTTAAGTGATCAACATAATATTTCTCCCCGTCAAGGACTGATTTTCGTAAAACGCTGTTACACGTATTTATTTATTTAAAATGTGTAGGCTTAATATCAATTTGCATGTCTCTAATTTCATTTACTGAATTTCCATACAAACGCTCAACCCATGTTTCACCCTCTTGAGGGTCTATTTTTCAAAAACTTTCAATCATGTTTATGATGTTTTAACTGAAATTTTTAAGTTTTTAACTTCAAAATAACCGAAATCTGACTCTTTATTTTACCCTCTTAACGGTTAATTTTCGAATAACGCTGGAACATGAATTTCTATGTTTTTTATAGCTACGATGAATTTTATGTCTTACAAAAAAACCATACCCCATTCTTCTTTGAAACGGATATTTTAATCAAGCTATGTGATTTAAATTGTAAAAAAAAATTTTCGTTAAGTTATTGGGGGCCTAACATTAAAACAAAAACTAGGATGTGGTAAGGTTAAGTTCGTTAACGAGAAAAATTAAGGGGCGTCTACAGGGAAGATAGATAGATAGACAGATCGACAGCAAAACAAGTTAATTAAAATTTAAGGATGCATTGTATGTAATTTGATGCCCTATTTAATTTCTTTGGTCAGTAAAAATAGTTGAAACTACTAGTCAATACATTATTAGTCAATGGTAAGTAACATCGTTGATGGTAGTAATACTAAACTCATTTTTTATAAATCAAAATGAAAAAAAAAAGTTCAGTTTAAAGTGGTTTTTGAAGAGAAAACCACTATATGTGCTTGTAGCTTTACCGAAATAGAAATGCATAGAAGATTAAGTGGTTTGCAGTTAGTCAAACATATTTACAGTGTCCAACAAACATGCGTTTAATTACAAGAAGTGTCATAGTTCGTAATTCTGGTTTCTCAACAGATATCACTTTTACTCATAACGTAAAAAGTCTTTTTGAAGAATAATATCGTCGATGGATTGATCACCACATGTCGTAAAACTTTGAAATAAGTGGACACATGAAATTCAAGAATGAATCCGTTTCTTCTGATAAAGTATATTCTGATACTTTAATAAAGCATTATTAAAGCACTAATAATAATGGGGTTAACTTCGGTGCTCCAACTTTGTAAGCCACTAACATCAGTGTTTTTTAATTTATATTAATTTTTAACCATACATTAATGATGTGGGTAGAGGACAAGCAAATTTTATGCAGACCAGAAACTGGTAGATTGTGCCGACTTTGATAGGAACTATGCCGATATTCATATGTCGTTCGTGTAGGGAAACTACAAAAAAAAACCTTCACCAGCATAGCCGGTTACTTGGATTTTAATTAAGAAAATGTCACCGTTGGGACTCACAACCATCAATTCCAAGCAGAGCGATGAGGACTGCATGGCCACTTAGACTGGAAGCAAATCACTAAAAAAAATTGACTTTAAATCTTCATTCATTCTGTATTAAATGCGGCGAAAAATATACATAGCATATACGAAATAATATATATATATATATATATATATATATATATATTCAATCTTACATTGGATATTGTCTCATTCTCACCCATTTTGTGGTCATTTTGGTCTACCAATGATACTCAATAATACTCTTATACTCGTATATTAATATATATATATATATATATATATATATATATATATATATATATATATAGAACTAACTTACCAAACGATAAACTAACATTAAAGTTATCTGATTTGAACCAAAAACTTTATCATCTACTTCAATAAATATTATTACTTAATCTAAGCTTTACTTACATATCATTTATTGGTTTTATACACTAACTAACTATGTATGTATGTTAGTACGATATGTTTGTTTACCTACTTGGGGATATTAGAAAGTAACCATCTAATGTTACAACAAAAACTTAAATTGTTATATCATAATATAAATGTGAATTGCTTATAAATATATTTATGATAACCATAAAGTTTGTAATCTGTATTCTAATATACTCCAGCTATAATGTAAAACCCAGCTATTTATATTTCCAGCTATAATACACATAATATGTTGATGCTCGGATCGGATCAAGACCTAGACCTATGGTTTTCCAGACCAAAACTCTACCGCCTCTCGCCGCAAAGATGCTATGGGTATTATTTTTCATTATTTCGATTTACGCTACAGTATTTCCTCAATGACAAATTAAGTACACGTTAGTATTATATACGTAAGGCAACTATACTAAAAAATGAGTGGATAGACGCTAAGTTTACAGAAACAATTGAAATTTGTAAGATAAGCTCCATTGTCAGTCCTTCATTTAAATATTTTTATCTTAAATCTGAACTGGTATCGCGGAGTCAATTCTTTCATAGACCTAACATAGGCCTTCAGCATGTAAACAAGTGGATAGACGTTTAACACCGTGATCAATGGGAAAATATACCACAACAAAACTGGTTCGGAAAACATCCAAGAGGTTGTCTTTTGATGTACTCAACCTAAACAGGATACAATTTCGAAAGGTTGACGGATATATCCCCGGACATTATTACCTAAGAAAACACCAACACACAATAGGATGTCACAGTGGATCCATTATGCGTAGACTGTGCGGCAATGAGGAAGAAACATCGGACCCCATCATTTTTAACGGCTAATCTCTCGGTTACAGCAGATACAAGATATTCGGTGCATCTTATTCCAAATATATGAACCTTCAAGAAAGTCTGATAAGTAAACAAGCACTTCTAGAGTAAGTTTCTCAAAAACGAAGGATTTCTGGGACTTGGTCCCAAAAGAACTTTTGATCCGAGTGTCATGTACACTTGGTGTCAAAACTTGATGTTAGTAAAATTTTATAACTCGTTCGTTTTCGAAAAAAAAATTCGAATAAAAGTTGTTACTATATTTATAATAAACAACTTTTATCCAAAGGATTTTTCCATAAACCGACTGAATTTCAACCAATTTGTCCGAGAGCTAATTCTTTTAAATGATTATGTAGAGTGTTTTATTCTTAACAGTTTTGGGAATAAAGTGGATTCAATACTATGAAACTACGTTATTTTTTCCACAATGACATTTTGAAATAAGAACATCATTTTGAATTCGACTAGACAATAATTTCACAAATAAGGTTGAATTCTGTTTGTTTTTGTGTTTTTTTTAAATATTGAATGCATCTATACAGCAGTAATTATTCATTTAGGCATTTACCTGTGGAAACCAAACTTACTACTACTTTAGATGGAAAGCCAGTCTATCGAATAATAACGCTGTCTATAATTATTGGCAAAGTCATGTTTTAAATTTCAATACTCACTAACAACCGTATTATAATTTTACTAGCCAAATTCTCTCTATTATTATATTACGGTAAGATACACTTATAGCAAGGACATCGATTATTATAAATAAACAATTAAATTGTTTATTTATATTCCTCGATATCACTTTTTGTGGGTTAAAAGTTTCTCTAACCAAATATATAAAATCATAATACAATAATATAAATATATATATATATATATATATATATTAATGATATTAATCCTTTTCGAACAGTTTTCGAACAATTTACTAAGATCATTCGTATTTATTCTCTTAAATTTTGTTTACACATAAAAAATATATTTTGTATCTAGTTCGTTCTTAAGGATGTACGAGCACTGAAGCTTCAAAAAGATTAAGGCTTCGTTTTATGTTTAGATGTACTTGAAGTGCATATAAATCATTTATAAAAGTTTCAGTGGGGGGGGATACGGGGGTCTTGAATTAATTATTTAATGTTAAAGTTCGAGTTTTAATGCATTGCTCATTTGAAGAATTGCTCAGCTACTTGATCCAGAGACAAGGTTTATTTTTACGATGTCTCAGACATATGCACAGGCAGACCCACATACACCGACTTTTTCTATACCTCATCTTGGGAAATAGCAGATATTCTTCAAACGACTGAATACATTTTTATCAAACATAGCTAAGAACCCTCGAAAGGAAACCCGCTATCTAAGAGCTGCATTCAAATCGGTTCACGCGTTTGAAAGCTATGATACCACAGCCCGACACACATAGGCTTCAAACTTATAACCCCCCCCCCCCTTTTCTGCGTTGAAAGTTTTAGAAAGTGTTTTAAGTCAAACACACAATTTTGAGTATTTATCAACTATAATGAAAAACGTAAAATTTGTAAACAACTTACATAGATTAAAATAAAATATATAAAAGCGGCACAAACAAACAACATTCTCTACTTAAAAGGTTTTACAAATTTTTCATAAGAATGTTTTTCTTCTTCACCAGAGAGAAGAAGAAACTGACTGAATATATTCTACAACAAATTTTCATAATATGTTTTGTTTGTTACGATTATAATAACAACAAATTAAATTAAACTATGGGCACATGGGAATAAAAGATTTTCATCTCTAAATAATTTTAATTCTAATTTATATTTTCAATGTAATTAATGTTTTAAAACAACAACATCTTTTGTTGAAAAGACTGTACTGTTTCTGTTGTATAGGAAGCAAGCAAGCAAGTAAAGCCTCGATTACATTGAGCTAGTTTACAAGCTGCTAGAAAACTTGCCCAGTGTAATCATGTTCACTAGCTAACTAGCAGATTGTAAACTATCGGCGAGTGAAGTTGAAAGACGGGCTACTTTACTGGCTACTCCCTGGCGTGTGGGATTGTTAGCTAGTAAACTAGTCGTGTGTCATCGTAGTTACTAGTGAACTAACCGCAAGTAACTCGGTGCTTCCTCGTTTCAGCTTCTACAAAATGGAATTCCACAATATTATTAACGTTTCTCTTTATTTTGTCGCGGTATCTTGACTCTCTTTAACCTTCAAAAGGAGCGCTACCAAACCTACAACAAATTCCGATACTCGATATTAAAAAAACCATAATATTAGTAAAAGTTATACTAAATAACTGTCAATTGGAACAACAATCACTTTTTTGAAGGAAATTAAATAAAACAAAAATTTTATGAATTTAAAACCTGACTTTATTTGATTTCAAAAAAAAGAATTTTAATTAAATTTTTTTTCAACAATGTTCAATTTTTAACTTAAACATTAAATCAATCCAACAATGGTGATTTTAAACTGAATTAATCTAACAATCGCTTTTTTTAAACTGAGATTATACTCGAACAATATTAGTCTTTAACTGAACAATGTCAAATTTTAAACTTGATCTTAATTGATATACAATGTCAATTTTTAACTGATTTTGAATTAGCAATTACCATGGCTTTTATACTCATCATAGACCTTTTTAGAACATGGTTGTTGATGTTTTAAAATATATTTTTGTATGGACGTTTCTCGAACAATTCAGTTTCTCAACAACCATGGGCGCATTCGGAGGTTCTGATTATTTATAAAACTTATTAAGAATTATAATGCATTGCCAGGAATCGAACCAGAATGACGACCGTCTTGTAAGATATTTCATTTATGTAAACATGTAACAAACAAATTATATACTTTTATTTCAAAATAATCTTTATAATTTTTGATCTGATTAAAAGCATTATAAGCATTTTTCAATTAGTTGTTTTAATAATTTATTTTTCCTTGAAAAAAAAAGCTATACTCATTTTTAACGAGAAAAAAAATCTATCAAAACCAAATATCATTTTCGTTTTGTATTTAGAACTTTGTTTGGTATTTTTAAATATTTTTTTCTTTGTAATTAGAATTGTGTGTTGAGGCCTTAAAAATTATTTCACTAATTTTCAATACAACAATTTTTACACCCAGAAATATTATGGAAATTTTAACACCCAGAAAAACCATCGTATTCACAACTCGTGGTTTACTCGGTATCTCACTTGCCGACTCGCACACTCGCCTAAAATCACTTACTAGCAGCTTGTAATCTACCAACTAGCTGAATGTAGTCGAGGCTTTAGTAAGCAAGCAGCTTTAGTTGTATATTTTATTTGTAATTCTCTACTACTATACTCTCTCCCAATTTTCTACATTTTATGATTAAGAAAATTGTGTAAGTCGTAAGGAAAATTTCTTAATAGCAGATGAAAATTGTGTAAATAAAATAAGTATGAAATAGGTCATATGTCTCACATATAAAAGGACATATAAATGTTTGTATATTCTATTAATATTAGGGTGATTTAAAAAAAAAAATTTTCTTTTGATCTTAACCCTACAGTAAAATTAACCGTACAATATTTGTCACTCTACTAGCTCAAATTTACCCAATTTATCAACTAGAGGCTGTTAGTACCTTCATACACTCATTGTTTGCATGTTCATCAGAAGTGATCAATCAGTGCGTGCATTGGTTAGTTAAAAGAATTTTCGGACTGTTCAGACTGTCACTCCGCGTGTGACCACTGACGTAATTAAATTTGCATATGTTTTCTTTGTTGGCAATTATTTATATTGTGTATAGATATGGATATAAATATTGTCAGTCTATTTTTTAAAAAAAGTGTAAATTTACTATTATATAATTTTTAAGCCTTGTTTCGTTTTTACTCTAAATTGTTAATTGTTAATATAATTTGAAATTCTTGTAATTTATGTTTAATTTAAAAATATTAAAACTATACAGTATAATTTAACTGCTTAAATTTGTGGTCCCTCAGTAATCGCGCGACTTCTAGTGTCTGAAAATTGCACGTGATTGCTGCAGTGTTAAATAAATGTATTAAAATAATTTCTTTGTCAAAATCGAAGTGCAGAATCTTATAGAGAATTAAATTCTCTACAAAAAATAGCCGAAATAATTTAATGGTAAATCTAACTGGAAATCAGTGATGAATCTTTAAATTGTAGTAAGTTGAAAAACTCAACGTATGCATAGTTGAGTTAAGCATGACATTGCTGAGCATGAGGTCGCTTTAATTGAGAAATTTATAGAATTTGGGACCAGAAATGAACAACAGCAGCCATGTCTTGTACAAGTTGTTTCAGATCACAGGAAAAAATATCGAAATTGCCAATAAAATAATTACTCGTAATTGGTGGTTCAAAAAAAAAAACAACTTAAAATTGTCTTTTTTTATAGCTTAAAGCTTTATTACTTATTCCCTGTTAAATTTATGAAGAAAACTTTAAGTGCATTTCTTGTAGACAATTCAATTTTCTATAAGACATTGGTAATTGATTTTAAAAAAAACTATTTTTTTAATACAAGCCAAAGTTGGCAAAAATTGGTGAGGTAATTTTATGCCGTTTATGTTCAAATATGATTTCGGGCGTATTTTTTATTGACGTAGTCGTTCAAATTAAAATGAACAGCCTCGTCTCTGAAGAAAATATTGTGGTGAAAAAGCAGATCTCGAGTAATCTCGGCTCATGCACCGGACGATGGACGCTTAAGCTGGTCAAGTGGAATCAATTGGTTTACGAGTACCTACTAATACTACACGTCTGCAAAAACTTGTTCGATGTGCCCTGCAGGACATCTCTGCGGATTCAGATTATCAATCAGAGAATGGCATGATGCAAAAACGATTCATGCAGTTATTCAAATTACTTGCTCGGATGGACAATTATGCCGAACGTAAAATGGACATAACCCAGGATAAGTCTCACGTATTAAACCAAGATTTTCAAAGTAAATTTTCAAAATTTGCTGGCGTTGTTCTGGCGTTAGTCTGTTCATGATTTAATATATAAACAATATATATATATATATATATACATTCATGTATACTTTCATGTATATATATATATATATATATATATATATATATATATATATATATATATATACATGAAAGAAAGTTGAAAAAATTCTCGATGAATCCGTGTTCAAATATAAACACTTCTTACATTCAACGAATTTTCTAAAAAAATTTTTTTTTAAATTATCTGTTATTTTTTTGCTCAGAGCACAAAAAGTATGCATCAAATAAAATTTTTATTTCACATAAAAGTTATCTTTTTTCTCTTATAAAATACAAATCTTCTACAAAAAATATAGGGTTCCATTGGAAGTTGACCACCATTTAACGTAGGACCGACCGACCTAAAAATAAACATGTGTTTGGAAATGATTGAGACTTTCAAATGATCAAACTTTTGTTTGAAACAATTTTTTGTATTTGAACTTATTTTTTAATTTTTTTGCAAATGTCAAGTTAAAAAAACACCCGGTATATATATATATATATATATATATATATATATATATATATATATATATAATTATTTTATATAGAAATATCTTATGATATAAAAAACGGATATTAGAATTTTCTTTTCATAAAGTATATCCATTTAGTTTATTCACAAAAAAAAGATTAATTAATTTTTTTTTATAAGCAAGAATGTCATTCACCAGTCTTCAATAACTTTTCTCGGATAATTTCTTAATCCGGATTTAAAAAAAAATATTTACATCCGTTTATCATGGTCGGAAAGTTGACTGTTGTTTCTGGTAACGCTAATTTTCTTGTATAAATTATATTCAATTTTTCAGATCACAACCCCATAATCTTCATTATATATCGTATATTATAGAAAATCTATTTTTTCACAAATGATTTTATTAGAACTTTGATTATTAAAATATATATAAAATATTAAATAAATATTGCTTAAGGTAGTTTTTTCCCTACAGTCCAGTCAAAAAGTTTTAGCTTACTACATTATATATTTACTATTGTATTATACCCTCTCCATTAAAAATAGTTCACTAAATACGTTATTTATTTTAATTTTTTATTAAAGCTAAGATGTCCATTAAGCTAGTAGAGCAACTTGAGCAGAACACAATTATAACTATCTCATAATAATACGCTAATTAAATGCTTATTAAATGCCCTAATTAAAAATTAAATGCTCTTTGTTGGATTGTGTTACCGAATGCTCTGTTAGCTTAATGTTAAGCAGGCAGAGCAATATTGGAAAATCAATTAATTATATTGTTTTTAATATCAAATTATTAAGCTAATTAAATGCTAATTAAATGCTCTAATTAATTTTATTTCGAGTTTTCCACCCACACTAAGAGAATAATTAAGATTAATAAAGATAAAATATTGATGTGGGTGGCCTATGTTTTAGACTGTGTGTCTCAGAAACTGAGGTAAAACCGTATGAAAAATATTGTTAACGTTTGTATTGACTCATTGACGTCAACAGTTTTCATTCAAATTCCTCTCCACTAAAATTTATTTACTTCTGATATAATCTTTTCAAGACCCCCTCATCATGTCATCATGTCATAAATTTTACAATCAGTTTCATATTCATGATATGGGTCAAAATTTCTTCCATAGATCATTTGGATCAATTGAATCTAATTTGTTCAGATCAGAGTCATTCGAAGATCAATTCATATTTTCCACATTGGTTCTCCTAAATTGTTTATATTTATACCGTACTACCTGAAATTCCAAGGCTGAAAAATACGTTTCCCGGGCTTCAAAAATTCTGATATTACAATGCATAGGAAATTTGTGTCAAATAATTATTTTTTTCTTAAATTTTACAGTTCGAAACCTAAGTTTTTTTATTTTCTTAAATTTATTGACAAATAATTTATTTCCACAATGTTATTAAGGCAGGTATTTCTATAGAAACTATAAACTATATTAAAGATCCGGGCCGTCAGAAAACGGACTTCATTTTGAAATGTTATGGAATTTTGTTTCTCTTATCATTATTTTGGTATCTTCTGTAGTTTTCTCCAAAAAATTCGGACAAACACACATTTTGATAACTTTCTCAGTTGACTTTTACATGAGCTCTAAATGACTTGTGATGGTAACCTTAACCCCGGACTTGTGATGTAAATGACTTGTGATGTATTTGAGGAATAAAATTATCGTTTTTTCTGAATCTGAGGCCAAACACAGAAGTTTTCATTTGAAAAACACAATTCACCTTTCAAATAACCTTAAATCAGGTCAAGACCAAAGGGATGGTCACCACAACAGGTTTTATTCTGGTCATTTTTCCCAAAAACGCATCCTTTCCCAAAGAAGCAAGCTCATTGCTTAAAATGATCGTCTTGTACAGGTATACGTATATGTACGCGTTTTACAGGTCTCAATTTTATTCGGAATAAGATATGCTTTTCGTATTGAAAAGGTAAACTTCCTTTTGGTTCCAAGTCGGCCGTGGTATGCCCTGATTGTTTTTTCTGTACTCTTTTCTTACCAAAAATATTTATAATTATAATTGTTTTAATAATGAATTTGAAAATTGATTACTCATTTAATCTATGTCGTAACTCCTACGGGTAGCATTTTTTATGATTGTTATTTTACATTCTACAGACATTTCAATAATAAGATAATTAATTTCCAGTGAATGTTATTGATTTAAAATGAAAACATCATTAATTTATCTGTCAGAAAATTAGTCAGTCAAATCAGGTTTATATACATATAAATGTTCTTTGTGAATTTACATATCGTGATTGAATTGAGAGAATGAAATGTTATCGAATAAAACTAATTTTATCAATAAATACCCAATCTACCATCTTACATTACCTACATACTATTTAATAATACTAACTTATACAACTTATAACCATGTTACAGGGTGGTTCATCACCGACAAAGTCTATTAATTTATGCAAAAAAAACAACAACTAACTTAAATACCCGCTAAGAGTGGTGACAGATGTATGAACTGAAACTGCAAAGAAACTTATCAGATACAGAGCGTATCTAGAATGTCAGGGGACGCGGATTCGATTCCCATCCAAGATGTGTATGAGTTTTCGTATCAAGCATTTGATATCAAAGAATGTTATCAATGTTCAGACATATAGACTTAAATATGAAATGATGTAAACGCCAGTTATTTCCGTTGGTTTAATATAACCGATAGGCAACCATACTAACAATGGAAAAATAAATGCTAGTTTAAAAATAAAAAAACAATCAGTTTATGAAAAAATGTTTGAAACAAAAGTTATTAATTTATATTGAACACCGAAAACACCGAATTTATATTGAACACCGAAAATTTATATTGAATCTTTTACGGTTTTAAAAATGGATTCCCTCACCTGGTGGAAGAATGCACGGTATTGTTTTGCACATACACAGACTTGACTTGACTTTTTTCAGCTCGTTATCGTTTTTCATTTTTGAGTTCTCGTGCCCACGGACGATCGAATGGATATGCTGAAGTTGAATTAATTAGGTCATACAATGAACATCTATACCAAAAACTTTTTTCTTTTATTAATACAGTCAACAAAATCGGGACTAAACTTTATATATTATATATTTACCGGGTATAGAAAATCCCAACGTAGAAGCCACGTGTGAATTTACGTAATTTACGTCTCCAAGCTAATAACTGTCAGAATTACATTATTTTAGATGCATCTGGATATTGCATTACCTAGACTGACCTCCTAGCTCTTTAAAGTCAAAAAGATAAATAGCATTTTTGTCTACCGAATAAAAGTGCTCAAAAATGTTAGGCAACTTGACTGAAATTGAGACTCTATCTAACCCATCTTTCTTCGTGACACGACACAGTTGTTCCATCGAAGGCTCTTTAAATCATTGAATCAGGCAGGCAAAAAAATTAGGAGATTTAGATTTTGCTTTAAGGTAATACCATCATAACAGTCAAAGCAGAAAGTATAAAACACAGTATAATAAACTTATTTAATACATCTATGCCAATTGAAAATATCTAGTTTAACGTATATAAAGGTAAAAAAAAATGAGAACCGTTTGTAGAACCATTTCGTATACAGTGCATGTTCAAAAAATCTCGACTTTGATTTCGATTAGCTTCACAATCGATCAATTCGAATTCCAATTCAAATTCTTTAAAAAAACACCCCACTATCGTAAAACACCCTACACTTTTTGTACTCGGTATAAATAATAGATACCAGGATATATTAGGTTTAGTCCCGACTTTGTAACGGTTGAAAATATTAATCGCAAAGAACATGTTTGTTATAGATGTTCATAAAATGACCTAAATAGTTCATTCACGCATGTCAGTCCGTCTATCCGTCGGTAGACACGATTACCATAAAAACGAAAGATAACGGGCTGTAATTTTGCGTGCGTGTGTGTGTGTGTGTGTTGTGTTTGCTCAAGTTAGTGAATGTGCAAAATCCTGGACCCCCAAGAGGTAATATATCGATCTTGAAAACGGTAAGAGATGGAACGGTACAAATTTTGATTAAATTCATTAACTCAAAATGCACCGGGTATTTAAACCATTAACGGACGGGCTTTTCTTCGACCATAAGGTCTATTGTAAAGCCTAAGGATGTGAGAGTAGTGGAAGGAATTTTTGTGAATGGACTAGAAATTGATTGGATATGCGGCTGCAGCCAACTATGATAAGAACTATGCCGATATTCATCAGAGTTCGTGAAAGAAACTGCAGAAAACCTTTTCAAGCATAGCAGTTTGCTTCGTTCTTGTGCATACGCCGACAGTTAAGTCATTTAACCGCCCCTTTTATATTTCTTAATAATTGACAAACTGCCGATGTCGGGATTCGAACCCATAACCTCCCGTTTCCAAGTAGGCATACTGCGAAGACATAACGCCTTACACCGCTCGGTCACTTGAACTGGTAATGCTACAGTAAGTTGTTTTTCTTTTCACTTGTTCATAATGAATTAGGAAATAACCATCCTGTATATTGTTATATCATTTGAAATATCGGCAAACAATTTCTTAAACATATATAATAATGTTCTCAGAATGAAGGCAGTTAGCTGCTATTCACCAAAGGTACATAATTAGAACATGTTGGTAAAGTATCTACAAGGCAAGGGTTGTGTGTGCGAACTTCGAGTAGTTTATACAAGTAGAGATAGGATTATTATTATTATCCTACATAATATTTGAAGATCTCTTGACGTAAATATACTTATTTCTATATCATTTTATTGAACTTTTAAATCATATTATTTACCTCTTTTATGTTCATTCAAAGAAAAGCTGAGGTCATGCATTTAAGAATTTGTATTCTTCTATATAAAATATTCAATTTATTGTGATTATATTTGAATGGTCCAGAAATATTCTTTTATTTAGTAACCATATTATTGCTATTTTCCTACTTTTTTTTCAGTAAATATGCGATAAACGTTCGGAAGAACCTTGCAAATGTTGCCCAACGAATAGGGATTCAAAACAAACATATTCATAATGTCACAACACAAATTGTGAATATTTTTCTTCATTCTGGTAGTTTTCCTTAGATAGATTGTAGAGGCTGCCCCGGACAGGCTACACTTCGACCATAAGGTCCATTGTGATGCCTAAGAATATGAGGTGAACTGGAGTTTTTGTGTATAGACTAGGAATTGGTAGGATATGCGGCTGCAGCCGACTATGATAGGAACTATGTCGATATTCATCCAAATTCATCCGTTCGTGAAGGAAACTGCAGAAAACCTTCTCAAGCATAGCCGGTTACTTCGTTCTTCTCCATACGCCGATATTTTTCTCTTTATTACAGCACTATGTTTTCCATAAAAAGTTTTAGTTAAGCCTTCAACAATTTCGTCATTTTCGACTAACTTTCTATGGAGATACGGCCATGGAAATACGGTAGTAGCCTCTCTCAAATTCGGAGAAAGTGGTAAGTTTTGTATAGTGTTTCAATCATTTCCTTGTTGCATTATGTTCAAAATAGAAAACAATTTTCAGCAAATAGAAAACAATTTTTTGTCTTTTTCGTCGATACTCCACTCCTAGTATGTTTATCAAGTCTGGATATTATCTAAATTCATTCTATGAATAAAATTCTTTGAAAACTATAACCTGGGTTCAGCGAGCGTTCTAAGATACTAGAAATCTGATTAAAGAAAAATATTTTCTATCCATTTTTTTAACATTTTTTGTCTTAGCCTTCTTCCCGTGTCTAAGATATTTCATATTAAGCAATTGATTTCATAGAATGATATACAAGGTATATTATCGAATTTTGTTTTGATTACTACAATCTGTATCTTCAGCTAGAAAATAGTAATTTAATACTAAATCACAAGAGTTAAATATCAGTAGAGGTATATTGAGTGAATGAGTGTTAATATTGTTTATATTATGAATTGAAACATCAAACAGAAACACAGACATTCATTGGTGGTGGCTATGGATATCACTTGAAAGTTGAATGTTGATTTGCATAGGTATATATATTTATTCACAACTGTGAAACGATATTGGAACTAATGGAAATTCAATCAACCCTTCTTAACAATTTCAATATGTAAGGAAATGTTTAAATCTATCGTGAATACAGAACCAATGCCTACCTGCATCTTTAGTATACATAAAACCCAAAATACAGCAAGGACTTCATTTGGGTTTTGGTATTCTATTCACAAATAATATAAAAAATACTTTTAATTTCATACAAAATGTTGTGAATTATACTAAATATTGTATCAAATCAAAATTTACTGCTAATTGATATTATAATTTATATACTTTGGGTGGGTGATGGGTTTTTGCTGATGAATCGATATCGATTTACTATTATGAACATAACAAAGTACATTATTAAACTTACGATAGACAAACGAGCAAAAAGACACATTAAAACTTTGAAAGTAATTTTTTATGGAATATTCCGATACTATATCATTTTTTATTTTGTATATATTATAGACAAAAACTTTTACACTTTTTAACTTCGCAGTTTAGGGAATTTATAGCCATCGATCCGCAAATCGAAAATTTTCACACTATCTACAAGTTTTGAGGTCACCAGAGTTTATTCACATAGTTTTTTAGAATATGTTTGTGCGTGTGTGTTCCTTTGAAAGCCGTAGACATTTTTTTCGTGCACGATTTGCTTTTATTAATAATCTTATCATTAAAATAATTATACAATTTTTTTTTAAATTAAGTTAACCAAGTGAAAATTACAACTAACCGAGTTAAATGGTTAAATACCCGGTATATCCGGAACATATATAAACAAGTTTATAACAAAAGTTGTTTATTTTTAAAAAGGAACATTTTTTGTCGTTATATTTTTGTTCTAGCTCTTACGGTTTCAAAGATGGGCAGTTTTGGAACTTGACCTTATTTTTAATCTCTAGAATACTCACACAAAATTTCAGCTGGTTATTTCTTTACGTTTTAGAGTTATTATATCCACAGACAGACGGGCATGTGGAAATTAGCTCAATTAGGTCGTTTTATAAACACCTAATCCAAACATTTATTTCTGCGATCAATTTTTTCAAGCGATACAAATTTGGGACTCAACTTAATATAACCTTTTATATTTACATATACCGGGAATAACAAGTGAAAGATAACAGAAATATGTTTGTTTAAATGGAAAAAAGTATTAATAAAAATCTTTTTTCCGGCGATGTTTCAGCCAATCGATTTCACTACTTTTTTTCGAAATACTCAATAAATTTCGAAAAGTATTCCGATAAGAAAAACTCACGGCTAGCACAGAAATATACAATTCGGCCTACGCCTTGGTTTTTGCAAAAACATACTAAAAGTCCGACAAAATGCAAGAGCTTACGACAGCGTCGAAACGGAATTGAAAAAACGGCGCAAAGCAATTAAGTGTCAAGCGAATCATGTGCAGGACGTTTTTATGACTAATCAACAACACGGACACGAACTGCGCCTTTCGTCTTTTTTGACACCGATACTTGATATAATAAAAAACAATTAAAGAAGTCATTACTCTGGAAATGGTAAAAACCTAATAGAGAATCCTTTTAATCCAAAGAATATAATATATAATCATTAAAATATAACATCATTTCAACATGATTTTATTGCAAATCTTTGTAATATATAATACCTCATAATAACATTAAATATATAATATAATTAAAAATAAATATTTATTTAAAACCATGAATTGTATATTTACTTTAATTTCAATCATATATACAGTTATCACATATTTTTCTAACACCCCATCGTAAAAAAAAACATGACAATGATTGTCAGTCACTGTTAGTAGGTAGTCAGTTAGTAAAATAAACAATTGTGTCTCACCATATTACACTGTATTAAAACAAAACTATAACTCTTTACAATTGTACTATTTATTATGTACAGAGAGTTTATGAAATATTGAAAGTATAAATGGAGTCAATATGTCGAGCTATCATTTCAAAATTTTATAATTGATTTGTGCCACATTAGGCTTGCGTCCGTGAGAACCTACGTAGAGGCTACATAAACCAGAACGTATGTTTTCTCTCGTACAGTCAAGCTGCTTTAAAAGCAACTTGTCTGGAACTGAGGTGTCTGGAACTGAGGTCACCTCAAGGGTAGTCAAGTATTGTCTGGAGAAACTGTTGGAGCTGGCAAAAGGGAACAATGTTAAATTGATCTGGGTGCCGGGTTACAGCGATTTCGAAGGAAACAAAAAGCAGATCCCTCAGCAAAAGAGGGAGTCGGAATATCCTTCATTGGCTCCGAGCCTATTTAAGGAATTCCAAGGACTGCATGTAAACAGGTCATCAACAGCCACATTATCTTTGACGGCGAACCTCTAGATTACAACAGATACAAAATATTCGGTGCATCCCAACCCGAATATATGAACCTTCAGGAAGACCTGATAGCAAGCTTCTGGCATTGCCAAATGGAAGCTGGTCTTGTTAGACTGAAGTAAAAGAGGGAGCACAATTGACCATAAGGTCGAAGTGCCATACTTTTTAGACCCCAAGATGTATCTATCTACCTGTACCTTATTTATTCGGTGTTCAGAAAAATACTTCGCATAAATGTTGTTCATTATAAATATATTAACAACTTTTATTCGAAACATTTTTCCGAAATCCGAATAAATAAGGTACAAATCAATTATCAAAATTTTGAAATCATAGCTCGACTTTTGATGCTATTCGTAAAAATGAAAAAATAACTACGTTCCAGAAAATGTATTGGCCAACGTTGATCAACCAGTCCAAGTAGCCGAGCGGTCTAAGGCGTCATGTCCGAGGTGTTATTTCTACTTGGAACTGGGAGGTTATGAGTTCGAATCGCGACATCGGCAGTTTGTCAATTATTAAGAAAAAAAAAGGGCGGTTTATTGAATAAACTGTCGGCCCGCCCAGACTTCGCACTGAACTTATTCCTAAACTATTTGTGGTATGAAAAAATGTTTCATACAAAAGTTTGTTTCCATTAGATAAACATTTTTTGTTTTTTTATATTTAAAGATTTTCTCTATCTTGCACAGTTTAAAATGTTATTAGCGTAACTGCCACGCGCGATAGATGCCAACTTTGTATAGCCTATAAACTTTCTCAATTAATGGGCTATCTCACCCAAAAAGAATTATTCAAATCGGACTCGTAGTTGCTGAGATTCACGCTTTCAAAACTACGCACTCTCCAGCTTTATAATATTAGTATTTGTTTTTGTGAAGAAAAAGTTTTCCTGTTTTACAAAAACAAAATGGTATGCCCGAACCTTTGACATAAAAATCTCAACTACAATTAGGTCCATCATAATCAGTAAACAAATTTAATTACTTTAAAAAATGATATAAAAGACACTGTTGTTTTTAAAGTCATATTTAAATTTCATTAAATTCTTAAAGACGTTACGATTGAACAACCATAAAGTCAATATTATAATATCATGTACAATACATTACAATTTCTTCTTTTGCCATTTGCATAAATAATACAACATTGCACACAAAGTTTGAGAAACACTGTGTTTATAATATGTGTATTACATAACACATATTTATGTTACATTGTACAGTAAAGTTTAGTTTAGAAACAATGTAAAAATGATATTTACATTATTAATAACAATGAATTTAAAATAAACTGTAATAGTATGCATATTTATGCAAATACTTTAATAATAATGAAAGTGGGACTTTCATACCCCGTACCATTTTTTTTCTATTCAATGTCAGTTTACTATACTTTTTATTTCGTAGCACGTTGAAGTAGAAGAAATCCACCATACCTTAGAATGTCTACGTGCAGCATTATAAAAATCGTAATGGGAAACTTGATCTTATTTATTATTCCAATTCCTTACTTTATGAACGAAGGGCGTTAAGCCTTGTCAAGGTCCGAAACCATATCTAGGAATAACTAGAAGCCAGGCTACCTTTGCCTCTAGAGACTGGGTGGATTTGTCCTATAGACAATGGTAAAGTACAGTTGGATTGCGAAAAAAAAAATGATAGTCGGTTATAATGCCACAATTTGGTACTATGGTAAGCATCGGACGTCAACCTTCTGGCTGGGATGTCTATTGGCCACTGCAGACTCAGAAGACAAATACCATTATTGAACCATTTATGGTTGCAGGACAACGAAGCGTATTTGGACTATAACGAAGCAGATTGACATAAATCCCTTCTGGAGCCAGGAGGACGCACGAATCGTGAGACCAAAATAGAGAAGCCGGAGATGAAACAGTTGTGATGTCGTTGTGTCCCGTCATTCGTAAAGAAGACGGGTTAATAACGACCACAGAGCTGGAGAAGACGAACGAGATGAATAGGTGGAAGGGAGCTGAGGTGATCACATCTGTAAAAGCAAGACTTAATTCTAGAAAATTACTTTAGTTATTATTAAGCAAATATCTCAGTTACAATTGAACTTTAGGCACTTACTTTAAGAGTCCAATTTATAAGTTTAAAAAACCAATTTTTGGAATTTTTTTTCGAAATAATCAGGAGATCTATTCATATACTAAACAAAAACATGTTTTGAGAAATTGAGAAGATCTCAATTTGAGAAACTAGACTCTCTACAAGAATAATAGCAAGAGAACAGGTAATACTAGTATTCGTAGTAGCGGAGGGGAAGTCGAAGCCTTCCAAGAACGCCTTTCTAGACCTAATTCACAGACCTCTAAAGTACAAGGAATTTGTATGTATACTAGGAATTGGTAGGTTGTGCAACTGCTGCCGAATTTGGTAGGAACTATGCCGATATTCATCTGGAGTTTGCCAAAGGAAACTGCAGAATACCTTTACAAGCGTCGCCGGTTACTTACGTTCTTGTCCATACGCCGACAGTTTCGTCAATACTATTTTTTTAAGTTAATCTAATTGACAATGTGCCACCGTTGGGAGTTGAACCAGCAACCTTCCCACTCCGAGCAGAGCGCCCTTAACAACTCGGCCACTCGGATTGATACAGGTAAGACATACTAGTACAGGTTCGCACGTGTATTTTATACATTAAGAATAGGTTTGAGGGGTGTTATAACGGTTTGATGAAAATAATAGTCACTAATACCCGCAGGTACCCGCATACTGCAAGAGTGCACATCCATGACTGGAATATTAAACTAGAAATGAAATTATTAATTAAAGTAATGGGTGGTGTATAAATATACCTCCAAATTTATTTGATGGTTAATTAAACAAATAATCAATATAGATAAATAGATTGATTCTAGAGGCTGCCTTGGACGTGCTACACTTCGACCATAATGATGTGAGAATGTGAGTAGAGTGGAAGAAATTTTTGATTATAGACTAGGAATTGGAAGGATATGCGGCTGTAGCCGAAAATGATTGGAACTATGCCGATATTCAACTGGAGTTCGTGAAGGAAACTGCAGAAAACCTTCTCAAGCATGGCTGGTTACTTCGTTATTGTCCATAAGCCGGCAGTTTAGTCAATTAACCGGCCCTTCTTTTTTTATCTTAATAATTGACAAACTGCCGATGTCGGGATTTGAACTCATAACCACCCAGTTTCCAAGTAGGCATACTGCGCAGACTTAACGCCTTAGACCGTTTCGTCACTTGGACTGGTAATAATAAATACTGATGGCTCATAATCTAGACTTTACAAATATTGACGAATTTCAAACGTCACCATTAACAGACACACTCACTCACACACTGATAGGTTTATAATATGACTGCAGTCAACACGTTCTTATTTTATAATAAATGTAGGTTAAATAGTATAGAATATTGTGATGACGATATTGTGAAAATGAGATGAGAAGGTAAAATAATCATTATTATTACTTTTATGCTGTTACAATGCGGATCCTGTGTGTACCTATATGTATATTCATCGGTAACATTTATTACATACACAGTCACACACACACACACACACACACACACAGGTAGTGTGGTGTAATCATGGTGTATCTGTCTGTAAAAGTCTGTTATAGTACTGAAAAATGTTACAGAATGATTCAACTGTGTTCTACTTACTTACTTATTGCAGCAGGTAGATAGAGAATTAAATAATAAGCGAAAGGAAATTAAATTACTGTGCATGATTAAATCGTATACTTTTATAATAATAGAATATTCTAAATTGAAAGTAATAATAATATGAAGTTTTATTGTTGTTACTGTAATAGTGTGGGCTCTTTACACCCACACTATTACACGTTGTTTAGTTTTTAAAACTTTGTATTGTTATCTAGTTTTTTAAGTAATTTTATTTGTTGCAGTGAAGGCCTTTTACACCTTCACTGCAACGTTGTTATTTGTTGTTGTTGTTGTTGTTCATTTTTGTTATTATTTTTTTGTATATATTTTATATTTGGTCATTTTTTTCCTACCTAGTCAATTCATTTGACTAGGTAGTGATATTTTGTGATTAGTTATGTTTTGATTTTGTTATTTTTTAAGCTGCAGGGGCTAATGAGCAAGTTCTCGAAGCCCCAAAGAGGAGGGTGGGTTTTAGTGGGTAGTCTGGCTGGCCAGGAGTCCCACACTCTGTGCGTCAATGCATTTCCCACCTCTCTAACGCAAAAAAAAAATAATATGTAAGAATAATAAAGTTGATTTTTGACAACGAAGTAATACTGTAAGTGATACTGAAAAAATTAACTCATTCGTCCGACTCGTCTTTGGTGTAGCGGTAAGCATGCTGGGAGGTCCGATGATCGATTCCTGGTTGACGAGTTATTTTTTTCATATCTATATTTAATTAAAAAATTCAATGACATGTTTGTCTATAAAGCATACGTTAGTTCTGTCATACCATGTCTTAAGTAACTTTAATAAAATTTGTTTTGAAGTATTGTATTTTTTCATATTTTGAACGAGCAATATCAATCTTATATAATTAAATGAATTTTATTCATGAAAAAGTATTTTTTCGCTAGTATAATTCGAAGCTATATTTCGAAAAGTAGTTAAGGACTCTATTTAGACTTTATTGTCTATTTAAATTGGCATCCCTCTATATATATATATATATATATATATACAGAGTGTTCTGAAATTCATTCAGAAAAACTATACCACGGTGTAAAGCTGAAAAACAAAAAAGTTTCATAAAGTTTTCCGATTTTACTCTTAGTTTTTGAGACATAATTAAATAAACATTAATAAATTCATTTAATCACATTTGAATTTTTGAGGGTTTCGCTACACTTATCGAGAACTCTGATTGTCGCTACTGTAGCATGCTCGACTGTGGCCGCCCTACTCCACTTCTGTGGCCCCACCTCCTTAAACTATGCGCTCTATGATTGGTGGAGTAGGGCCGCCATAGTAGAGCATGCTAAAATAGTGACAATCAGAGTTCTCAATAAGTGTAGCAACACCCGCAAAAATAAAAAAAAGGCAAATGTGATTGGTTTAATTTATTAATAATGTTTAATTAAATACATCTCAAAAATTAAACGTCAAATCAAGAAACAATCAAAACAGTTTAATAGTTTTTCGATTGGACGCTTAGTTTTTGAGACATAATTAATTAAACATTATTAATAAATTCAACCAATCAAACCAAACAACCAACCAAATACATATATATATATATATATATATATATATATATATATATATATATATATATATATATATATATATATATATATATATATATATATATATGTATATATATACACTGACATCATTCCCATGAATTCTTGATATATTTGAACTTTAACCTCACGATTACTATCACTGTTGTACTTCTATCAACCAAACATAATAAATGTTCCAGTTTTGAATAGTTTATGAAACTGTGTGACATATATATTCGTTATGTGTGCAGATTTTCAGGATTATCGACTTTCTTTTAAATATAATTGTCATTTATTATATGGGTTTTTACAACCAATATTCTCTATAAATTAGAATTAGAATTTCTATGAAATAAATTTCACTCATTTATTTCACTATTAATAATAATTAATTACTAATGAATAGCATGCAGGTAAATTTTATGTTAGAAATATAATGATTTTTTTACTCCGGGAGTCGGGATCAGGAACTTTTAAATGATCAGATCTAGCAATAAACGTTATTATTTGTGAAATTTTGTGAACTTTAATCACAAGTGTTTAAAACAATTCTTGGTGAATTATTTTGAAATTAATACAGAAAAAACTTTGGTGTGTGAGTAAGACAAGCATCAAATTAGCAACGAGTAACTTAACTTCGATTCCTTATCCCGGAGGTAGTTACGATTAGTTAATTCATACTGATGATGACTACTTTGTGGTCGAAACACGTATTTATAAAATACAAATGATTAATCAAAGAATTGGGGCAAAATTAAGAATATAATTTCAAAAATCAAGTGTTCTCTTTGATTATTTTAATAATCTTTAAATTAAGAAGCTGTTTTCTTCTTGAAAACCTAAATATTTTTGGCAGTGGCAATTTTGCTAAAAAGCTGCCATAGGGTCTCGGTAATCATTAAACTAATTTTTGTTTTGTTTCATTGATTTTAGATGAACCCGTAAGAGGTAATGATGGTCACCACGAATGGTCTATTTGTAAGAAAGGAATCAACAGTCTAGCTGATAACTTGGTCCAGTGATTAGTTGGTTTCAATTTTCTGAAAGTTACTTCAAATAAAGTGTAAAAACATAAAATGTGTTATTTATTAAAAAAAAAACATTATTGAATCGTCTAAAAACGATTCTTGAGAATGCCACCTAACCCCTTAAAGTACCAGTCCAAGTGGGAGATTATGAGATCGAATCCCAACATCGGCAGTTGGCATCAATTATTAGGAAAAGAAGGGGGCGGTTTATTTACTAAACTGTCGGCTTATGGACAAGAACGAAGTAACCGGGTATGCTTGAGAAGGTTTTCTGCGGTTTCCTTCACGGACTCCTGATGAATATCGGCGGCATAGTTCCTATCATAGTTGGCTGCAGCCGCATATGATAGCACCAATTCCTAATATATACACAAAGATCCGTTCCATTTCACACACATCCTCACATCCTTAGGCATCACAATGGACCTTATGGTCCAAGTGTAGCCCGTCCAGGGTAGCTTCTGTAATCTATCTATCTATCTAAGGTCTACCTAACAAGGTTATTTCACTATGTTTAAAACATATAAGATTTACCAAGCCACTAAAACAAGTACAGCACAGTGGAAATTGTATGAGTGATTTCCAGAACAGCTTTCTTTAATCCCGATTATGACAAAGTGAAAATTCTAACTTGATTTCGTAGTTAATATTTAAGCTCTATCCCTTCCGCATGAAATACCCTGTAAAATAGGAATATATATGAAATTTTTCGTGGTCTATCACAATGTTTCATCTTTAAATAATGAATTTTATATTACATTCATATACATATAGACCAAAGAATAGTCATTGTATACTTAAATTCCCTATATTATACACAGTATTTCCCTAAATTATACTAACACTGAAGTATAATAATAATATTCTTCCCTGTTTTATTAATATTATGGTTATCTTGATTGTTATTTGAAGTGGTTCGTTTTTCTTCTTATACTCTGAGAGAATATGGCGAAGAACTTTTGATTCGGTTGGTAAATACTTACAATTTTTATCATTCCATGTTAAAAATGTTATCCATAACTTTTTTTTTTGTGAATGTGAAAATTTTCGTAATTTCAATATTCAATTTGTATACATACAAATAATTTTATCTCTAAGCTGTTTATATATATATATATATATATATATATATATATATATATATATATATATATATATATATATTAGACTATTTAAAAAAATCGACTTTTTTTTGGCTTTTACAGCTCTTAATATTAATGTTAGAGGTGCCGGCCGCATCGCAAATTTAAATTTCCCATTTGATTAACATGGAGAAACCTCTCTGTTACACTTTGGATTTTCGTAACTCATCAACGGAATATCACATTTATAAAAAATTCGTTACGCAGGAGCTGCTCAACTCAGCGAGTTTCCTTAGAATACATAAATGTCTCTCTAGCGGTCACAATTTTAGTCTAAACAAAATGAAATGTCGTATATGATTTTAGTATTTTTAAGTCCAATTTTATTAATAAATGACATACGTCGAAGGGATTGGGGGGGGGGGGGTGATAAAGAAAGAAGAAAACACAAAATATAAAATATCTCTCTTAATAATAGAACAACCGAAAAAAGCGTAAGAAATAAAGTTGTAGAAAATTATATTTGCTACAATTCATCACTTTATCATTTTTGCTCAAACTCTAATGTGTACAGAGATATTAAGGAATTTAATTTTCAATATTAAACCGTCAATATTTCTGTAAATATTAGTGTAACAGAAAAAATGATAAGAAACAAAATTACAGTAAAACTTAGTACCTACAACTTTACTTCTTATAAATTTTTCGATTTTTCGAATATTAAGGGATATATGTCAAATTTTTAGTTTCCCCTTCCCTCTAAACCCCCTTTCCCATATCCAATTTTACCCATTAACGACCTTTTGAATACCAAAAGCGCCTCTAATACCAAATTTCAATTCGATAAAATGAAAACTGTGATCGCTAGAGTGATTACAGTCAACAAATTTTACAGATGGTGATAGATCGATGGACATTTGAAGAAATTTTTGCTAAATTTTTACTTCGGTACGGGACAAATAGCACTATTTCCTTTCAGAAAATTGGCTAAAACGTAGCATATTCTTGATAAACCGACTCCTTCAAAAGTTATTTGGGGTTAAAGTTCAATTCATGATAATTTCTAACATTTTTCTAATTTTTCGACGAAACTATTAGTTTTATTAAAACCGCCCCATTTATTTTTAATTTACAGTCTTATAAATGTGATAATCCATTGATGAGTTCCATAGTGTGAGAAATTCCATAGTGTAACAGAAAGGTTTCTCCTTGTTAATCAAATGGGAAATTGAAATTTGCGATGCGGCATCTCTTAATATTAATATTAAGAGCTGTAACTTTCACATTATCTCTTTTCGTCATTTTCAACAATATTTTCGATATACAAAAGCAAAAAAAAAGTCGATTTTTTTGAAACAGTCTAATATATATATATATATATATATATATATATACCGTGTGTGTTGGCAAGCTTTTCCAATAGAGAATCATTGTTAACTATTATTTACTACTAGCTGCCCGTTTGGTTACTGTATGAAGTCAGTCAGTACACATGTAATGGTTAAATATGTTCATTGAATTCTTAACTTTAGTATGTGCATCACCAAATCTCCACTCTTAAATGACAAACAAACAACCATACACATACATCTGTATGGTTGATGACTGTGCATTTGATGACTCACATTACATGTGAACTGACTGACTTCATACAATAACCACACGGAGAGTCAGTAATAAATAATATTTAACTATGATTCTCTATTGGAAAAGCTTGCCAACACACACTGTATATGTGTTCTGTGCAGTGTATTATTTATATCAATTATATTATTTATATTTTTAATGGACACTTTTTAATTTTTACACTCACACCTAAAACATATTAATGTATTGCGGAACACCTATTTAAAAAGCAGTCTACATTACCATATATCATGCGAACAAACAATAATTGGTAAATTACCGGTAATTTTTAATAATTATTATTTTGTACAGATTAAAACTTTCAACTCACATCACATCAACTAACTACTTTATTAATCGTAAACACTAGCTCTCATTCATCCCCTGGATAAAATTGAAAAGCTTATGAGACATGTCAACATGTCAAAAGACATGTCAAATCGAAAAAATTAGCCTTAAAGTTTAAATTTTGCTTTGTTTCTTGACTTTAAGAATTCTCAACTTCATTGACAGAAAAATGCCTTATTTGAAAGGCCAAGTGCAATTTCGCTCAAGAAACAATTTTATTCAGAGCTCCATTTTCACAGATTTTTTAAATAAGCTGTGAAAAAGTAAATAATTTTCCGTAGATTTTTAGAAAAGTAGCTACTCACAGACAAAAGACTATTTCACGGAATGCTTCGAGATCCATAGTGGGAACTCGGATGTGGGATAGACATTCCCACATCCCAACGACGTTCCATTTCTTTCGGTTTGTAAATAAATATGAAGGAAAAAGTGAAATTCCAAATATGGTTTTTATACAGTTCTTTAAAAATGAGATAATAAAATGTTTTTCTATGGATTCGCATTGTTGGAAACTTTTCGTACATAACATTTTGACTCAGCACAATTTTATCCAGCGAATAAGCGTTTTTCATTCATACAGTTTGAATACCATAGTTCATGAAACTGATGACGCTGTGAAAGCTATTATCGATACGGTTAACCACGTGATCAAAACCAATGAAAATGAAAATGACAAAAACGTAAAAAAAGAATAAATATAATAAAAAAAGACCTTAAAAAATGGATTACGTTTATAAAATTGCACAATTTTTAAAAGCAATAATCTTAACCGTTAATATTTGAAAGTTCAAAACGATGCATCTTACGGCGAAAATGTACAGTTAATTATTTCGAAATCAATTGTACATAAAACTCACATTTGATCATTTTTGTATAAACAGCAAATTTCTCTGTTACAAAACATTAAGTAGAACTATAGAAAATCGCATTATAAGTTTTTGACATAATGCTCAAAAAAGCAGTTAATTATTAACACCCCACACCCAAATTCTGTAAATTTCTCCTTTCAACCATCCAAAATTAACCTCTTACTGAGAGTTATTTAATCCAATTTAATTCTTAATTGACTGGCACTTACAAAGAAAAGTTTTTACTAGAAAACTAAACAATATTCCAAATAATTACAATTCCTTGCTATTTTAAAATTTTTAACTTTTTGTGTGTGGAGTATTCAAATATTCAAATAAAATATTTAGAAAGTGAATATATTATTCAAGAATATATGTAGGTTTGTTTTTCAAATGTATATATATATATATATATATATATATATATATATATATGGGTGTTCTGAAATTCATTCAGGAAAACTATACCACGGTATAGAGTGCAAAAAACAAACAAAAAAGTTTCATATAGTTTTTCGATTTGACGCTTAGTTTTTGAGATATAATCAATCAATAAATTCAACCAATCACAGAGCGCATAGAGCGCATAGTGTAAGGAGGCGTCACCTCAGCAATAGAGCGGGGCGTTGTTTATAAATTGATGATCTGATACTGGCATCACTCTTAGCCACTCTCACGTAATTAACAAAACCTAGATGGTTAGAGTGGCTAAGAGTGATACCAGTATTCGATCATAAATTTTTAAACAACGCCCCGCTCTACTGCTGAGGCGACGCCTGGTTAAATTATGCACTATATGCGCTCTGTGATTGGTTGAATTTATGAATGTTTAATTGATTATGTTTCAAAAACTAATCGTCAAATAGAAAAACTTTATTGTTTGCTTACGGCAGCTCTACACTGTGGTATAGTTTTCCTGAATGAATTTCAGAACCCTCTGTATATATAAGTTCTGATGGCAAAGCTTCAATACACATAATTATGTAAAAAAAAAAAAACTTGAAACTTTAATGACATAAACATGGACAAGAAAGTGAGTGAACGGGACGGTTATTTTATTTTTTTAAATCTATACACAAGAAGTAGGTACTTTTTATATATTTATTCTTTATTCATGCCTTCACACTTAGTCTTGTTAAGTTAATAATTAATTTAATGTTTAGTAAAGAAAGAACTTTAGTAAAGAAAATGAATGCTATAAGAAAACCAAACACATATATACTCGTACCTATTCTCAAACACTTTGAAGTAGAGACTGGTCCACATAATATGCGATATTTACAATCCATAGTCAGCTCAACGTATATATGCATTAGTTTTATCGTTTATGTTTTTTAAATTAACCATATTCACAGTGACGTTGTGAGCCATTCCTCATTCAAGTTTTGGGCTCGATTAATTTAAGGGGGGGGGGGCAACTTTTTTCTACATAAGTAAAAATATCAATTAATTTTAATAACTACAAGTTATATTTGAAGTACCAGTCCAAGTGGCCGAGCGGTCTAAGGCGTTATGACTGCGCAGTATGCCTACTTGGAAACTGGTAGGTTATGGGTTCGAATCCCGACATCGGCAGTTTGTCAATTATTAAGAGAAAAAAAAGGGGCAATTAATTGACTAAACTGTCGGCGTATGGACAAGAACAAAGTAACCGGCTATGCTTGAGAAGGTTTTCTTCACGAACTCCAGATCAATATTGACATAGTTCCTATTATAGTCGGCTGCAGCCGCATATCCTACCAATTCCAAGTCTATACACAAAAATTCCTTCCACTCCACTCACATCCTCACATCCTAAGGCATCACAATGGACCTTATAGACGAAGTGTAGCCCATCCAGGGTAGCCTCTATAATCTATCTCTACCATCTACATTTGCAGTATTTGGCGAAGGTAAAAAGATCGTAGTGACAAAATGAAAGCATAGTTTTCGATGGGCCTCGACCCTCTTTTTGTCACCGCTCCTGTAAACTGATCAAGTCAAACAATAAGTTTACTTTTTAAAAACCCAAGTAGGAATTTTCTAACGGAATTATCTTCGCTTTGGTACTCTGCAAAAGTCCATAACTATACCGTTCTTGCAAAACACTTTTTTTTAAGGTAAGAGGTCGTGAAGATTAGTTTTTGTCGAACAGATTTGATTTACGTTAAAAGATATTATTATCATATTTATTTTTCACAAAATAACTCTGAGATATTCGCTTTATTAAACTGTTTAACTGAGTTTGAAAACGGACAAAATGCGCTGTCTAGCATTGTAATCTTACAATGGGTTGGCATAAACCTAAACGTATTGGACGACATATTTTGTCCCGTTTAATATTCAGTCCAACAGTATAATGCATCGTTACGCCAAAATTTTCTCATCCAAGCATCTCGTGAATTATGGATCCTACGTAAATTTTGTAAAAGATTCTCTTTTGTATAGAGAACTAGCCAAGGAATAAATTGAATCCTCTACTAACGTAAAATCATTAGTTTACGAGATATTTGAGAAAAAGCTACTTTTTGAACTGAACACTTTAAAAAAAAAAAAAAAAAAATTATCGAAATGATGGACTTCGTAGTTGGATTCTACTACATGAGATGCTATATGCTATCAATTATCTGAGATTACGGTAGGTTAGGTTACGTTGTAGGGGCTATCCTGGACGGGACACACTTTAACCATAAGGTCCACTGTGAAACCTTGGGATATGAGTGGAGGACAGAAATTTGTGTGTAGACTAGGAATTAGAAGGTTGGGCGGCTGACTTTGATAAGAACTTTGCCGATATTCATCTGGAGTTTGTGAATTAAACTGCAGAAAACCTTTCCAAGCATAGCCGGCTACTTTGTTCTTGTCGTTTAGTGAATTAACCGCCTTCTTTTTTTAATAATTGACAAAGTGCCGATATCGGATTTGAACCCATAACCTCCAGTCGAGAGTAAAACGTCTTAATAAGCGTGGCTACTTGGCCGGTATTTGATATTAAAGTTTGTTAATATTTGTTCTCGTCTGGTGACTGAACTTAAACCACATTGGGCAAAGCGCGTACTTGAATCAATCACCGCATGAGAAGACTAACCAGTGGTTTAAGTGGACATTCGGTCAACATTGCTCTGATAGAAATTGAACGATTAAAGTGACAGTCTGTCAATGGTAATTAATCGGGGCGGTTAATTGAATCTACTGTCGGAGTTTGAACATGGACGAAGTAACCGACTAGGCAGTGTGAAGGTTATCCACAGTTTTTCTTCACGAACGCCAGATTAGCATTGGCATAGTCGGCCGATCGAAGTCAACTACAGTCGCTCAACCTACCAAATCCTAGCCGGTATATAATTCCGTCTTCTGAACCCACATCATTAATATAAAGTAATTGTGATTAATAACGATTAAAACCCCCATTACTATTATTTTGATTATCTGTTTTTATCAACAAGTGTAAATAATGGCAAATTTAAAACGTACTCGTAGAGTGAAGTAACTGTCGTGTTATTCTAATTTCTAATGCTGAGTGTAAACCAGGCATTAGTGTCTAAAAATTGATGCAGCGCATAACAACAACAGTGGTACCTACACCGATACCAGCGGTCGTCGGTGATCGTGGTGGCTATTATCAGGAATTCAAGTTTTCATACTTTGTGTTTCGTTAAAAATAAAATACGTCATGCTTAAAACAGTAAATGAGGTACTAAAGAAAAAAGTGTAGATAAAAAAGGAAATGTAAATGAAAAAATATTACTTATATATACATATATATACATATATACATATATATATATATATGTATATATATATACATATATATATATATATATATATATATATATATATATATATATATATATATATAGGTTGTTCTGAAATTCATTCAAGAAAACTATACCACTGAGTACAGCTGTAAAAAAAAAGTTTAATAAAGTTTTTCGATTTGATGCTTATTTTTTAAGATATCAGTTAAATACAAACAATTAAACATTGATAAATTCAACCAATCACAGAACGCATAGTGTAAGGAGGAGGGGCCTCTTACCGTCTGCGAGCCTTTAGTAGTTAAAGCGCCATGCTCTACTGCTGAGGCCACGCCTCCTTACACTATATGCTCTGTGTGATTGGTTGAATTTATCAGTGTTTAATTGATTGTATTTAATTGATATCTTAAAAAATAAGCATCAAATCGAAAATCTTGATTAAACTTTTTTGTTTGTTTTTTGCAGCTCTGCACCGTGGTATAGTTGTCTTGAATGAATTTCAGAACAGCCTGTATATACATCGTGTAACGGAGAAACCGCTTTTTATTTAAAGTAGGCATGAAGACTGAAGCTCTTTGTATTTTTTGTAAACTTATTGCAATATTATTGTATTTTTAAATTACATTATATTTATTCTTTTAATTTAAATAAAATGCTTTTTGATAATGCATGTGATGAGATAACGCCATATCCCAGAGATAGTTACGATTAGCCAATTCATACTGATTATACCTTACCTTGTAGTCGAAATATGTATTTATAAAATACAAATAATTGTTCTAGGAATTGGTGCAAAGACACCCTATAATATTTCTGTATAAATGGCAAAGAAGAATGAACCACTTTTTTTAAATAAATATTCTTCGAACTTTTCTTTATACTTTTCCCTTATTACTTATTTTTCTTTATATTATTTCCCTGTTTGTTTGAATATTTGTAAAAGTGTGTGTAGATCTTGTTAAAATCTGCTTTAATAGATTTTACGCATGCTATAAATTAGATTGATCACTTTTTTTTTTTATTTACTTTAAATTTCACAATATGGTGTAAGTAATCTTTTCGATGCTATTTGTTTTTCGAAGTATTTAGTGTATACTCCATAGCTAAAAACTGACTACAATTCTGTGAATGAGCAACATCGATCCGGGCGTTCCTTTAAGAGAATCTCATCTCATTTAAGAGATAATCAAAACGAGTAGCTCCACATGTCAATGTTTTATAATTTATTTTCTGTTTTTTTAGTCACATTATGTGCATCGGATTATTATTTAAAACAAAAGTGGGACCACCTGTATAATAATCATTAGAGACAGCATTATATCAAAAAAGTTTCTTAATCTAAATATCATGTTTTTTCTTCACTAAAGTGTTTGTTTCACTTTGTATAAATTAAGAAAATACATTAATATTTTACAAAATTTTCTACGCTGAAAAACACAGACAAAAGAAGGAAAGAATACATACAGAGTGTTCCCACCGAGAATTGGTGAAACTGTCACCAAATTAGCAACGAATAACATATCCTGAGACAATATAAGAGTAATTTTAATAAGAGTGATGTTAACAAGAGTAAATCGAATGAAAGCAATTTTAACAAGAGTAATTTCAATAAAATTTTTTATATTTACCTAAGCAAAAATTTTTAAATATGTACAATTATTGTTATTTTTGGAGGCAGTGTCTAAATTTTATGTGAATTTCTCTATGCTGACACCGACTCCAAAAATAACAATAATTGTACGTATATATTTAAAAAATTTTGCTTAGGTGAACTTAAATTGGCAGAAGAATATGCAATTATATTTTTACATTTTAGTGCATTTTTTGTTTTAGAATATTTGATTTTTGAAATCGGGTTTCGATTTTGTCAAATTTTTTTTTTATACTTTTTTGTGTGACTATTTTCATATATTTATAAAAATATAAAAGCAGTTGCAAGAACTTGGAACCAGTAGAAACATTCTAAGCGGTACTAAATATAATATTTCAGTAATATGATCGCGAAATGTGACTTACCGTTTCAAATATATTCAGCCCACTTCAAATTGCCGTATTCAATTAAAACTTTTCATAAAGCTTTTATTTGGTTGACTTCTTTATAGTAATTGAATTGAATTTCAGTCTAGCATATAATATTGTCGTATCCATTTGAAATTTTGCAAATATGCCCAATTAAACAAAAAAGAAGATTTTAAGATACATTATATCCATTTTATTTTTAGTGCGCCAATCTGTACTTAAATATATCATGCATACAGTCCTAGTGAAAAAGTCCGTATTTTAAAATGTTTTTGTCATTTATAATAACACTGTTTAGTATATTATATAAGTTGACATATGATTTAAAGGAGTTAAAGTATATGAAAAATATTAATAAATTTTTTTTTACATTTTATATTTATTTATAAAACGTTTTAAAGTAATTGCCTTTATGTTTTATCTGTTTTTAATTATTATTTTTATTATAAGTCATTAGTCTTTACAAAATACTTATATTTTTAAAACAAACAACATCATTATAATACTCAATAACATACTTCTATGTAAATTTTGAAAGTAAATACACACTGATAGAAGGAATTTCTTGAACCAAGTAAATATGTTTTCATCAAAACATAGAAATCCTTGTTTTCATTCAAGAATTTGTTTACTTGAAGATACTTATTCAAGTAAACAAATTCTTGAATGAAAACAAGGATCTCTTTCTCAGAGTATATTATTTTGAAGAAAACATATTTACTTGGTTCAAGAAATTCCTTCTATCAGTGTAGGTTTTTATCTAATTAAAGTCAATGTATATTTGGGATTAAGATTGTTCATTAAATTTGATTTCTATTAATTAAAAGGAAAATACTGAGAAATAAAATGAATTGTATAAAAAAGTTGTATTATTTGTATTACAGATTTCAATATAGAGAAAGAACAAATTATTCTAAATTAGGGGCAGTTTGTTGGTATAAACCCTTCCAAGAGATTTGATGAAATTATTAATATGGGCGAAAATTTTCTTGGCAATTAAAAACAGTAATTGTGTAGACTCGCCATAAAATTACGGCCATTACGATACTGCACTTTTCCATCGAAATAGTGTTTTAAATAGCTTTGAACCTCAAGTTCAGCGAAAGACATCCCACATGTTATATTGCTCACATGCTCCTTGATGGGTTTTCATTAATTACTAACATTAAGGAAAATTTTCTTTCTGTTTAAGAAAATTTATTTTGGGCATTGTACCGGCGAAACCGTTTATTTTTCAAATGTCCACTGATCCCACTTAGTAGATGTCGATCATTTTTTAAATTTGTTTACTATACATCTTTACTAAAGATATATACTGAAATTTTTTGAAGTACGTCTACCGAGAAAGTTATCTCAATATCAGCAAATGTAGCGAATATATTTATTCTTGTTTTGGAAAACAAAACTATAAAACGCGATTTTTTTAACTTTATTTAAGAAATGTTTGTCTTTACTGTCCTAGTTTTTTTTTTTAATTCTGTCGAGTTTTTTTTTCAATACAAAGGATAATAGGCGGGAATGTAGTTTAACATCCTTCTAATGAGAGAGAATGAGAAAATATGAATACTTTGTTATTAATTATCTCACGTTCTATACGGTCAAAAATGGTCTGAAACTTTAGAAAACGTTTAAAAACGTTATTTTTAGCCTGTGAAAAAAATAAGCAAAATCTGCCGAAAAGCAGAGTTTTAAGTTAACGAAGACTTAAAAACGTTCTGTCCTGACTAATTCCCATACTGATGACTTTTGGTAATATCTTTGTCTGGATATACACCTACTTATGATACCTTGGCTACAGACATGCAAACCCAGTCTTCCCATTAAAGTTAAGGCAATAAAATAAATTCTAAATTTGTCTTTTTCTATAGCTAATTTGAATTAGTTTTGACCCGGTAAATAATTATGTTGTTTTTTACGTAAGTGGATATACAGGTAGTTTCAATAAGAGGTGCACTCCCGCGAGCTTTTGATAGATAAGCTCATACCAAGTCTAAAAATCTTATATCATTCTTCCATGATAAATTTCCCTGACCCACAACAAAATCGCGAAAGTTAAGTCTTAAAATCTAATTATCAGCCATACTGTGCATTTTTATAACAACTTTTTCATATGTACCATCGAACCAATAGTATCAAGTCAATCGCGACACATTTTTAAGATAAAAAGTAGATCTTATACACACAAAAGTTGGCTATACATATTGCATAACACTATGTTAGTGGAGTTGAATCAATCGATGAGTGTTAAATAAACAAAGTGCTGCAACATATTCTTTTTGGTTGTTGCAGTTTAAACAACATTGTGTTAACTAATTTTGAAAATTAATCGTCTTTTATAATGTACGTGTGTAAGTTTATGTTCAACTAAGTTATCTAAAACTCAATTGTTATACACATAAGTAAGGACTATAGTATAAAGTAAAGGATATCGAAGAAGTATGTTGTAATATGGTTTGAAGATAGATACCACACACCCTTCTGTTTTGTACCATAGAGAATATAATATAAACTAACGATTAATAATACACATTTCTATGTATTATATATATATACATATATATATATATAAATATATATATATATATATGTATATAATATATATGTATATATATATATATATATATATATATATATAATATATATATATATATATATAATATATATATATATATATATATATATATATATATATATATATATATATATATATATATATATATATATATATATATATTATATACCTACTAATATTAAACAATATTCAAAAGTAATCTTACTTGTAATATCCCAAAATATTGTAACTTTGCATATATAATTGTTTTCAATGTCCAATGTGCGACATTATCTCAAAGAGATAAAACGGAGATCTTATCTTGAAAAACTCTTAATATACGAAATTATATACAGGAAAATAGTTATTATCTATTAAAATTACGAATTGAAACTTAATAGGCTACTAATAAAAACTTTAGCCACGATACTCGAAACAGTCATATTCATTTTGTTTCGAGCACAAATAACAAAATAAATTTGTAACGTAGGATCTGCGTCAAATAGATTTCAATTAGAGTTAATAGGGAATATGCATGAAAATTTTTTTTCACATTTGTTTTCAGAATATGAAAATACTGTTAATACTGTAAAAATATTTAAAAACGAAATTAAAATCCGACAAATATCAAGGAAGCTATAAGCTTTTAAAGATTATTATCTGTCTCTTTCTTGCAAAAATACTAAAAACGGAGTTTTACGTGTATTTTAAATGGTGAAAGTGTAATATGACGTCACATAACATATCAAGAGGACTATCACCCTCTTTGTCTAATCGGGAATTTCAATCATTCATATCTCGCTTATTTTTAAAATTATTTAAAAAGTAATTTTACCTTGATATTTTTCAAGTAAACAAGCTTCAATTCAAGTGAAAAAAAATTTCTATGCATATTCCCTATTGTATTAATGTTCATAGCTACCTGTGACAGCGAATATATATATTAATATATATATATATATATATATATATATACAGGTTGTCCCAGAACAACCTGGAACCCTTCGGTGAAGTTGTTCCTTAGGTCAAGACGAACTCATTTTACCATATAACATAGGTCCGGAAATGATTTGTTTATCCGCTAGCCGCCATTTTGTGTTTTTTGCTTTATAATTTATATCTACACAACGCGTTGTCCGATTGAATTGAAAATTGGGACGATTGTTGTTTTAGCATAGACCAATAATAGAAAAAAATTTGAATTTTCAAAAATGTATTTTTACAAAATGGCGGCTTTTAGAAAAATTCAAACTTACGTAAGTCAAAAACAAGCAGATTTATGAATTTTTTGAATTTTTCTAAAAGCAAACAGAAAAATTCAAACTTACGTAAGTCAAAAACAAGCAGATTTATGAATTTTTTGAATTTTTCTAAAAGCCGCCATTTTGTGAAAATACATTTTTGAAAATTCAAATTTTTTTCTATTATTGGTCTATGCTAAAGCAACAATCGTCCCAAATTTCAATTCAATCGGACTACGCGTTGTGTAGATATAAATTATAAAGCGAAAAACACAAAATGGCGGCTAGCGGATAAACAAATCTTTCCGGACCTATGTTATATGGTAAAATGAGTTCGTCTTGACCTAAGGAACAACTTCACCGAAGGGTTCCAGGTTGTTCTGGGACAACCTGTATATATATATATGCTTTTGATTATTCGAAAGGTCAAGTTAATTAATGCGTAGAGTCGATCAGGGAAAGAGGGACTTAGAGAAAGAATAAAACACTAAATATAAAATTTCCGCGTTAATATTAGAAAAATCGAAAAATGTATAAGTGTAAATGTATAGATAATTTGTAGACAGACAGACAGCGTCGCTTGAACAGATCGAAGTATTTCAGCGCAAAGTGTTTTCGTCACCGCTTTTATTGTGGTATGAACTATGATCAGTCTTGTATTTTACAAAAACATTGCACGGGACATAATACATGCGAGCAGCTCATACTCGTGTGACCGGGTGAGGTGAGTCGAGCTATTGTCATGTCAGTACAAATGACAGCTGTCTACTGTAAACGCCAGTAGCTCGCACCGTGTAACCAGGCCTTAACGCACTGTACTTGGAACTAGAAGGTTGCTGGTTCAATTCCCAACGGTGGCAGTTTGCCAATTAAACTTAATTTTCTAAGATCTCGGCGTATGGATACAAACTAAGTAACCAGCTATAGTTGTAGAGGTTTTCTTTAGTTTGCCTTCACGAACTCCATATGAATATCGGCATTGTTCCTATCAATTTCTAGTCCACATACAAATTCCTTGTTTTCACATCATTAATGTATGGTGAAAAATTAAAAAAAGGTTAAACAAATTGTGATGTCAGTGGTCTCGGTTATAGAACGTGGAGACTCAGAAACGAAAGTAAAACCCCTTTTTTTACTACGCCTCTATTTTGTGAGACAAGGTAAAAGTAATTTTTATTATTGGGAAGAATCTTTACTATCTCGTGTGGATAAACTCCATGAAATACCGTTACCGTTAAAACAGCGAATCGTTCATTTTTCACCGAGCTGTCCGTTTCGAATAAATGTAAAATGGATGATATACACTGCTGCTTTGTAGCCTTTAGGTTTCATGTTATGGGGTAGGATGTATGAGGGTATTCTACTATGCATGAACATGTATTATTACACCATATACTACTCTATAATAATAATTTCAATAGATATTATTCCCTGTATGAGAGTTACTTGTGAAGTTAGTGGTATAGTTCTTGTCGGTGTCCTTATTTACTTATATATCCGATGAGATCTTAGATTAGATGTTTTGAACTGTAAATGGTTGTATAATTTTATGCAAAGGATATTTTACGTTTTTTTTATTTTGTTTGTACTTATGTTAAAGGTTGTTGTAAATTGAAAATTTTAGTTTGAATTATGATTCGTGGGTTTAATATTTGAAAATCTGATAAAATATTTAAAGAAGAAAAGTATGTTCTATCTTCATTATTCATTCTATCAACATTAACGAACTTTACTTTTAAATACCAAAAAATTGCGTCAAATACCAAATTTCATTCCAATCGGAATAAAACTGTGACCGCTAGACACATACACATAAACGTCGATGGACATTTGAAGAAATTTTACGAAATTTCACTATCGGTACAAAAACAATAGCTGCATTTCCTTTGGAGGCAATTCACTAAAAACGAACTTTTTTATTCAATATGCAGTCTCGAATAATGTTTATACTCAATTTTTGATATTAATTTGTGGAAGCGCAAGATAGATAGATATATTGTAGAGGCTGCCCTGGACGGGCTACACTTCGACCATAAGGTCCATTGTGATGCATAAGGATGTGAGGATGTGAGTGGAGTGGAAGGCATTTTAGTGTATACACTAGGAATTGATAGGATAAGCTTCTGCAGCCGACTATTATAGAAACTATGCCGATATCATCTGGAGTTCGTGAAGGAAACTCCAGAAATACTTCTGAAGCATAACCGGTTACTTCGTTCTGATCCAAACGCCGACAGTTTAGTCAATTTACTGCCCCTTTCTTTTTCCTTAAGAATTGACAAACTGCCGATTCGACCCCATAACCTTCCAGTTTCCAAGTAGGCATACTGCGCAGACATAATGCCTTAGACCGCTCGCCCACTTGGATTGGTTTGTGGAAGCGTAACTAGAACATCATGTGAGAATTTGTTTTTAAATTTAATAGTATGGTTATAATTTTGCATACATTTGTAATATAATGTATGGAAATATTATTTAGAGAACTTCATGAACCTTTTACAACATTACACAACAACTATGGATGGCTATTGTGTTTTGTAACGTATATAATATAGTTCACCATCCATACATATGTGTTTATATATATATATATGTATGTATAGGAATCTCGATGCATAATACACAATATCACTTTGGCAACACATTTGTATGATATATGATCTCGGATTGACTATTCTTTTCCACTCGTCAATATTGATAAGATTCTTTGGACGTAAGAATCTATAAAAATTCATCTAGGGATGGGGATCGAACCACGATATATAGCATTGTAGACCAATAACGCTCTGCCAACTGAAAAATCATAACCATAATGCTCTACCATAACCTTAGATGTTATGGTAGTATTATGCATATGATTCAGATTGCCGTTTTTTGGGAACAGCGTTAACTGGACCCTTTGCATTGGTAACTAGGAAACTAACCGCAAATTGAACAATGTTACAAGATTATATTTTTGAAGCAAATTGAATTTTCCATAAAAATGGATTGTTTAAAATTTGAATGCATAATTTTTTTTAAATTGAAATATTTTTAAAAATAAAAAAGTTTTCCAGGTTTTACTATGGTATTAATTGCGGTGTCCAAAAGTTATGTGAATTTCTCTATGCTGACACCGACTCCAAATATAACAATAATTGTACATATATATTTAAAAATTTTTGGTTAGGTGAACTAAAATTGGCACAAGAATATGCAATTATTTTTTTACTTTTTAGTGCATTTTTTGTTTTAGAATATTTGATTTTTGAAGTCGGGTTTCCATTTTGTCAAAATAGGTTTTATTAATGCAAATATACAAAATATGCAAACTGCCTATTTATCAAGGTGGCTGCTTTAATAATATAATACTCTGTGTTAAAAGTTTGATTTTTAATTACTCTTTGAAATGATCGTCAACATGTTTTAAATTTTGAAGAGAGGATAAACCACATAATTGAGCTATTCAATTCACTAAAAAGAAAAATTTTATCTACTATCAAGGCTCATGCATGAACGTCCTTAACATGATATTTGTTATGAATCCCAGATCATGTTATCCACTATATATTTATACACAATTGCGTTGATTTTGTGATGCATCCGTGTAATAGAATGTATATAATAAATGTATGATAGTATAAATGTGGATTGTATACGGAGAATTTTCAGTAAGAACTATGCAAAATTTTTAGTTTTATTATGAATCATGATAGACGTAAACTCAATAGCAGCTCCAATACCACTCCCTTACTGAAAGTTCGGTATAAACGTTAGGCTTAAGGCATTCATTATAGCGAGAGCAGGTAATATCCGCTTTTAAAAAGTTTATTTCTTTTTAAAAATAAAATAAAAATAAATTTCTTTTATGGAAATAACATACTTTTTTATTTTTTATTAAAATATTTATCTTTACTCTCCTGTTTTTTTTAAATTCTGTTGAGTATATTTTTTAATACAACAGATAATAGCTGAGCGGGCATGAAGTTTTACATGCTTCTAATGAGAGAGAATGAGAGACATTTGATTACTTTGTTATTAATTATCTCGCGTTCTATACTGTCAAAAATTCTGAAACTTCAGGATCTATTAGAAAACGTTATTTTCAGCCTGTGAAAAAATGTGCAAAATCTGTCGAAAAGGGATTTCATGCTGGAACTGTAAAGTTCTCTGCAAAAAAGCACATGGGTTCGAATTTTTCAAAATGTAAGTCTATAATTAATACTGTCACGAAATATGTGTGCCTAATTATAAAGTTTTATAATTTATTTGTGCATTATTTATGCTTTTGTTTGAAAAAAATGCTTATGATAAAAGTGGTTCATTATGAAAATACTAAGAACTGTAGCGCCAAAGATTTTCCCAAAAAGCGAATCAAAATCTAAAAATTTTGAAAATTGAGCTCTATTTTGTAGTTCATAATACACTTATCGATTTCTAATGAAAGTATATATGTTTTATTACCTTTTAAGTGTTTAAATGCTCGTAGTCACCATGTAAACGCTAAAATGGTGTTTAATATAATGTAAACATCTTAAACGCTTAATTTTAAAACATTTGTAGTGCTTTAAACAAAAATTCATGTGATGTCTTTTTTGTATGAATACACTTTAACTGTTTAGTGTAATTTCTGTTTAGTTTGATTTGATTTGATTTTAATAATTGTGTAATCGGTAGGTTTTGGTAATCTCTCTTCAATGGCTCTTCTACAGTCATCTACCAAAGATACATTCCCCAGTGACATCTTGTTCTTTCAATTTATTCTGTAAATCAAAGTTCAATAATGATAACATTGTCGGCACAGTAATACGTCTAGGTCCTAGTGAACGAAATAGTATTGCTGATGACTATGACTGCCGGATAACTAATAATTGTCGAAAAAGATTTATTTAGACAAAAGACAAATTACCATAAATTTTTTATTCAAAGACAAGAAGTCTTTCTCCGTGTATATATAAGAGTGTGAACCCAGTGAGCTTCAACACATATTTAGTGCATATATAGTTTACTTTGGCTATGTAGTGTTCCTTACAGGCATTCCAACTTATACTTATGAAGTGTATAGAATACATTTGTAGCTGTATGCACTATACTACATTGTCCGTATATGTTAGTATCGTATATATCTGTACAGCCATATATTGAAGAATATTGTTTCTATTGTATCTTAAGTATGTATTGTAGTATTGTAGTAATACATTCTCTGATTGCAGTATATATTAAACTTTTCCAGACGCACTGTCATGCACTGGCATATTTATATGATATTTATGAGGCACAGCACACGTACTTTAGATGTTGCCATCATCTCAGGCATACGATGTGTCCGAATACCATATTTTTGAGAGGTTCAGTTTCATTTTAGAAAATAAAATAAGAAATTCATCGTAGCTCGTATAGCGACTCGATTTTTTCAAAGAAAACGAATATCAAACCAAGTTACTACGCCGACATTAGTGAATATGAATTTACTTCAATAATATGAATTATTTGAAGTAAAAGAACAATAAACGATTATTCATATGTTGATAAATATATCAACGTTGATAAATCCATTTCAATTCAACTAAAATGAGAAAAGATATAACCTGATTTTATTGCGGTGATTCTCTTTAGTTTTTATTTACGAAAAATACATAAAAATTTCTCATCGGTGCAATCACAATAGTTTAATTTTCTAGGGAAAGATAGTCCCTAAAAAATATATATAATGTGAAAAATGGTAAAAAAAATGGTAAACTATGGCTTAAGTAATTGCCACGAGTAACAATGCTATGAGTATCTAAGGCAGTTATACACACAGGAACGCAGTCAGCTATATACACAGACACGGCCCTAGGAACCAGCTATTCTTGCAGACATCTGTTGATGCCTTCAAAGGGGTACAGCTCAGACTGATTACAAAAGGGGAGCCGCTCGAGTTTGTTTTGAAGAAAAATAAAATTCGAAGAGTCGCTAATTTGTGTATTATTTTAATTAATAAATAAGCGCTTTTCATTATGGGATCCATTGAGCTGGTGATATCATTATTACACACTAATCACCCAGTGGACTAAAAATTATTTACTTTGGTACATAGTCATATTATGCATGCAATAGGACTCCAGAATGGATCCATTATGAGCAGACTGTTCGGAGAGGAGGATGAAATATCCATCCATATCATATTTATCTGCGAATCTCAGTTACAGCAGATACAAGGTATTCGGTGCATCTCACGTGACCTGAACTTGCTGGAAATCCTGATATACAAGCTCCTGGCTATTGCCAAGATATGGGACATGCAAATCCCGTTAGACTGAAGTATAAAGGGGAACAAAATGGACCATAGTGTCGAAGTGCAATACTTTTTAAACCCCAACATATATCTATCTATTATCTAATGATATTATTTATTGACCAGTGTCACGTAAAATTAAATACTTTTATTTCTTTCTTAGCGATGTATTTATGTTGTCATAAAACCAACACGTTACTCAGCCATCATAAAAACAAGACGTGTACACATGGGTGCATCTTCCTAGAACCAACTCCTGCTTTATTTTATTGAAAATTGATATGATTGTAATATATTTTTGGTACAAAAACATTGGCATTGTATGAAGTTTAATAACCAGATTTATAAAATATATCGTACTATACGTAAGTTTTTACAACCGATAATAATATTTTGTACAGTGTAATTCTAGATTATTGTATATAAATATAATATAATAATATTTTGATAAAAACTTATCAAATATTTTACAATATATTAATTGCAAAAAATTACATACTATGTACGACATGAACCAAAATCATTCAAACTCATTCGTTATGAAACATTTTGTTTTTGTTAATATTGTTAATATTCGACGAAAACAAAAAAACAAAAAACCTCCTAACATAGAATTCCAAGAATACCATGTAATGATGACAGTTATAATATTAACAACAATTAATTATCTAAATATAAGAGTTATAAAAGATATTATGGTCAGGTGATAAATTGTGGTAAAATTTCTGTTCTACTACTTAACCCGTACACTAGGCAACCCGCATTAAACTACACTTTTTTTGTGTATACGTGTAAAAACTGATAAATTTTTACTAAAAAGTAGTTAAATAAAAAGTTATCGCGTTGGATTTTTTCAAACCTTGATAATTTTGATTAAATCTATACCAACAATAATCATGATTTTTTTCTGATGTTTCAGAACAATTTTTTGGTAGGTGAAGCTTTAATTTAACACACTTCATCCAAGAAATCACCTTCCAAAGTCAGAACGCAACTTAGGAACACACTCTACGTCAGTACTATTAACATTATGACGTCGAATATTTCGCGCTAGAATTTCGGCTGTGACAAAACGACGGATACCGAATTGTTTCTCGTTGCCAGTCTTATCACGAACCGCTAGGTAGGGTTAGGTTGCTATAAAAAATGAGAACGTTTCATAAGAAGCTACTATTCTTTCAACCATTTGGAGGTGTTCAAGAATGGCTGACCCAAGGGTGCCAGTTTTATCCTAGCAAAACCTGCACAGTGACAGAAGAGGTGGGTCAGTGTGACAGCTCCTGCAATAGTCGTAGTGAACTGGAAGGCCCATGTGTTCCACATGTTTACCTATCAGCCAGTAACCCGTAATGGCTGTTACTATATTGCTCATGGAGGGCCTTTAAAATATATAATTACTTCGGAACGCTTACGATTTTTTTCTGACTATATCTTTCCCGCAGTACCACAAGAACGTTCCTCTCTCCACTTAATATTAGCCTAGGTTTTAATAAGGAGTAGGTTGTAGCTCGCAAAGAGTATACCTGGACGATTAGAGGGGCTTGTGTTCGCGCACCCATATGAGGTTTACATCGTCATTTGCCGATAGCTTATTCAGAGAAAATCGACTGTCCTGTGCTACCTCGCAAGATAGGTAGATAGCTACCAAGTTTAGGTTTTTTTTCGCCACCTGGCTATCAGAGGAGATAGTAATATCTTTACACGTTATAGTGTTCAATCTTACCCATTTAAATACCTTGTGAATGATCATCATTTTCGCTTGATTTACACTGGAATGATAACCTTACGTCTGGGTATACAGAATAGACTTCACCGACTACTTTACCCTTAAGCTTAAATCCGTCAGTATAAAATACGCCAACTCTCGGCCTGACTAATTTCTCGTTCCATTCCTCCACGAACAGGTAAAAACTCTACTTAATTTTTTAAAATTAACTTGACTCGTATGTAACAAAAACATTTTTACTTTTACCTGTTTAATAACTTTTCAACTTTTGGTACGTTCGAAGTAAATAGAATTAGATACTCTTTGTGAAATTAGGAACAAATTAAATATTCTGTTTGATTTCGATAAGGAAGTAGGTATTACTGTATAAAGTTAACGATACACTCTGGTATATTATTATATTAAAACAATTTCTGCCACTAAAATTAAAATAATTAAATATATACAGATTCTTCTCACATGAAAAAGTTGTGTGAAGCAACCAACTCTTATTTGTATATGTACCTACATGAAAAGTTTGAAACATATAATATGGAAATATTTTAACATCATTTTTAGTATAAAAGGAAATTTTCTATTAAAACCAAGAACAGAGAGATGTATAAATAACAAAATCTTGTAAGATTATATACACTAAAATTTAAATAAAACTATGATATATATTCTCAATTTTAAAGTGTACTAACATAGGGGAACGTTGGGAAGCTACGACCACCTATGACAAATTTAAAAAGGAAACGAAATTTTGAGAGATGCTAGTTTTTTATTCCCGGTATATAATGTACATCAGGGTAAATTAAGTTTAGTTCCGGCTTTGTAACGGTTGAAAATATTGATCGCAGAGGTAAGTATTTTGTATAAAATGACCTAATTATTCCATTTTCGCCAAATTGTCCGTTCGTCTGTCCTTCCGTACACACGAAAAGAGATAACGAACTGAAATTTATATGTGTATTCTAGAGCTAAAAAGTTAGGTCAAGTTCGTGAATCGGAAAAATCGGACCATGTTTCGGCAAAATTAAACCGTTAGAGAGAGAATAAAAATGTAAGGATGAAAAATGCTCCTTTCTTAAAAATAAACAACTTTTGTTATAACCTTTTTTACATCAATTCAGTGAATACCAGGTGTTTAAGCAATTAACTCAGTTGTTATTTTCACTTGTAATTGTTGACATATATTTCAGTCTATATGGCCATTGACCAAAACACACTGTTTTGAAACTGAAACATATGTCAACAGTAAATAGTGGTGAAATTTACACAAATTAGGAATTTTTGTTTAATTTACATATTGACTAATCATTCGCAAAGGGAACCTCCAAATAATAGAACTCATAAAATCTATTCAAAATATTTCTATCTTGTGCTATGTTTACACCTGCTTTGCGATTCGATACTAATGGTGACGTGATTTGTAAGATATTTCACTGTAGTTCATTACTTCAACAATATATCTAGATATAATCACTAAATTCCGAAATACCCCATAAATAGATAGAGATAGATTGTAGAAGCTACCCAGGACAGGCTACACTTTGACCATAAGGTCCATTGCCTAAGGATGTGAGGATGTGAATGGAGTGGAAGGAATTTTTGTGTATTGACTAGGAATTGGTAGGAATAGCTTCTGCAACCGACTATGATAGGAACTATGCCAATATCATCTGGAGTTCGTGCAGGAAACTACAGAAAACCTTCGAAAGCATGACAAACTGCCGTTGTCGAGATACGAACCCATAACCTCCCAGCCGCTCGGCCACTTGAAATACATTCCTGGCCTTTTCCCCTATATGGAAAATGCATTGATATATTATAATAAAAAATGATGACAATAAGAAAACGGAAATTGTATATTTTTAGAATAGAAAAAATACATTGTTTTCTTTATGTGTGTAATACAAAAAAACTTTTTAAATTTAAAAACTTTGTTTAAACATTTACTGGAAATATACTCTGAAAAACAATAAATTCATAAATTTTATTGTTCATTTTCACAGTGTTCACTATACACTCTCTTTCTCTATGGTATATATATGTTCTGAAAATTATTACAAAGTATAGGGAATACAAATTAATATTTATACAAAAAGATATTCAATTTACTGCAGATCAGGGATGCGGATATTCGCAACATCCGCATCTGCCATCGTGGAACTTCCGCATTAATTTTTGTATCCGCTTTTGCATCTGCAATAAGCAACGCTTTTCACGGGGCTTTACCGGATGCGGCCGTTACTTATTGTATTTAGCATTACTGATGGTAAATAAATCAGAACGTGTTTAGACGTCTTATTATATGGATGTTTTTCCATTTATTTCAACAATTTATATTATTATTTGAGTGTTTCGCCTTAAAGAATGTATTTAATAAGTGAATTAACAATGCCACTACCGACGCAAAAGTGTGGTTTAGTCTTATTTTAAAGTAGATGAGCATGTCCGAGATAAATTTCAATGTAAAATATACAATAAAACATATTCTCGCCAGGGTCGTACAACCACGTCTTTGAGGAATCATCTACAATCTATGCACCCGGAGTAGTTTAGCCTGTTTTTCGCGGGATTAATCTATGAACCTCTGCGACACAAGATGGAAACTGAAAAGTCAGCGATATTGCTCTTTGTTAAATATAATGCACCAAATTTTAAATTTTCATACTGAAAGTTTGATTATTCATGCATCTCAATTAAGCAAAATTTATATGTAAATTTACCTAACAAAATTTACATATAAATCCGCATCCGCATCCGCGGATGTGGTCCTTAAAATACCCTTCAAAAATTTTGCTGTAAAGAACTAAACCTTTAACTATTGTTTATGGGGCAACCCATTTCAAAACGACAAATTATGGTGGCTTAATTGTTTCAAACAAAACTGAACTAATTTTTTAGGCCCTCTGGAGCCCACTTTTTCTTGTCGCAAACGCAGTAGCTCTTTTGGTTTTAACCATATTGATTTCAAACTAGAACCGCTTTAAAGAACAGTAAATAATCTAGATTTCACGTCCAGTAAATATTTCAGTTAATCGCTTATTAATGCTTAAAAATATTTGAAATGTTTTAGTTAAAAATAGCGTTAATAATAAGACAGAGCTTAAATTGTTTCTGGGTTTAACTTTAAAGAAATGGATATACATAAAAGGCCGAACTTTAAAGACTTTAGTAGTTTTCGTGTGAAAATTTTACACTTTTCAGAAAAATAAAATTAGTACAAAAATTAAATCAAATTTACCAACCTTAATGTCTTCGATGTAAAATATTCTATCTGAAACAAAAAACAAATATTTTTAGAAATCAATGGTTTTGTTTTTGCAAATGTTATAAATGATTTAAGGATGTTCCAGCATGAAACCACTCTTCGACTGATTTTGTTCATTTTTTCACAGGCTAAAAATAACGTTTTCTAATAAATCCCCAAGTTTAAGCATGTTTGACCGTTTAGAACGCGAGGTAAGTCATTAGAAGCATGTAATATGCCCGCCCAACTATTATCTGTTGTTTTAAAAAAAATACTCGACAAAATTAAAAAAAAAAAAGTAGAATAGTACAGATAAATATTTATTAAATACATTTTTTTTTAAAACGCGTTTTACCGTTTTGTTTTCGAAATATAAAAGTTTAAAATTATTTTTTATTTCAAAATGATATTAATTTGTACATATGAATAGACAATATATTTGTGTGTTGTGTATGTGTGTATATTTATTTGTTTTTTGTCCAGATTATACAAGACATTGCTGAAACTACATTAAATAAGTAACAGAAACACTTTTAGAGTTTCCAATAATTCTATTTATTGGTCATTTTATTAATCCGTAAAAACAATGGAAACAGGAAACTTATGAATTTACCAAGGTAATGTGTACATATGTTAGTAAACAAATGCATTTTAAATGCATATGCTTTCTTTTTTAATATGAACTCATGATTCTGAATCTACAGTAAGAAATTTCAGTTGTTTGAGTTATAAATGGGACACAATATCAATTTCTAAAAAACAGTTTCAAACAAGAGTTGTTTCATTTAAAACATAAGGTGTACTTATGAACGCACGTAAGAAGTTACTTCTTTTAAAATAATATACTAAAATAACATTCAATAAAGGTCAACACTACTATAAAAAAACTATCATATATTGTATCCAAAACAAATGATTTGACATTTAATCTTGGTAATGAAAAAGATCCAGTGGCATTTCTTCCGTTAAAATTAGACTAGTGAAATTTATCGAGACCTGGTCAGGTTTATCAATATCTACATGTAATATACAAAGTTTACGATCCCATGAAAATGATATCATTTGATATGTAGCTCTTAATTCTAATATTCTTCTTTTATCAGAAACATGGAGAAATAATGATGAAGGCATCCCGGTATCAAACTACAACTGTATAGTCAAATTGAATTGTTCTTATGCAAGCGCTGGAGGTGTAGCTATTTACCACAATAATAACGCTCATTCATCTTTTGTTCTATAATGTATAATTAATATTGTCTTGAATTTCAATATGCAAAAATCATAACACACACAAATCTATTGTCCACTGAAGCATGGGATCACTTATGTCACAGGCTCACTAGTAGTCTGTTACGCCAAGCATGTAATGTATGTATATATGAATTCATTCCTTCTACTATACACTACGTAAATTAAAAAAGACCCAATAGCAACAGTGTGTAGTGCATCTATCATTGTCTATGCACATGATATAATGTTCTATGTTACACTCACACTATGATATCGTGTTACACTCACACGACGGACGGCGGACAATAACGACGATGTATACATGCACGAGTAAGATGCAACTATATATAAATGATTGTAGTTAGAGAGTGATAAGTATAATATAATAGTTATTTATGTTATAATACAATACTGATTGTTTAAGTGTGACAAAGTAAACCATATCATAGTATACTGCATATAGTCAGCGATAGATACACTATACAGTATTCCAGATTGGGAGTATTTTAAAGAACAAGCTGTGTAAGGCCGGGTACACATGTAACGGTGAAAAGAAAGGTATACCTGTGCAGGCGTAGAGCAGTCATACGTTACAGTATACTTGTGCAGGTAAACCTGCACAGGTATACCATATATATTGTTGTACGCGTAATAATGTTAAACAAGTCTACTATGTACACACAAAAATGTTGTAAATACAAAAATGACTCATTAATTGTTAACAAGAAACTCGACGCAACTAATAAAACAGTTATTATAATAAAACCGCATAAAAACTGTGCAGGCATACCGGAGTGGCTCATATACACGCTCAGGTCTACATGCCTGCGCAGGTAGCCAATACTGAATTTCATGTCTTGTCCGGTCGCCTGTACAGATCGCTATGCCTGTGCAGGCGGCTGGTACAAACGCTCCGATTTGCCTGTGCAGGTGACCTGTACAGGTATACCTATCCGGTATACCGGAACGTGTATACCCGGCCTAACACACAATTTTTAATAAATGTCTCACAAGCACTGTGCCTTAGAGCAGAATAGGCAACTATGTAACATCCTTCGAGCGACAGCTACATCAGTCGACTGGTATATCAGCGCTTTGTTACATGCTGAAAATACACTCTGATTCTCATAACGCGCCAAAAAAACTAACCATAACTTCCAAAAGAAAATTTTTGCATGGAAACAATTCGCCTGTCTTACGGTTTTAAATGTAGATGTTTTTTTTTTTTCGTAGATCGGGTGAGGATTATTTACCGATTTGGTCCATCAACGACCTGGAAGTCTTTCTTTAGCTTTAGCTCACAGACACACAAAATTTCAGCTGCTATAATTTATGTTTTTCATCAGTGTTGACATGCATAATCAAGATGTTGTGAATCCTAGTTATTTTCTACGCTCCACAGCTCACAGAGTATACGGAGAGCTATGGAGATCTCTACGGAGTTCTTTGTTAGGGATCTTCTAGTACTGCCAATAATGTATTTATCAAGCAGAAAATGGTCCTTATACATATTTTTAACATAAACGCAAGACAATCGTGTGCACCATTTTTTTTTAATTATAAAATTCTAACACTGCCATTAATTTTTATTTATCAAGCGGCAGTGTACATTCAAGTCAATATTGGCAATTTTGAATAGGTAGAGGATACTCATCCATACTCCAATAGACGAGGTATCCAGCTTGCTGTTCCTCCTCATAAACTAACAACGCTCCAAAAAAAGCCCTGTCATGGCGAGTTTAGAAATTTATAACAAACTTCCAATGCACACTCAAGGAATTGAAAATATTATAAATGCAAAGAAAAGCTAACAGCTCATCTCGTAGACTTAACTTTGTATAATCTGAACGACTTTTAATCTTAATAAGTAATTTTAAATGTTTTACGAAGCATACTGGACTAGATATCCAGAGGCCCGAAGTTCGATTCCTGATTGACGAGTTAATTTTTTCATATCAGTATTTAATTAAAAATTTTCAATGACAATGATATTTGTCTAAATAGTATACGCTAAAGTCTTCTACAGTTTGTCTTACGTAACCGAAAGGAATTTGGACAAACATCGTATTGTTGACGCTTAAGTATACACAAATAAATATATATGAATAATAACTTCGATAGAAGTAATACTGTCTAAATAAATAAAAATAAGAATGAATAGTTGGCTATTACGTCACAGTCGTCTTTGGTGTAGCGGAAGCATACTGGACTAAATATCTAGAGGCCCGAGGTTCGATTCCTGGTTGACGAGTTAATTTTTTTATATCATTATTTAATTAAAAAAGGTTTACGAATATGTATTCTTTTTTATGACGTAATAAGCATCTGTATCGATCTTTTGTTAATAAACTATTATTATCATAAAATTTAGAATTCGTCGCCTTTACCTAGATCAGTTTTTTCGTATTATAAATACGTATTTCGACTACAAAGTAGTCGAATTTAAATACAATATATATTTTATAATACAAAAAAACTGATAGAGGTAATTTTAAAATTTTTGAAATTTTATTCAAAAACCTAGAGTTCGTTCTCACTAATTATCATTCGATAATATGAGGTTTATTATTATTATTATTATTATTATAAAATAATTGATAAATAAATTATTAAAATATTTGTACATTATTAATTCTGTATATTAATCACAGAATAAAAAAAAAATTAAAATTTAATAATAATAACCAAACCAATATAAAATATTTGATATTTAAAATATAAAATTTGTATTCGATCGTATTTTAATTATTTAGTATAATTATTAATAATGCATAAAACAATTGTTTTTGATATTATACAGGCTGTGCAAAAAGTTTTGACACGGCTTAATAAATCGTTTAAGGTGGTTCTAACTAAAAATTTTCAGTAACCCCTAATAAATTTTTCCGAGGAATCGAATGCACAATTCAGATTTTGGGTCCGATGAAATCACTAGGGCGAAACAGGGTCTTTAAAATTCTAAATGAAAACACATATTTCTTATTGCATATTCATATTTAACGGAAAAAAATTCGTTTCTTTTGTAGGAAAACTTTTTCTTAAAAGCGTTTTGTTCTCTCGCTAGAGGGCGTTTTTTTCCTTTCCTAGTATTTTTGGAGAAATTCTCAGAATGAATGAAATATATTAGAATTTATTGAATAGTGAATTTCGGATTTATAATAAACTTTATTTAATACTTCGATTTTAATAAATTTATTATTATTATTATAAAAAATAATTAATTTTGTTATAGTAATAAACAAATTTATTATTATTTATAAGTATGAAATAAAGTTTATTATAAATTGAAATTCACTATTCATTCATTCGTAGTATTTTTCTAAAAATTCTCCAAAAAATAAACGCCCTCTAGCGCGAGAACAAAGCACTTAAGTTTTCGTACAAAAGATACGTACTTTTTTCCGTAGAATACGAATATGCAATAATAAATATGAGTTTCTATTTAAAATTTCAATGTAAGACCCTGGTTCGTGTTTATCTTCCTCGGGAAAAATTACTAAGGGTTACCGTTTGAAAATTTTTAGTTAGCACCACCTTAAACGATTTATTAAGCCGTGTCCAAAACATTTTGTCCAAAACATATCGTGTGTTCAAAACATTTTGGACATACAATATGTTGAATATATTGTAATAATACATACACTCATGTAGTAAATAGCTCTTTCCACTAGCCAATTACAGGAGGAGGCTGGATCTAGTATAGGGTTATTATTATTATTTGGTATATCAATTATATAGCCTCTGGTTAGCCTATTGGTATTGTTGGTAGTGGATTGGTACGTATATTACCGCAATCTGACATAATATGATGACCAAAATTAATTAATCCACCAAATAATTGATTTATAAGATAATTACAATAAATTTAAATAATTATAGATCTAATTTGTAAGTCGAAATCATCAATTCAATAAATGACTTTACCACAATATTGTTAATTAGTTATTTCGAAATTTTTACGAATTTTTGCTGATATAAATATAAGGTTTGCAAATAAAAGACCCTGAATATGCGATAACATGTTCAGTGTGATAACGCGTGTATGTATTAAGATAACGGTTTTGTTAAATCTGCAATATTTCAATGTAATAATGTTACAAAGATACTTTTCAAAACCGTGATTTGGTCAAAAGACAAATCCATTATAATTATTAAATTGAACAAATATTTTTTTTAAGAAAATATTTTGACCAAAGTTTTGAAAACACAGGCTAATCTTCAGATAAAATGTGAAAGAACTGTAACGAGGAACTTTGAAAAGCGTTATGTAATACTACACCAACTTTGATAACTATATTAGATCGTTTTTTTTTGTTCAAAACTCCCTTGGGATTAACCCCCCCCCCCCACCCACACTCTCCGCCACTAATGATACTTCTGCAAAATGTGGCCCCAAATCGGAAATGTTAAAAAGGAATAAATAAAATTAATTTTTTCAAATAATTGTTTTATTTAAGGTAGTTCACTCGTAAAGCCCCTGTTCTTAAAAATTTGATGAAATTGAAATGTTATATTAATCTAATTGTTTTGTCTGATTGTTCGAGCATCACGCAAAAACTACTGGACGAATTTTGATGAAAATGTTTAAAAGCTTAGGATTAAACTTATACGATATTGGGAGATATAACAATAAACGTGAGCGAATCTGCGGGTATAAGCACGCATTATATAAGAACGCGGTATAAGAACGCATGCATTGCGTTTTTTTTAATCTATTGATATTTAATGGTAATAATTTGCATCTGCGACCCCAAAAATATTGACAAATCACTGTTAAAACACTATATATGTTAGAATACACATGTTCAATTGACATAGCCCTAATAAATATGTTTACCGATTTATTTTTATATATTTTTTGCTTTGACTGTCACAAATAAACTACCTTTTCCCTTTGCCTCAACGCCTATAACGCCAAAATATTATATTAAAGACTACTTTATTTAAAGACTATCAATCAAGAATCTCGAAATGAAAGTAAGTCAGCATAATTTTTGCATAAACATTTGTTTTGACATTCTACAGCCTGCTTAAAGAGTCTTATAATTGCATGCCCGTGACTCAACATATTGAAAGTCGAAGGTAGAAAAAGTCGAAAATATTAAAAGTCGAAAATTGTGGTTTTTTTTTGCAAATATTTCGTTTTCTATGCGTAATACCAATTTAGTAATCCCAAAAACATTCTGATTGTTTTTTTTTAAGATAACAGTCCATGTTGACTACGAAGAATAGAATAGCTGTCTGAATAGTTTCGTAACAAAATGTAGGCACATAAAAACTATTTTAAAGGTTATCTACGTGTGCCAATGAACAGCTTGGACAACACATCCATGTCAACGGTAATAGATGAATAAATAAAATGAAAAAATCGAATCTACATTTCGCAAAAAAAACCATTAAGGCAAAAAAACCCTTAAACTCGACCTTACGCACTTCCGTGCTCTAGATATACTATTTTGCAGTCTAATAGTAATATATTATATACTAGATTATAATCAGTCTATAGAAATAAAAAACTAATGAAATTAAAAACAAAATAACCATTAGAAAGCCATCATAAATTTTTATTTAGATGATAATCGCCGTACCACAAAAATTTGTTTGGGTACAACTTTGTTACAACTTTTTACATGAATACAATTGTAAACGCATTGTAAAATTACACATTTTATAATAAAAACAAAAAAAACACTTTTATGATAAAAAAACATTTTTAAATGGTTTTTAATCCAAAAATAAAAAAATTATATTGTTCTATTACAAACCAAACATCATTTATATTTAAAAAAAACAAAATAACAATTTAATATATAAAAAACTATATATATTATATATATAGTATATATATATATATATATATATATATATATATATATATATATATATATATATATATATATATATATATATATACATATATATATATATATATATATATATATATATATATATATATATATATAAATATATACTATATATACAGGGTGATCTGAAATTCATTCAAGAAAACTATACCACGGTGTAGAAGCTGGAAAAATAAACAAAAAAGTCTAATAAAGTTTTTTGATTTGACGCTTAGTTTTAAAGATATAATTAATTAAACAATAATAAATTCAACCATTTTGTCGCTGCCGCTACACTTACTGACAACTCTGATAGTCGGTACTCTAGAATGGTCCACCTCCTTTCACTATGCACTCTGTGATTGGCGTAGTAGTATAGCGACACCCAAAAATGCAAATGTGATTGGTTGAATTTATTGTTACTGTTTAATTAAAAATTAAGCGTCAAATCGAAAAAGTTTATTAAACTTTTTTGTTTGTTTTTTCCAGCTCTACACCGTGGTGTTGTTTTCTTAAATGAATTTCAGGACACCTTGTATATATAACAAATCCATTAATGAAATAAAATGTTTAAAAAAAACGAAAAGGGAAAAAATAAATTGTTACACCATTCATCATTTCCTATAATAATATCGTTTATATATATATATATTTTCTTAACGACCAAGGACCAACCGGTTGACCACCATCATTTATACAAAAAAAAATACTATTTCTATCATCCCAAAGAAAACGAAAAGAAAAAGTCCGAAATACTCACACGACGTCTATAAACAGAGTTTAACAAACAGCTTTAACATATATCATTTCATTCAACATTGGAATAGAATATATATACACACACACATAATTCTACTCATTTACTATCAAAATTGAATTTCAAGAACATTTGTGAAGTATTGCGATTAAATCGAGCTTAATTTATTTTGTTTACAAAAAAATTATTAATAAATGAGGTGTACTTCTTTTTGTCAAGAATATTTATTTAATTTAAATGTTTGTTTTACGTTTTAATGTTTTAGAGAAAATTTCCAAAAATCAAAAGAATGCCTTTCAGGTTTTGAATTCGATCAAAATATGGATTTTGCGCCTTCGAATGCTATAATATCATCAATAAACTATCTTTATAACAAACTTTGCAGTCGTGTAAGACGACAATATTAAACGTTTAAACTTGCCATATCCGTTCGTGAGATATCTTGGTCACGGTCATACACCAAAGTACGTATACTTACATACGAACAGGCCCACAAATCGCCAACATGGGATTTTTGGAATCAGGGAATCTCAAAACTTAAAAATGTCGATTATCAGGGTCGAAAACAGTACTTTTTTCTATAATTTGCTCATCAAGTTTAATCATGGCATAAAGTTTAAAAAAATCATCGAAATAGTTTTCGAGTAATTCTCAAAAAACTAAAAAAACATTAGGAATAAATGGCCAATTTCAGATTAGCTATTTTCAAAAAAACATTTTAGTCGCTTAAGATATATTTTATCTCATACAAAGACTCACCAATAAAAATTGGTTTTTTGGTACCCGGGTACTTTACCAGCCCGAGTGGCTAATTGTTTAAGGCGTTCTGCTCGGAACTGGAAATTTGGTGGTTCAATTCCCAACGGCGACAGTTTGTCAATTAAATTAATTTCATAAAAATTAAGGGGGTGGTTAATTAACTAAACTGTCTGCATATGGGCAAGAGCGAAGGTAACCGGCTATGATTGTGAAGGTTTTCTGCAGTTTCCTAAACAAACTCCAGATGAATAACGCACAACCAACCAATTCCTAGTCCACCTATAAAATCCTTATACTTTAGGGATCGGTAAAAAGACCTAGAAAAGTCTACTTGCCAGGCTTCAAAATCCCCGTCGCTGCTAGTAAAATCAAGGTACCTCATACCATAAGGATTCGATAAAATTTCAATATCGATTTTCGGTACCGAAAACAAATCTTCTATGTTCGACACATATGGAGGTAAAAACTGATTTATAAAAACATTTAAACTGCACAGGAAAAAGAACAATTCATATTTGGTAGCAAAAAAAAAACCATTTAATATAATATACGGTGATATTTTTTCAGTGAACGCGTGTATAAGTATTTTTGATTTAGACGGTAAAAGTAATATTCTGAACGAGTTTTAAAAATTTCTTTATGAAATATTCGATTTATTATAAATGGCATTTACCTTTATAGAAATAAAGTATTATGTATACGATAGACCTTCATTTGGAGCCTATGACGATATTTAAAAACTTTTCTCGATTTATAATAATATTTGTATACAGCCCGTATTTTAAAATACACCCAAGCAGCAAACAATGTATAGTGTATTTATCGCTGTCTATTTAACCAGTCCAAGTGGTCGAGCGGTGTAAGGCGTTTACCTACTTGAAAACTGAGAGGTTATGGATTCGAATCCCGATATCGGCAGTTTGTCAATTATTAGGAAAAAAAGGACGGTTAATTGATTAAACTGTCTGCGTATGGACAAGAACGAAGTAACCGGCTACGCTTGAGAAGGTTTTCTGCAGTTTCCATCACGAATTCCAGATGAATATCGGCATAGTTCCTATCATAGTCGGCTATCATACTCTTCCAATTCCTAGTCTATACACAAAAAGTCCTTCCACTTCACTCACATCCTCACATCCTTGGGCATCACAATGGACTTTATGGTCGAAGTGTAGCCCGTCCAGGGCAGCCTCTACAATCTATCTATCTATCGCTGTCTATATGTAGTGTACTATGCTGTGGTTTACTTTGTCACACTTAAATTGTATTAAAATCAGTATTGTATAACATATAACTATTATACTTATCACTCTCCAATTACAATCATTTGTATATAATTGCATCATACTCGTGCACACTTAAACTGTATTAAAATCAGTATTGTATAACATATAACTATTATACTTATCATTCTCTAGCTACGATCATTTATATATATGTGCATCTTACTCGTGCATGTATACATCGTCGTTATTGTCCGTCGTCTGTCGTGTGAGTGTGTCTACATGTATATGTAACAAAGACACCATATCATAGTAACTACATATAGACAGCGATAGATATACTATACATTATTTCCAGATTATGTGTATTTTAAAACACAAGCTGTATATTTGTTACACAATGTGACAAGCATATGGGACGGAATTAATTAATTTAAATAACTAGCCTATGAATTGAAAACAGTTCAGAATACAACAGTCGAAGTCCTTTATTTAATGTCCATTAAAAAAAGAATGTTTGTTCCTTAAAAAAAGAATGTTTGTTCCTTAAAAAAAGAATATGCTCCCTATAAATAAAATAAAGTCAATCAGTTTAATATCATATTTCAATTATATCAAACGCAAATAAAAACAAGTGAAAATAACAACTAACTGAGTTAATTGCTTAAATACTTGGTATTTACTGAATTTATGAAAAAAATATCAAACAAAAGTTTAAAAGAAGGAACACTTTTTGTCTTTACATATTTTTTCTATCTCTTACAGTTTCAAAGTTGGGAAGTTTTGTTCATTTGGTGCAAACATGGTTCGATTTTGCGCATAATTTTTAGCTCTTGAGTTATCGCGTGTTTACGGAAGGACAACTTTGCGGAAATGGACTAATAAGGTCATTTAATGAAAACGTATATCAAATATGTTTTGCTGCAATCAATATTTTCAACTGTTACAAAGTCAGCAATAAACTTAATAATTACGCTTAGCTTTTAAATATTTTTTCAATCAGGTAAGGAACTTTCACAAACACACGTATTGTCAGCACACCTACAATAATACGCATTACTGGTTTATGGATCTGTTGCAATAAAATTGTCGGTCGATTACTATTTTAAGTTTGAACTCACGCCTATTATTATCTTTATAATAAAAATTATGTCCCAACATCTTGTTGAGGACTTCAGGAAGATATGGGATACATTGATAAATGTATCGTACAGATATGGGATTCTTTCATATAATCCTGCTTTAGTGTAAATAAATTTTATAAAAGTATCTGTACATAGGTATTTGGGTGGATATTTGGGCTCTAGATATATTTTTTGTAAAGTAAGTGTATGTTATTTTAGCGTGATAAAAAAAATGGCAAGTATATAAATCAAATGTATTACACAAAACTATATCTTATATGATATGATGATGATGTATTATAGCAACCCGTTTAACTTCACACACACACACACACACACTAGGTGATAAATAAGGTAAAATTATTCCTTCTTCCAGAGTCGTCTAAGTGCTTGCTATTACATTAATGCACATCATATATCCATAATGTGAGAACAAACGACTCAGGTTGACTTACTGACTGATGGAGGGACTGACTGATTATATATATATATATATATATATATATATATATATATATATATATATATATATATATAATATATATATATATATATATATATATATATATATATATATGTAAATATATATATATATATACCTATATATATATATATATAGATATAGGGTGGGTCAAAAAAGCTACTCTGTGTATCGAAAAATTGATTGCTGGGCCCCTCCAAATTAGCTAATCGTAACTATTTCTGGGATATGGATGAATTTGGGAGAACCAAAAATCGTGTATTGCTGCGCACGTTATAGAGAACAACCACAAAATTTACAAATCGAAATTAAAACTACTGAAATCGGTACAAAACCGCACAGAGTCCCACAGATACATACGAAAGTATCTTCATACACAAATTGAGTAAACATATAATGAATTTAGACAGTGACCCAATTCCAAATTTTGATTTAATAAAATTAAGCCATTTTCAAAACATCGAATACCTCAATATCAAGGTTAGCTGCGATACTCTCACCTTAGTGACAAAAACAACGCCACATAGTCACAAAAAGACACCGTCAATAAATAGTTAGAGCTCTTCACAAACTTAATCCGTTAGTCAGTCAACTCAAATAATCCTTCAGGTCAATATCATACCCTCAGTCAAATCATATAAAAGACACAACCTTTTTAATATCATTGTGCGACACGCATCAAATTAGCAACAAGCAATATATCTCTGAATCCATATCCCAGAGATAGTCACGATTAGCTAATTCATACTGATGATGACTACATTGTAGTCGAAATACGTATTTATAAAATATAAATAAATGTTCGAGGAATTGGGGCAAAATTTCAGAAATGTCATGAGCTCTTAATATTAGTATTAAGGACCTCCTTGTTGCAGTTTTCTATTTTCAGTTCATTCAAATGGGAAACACTTTATATCTCGCTTATAATAAACATAGGTAATCCCAATACCTGTAGAGAATTAAAAGCTGTACGAAAAAGGTATTTTACACTTTTTACATTAACTTAACCATTCAGATGATATTGGAGGTCAAATATCCATCCTTTAAAAAAACTCCATGACTTTTAACTCACCTATATATACACTTTAGTGTGTAAGACATGTTATGCATATAAAATATGCGACGAAAATACTAATAAAAGAGATGAATTAATAAGACTATAAAATAAATTATATGTGTATATTGTAAAATAAGAATTAGCATTCGGTTCAATTTATGTTTCCTCAATAATAATTTTCTTATATATACGAGAGTTTTTTTCTTTAGTTTTTTTTTTCTTTCGAATTATTTGTCTATATTTCAGTATGAATATGCTGGCGCTATGCGTATATATTTCTTTTAGATTTTAAACAGTGTGTCTAACTAAACATTGAGTAAAGATGTTTCATTGTTTTAAAAAATTAAAACCTTGAAAAAACTTACAAATACGGTGAAATTGGAGCATATAAAATTGGACGGAAAAATTAAACAAAAATTTATTTGAAAAAACAACTTTTTTTTAATTAATGATTTTCTTACAAACGTTTGAAAAATCTGATTAATATAAATATTTCGGTAGACATATTTTTTTTAAACATCGTAGCAAATGGAAATAAACTAGTTAATTAAAAAAAAAAGTTAAAATTGCAATAACCAAATCGCATTAAGAAAAAAAAGAAAAGTTTTTTCCAATATTTATAAGCTGATTCAAATATTTTTCCACAATTGTAAAAGTAATGGTTTTATTTTTTTCATAACAAGGGTTAAAAGTTATTAGGAACAGTATATAATCTCTGACAAACAAATTTTCGACTCCTTGCCCTCAACCTCACAAGTTGACCTCTTTGGCTCTTGTCAAGTTCCCCAGTGATTCTGCGCATTCGCGAACCAGAGAAAATGTTATTTTAATGTATTATTAATAATATGTATTATTATTAAAATCATTTCTAATATTTATTTTATAATTTTTTTCTATATTTTAAAATATATTGATAAAATTCAATTGAACACACTATTCGAAGACCATGCATGACTAACACAATACATGTAAACCAATACAACATCTGTATATTTAAACTAACTACACTACTATATTAATTCAACAAGAGTAGTACTAGTACTCATTTTAAAGTAAAAATTTACATTCGTCATTTTAATAGCATGAAATAAAAAATAAAAAAATTGTATTTCATGCTTCCATGAAAATTGTACATGTTTAAAAAAAATTATATACATTTAATGGTATTTACTTTTTTTTATGTTTTTCACTGGAGTGGAGCATTATTATTTAATAAAAAAAATTTGTTTTAAGGATGTTAGGGAGATATATCAAAAATGTTACGGAACGATCGAGAATTTAGTAGAATTTTCCCCACTTAAGCTACTGTGAAAATTTTTCGTATTCAGACTATTTATTATGCTACAAAATGTAGATATCCATGAATTTCTATGCGTTTGCCTACGAGTGTACCTCTCCAACATCCTTAAATAGTATTGAATCAATACTATTTCAAGAAAATGTATCTCAAAATTATACATTTCATTTAATAATTCTTTTCATTATAAACAGAAATGTTTCTAGCATGTTAAAGCCCAAGTGGATTTAATTTACAAAAAAAAAACTGGTGGAAAAACTTACACGATCTCCATAAACAGAGTTCAATAAAATATGTTATGGAGAAACTGTCGAGAGAAACTAGGGTGAAACTGTCACCAAATTAGCAACGAATAACATATCCATAGAGAGTGATGTTAACAAGAGAAAATCGAATAAAAGTAAATTTAACAAGAGTAATTTCAATAAAATTAATTAAATTTTAATTTATTTTGTTTAATTTTTATATATTTTTATTTTTGTCTATTGATTTCGATTTACTATCTATTTCTAATTTTCAAAGACCAAATTACACCTAGCTAATTTATATTGATGATGACTATTTTGTAGTCGAAATACGTATTTATAATACAAAAACTTATCTAGATATTAGGGGCAAATTTGAGATTTTATTTCAAAAACGTAGAGTTCTCATTAATTATCATTTGATCTCTAATATATATATATATCATGTACTTTAATATTTGAAGTATATTGAATACTGAAAATTGTATTTGAACAAAAGTTTGAAATGAATAAAAATGATTTTGAATTAGTTTATTTGCATTCTGCTATTTTGTGTTTCTAAACCATTGTTAAATTTTACAAAAACCATAATAGTTAAAATAAATACAATATTTAACTACAAAAATCGTGTTTTTTTTATTTGGCTACTGTGATCAGTAAAAACGATATTTTTAATTGACAGTTAAGATTAACCGGGCAGTATAGTACATTTCATAATAAACAGAAACACTCTTTTTAATCGAAATTAAAAATTTTAATCTATAATTAATTAATGAAATATAGATAGCATCTAACATCACTAGTAATCAGGTTTATATAATGGTTTAATTACTAAAAATAATTAATAATCGTCTTTTGGCGATTAACTTGATGATTTCATTAAAATTTTCGTGAATTTTTTATTTTTTTAATTAATAAATTTACAAAACTCTTCGTCAGACAATTTTTTTTAAATTTTAACGTAATGTACGAGATTTAATTTATAAAAGTAGACGTTTTTTACTTTTTAATCTATAGGTGGAGCAACATTATCGAAAATGTATGCGTTCATTCAATATTTGCTATTCACAACATATTAAAATTCCAATTTTAATGATTAATTACATGAAAACCCTTCGTCGGATATTTAAAAAAAAATTATTTTATATGTATGAGTTAGCAATTAACAACATATCAAAAATTCAGATTTTTATCTTTACATTGCCGATTTCACCTATACATGTGTCCGATCAACCTTAAATCAATGCAATTAAAATTCTATTTTTTTTTTAGTATTTCATTATAGAGTTTTTATCTTACAGTAAGTTTTATTTTACAGTTTTATTTCAAACATAAAATGACAAATTGCGGTTAAACTACAGCTGAACTCGAAAAAACTCGAAAATAAAAATTGAACTGAATTAATACTATTTAAATGGGTGTTGTGTCATGCGCTTGGTATTTTTGTGACATCCGTTATACCTAATCTTCAAGCAAATAATTTAACGTATTCTATAAACAAAAATTGATTCCATCCATAAATTATATGTACTGCGAAAAGTTTTAAATAAATAATGTGACATTATAGAGAAAATAAAAACCTTTAAAAATATATTCAAGATAAATAAAAACACATTCATACAAGGTGTCGCATAAATACGTATCACTTGATTTGTAGTAGACAGTAATAAACAATAAAACCAAAATGGATTCTTATTCGTGTGGAAGCAGTCAATGAGCCTTATACACTCTTATTATTTGTTTAATGTTGCCGCTATATTTGGAAATACAGTAGAGTCTCACTAATCCGGTACTCCGCGATTTATTTTATTTTAATTTTATTTTATTTAATATGAATTTTTCTATACAATCCAGTAATCCAAACATTCCGGGTCACTCTGGCGTTAAAGGCAACGAATTAGCGGCCTCGTTGGCACGAGAGGGGTCATCTCAAACGCCCGTTTTACCTAAGCCTATTATTCCCATAGATGCGCCGTAATTTAAAAAAAAATATTAGTAAAAATTTGACTTTTTGAGAAAAAAAAAATTAAATAAAACAAAATTTTTATAAAAACAAACCTGACTTATTTGATTTAAAAAAAAAAAAAAGAATTTTAATTTAATTTTTTTTCAACAGTTTTTAATCTATACTGTTGATTATATCAATCCGACAATGGTACTTTCAAGCTGAGCAATATTAGTCATTTACGGAACAATGTCAATTTTTTAACTTCTGATTTTATAATCAATCATTCCTGTTCAATTACTTGATTAAAAAAAACTTTTTAAGGATTAAAAAATAAATAAATCAACCAGGATCTTATTATTTTTTTTTTGCAATTTGAATAATAAAAACTCCTCTCTTAAGGAGAAAAATATTCTATACTTTTTCTTGTACCATTAGAATATGTGTTGAGATTAGAAAAGTTATTCTTAATAGTTTTCAATACAACAACCATTTTGTTGTTTTGTTCATCCGTATAACTATAAAATCTTTGATGGTACATCAATTTTGAGACATCATGTGCACCCTAAAAGTTTTAAATAACGTAATGTTTTATAGATTGTTAATACTCTAAGAATAAAGACGACATACGATGAGTGTTTTTTTTCTCTTCAAGGCGTGTTTTATGTTCGTTTCGATTAAGATGATAATTTTTTTTTGTTCAGCATCTTTATTATGTAAAGTATGTTACCTTTTACGAATGTGTTTGTTATTTATTTAATAGAATATTTTATTATTTCACGCACTTATATTATTCACATATGCGTGCGTCTATGTGATTATATAAATACTGGCAAAAAATACAGATTGAAAGCTCTTCATATTGTTTTTTATAGCACTTCTCTTTTGAACATAAATCTTCATCAACTGTAATCATAGTAATGCTCATGGCGACCTGTGACTGCTAGAGTGGTTAGAAACACTTAAACATAACAATTACTATATGTTTTATGTATTTGTATACTATCTAGCCGTTTAGAGAAAGAAGACGAAGTAAAGTTGTAGAAAATTAACTTTACTAAAATTAATTACTTGATTATTAATGACTATCAAATCAAGTTATCAATATGACCCAAGTATTTAGCGTCATTAGCTTGTGGAAAACTGACATTGATCATGTTAACAATTGGACAATTTTCTCTCGGCATGGTAAACGTGACTTGACGGATTTCGATACACTAACTTGAATGCGCCACTGTCACTTTACAAATTATCAATTTTTTCATTTTACTAATTTTAAGAGGATAATTCAAGATTTTATGTTTCCCCTTAGCTACAAGACCCTCTTCATTCTGGTCCGATTTTGCGCGTTAGTAAAATTTGCATTTTCCAATATAGATAACACGTCACATACCTAATTGCATTCCAACCAACCTAAAATTGGGGCTTTCAGAATGCGAATAGACACATTTGCAAACACATACAAACATATAACCCAAATTCCTTCATCGGTGCAAAATCAAACTTAGTCAAATTTGCTCAAGTATTCAAAATTTAAATTAAAAATTTTGTAAATTGTGTCAACTAGCCTATTGTACAAATATAGCTTGTAAAAATAATTAAGTGTAAATATTAATCAAATTCATATTGCCCGGGTATCACTATGTAACCCAGCTATACCCTATGTTTGCAACAATCTAACGCAAAAAAAAAAATTAAATGTTTAAATTCAAAATGATATTCTACACAAACTAACTACAACAAAACAATCATAATATATGATGCGTGATTATTATATTATATTCGAAAAGTAATTTACATTTCATATAAACTTAATTTCCATAAATTTAAAAACATTCATAATCTACCAAACAACAAAACTACTACTAAACAATTAAAATAACATTTCAACAACAACAACTTCATCATCATCATCATGAACAACAACGCGCTTGGCAGCAATACGTGAGCGTATAGTTCACGACAACACATCTATCACACACAATCATAATAATAATTTAATTTCAATTATTTTTAATCAAACTTGAAATGAGTTATTATTTTTTATTTTGTTTCATATATACAGACCGTTTTCAAAAGCATTTCTAATAGGGAATCAATGTTCAATAGATAAATAAAATATTTACTATAAAACCATACATACACATACATACTGAAATTGAATATCTGGACTGGAATATTTGGTGACCATATTATAGGACCATTCTGCATTGACGGATCTTTAGATTCTCAAAAGTATTTGAGTTTGTAACGAAATAATATTTTGCCAACTGTTAAAGCTCTTCCTAATTTAGACCTGGAATCTGTATGGTTCCAACAAGATGGTTGCTCTGCACACAATGCCATGGTAGTAAGGCTGTTCCTGGAACAAACTTTCCAGGAACGTCTTATGAGTGGTTTTGGAACCTTCAAGTAGCTATCCAGATCGCCAGATCTATCTCCTAACGACTTATTTTTGTGGGGTTTTCTCAAAACACAGATCTTATCGCGAAATAGGCCTGGAAATTTGCAACAATTAAGGCAAAAAATTGTTGACAATTGTGCGAATATTTCTCCTCAAGTGCTAGAAAATACCCGGATAGATTTCTATAATCGACTCGGATATTGTTTAGCAATTAATGGAGGAATATTCGAACCATTGGTTTAACATTTTGTTTTCGTCGGAATTCTTATTTTTTTTCTTTTTGGGGTTTTATTTTTCTTTTAATTTTTGTGGATTATTGTTTTATGTTATACCGTTAATAGAATCATTTATTTTCAAACATTCCACATACAAATAATAAGGGATATTCAAAGATAATTTTCAATTGTTAGAAGTAATGCTAACTAAACTTAAGAAGATAACAATGAACATATTTAAACCGCTTTCATTACATGTTAATGCAGTACAAAACAGTCCAGCAAGCATCCACAACACAGACACTACAGAGTACCCCCACTATTTTTTTTCTTTATTTAGCATATTATGTATAGTTATTATAGTAAATAATATTTAACAATGATTCTCTATTAGCAATGCTTTCCAACACATATGGTATACTGTGGCGCTGCTGCCGTTCAGAAGTGTTATGTTATACATTGATAGGGTGGAAGCGAAATAACATGCCAAACTGTTCAAGATGATTGTGGAAGATAATTAGATTGTTTCTATGCGTTTTGGTCCCCGGACAAAATATCCCCAAGACAAAATATCCCCAGACTAAATATTCTCACGACAAAATATACTCTAAGATAATAACTCATACAGAATACATCTAAGTAGGAGAAATAAAAGATTTATTCAGTTGAGAAAAATAACATCTAAACATATCCAAACCCGAAAAACTCGGGATATAACCGATGAAGTGAAAGATTGTAGTACTCGGCTGAAATAGTTAACTATTGCTTAACTATTGAAATTAAATAAGGTAACTATTCCAAACCAGGTACTCTAGTTTTTGCCATAATATGTGAAATATATAGAACGCCTTTCAGTGCGGGGGCCCAAAAAACACGCGAACCTGAGCAACTCAGGCTGTGACCGATGAGAAATATATTATAATGGCTTTGAACGCTTCACGCTGACACGTAAGAGACCCGCGTGTGTCCGAATAGCAGCCATATCATAAGCTTTAATAGTAAGCTTTTATAATTACATAAATACGTTTGTCGTAGGAATATTTTGTCTCAAAGATAAATATTCTGGATATACTTTGTCTTGGGGATAGTTTGTCCTGCGATATTAAGTCGTGGATATTTTGTCTGAGGATCAAGTAGCCTATTACCTTAAGATTAAGGAATAATAAAATAATAAGAATAATATACCTAGTAATTCACAGGTTTGGTTTAATATTTATTTCAATATTATTTAAATCACATAGAAAACCAGTTCAATGCTCCGGATCAATTGGCACTGGACCCGATTAGGATGATCATATACCTGGATACTAGGATAAGTCACGAAAAAAGCTTTAAAAAAAGGTAAATTAATGTCAATAATGAAGAATGAATATAAACTGTCGATTTTGCATTTTCGTAAATAATCGACCTTGAAAGAGGGTTTTCCAATGCTCGGCGCTAAACCCTATTCCAGTGGATTCGATCCCATCCCTAGATGTGTACGATTTTTCATATCAAGCTTTTGATGTCAATGAATGTTATCAATGTTCAGACATATTACTTAAATGTCAAAGTAAGTAAACGCTAACAATAGATATAAGTAGATGCTAGTTTACAAAAACAATTAAAAAAATACATTCTTGTAGCTATTGGTTTTGTTAATGTAAAAAAAAACGTGGTGTTCGTCATAAAAATTGTAAATATCTTAAAAATATTGAATTTTTGAATGTTTTTCATGAGATATTTCTTCTTAATTTTTCCACAGACTGTAACCCGATAATGTTTGGCATATGATTTCCCTTTCACAGCGTATTTACCATTTGTATACCGTAGATACGTTATACACACTTACCCACTATATGAACGTTTCGAAAAAAAAAAAAAATTATGAAAAGTAATAATTGGTTCGTTAATATTTTATGAATGGTGATATTGCATGTAGAATATATTCAGTCAGACAGAGAGTTGTAGGTATTAGATGTATATACACAAACCTATATAATAAGGTTTTTTTTGTTTTGTTTTTAAAAAAAAAAACATCGTTATAACAGTGTATATCCACCTACAGGGGATTGCACATGTAGATACTGTATCTCTAGGTATGTATCTATTATGAATATAGAGTGTCAATCAGGTCCTGACAACTGGTACTATTGACAGAAAAAGTGGTATTCTTTTTATCAAAATTGTACGATTGATTTGTACGGAACCCTTTCTGTTTTCAAAAATATGTATTTTTATTAATCAGAACCTTGATCGGAGATATATGGAGAGCATCGACTTTGATAATTATGTTAGGTTAGTTTAGGTTTGAGTTGATGCAGGTCATGAGGACTATTGTAACACCAGAAAAATGGATCCGTCTCACAAGGAGCCACCACTACTTGAATCATTTGGGGCTTTTTATCAGCAAAAAAGATTTGACATCGACATATTTTAGCACGCCACACATGATTCCGAATATGATGATTTAAGGGGTAATTGGATTTCATATTCACTGACTCCATTCCTTTGACATGTTGGGCATAAATAGTGAAATGGTGTTCCAATGGTTTTTCTTTTAAATACTGTGTAACATAGTAATAATTACTATTGATATCTGATCACTTTGGTCAAGATATCGGGTGACCAAAAAATAAACCAAGTCTAGTGTGTAATATAATCACTTATATATAAAAGGTAAATATCTTGTATGTTTGTCCAAATTGATTGGAGAGAAACTATAGGAGATACCGAAATAATGAGAACATTCCAGAAAAACTCTCAGAAGAGAAAAATTCAAAACCGCTTCAAAATTACTGTTTTCTAACAGTTCCAAAATTATTGGCAACCCAGAGTTTTAATACAGTTTATAGTTTCTATAGATATATCTGCGTTAACAAAATTTTGGAAATAAATTATAGTCAATAAATTTTAAGTATAAAAAAAATTGACTTACGAAACAACTTACGAAATTAAGAAAAAAAGAAATATTTGGCATAAATAAATTAAAATAATTACGTTAACTGAATATGAACAACAAATGAATTACTCTTTCGTTGCACACAATAGCCAGCCATGCTTTTTAAGCCTCGCACTCAGGTTTGTGCTCTTTACTGTATACTTTACAATTAACACGTTATAGATTAAATTTCATAAAAAGTTTTCTACTATATGTGTTGTATTATATATATATATATATATATATATATATATATATATATATATATATATATATATATATATATATATATATATACATATAATATATATATATATATATATATATATATATATATATATATATATATATATATATATATATATATATATGTATATATTATGAAGTATCCACAATGTACATAATTAAGAATTCTAATTAAAAATGTGTGTACATATCTATGGTACCGGAAGATACCTTACAATATCAAATTATAATAAATTATTACCGTATTATCAAAATATGGTAGAGTGTAGAGTTTTCTGGTTGTTTTTTCTCTCATTTTTACTTCATTTTTATCTATTTATATTTTATAATGTTTGTTGTGTTCTATACTGTAAAAGAGTCTTAACATTATTTTAAAAATACGTTATGTTATCATCCATGCCTTTTTATCTCTTTATATGATTTTGATATTTTAGACAACGATCATTATAGTATTTTGAAGTCTGGCTAAACCAGTACAAGAAGTTTGCATAGTGGCATAGTGACTCTCATATTGGGCGTATCTTAAAATAATACTGGCCGACAGTCACACGTTTTTATCTTATACATCCTCTGACCCTGTTGCACTTGTAGTGGACTCGCTGCTAAGTCTTAATTTACTTTCAGATTTAATTACCTTTACGAACACACTACATATGCCCTTTGTTATTTCGGTAACTATATGTTGTTATTTCAGTCATTGTCAACAAACTATTGTGAGATTAATTATTGACAAAATAAAGTTTGGTTTCACTTCCAAATCAGTATTTAATTAATTTCTTTTAGAATAGGATTTCAGATCTAATTGGAATCCTTTCCTGAATCCCAACATACTCACCACGTCCAAACAAAAATGGCTTCTTGCTGCCAAGTAATTGGAGAATTACTGTCTTCGTGTGTAAATCTAATGTCCGGCCATTTTACTGGCTGCCACTTCAAGTCGATAGTACTGTTCCCCACTGCTGATTCCGTCAGCAATTGGCTTACACATAAGGCCTACTTCATGTACGTAGACTAGTGAATTTTATCAGAGAAAGGAATTATAATAGATATCAAATTAAATTAGCATGGCAGATAAATAATCGGATACCCGGCTTTGTTCGCGACAATCAATCGTTTTGAATAGCCCAGTTACTGGGCTATTATTCTAGTATGATTTTTACAAGACATTTTTTTAAGAACGTAAAATCAAGTATATTTATTTTTTAGTCAAATTAAATATACTTTAATTTGCCTAAATAATCAATAGTAAATTTGTTCTTAGGTACAAATTAGTCTAAAAAGTGCCGATTTTATCATAATTTTATAATTGATTAATGTCTTATTCAGTCAGTTTTTGAAAGAAAAAAAATGTTTCGCATAAATTTTGTTCATTATAAATATACCAACCACTAACTTTTTATTTGAGACAGTATCCCAAAAATCGAATCAAGAAAGGCACAAATCAATTAAAAAATTAAAAAAATGGCATGGACTTATGTGGTCCATTGTATCAGATACCATGAAGACGTATATATTGTACACTTGGCCACAAAAGTTGTCGTTCTTTTTTTAAATGAACATCTTTTATACGAAGTATTTTTCAAGGCACAAATCAATTACATAATTTAAAAAAATGTCATTTTTGGTCCATAGTACTAATCCAACAATCAGATGTGAAATCAAACATCTGGTCGAAAGCACTTTGAATATCCAAGCAGAAATGAAACAATCGTATACTCACACGACAAGACCATTTATATGAATCCAGTTACTATTATTCAAGACCATAATGTTATTCATAGATATTGTACTATTTGCAGTTTTTCTAGTAATCTATTTTTATTCATTTCAAATATACAATTACGAGAATGTTTTTCTCATTAGAATTTAACAATAAAAAATGTAAGCGATTTATTATTGTAATTGTTAATGATTTTGTAGCTAGGTAAATATTTATCATAAACATACACATTTATAGTATAAGTATTATTAATAGATATCTATTTCTATGATAAATTATTACATTAATATTTATTTTGTAATTGAATAAAAAATATATTTATGATAGGTAATAATGATAATAAATACATTTTATAAATATATATATATATATATATATAGCTTGTATTTTAAAATACACCCAATCTGGAAAATTTTGCTCCAATTCCTAGAACAATTATTTATATTTTATAAATACGTATTTCGACTACAAGGTAGTCATCATCAGTATGAATTAGCTAAACGTAACTAACTCTGGGATATGGAGTCAGAGGTATGTTGCTCGTTGCTAATTTTGTGCGTGTCTCATGAACTGTGGTGAACTTAGGAAAAACTGTAGATAAGGATAATATAAAGAGCAATGAGTAATTCAAATCGTAACCCAAACTTATAGGGAATGAGTGCGTAATTCGGTACAAGTCACTATAAGAGACAAGAGACTCGCACCAAATTAGCAACAAGCAACATATCTCTGACTCCATATCTCAGAGATAGTTACGATTAGCTAATTCATACTGATGATGACTACCTTGTGGTCGAAATACGAATTTATAAAATACAAAAAATTTTCTAGGAATTGGGACAAAATTTGAACTTTTTTTCAATTAATGTTTTTTCTTTAGAAATCAAAATTAGAAATCTAAAATAGAACCCCGACTTTATGATGATATCAGTTTGTGATTTTATTTTTATAGATCAATTAACACGGCTTCACACTTAATTTCTGGCTACATAAGCCTCAGAAAAGTTTGACTTTATGGATTTGAATGCAAAAATTGTACTAATTCACCATTTCAGACCCTGAATTTGATTCGTACGGACGGCCGGACTTCAGTAAATGTACTAATTACGTCAATAAACAAAATATAACACTTCCAACTATATTGACATTTCCATCAAAGGTTTTCTTACGAAAAATATTTACGAACTTCATTATGAATTCCACTAGACGAATAAAATTGTATTATCATCAGACATTTAAAATATAAAAATTTCATCTCAATTGGACCTTGTTACAACTAGCTCAAAGTTCATTTGCAAAATTAGCCGTGCAGACAGAAAATGAGCTAATAAAAGCAAATAATAGAAATATTCCGAATAAAATAAAATTACCCAAATTATTTCTTTGTATAGCGATACGCTCCTAAAATCAATTATTTTTTCTTTTAGAAACCATTGCTCCTCAACTATATCCTCCGCAAGTTACCACGGTAATTGTTATTATGCAAATTAATTGATTTTAGGAGCGTACCGCTACAGTTGCAAGTCTAACAATACGTGATATCACACAAAAACCTATCTATTTATAATAATACGCGCGTATCAGCAAAATGTAAAATAGGTATTTTGTAAAATTTCTACTAAACATTCTGTAAATTGAAAAATCGATTATAAAACATAGTTACAATTAAACTCCTCAAACTCCTTACAGTTCAGTTCTTATATTATCTCTTTCTGCGGTAATATAGGTAACAAGTCTAGGTGTACGATACAAGACTATAAAAATTTACATCTGTTACAGTAAAACTTCGTACTTTATTAGAAACGATTGCATAAAGACAATTTTTACTATAAAAAGAACAACTGTAACGATTTCATTCATATAAATTTAGGCTTATGAAATTACAAACCAATAGTCTGGTAAACAACATGAAAAACGTGTTAACTCTTGCTACTGCGAATTAAAATACGTGCGACGGCTCGTTGAACTAGTTATGACGTCTAGAAAATTGTGCAAAAATTCCAAACCCGCACATAAACAATTGCAACAGTTTTAAAAGTTATAAAGAATTTATTTGAAAAAAAAGAGAGGGTTTTGTTTTTTGCAAATATCTCAGAAATTCTGGCAATCTTTCCCAATCTGGATAGCCCCGATAATTTTCCCGAAAATAAAAATTTTTTTATTTCTGGGAGCTATTCTTTGAAGAATTTAAAATAGATCCCAGTTGGAAAATTAAAAAAATTTTAATTTTCCATTTTTTATTAACAAACAAATATACGGAAAAATTCAAAACATTTTTTTTATTGCGATAGTTTCGATATATATTTTCTGAAGAAGCAACAGTGATTGCGAAATTATCGGAAACAAAAATATGAAATATTTGTTTAATTTAGTAATATAAACTGCAGAATGTGTTTTGTTTCCTTAAATGGATTTGTTAAGTTCAACTTTATAAGATATGTATTTTTGAAAGATGTATAGAACATTTTTTCTGTTTAAGTAAAAATGATTTTGATCGCAAATGAAAATGAGGCACTGAGCCGAATATCACTAATATCATATGTCAATTTCATCAAATACTCTCTACATAAATTTGAAGTTTAACTGTAAAAGTATCTATTTACAGACACGTTAAATATCATAAATTATTATAAATATCGACGATATACTTTATACATGAAGAGATTTTTCTATTGAACTTGCACTTAATGGCACAATATTTAATTTTATACATTTATCTATAAAAATTGAGTGAATTAAGATATTGATGCCATTAAAATAGTATTTCAGAAATAAAAAATGTATAAAAATGTTTTAAAAGAAAATATATAGAAAATATTTAATCGAACAATAATTTTAATAACTATGTCAAGATGATAAAATATTTTTTTGACATTGGTCTATAAAGTATACGCTAGTCTTCTAGAATTTGTCTTACGTAACCTAAATGGAATTTGGACAAACATTGTATTGTTGACGCTTAAGTATACACAAATAAATTTATGAATAATAATGTCGACAGAAACCATACTGTCAAATTGAAAATAAGAATGATATGAAAAAGTAGGCTCTTACGTCAGAGTCGTCTTTGGTGTAGCGGTAAGCACGCTGGACTAGATATCCAGAGGCCCGAGGTCCGATTCCTGGTTGACGAGTTAATTTTTCACATATCAGTATTTAACTAAAAACCCAATGATATTGGTCTATAAAGTATACGGTAGTCTTCTAGAATTTGTCTTACGGAACCTAAATGGAATTTGGACAATCATTGTATTGTTGACGCTTAAGTATACACAAATAAATATATAAATATTTTTTGTATGCAAAATTAAATATCGCTTAAAACAGTCATGATTTCTAAACATCCGGTATGTATAAAGATATTGGTCAGGCAATAAACATAACTAATTAGCTCGGGCGACAACTATTCGGTGAAAGTATTTGCTCTCCATATTTCTGTGTGGAATGGAACACTCCAAATATTTAGAAATATTTTAAGTAGAGTCTATGTACCAAAATATATTACCAAAAAGTTTGGTATCTATGGTAATATCAAGTAAGGCAATATATTGTATCGAATATAGGATACATGTATTTATATTTTTGTATTTATATATATTTTATATATAAAAAAAAGGATTACTTGGAAGAACCTTTATTTTTAAGCAGATAAAATGCAAAAAATATTACAAAAACTAACATTGTCTAAACAGCCAAACGGGTTAGTAACTATAAGAAGTGTCGAAAAAAACGTTGGTATACTCGTATTTACATTTAGTTAACTGAAATACCAAGAATTTAATTTATTATTTGATATTTGAACTGCCAAGTTATTGGCTCCTCAATGGTTAAGGAGAGCTGGAGAGAAGAGGAAATACAAAACGTGAAATATCTCACTTAATATGAGTCTGAAAAATTTATAATTAGTAAACTTGTAGAAAATACATTTTACACAAACTTATTGATCATAATTTCTGTAAATTGAATATTTACCTAAATATTTGCAATTTTATTGTTCTAAAATTGATATTACAAATATGGTATCATGATTTGATATACAATATGATTGAGGACTGTTTGGGTGTTTATATTGGACAGACTGGGAGATCGTTCCAAATCAGAAAACGGGAACATCTAGCTCCGCTTAGAAAATAAGAAAAAAAGGAAAATGAACCATCGTCTTTTACGAAACATCTTTTAGTATCAAGCCGTAATCCAAAATCAAAAGTGGAGATTTTATGTACAGCAAAGAAAGGACTAATAATGAATATTTTGGAATCTTTGGAAGTATACAGAGGCCAGAAAAATTCTAATGAAACAGTTTTGAATGACCAAACTAATTTGTTCTGCTCACCGTTATTCTCAACAATCTAACGGGTTTCTGACCTCCATTTAATGAAAAAAATTTCCAAATTGTTTGTCATTTATTAATTATTGTATATGTAAGTTTTTTATCCAAGATATTTAAAAAAGTTTTGTATGACCAAGGGTTTTTTATTGTAAATAATCATATTTATTTTTATGTTTTTTAACTCGACCAAACAACTGAATTGTTTTTGAAAATATGCTATCTACGCAGCTTCTACCGGTCGAATTATCTTGGATTTTTACTTGGTTCCCAGATAATGTTTTTTTTTTTTCAATTTAAAAATTATTTTTCTTCATAAATACCGCTATTAAGGACCATGTAACAATAGGAAATATTTAAAATGGTAAATTATTTGATTGGCATTCAATTTCCTGTGTAAATACGCACTCACACACTTACAAAAACACACATACACAGCCAAACACACTTTGTATAAACAATCACGACTTGTGTTTTCGACCATGAATTACAGAACATAATCAACCACAACACGATTAATTAATAACAAAGTTAGCCAGCGTATCTATTCTATCCTCGAACTCACAATTCTCTCTCTCTCTATATATATATATATATATATATCGTTACAATTGAAATTAATAACATAAAATTACTACCGATTTGTAATTAATTGAATGATCATACACACATACTGACTACCTACTATATTCTACATAAAATTAATATAATAATAATATCAATATAATTTGGGATACAGGAAAGCTTATGTCTCTAATCCCAATTCACATTACAACTGTTTCAATTTGTTCAAATGGTATGTTGCTTTATTATGTACTCATTTACAGCCAAAGACAGGTAAAAAGTTCACGAAAGGAATGGTCTGTATCGTATAGTGAGCATAAAAAACTTGGAAAAAAGTAATGATATCCGACTAACAACAAAAAATGTGAGATGGCCCAAGTTATTGTTTATAAAAAGTTGTGATATCCTAGTAAAAACAGAACTGTTTGCCTGCAAAAGTTGTGAAATCTATGTAAGAACCAAATTTTGTAACAAAATGAGGAAATGATTGGTATATATTTTGCATAATGAAGGTTCTTAGTAAATATCATATTACTTAAAATTTTAAATTCGCCCCACTACCCAGACCAGTTTTTTTTCGATTATTATAAATACTTATTTCGACTACAAAGTTGTCATCATCAGTATAAATTAGCTCGTAATTTACTCTTAGAGAATTAAAAAATAAATAGAAAATAAAAATAAATAGACAAAAATAAAAATTAATATAAAATAAAAAATTAAACAAAAATAAAAATAAAATAAATTTACTCTTGTTCAAATTACTTTCAATAAATTTACTCTTGCTACAATTACTCTTATTAAAATTACTCTTATACTGTTTCTAGATATGTTACTCGTCGGTAATTTGGTGACAGTTTCACGACGAATTTTGGTTGCGAATTTTTAAAAGTTGTTTTTTATAAAAAAGAAACATTTTTGTCTGTAGTTTTTGTTCTGTAATCCTTTATGTTTTAAAAGATAGACAGATTTGGCCATTTTGCCCAAACATGGTCCGATTTTCCTTATTCGAACTTGACCTTACTTTTTTGCTCCAGAACACACATAAAAAATTTCAGCTCGGTATCTCTTTTTGTTTTTGAGTTATTGTGTCTACGGACGGACAGACGGACATAAAAACATGCGGAAATGGACGAATTAGGAAATTTTATAAACTTCTATGGCAAGCATTTATATCTGCGATCAATATTTTTAAGCGTTAACTAAACTTAACATACCCTGGTATATTTACATATACTGGGTATAAATGGTTGTCATTTTTGCGTAAATTTCCTTATTAGAAAATCTTGCACCTGTTGTAAGATATTTTTGTACATCTTCAGCGTACGACTTTATATACAATCTTTACTGTATATATAGTTTTATAGAAAGATCATTTTATACACAAACGTTTTGTTCTATTCCGGTGTATGTTTTACTATATCTTTAGTTACTTGTGTGTTGTAGCAATAACTATAACTATTGTAACTTATTTAGAAATAACACACAACTATACTACATTTTACACAACTACTATCCTTTTATTAAATGCGTAGGTAGTGAAGTATTAAACACAATTTTCAATTTGAAAACAATATCATTATTATTTTGTAACAAAATGTGTTACACTCTACAAAATACAAAACAATAATGTGCTTTTATATAAAGTATAGTTTACAGTACTATAGTTTTGTAGTTTTATGTACTATTCAGAGCAGTTTTAGAATGGTTCGAATTCTACAAGCATAAATAAGGGTCCCAAAACTCTTTTGAATGAATAAACAGATTTCATCAAGTCGAAATTATTTCCACTTTTAGAATTACTTTATAAATTTTTTAACTATATTTTTGAATTATTCATTGTCAATAGAAAGACGGATCTAAGGTGTTATGTCTGCGCAGTATGCTAACTTGGAAACTGGGAGGTTATGGGTTCGAATCCCGACATCGGCAGTAAGTCAATTATTAAGAAAAAAAAGGGACGATTAATTGACTAAACTATCGGCGTATGGAAAAGAACGAAGTAACCGGCTATGCTTAAGAAGGTTTTCTGCTGTTTCCTTCATGAACTCCAGATGAATATCGGCATAGTTCCTATCATGGTCGGCTGCAGCCGCATATCATACCAATTCCTAGTCGGTACACAAAAATTCCTTCCACTCACATCCTCACATGCTAAGGCCTCACAATGAATCTTATGGTCGAAGTGTCCAGTTCTATATATCTTTAGAAAGACATTAGGTAGATAGATATATCTTGGGGTATATACATGTATTGCACTTCAACCATAGAGTCCATTGTGCTCCCCCTTCTTCTTCAATCTGACGAGATTCGCTTCCCTCATATTTTGGCAATAGCCTGATGCTTCCGCTTCCCTATCAGGTTTTCTTGGAGGTTTATCTATCCGGGTTGAGATGTATCGAATATCTTGTATCTGTTGAAACGCAGAGTAGGTAGACATTAGCTGACAATTGTAACACATTTTTAAATAATTTTACGTTCATTGTTTTAAAATATTGACTGCTAGTTTTTATACGCAAAATGTATAAAATATTCGACCAAAAACAAAAATGTGAGAGGGGGCAAGTTTTCGCATACAAAAAGTAATCAGCAAAAATAAAAATGTTCGCATTCCATTTCATATTTTAAATGGTTAAATTTTATTATTATACAAAGAAAAAATCAAGGAAAATATGAACCTTAATATGAACCCTACACCTGAGAAACTATACACCATAGATACCAATCATTTTCTCATTTTTGTTACAAAACTTGGGTCTCACATAGATTTCACAACTTTTGAAGGCAAAGAGTTTTGTTTTTACTTGGATATCACTACTTTATGTAAGCAATAACTTGGGCCATCTCACATTTTTTGTTGTTGGTCGGATATCATTACTTTTTGCTAAGATTTTGTATGTTCACTACATGACATGTAATATTTATATAATCTAAATATTTTTGAATATTAGGAAAATCAAACAATATGTGAGATGTAAAGTTGTAGAAAATCAACGTTACTTCAGTTCATAATCTGATCATTTCTTCTCAAACTCTAATATATTAAAAGATATTTAGGATTGTAATTTCCAATTTTAAATCGTAAATATTTCTGTAAATATTAGAGTAACCGAAAAAACGATAAGAAACGAAATTTTAGTAAACTTTCTATTACTTATTACCAAATTCTTCCAAAGTGTTTCCCCCTCACACTTAACCTTCCTTTTTCATCTCCGCAGAAAAAAATTGCTAGTCTGGGTGTCCACCTGTACGGCTATATGCCCATCTGTTCGTAGACACAATAACTCAAAAAGTGATAACGAGCGGAAATTTTCTAGAGCTAAATAATACGGTAAAGTTCATAGGCGATATCGAACCCTGCTTTCCATATTTCTATAAAGTATAGAAACATTTTACTCATAAAATACATATTAAGGATATATCAGCATGAAACCACTTGTCGACAGATTTTGCTGTTTTTTTCCCAGACTAAAAACAACGTTTTCAAATAAATCCCGAAGTTTCAGAATTTTTAACCATTTAGAACGCGAGATAAATCAAATCAAAGCTATCATTCTCTCTCACTCTCTCTCATTAGAAGCATCTAAAATTTCATGCCCAACTTATCTGTTGTATTAGAAGAAATACTCAACATAATTTAAAAAAAAACTAGGAGAGTAAAGATAAATATTTATTATATAAATTTAAACAAAAATCGTGTGTTATCGTTTTGTTTTCGAAATATAAAAGTTTAAAATTATAATTTTTTTCAAAATTACATTATTTTGTATACAGACTGTATTGGAATTCTTTACCAATAGAGAACCAATGTTAAATATTATTTATTACTGGCAGGCCGTCTGGTTACTGTACGGAGTCAATCAGAACACATGTAATGAGTACACACTGACTCTTAAATGAGTCAGTACACACTCTTAAATGACAAGCAAACAACCATACGTATATGAGATGACTACATGTGTACTGATTGACTCCGCATAGTAACCACACGGCCTGCCAGTAATAACTAATATTTAACATTGATTCTGTATTGGAAAAGCATTCCAACACAGTCTGTATATAAACAGTGAATGTGTTGTATATGTGTGTTTATGTATTTGTTCTATAATAAAATCAAACCGATTTTTTGTCCTGATTATATAACACAGTGCTGAAACGTCCTTAAATAGTTTTTTTGCCATTATGCTACGATTTTATGCGCAACATTTTTTAGTGAACCATCCTCTATAAAATAGTTAAACATGATAAACAGTGTTTTTGGTATGATACTAGCATTATAGTTTGTATAGTTAGCAATATATATAATTTGTTTCTGTTATATTATTTTATGAATTAAACCAACCGTTTATTGTGAATATTAAACATTTACATATTAGTTTGATTTGAAATAATAGCTGCTGTTGGTTCTTCGTTTACCTCGTATACTCATTTCAACACTATCCTTAGAAACAATCATTTACAATATTATGGTAATTGAATAAATATGGTTTTATACTCTCTATATATATACAGAGCAACATAATGTTCAAATTATTTATGAAGGTGATAACAATACTGTTGTTTGTGAAATTATGAATGGTCGTTATCTTACAGTAAACAATATTACATGGCCAATTATATCTACCCAATAACGATAAATAACGAAATAATTTAACCGTTTTCAATGGCAAATATATGTGATAATTTTTTATTATATTGTTTAATTTATTACCTCTATAGTCTATACAACTTTCTAATCCATAAGGTGGGCAGACCTTGACTGCACTGAGCTCTGAGTGAGAGGTAGGAAGAGAGATGGAGTAAATATAGGGTATCTTACCATTTATTATTATTTTCTTTTTTTAATTAAAACATTTTCTGAAAAAAATATAATAATACCAACTATTTTTTATGGTCACTATTATTCAAAGTATACAATACATACAATACATTGAATACATACTCTGGAATTTTGGGCTGGGAATTTGGGGCATAAAATGTACCTTTTTAATATATTTGGGTATGAATAAAATATATATGTTATATAAATTATAAAATATAAATCTTTTGATTTTTTACATTTACCGCTTGTAAATTTTTTGATGATTTAGCTTTAGTTTAGATTTTAGAATTAGATTTTAGGAAATTTTTCGGAGAACTAACAAACAATTTTTTACTTAATTTAATTATTTTTTCTTATTAGCGGGTATAGTGATATGGGAATTTGATGACACTGGATAAAAAAAAGATGCCAATGATAACGCTGGGTGGGAGAGGGAGGGTTGGTAATTTGTTACTAATTTCTAAATGGTTAAATTTTACATAAAGTGGGAATACATATAGTTGTTGTTGTTGTTGTAATAATTGTTATTGCTATCATCATTATTGTTGTTATTATTGTTATTATTTTTTTTTTTTTTCTGGTGTATCTCTCCATATTGATATTTTTTAAACAATAAATATTTTATAAAACTAATTCTAAATTGATTGAATAAATTATTGGGCAATAATCGGTAGGCCAACCTGTATTGAAACATCGTTCCCTCTTATTTCAAAACATACCTTTTGTACTTACTCTCACCCAGCTTATGGAGAGTCCGTTCGACTCTGGTGAGCCGCCTGCGCCCACCTCTGTAATAAATTTATTTAGACTAATCTGATCAAAAATATAAATGTAAACAAGGACCAAGTTTTCGGAGAAAACTTTAATATAATATTGTCTACTTGAAAGGTAACAAAATGGAAGAAGGAGGCATATTTTCGATTTCGTCAATGACATTTCAGATTTTCATACTTTTCCCTTTGGTTTTGGCACTACAGAACTGTATGCCAAATACCAACTTTAAAATATATCGGGTAAGTACGATTTTACATTTTATCCTGTGAAACACAATTTAGGGACGTGATCGAGATTTTTCGATTTTTGAATCTTGAAAATATCTTTAAAACTATTTTTTTCTTAACGAAGAATTTAAAATGGTGTGATTAAATGATATTCTTTTTAAGGAAGTATTTTTTAGAAATGACAACCGTTTGAAAATAAACTCTAATTTTTATCGAACGTTTGAGTTTAAATATTTATAACTGATAAACATGGCACCCAATCAAAAATGGCACCACGTTTTAAATAATATCATAAAGAATATAAATTTTACCAAAAGCGGTTGCGTTGATCTTTATATACAGTTTGAAAAAAGTAGTTTCGGGAAAAAACGCAACAACAAAAACAGTACGGCGTCAGCGTCTTAAAATCAAACATTTTTTAAATAACCTGCAAGCTGCAATTCCTGGACCTGAGTTACTTTTAGCTTCCAAAATTCACTAAAGCAATTATTGATCTAATGGAATGTCTAAAAGAACACTGCGATAAAAACACTCTGTCAAGGCTTTGACCGCTCATACCGGTCCGATCGCTACCTGAGTTGCGGATTGACTCTCTGCAATTTGAATTTTAAAATTTAGATTTTTTCAAAATATCAAGGTGGTGTAACCCCTTACAAAATGTGGGCTTTGAACCACTGTTTCTTTTTACCCGCATATTAAATAAGCAATATAAAAGATGGTTGATTGTTACGACATGAAACCTGGCGATATATACTTTGCAATTATGGCGTCTCGGTATTGAATATCGAAGATCCAATCGCAGCACACTTTAGAATCCTTATTTGATTGGAATATCATGGATTTATGTCATGTTCTCATTGTATATGAGATTCACTACAACCACTGTTTAGCCTTTATTATTAACTCAATTAAATATGGATATTATAAAACTTTCTCAAGCCATAGATATCAACTTTACGGAACATTCCCTCATATTGGTTATAATATTCAATAAATCATTTGACTAAAATATTTGAACTTGAACAAATATCATTTAATGCAATTAGATTCCCACCAACTTAATGAAAATTAGAACGAAACTAATTTAGTTTTAGTATTTCCACTGGGATTGTATTTATGTGATGTGTTCGTATATTGGTATTGGTGTATCCATCTATATGAATGTATGCGTGCGGAAATAAAATTAGTTTAATAAATGAAGGATTGCCTTTTGGGGATATAAAGTGTGTTAATAACTAACATTTACGCATCCAGAAAACCAAATATTAAACTTGTCATAAATAGTTCTAGAAAAAAAGTAATAACTTCTATATATGTAGAAAACAGACGAATTATTTTCGATGTTGAAAATCTATATTCAGATTTTAGCGAATGTCCATCTAAAGGAAATAAACAAACAAATGTCTATCGATCGGACCTAGTAGATATCGAAAATGAGCATCTTTGACATTGATAATAGATTGACAAGTTTACAAAAATTAAAATTGGATTTTTTATTCGAATATAGGTACCAGGTATATCCTGGTATTTTTTTAAATGCATGTTCCAATTGCCGTTTATCCCGTTTATAGAGACCGTTCATGGCATTTGATTATTTTTCTGTTTTAAATTCATTATTATTTAAAGTGCATTCAGGTTTTCACGTTTAAACAGATTTCATTAAGGCGGTGCATGTATGAGGCTTGATTTAGTGAATTGAATAGCTCAATAATTTAGTTATCCTCCCTCAAAAATTTAAAACCTGTTGACGATCATTTCAAAGAGTAATTATCGATTAAAAATCAAACTTTTACCACAGCGTCTTATGGACGCATAATTTTTTTGTACTTAAAATTATAATAACTATATTATTAAAGTAGACACCATAATAAATAATATTTATAAATATTCTTTAAAATATGTAGTTTATATATTTGCATTAAAAAAATGTTATTGACGAACGTTTGAATTAATTATTTAATACCATTAAAACAGTTTTGTTAGGTCTGTTTTTGTCACCATATTTTGAAAGCTGGCGACAACGCACAGCAAAAACTATACACATACATATACACATTTACACGTGAACGTCATAATAGAACACAGTTTATTGTTAGATCTGTCAAATAAAGTCAAATCAATTTCTAATTTACATTTACTGATATTTTACAATAAATACTTTTAAAATATTTAGGACGAATAAAAAAGGTTATAAATCGTTTTAAGATTATTGATATACAATTTTTTTACAATTCTAAATAAGTTTTATTAAAGATAGTAATCCTTTGACTCTAACATATCACATAAACGTCCTTAATTAGAGATTGCAAAATCCAAGAAGGTGAAAACACCAACACCATTGGTCAACCAAATAAAAATAAATATTCGGATTAGGCATGTTATTTATTATATATTCGTGTCCCCATCCTGTTCTATATTATCCCAGATAATTCACAGTACGTTGAGTACTGTTATAGATGTGAAAATTGATTGTCAAAATCAATGATAGTGTACCCATTTCATAATCATAGAATGAAAAGTAAATTTAATTAATTTTGGAATAAGTCTAATGTATATGCTTTTATAATATAATCTCTACAAGTTCTACATAATCAATTTTAAATTATAATGCAATTATTAGCACTAACAACAAAATCTATGACATCATAGTGATAATAATAACATACACATTATATATATATATAAATATATACATATATATATATAGGCTGTTTTCAAAAGCATTTCTAATAGAGAATCAGTGTTTAATAAATAAATAAAATACTAACTTTAAAACTATACAATACACATACATATTAAATACAAACATCTGGATAGTGTAAACTGTATGCATATGGTGTTTGTTTATCATTTAAGAGTGGGAAATTTGTGATGCATTTACTAAAGTTAAGATTTCAATGAACATATTTAACCCACTCTCAATACATATTTCTGCAGTACTGACTGACTTCACACAGTAACCACATAGCCAGCCAGCATGTTAACAACACACACATTACACACAGAGTTATTATAGTAATAAATAATATTTAACATTGATTCTCTATTAACAAAGCTTTCCAACACACACGGTATAATATATAAACACACTCACATAATAATATAATAATAATTACAAAATTTTACTTAAAATTTAATAATAAATTTTCTAAATGAATTGATGAAAATTGGTTCTTGATTGTCATTAAATTTGTAATATAACAGTTATAGGTAGGTATATATATATTTAATAACACAGCAGTGCGTTAGGCAAAGGTTGCGTTGCCGTCATAAGCGTATGTATAATACTGTTACTGCTTAATTTTATAGTTTTTTGTTTCTTATAATAGCATTTTTTTAATAAATTAATTGTATTGTCTCCTGACGTTGCAACACATCATAGAAAATAATCTTTTTCTCTAATTTGTTAATAGTAGTTCAAAGAGTTTTATGTTAAATTTAAAAAAAGTATTCTAAATTAAAAATCTGTTATTCAGTTATAAAAAGCATTTTATTTAAATTATACATAAAATACAAAGAGCTTGAGTAAACGCCTACTTTAAATAAAAACACTGTTTCTCCGTTACACGGTGTATATAGAACATGATTTCTAAAGAAAACCCTGAAACTGAACTATATTATTCTACTGCCTGATATTATCTCTAGACAGAGATAATATCAGTGACCTTGATCAGTGACTAATTCAAGGCCCAACCAAAAGTTATAGAGAATTAGTTCATAATACGGTACAAGAGAATACGGTTTCTCGCAATTTACCCCATTTTTTACTGTGTATATCATGGTATTTTATAGCAACCTTCCTACTCCCGGGATATCATAGATAAAGATAGTCGGTACCTATTTTATTATCAAATATCTATCGACTATCTAAAAATATTCATTCACATAGTCGATAGGAATTCCAACAAACGTTCCCAGATGTTTATTACACGTATACTATGCATATAATGCTGCCATGCAAAATATTAAATAGTTACATCATGTAAATATCAAAAATTTTTTCGGTATAAGATTTATGAACGAAGAAAACTTGGTCCTTTTTTTGTTTCTAATGAGATATGTATATAACATGAGGAATGACATAAATATACTATGACTGATTCTAATTAAACATTACGCCATCAAATTTTATTCTATAGTATATAGGATGATTCAGTTAACTCTTATTACTATCATATCAAAGAATAGTTCTTCATTAAACTTCATCGGGTCATTAGTGGAAAATTTGACTTCCTTAACAATATATGCTTTAACAACAGCTAAAGAATTTCAATCGACACACTTGATTGATTGATTGATTTATATTGGGGTCTAGAGCTATTGCACTTCGACGTTATGGTCCATAATCGACACACTGCGTGCCAGATAAAATAATGAAAATTTTTTTTACAGAGAAGTTTGGCTCAGAAGTATGAAGTAATCATACTGACGTTTAATCAACAAAATAAAATAATCATAATTATACATATAACTGAAACCAACAACACAAACCTGTCAAACTGAAGTTTCGCCTACATTATTGATTTGTTAATATGTCAGTATATCACGCAACGGATTTTGAAAATCATTGAGAAAAATTTTTCCGGAAGGTTAATATGTAGAGTACATCCTCATTAAAGTTTCATATGTGTAAATAATAAAGATATTTCGAAAAGTATTTACTTTCATGACTTACGTATTTAATTTTAAGTTAATACACCAAAGTTACACATCACCTTAGTTACATATTATACAATTTTTTTTTAAATCTCACATGTGAGATATTCTGCTGTTGCATGTTATCGATTCTCCAATCAATGAGCTCAGATCAAAGTGTAGTAATTCACCGTGCGAAGCCGGGCCGGGTTGCTAGTTACATATAAGTTAGATATATGCAAATTTTTATTTTGGCTATTAAGGACGTTCATCCATGAAGCTTGATTGTAGATAAAAATTTTTTTTTTAGTGAATTGAGTAGCTCAATTCAGTAGTTATCCTCCCTCAAAAATTTTACACCTGTTGACGATCATTTCAAAGAGTAATTATCGATTAAAAATCAAACTTTGAACACAGCGTCTTATGGAGAACAGAATTTTTTTTGTACTTAAAATTCGAATAACTATATTATTAAAGTAGACACCATCATCAATAATGTTTATAAATATTCTTTGATGTATGCAGTTTATATAATTGCATTAAAAAAATGGTGTTGACGAACATTTGAATTAATAATTATTTAATAAAATTAAAACTTTTTTGTTAGGTTTGTTATTGCCACCATATTTTGAAAACTGGCGACCACACACACTAAAATAATATACACATACACACAAATATAAAACATAGTTTAATGTCAGATCTGTCACATTAAGTCAAATTAATTTCTAATTTACAATTTCCTGGTATTTTCCAATAAACACTTTGAAAATATTTAGGACAAATAAAAAAAGGTTATAAATCGTTGTAAGATTATTGACATACTTTACAACTTCTTTAAAATCCTAAATAAATTTTATTATAGATAGTACTCATTTGACTTCAGCGTAGCAACTGAACATCCTTAATTAATATAAGTTTTTATTTTTTTATTTTGTCTTTTTTATTTGTCTTTGTGTATTAACACGTCTGCTAAATTTAAGATTGTTCAGACGTCCGGAAATGGGTGAAAACTCTTACAAAGTTCCATTTCATTCATACATAGATCAAGCTAATAAAAACATGTTAATAAAAAAAAGAGTAGCTTGGAATTAGAAACTCCTCTGTCAAAACTTTAAATTGGAAGCAACGGAACTTATAGCCATATGAAGGGCGCTGGTCGCGTGATCTTTTCAAGACCCCAAGTTTAAGATTGTTAATAGTTTGTAGCAAAACTGTGCATATCTTCAAATATTAAATTTTACATAATATTTCATATACTTGAATCATACATCAATTATGAATAGTAAGAGTATTGAATAACAATATAATAGATGAACAAATTCATCATTATACATAAAATATCAATTATTATTATATAACCTATAACATCTATATTAATTTTGAATTTTCATGGTACACGCTATAACATAACAGATGAAAGCATTGAATAATTTTACAAAATATTATAGAACATAGGATATATACAGCATAACACAATTCTCATCTCAACGCCGCTCGCTCAATGAATGAGTTGATTTTGTTATTTATTAGACATGTTTTCAATAATAATAATTTACCCTCGTTCATATTATATGTAGTTTACAATTAGGAATCGTTGATGCGCATAAACTGGCAGAGATATTAACATCTATATTTAGAGGTGTATTATATACTGGATGGACAGGAAATAGTATGCCAAACTTCATTATCAGATAAAAGGCCTTGGGAAAATTAAGTAGTAATAACTCCCTAAGAATGGAGATATTTTGAATTTTAATTACAAAACTATTGATTTATTAACTAAAACATGCTCAGTAGGGAATAATTACATTTCATGCAATCACACATTTGCCTGTAAATTCGTTTCACAAACTCTTTCTGATCAGAGTTTGTCTAGTTTATGTTAAAAATGTTAGTCTTATATAATTCATGGGTTATATTAGAAAATAGTTTTATGAAGGTCAAAAGGTTATATTGATGTTTAGTGAATTTTACAAAATAAACAATTGAAATAAACAACTATCTGAGTCAAATGCTAAATTACCCGGTATATACTTAATTTATGAAAAAAAGTTTCGAACAAAATGTTTATTTTAAAAAAATAACATTTTAAGTTCAGAACTTTTTGTTTCAAAAAATCTCTTACGGTTTCAAAGATGTACAGTTTTTCCCATTTTGCCCAAATATGTCTTTTCGTTTTTGAGTGATCGCGTTCACAGACGAACGAATTTGTGGAAATGGAATAACTAGGCCATTTTATGACCTATACAAATATTTTTTGTCTGCGATGAATATTTTTAACCGTTACAAAGTCAGAACTCAATTTTACATACTCTAGTATATATTATATACTGGATATAATACGACTTTTTTCAGCGTCAAGAAATATCACTGTTTGTTAATACGTTGGTTTTTATATTTTAAAATTTGTAAGCTTCTCTTCCCAGCGTTTGTGTAGATACTTAACTATTAAATTTCAATAAAAGTAATATTAAATTTCAAAATTTGCTTCAAATCTTAGATCAATTATTTTATATTTTATAAATACCTATTTAGATTACAAAGTAGACATCATCAGTATGATTTAGCTAATCGTAATTAACGATAATTTAGTCTGTATCTTTACAAATAATTGATCTAGTACTTGGAGTTCTCTTGGATCATCTTAGATCAGATTTTTCTAATTTATTAGTGCATGTTATACTTCAATCCATATACCTTCAGTAATCACCCTACGGATTTTTGCAGATCATTTTACTTCCACCCCGTACAGAAACATATAGGAACAAATAGTCGGATGGCAGGATATATAATATATTCTATCTCGTTCGTTCTATAACAGGAAATATATTGTAATATACAATACAGGATGTATTTCTCTTTTTTCTATTTGGTATTTACAATCAGGAAAATTATTCTTTGTTATAAACAAGGAAGTAAGAAGAAAGAGAATATTATAAAAATCAAAGCATATTACCTGAATTATTATTAGTCCACAGTACAGTATGGTTTTTTTTAGGGATTAGTAACAGGCTAAATTTTTGTCAGTAGCTTCCTTTCGACGAGTCGCCCAACTTTTCTCTCGCGAAAATTCTCGATGATAGTGAGTAACGAAGCGCGTAAGAGAGTAACTTGTTTGTTTAACGGTAGCAAAAATTTTATCAGTAACAGTTAATTTGTTAGTTAAATTGAAAGATACAATAAAGACTTCAAAAAAACTTGGATGGTGTGACAGGCAGGTCCTCCACCCCCAACATGTTCAAATAACGGGGTATACATAGTTATTACTTGGCGCTACTTAAATAACCGTTCCTTGGCGCGATTGAGTGTATTCACGATAAAAACTATATTAGTTTTCTTTTGAACTAAAGGTTGAAGAAATGACACCTATAATATGTATAAACGTTGTGTTTCATTGAAATAAGATAACATTTTTCTAATTTATAAATAAAATTTTTACATTGACATGTTCAGAGCGTAGGACTGGAAAATTGAACCACTGAATTTGTAGGACAAGGTGGCCATCAAATTACACATACCATTATTAATTAACAGTTAGAATTGGGCTCAACCAAAATGGGGGAGCCTGAGGTAAAACAACTAAAGTGGAGTCCTGTCATTCGCAAAGAAGCCGATAAGGTTCGCCAACGAATGCGTTCGACAACGAAAGGCTAGAGGAGACGATCCAGGTATGGAAGAAGATTGATGAAATTGAGGGGATGGGTTCCTTAGAGGTCGGTAAAAAAAGCCAATTACTACTAATACTACTACTACTGCTACAACTAATACATTCGAAGATTGCATCCTTATTTGATTGGGGTAGAAAGAATGGTGTGAAGCGTGGTGTGCCACTCAATATTATTGTTTTGTTATACCATTAAAGTTACCAATACTAATACACTACACGCTTCTATGATACTGCCATTACCATTTCAAGGGCATTAATCACTTATTAAACAGAGTGAATCAATCACCACACACACACACACACACAATACATGGTTCTACTACATAGTAGCACGGATCCTACCTACCATACATACATATCTACATACACACATCATCCACTAAATGGAGAATATATAACAACACAACTTACATAATAATAATACAGTTAAATGAATTGTAAGTGAGTTGTTTCAAGGTGGAAGGAGTGAGCTTTAATACTAGTAGTAATAATAATAATAATATTGAAGAAGTTGACTCTAAAGCAGTAGTCTACTAATAACAATGCTGCAAATTGTAACACAGAAGCTCTAGAGCAGTGATTCTCAACCACTGTGCCCCGGTACTTTTTTGTGCCGCCAAATTTTATAAATGTATATAGTTAAAGTATTAACCAACATAAAAACGAAAAAAAGATCGAGACTGTAAAATGTTGAGGACGATATGAGAGTAGCATTGTCATTTTTACGACCAAATTTAAATGAAATTTTCAAAAAAACATCTAACTCAAATTTGTCATTAAAAGTATTCTTATTATTAACTTTGAAATCGTTAAAAGTGTGCTGCGACAAAAAAAAAGGGTTGAGAATCACTGCTCTAGAGATTATGCACCTAAATTTGTTTTCTTTTAATTTAACCTGCTGTTTAAGTAGATTCGATTGTTATTTTAACTACAAATTGTAATTAATCAATTCTGTCAACTAAGTAACTTACGTTAATAACAGTTAATATACTGGCTATCTCTAAGATGGACAGTACAAAATATTTGAAATGAATGTATACCATGGAAGGAATATATTCACTCTTTAAATATATAGGGTTTTCCATTAAGAAGTGTCATTTTGATTTTATAATACACATTTCTTACTAAAAACGTTACTATATTTGTAATTCAATTTCAAGTAGAAACTTTCCTGTGTCTACTTGTGGAACACGATATCACTGAAATGACCGCCACGATATCACTTGTGTGGCTTGTAGACCCGTCCTGCTGAAAAAAGACATCACCTACCCCCATCTCGTCCAATATTGGCCACAAAAAGTCTGTAAGCATCGTACGGTAACGCTGCGCATAACAGTTTCACCTTCATTATTCTCGAAAAAATATGGCCCCATCACACCACCGGCCCAAAAAGTTTTACAGAGGAACTAGGGGATATTTTCCTGCATTATTAATGTCCATTATATAAAAGTACGACGTTGTTCCTGGTCTCTCGGCTTTAATTCTTGAGCTAGCTACACTTTATATGCCTGTAGGTGCAGATCTTTATGCAAAATGTGATGTAAACTGGTTTGTGTAATGTGTAACTGTTGTGAACGCCGTGGAATCGACATACGTGGGTTTTCTGCGAAACTTTCAGCAACAACAGCATTATTAATTCGGTTTTCGAAAAAACGCTTCGGATATACGTTGTTCTTTAGATATATATATAGTACCACCTTTTATTCGAATTTTTTGACATCAACTTTTGTGGTCCATGGATCATAGAAGGGTTAACTGTAGTATAATAGAATCAATATTCAATGAACAATTACTAGTTTATTGACTACAAGGACAGTACAACGTATGGTCATCATATATAGGTTGGTGCATAAGAAACGTTATGATTTAAATAGTGAATACATTTTTTGTTTACGTTTTTTTTTTTCAGAATTAACTTTGGAAAATTATTATGGAAACACTCAGCACAGAACAAAGAACCAAACTTGTTCAATTTTATTTTGAAAGTCAGCATTCGATTATTCAGACACAAAGATCATATCGAAATTTCGTTCATGTTCCGGCAATTTACCGTTGGTTCAGCGTTTTCGGCAACATGGGGCTGTCTGTGATATTCCGCATGCTGGAAGACCTCGTGCAGTTCAAAATGATGTGAAGAATGCTTGGGTGCAAGCAAGTGTTGAGGAAAACCTCGATACATCAACCAGACGACGTTCTCAGCAGTTGGTGATGTCTAGGCGGTCTTTGCAAAGAATTTTACATTCGTTACACCTTTTCCCATATAAGATTCAATTGGTTCACGTGTTAAAACCAAATTATGCACAAATACGCATTCATTAAATAAATCATAACGTTATGTATGCGCCATCCTATACTTATATACACCTACCTACTAAACCTATATACTCTGACACATATTAAGTGTTGTAGTAAATGGTTTGAAGTTCATATTAAAATTATTGCAAACTGTGTAATAATAATACTCACATATCATTCACATTATCATTACCATATACGACCTACCTACCTACCTACTTAGTTAATAAACATGTCAAGTATTAAGAATATGGTAATGAGAGTAGAGAATCGTAATATGTGATTGTCATTGCAATTACTTAGTAGTACGATAGTAGTTCACTACTATATAGATTCTACTTTGTTCATTTAAAAATATCAACCAATCACAGAAATGTTACATTGAATTGAAGTGTACACGTTAAGAATCATTTATGTTATGGACGAAAATGGTACAAGTTTATTTTTGACATCAATGTTTGATATAAAAATGTTATACATCTCTTGGGTACGTAACGAATCCAATACCAGTTTAAAAACAAAAACTGGTGTTTAAAAAAACTTTTTAGAGTTTAAAAAGTTTCTTATTTTTCCATTATGAATGAGTATACCATTTCAAACTAAACAAAAATTTTCGCAGAAATCGGTGATCACATATAAAATGAGGATTTTTCTCGATTTCCAGGGGATCCTCTCATCAAAATGCGATTTGGTGACAATGGTACCAATGGGAAATCAAATCCTTTAAAACAAAAACAAAAATTCAAAATCGGTTCATAAATGACGGAGTTCTGAGGTAACACACATAAAAAAGCAACATACAGACGAATTGAGAACCATCCTCCTTTTTGAAGTCGGGTTAAAAAACTAAAAGGCATGCTTTTATTGGAATATATATTAAAAAATGCTTAAAAACTTAAAAACTATAATGTAAACATTCTTTAAACTTTAATGTAAAAAAATGTAGACATTCATGATATTCAAATTAGCGCGATAGTAGGATAAAAATATATAAACATTAAATCGTCGAAACTAACTAATTTCTCAGCTTGTCAATCTAAGTTAACAGTGTAACAAATGTAAATTACGCATGTTGATATTACCGGATTACCAGACCTAATACCATGAAAATGAAATTAGTAAAATAAAATAAAATAGTATAAAGTATAAATTGTAGTCGAATGAAATTTATTAATTATTTTTTTAATTTCCAATATCTCTGATTATTTATTAGCAATGAATATAGAATTTTTTGTTAGTCAATTTTGCTTAGGCAAGTACAATTAGGTCAGTCAATTAAGGCAACTTTTAATCTCTTTGGATTTTGAAAACTTATAGCTACAACAAAATTATCACGCGCTAGAGAATGATCTTGAGAGCATCATCACAAGTTATTCAAATCACAACTATTCAACCAGGATCAGAGTCGACCGCTTACTACGACATTTAACACCCTGTATAAATGGTTTCCTGAAGATAAAAACAATCAATACCTCCGAACTAATACCTCTCTGGATGTGACCCGTTTGATAGCACAACTAATGTTCATGCATCATTCGAGGATAAGAATAATCACAAATGGAATATTATATAAATGGGACGCAACCGAAGTATGTTCATTATCAAATTTGATGGACAAAGAATTCCTAGAGAATTTTATGCTTAGATGTTCTGTTCTGTCACCTTTCAGGACTGCCCTCTGAAGATACTATTCCACAGAGAGTACTGAAAACAATTTGGCCGTACTTCTGAAATGCAACGACAACCGTAAGCAATACGCAATATATAACTTTACTATGGAATCGTTGAAGTTCAGAAGTTTGTGCACTAATGAATAAACATTGCGAATTGTTTAAACCATCAGATCCACCACTGATAGTATTTATTTATTTATTTATTTATTTTGTATTTTTTTAATATTTTGAATGTTTGTTTTTTTGCTATTATTTTGATTTAACCAAAAAAAATTTTTATTTATGTTTTTATAGATTCATTTAAACACTTTTTTTTATGTTCAAAATTAGTTTTTAAGTATTTATTAATTTCATTATTGTACCCATCACTGTAATGACTATGGTCTAAATACGGAATACGGAAATTATCTTATCTTAATATAGAATTTTGTTTGTATTAATTTTGATTTTGTAAAGTTTGTTATAAATCACATGATCTATACAATAACATGGAAGATTTCCGGCTGCACCTCAGGCGTCTGTATAAATCCCAACTTTCTTAAATATAAAATATACAAACAATGAATTTAGCTAAAGAGCAACAGAAATTTTCGAATATATTTTACTTCGAACATTCTGTATAAAAACAATAAACTTAAAACTGATTATCTCTTGCACTAGTTACTACACAAAACAATGTAGATGAGATTTAGTGATGGTAATGATTTTGAAGACAAATTTATGATTATTTTTAATAGTTTTTATTTTCAAAGTTTTACAAACAAGACACATCAGTGTGTGTTTATGTGGACGGATGAAAATGGGAGTGCATTAATGTTTATTTATTGACTTTTTCTCAGGTATTATATTAGTTTTTCAGTGTAATCTTGTATTATTTATTTTATGCCGTATTACATCGTATTCTAAAACTATATACCATCTGTTTTGGAAAGCTTTGCGAATAGAGAATCAATGTTTAATATTATTTACTATAATAACTACACAATGCTTCATAAAGAAATAAAAATAGTGGGGGTGCTCTGTAGGTGTGGTGTGTGTGTATGCTTACGTAATGAATAATAATATTATAAATTAAGTGGGTATCACTAAATCCCCACTCTTAAACGACATCAAACAATCATCATACCACAAGCAGCCAGATGTTTGTAAGTATGTGTATGTATGGATGGTTTTATAGTAAATATTTTATTTATTTATTTAACATTGATTCCCTATTAGAAATGCTTTTGAAGACAGACTGTAATCCAGCCGCCATTCTTTGATTAAAGTCCAATCAGCAATTAAATAAAACTTTATAAAATAAACTGTTTTTATGTTTTTAAATTCTTAAAAGAAAACTTTGATAATATTAATCTACAATAAATTTAATAAAATAGTCTGATTTGATTTATAATCTGATTTGATCAGTAGATAGTAAATAGTAAATATTTTATTTATTTATTTAACATTGATTCCCTATTAGAAATGCTTTTGAAGACAGACTGTAATCCAGCCGCCATTCTTTGATTAAAGTCCAATCCGCAATTAAATAAAACTTTATAAAATAAACTGTTTTTATGTTTTTAAATTCTTAAAAGAAAACTTTGATAATATTAATCTACAATAAATTTAATAAAATAGTCTGATTTGATTTATAATCTGATTTGATCAGTAGAGGTATTGAGCATACTCAAAGCAACCACAACAGTACAGAAATGCTTATAAAACTCGAACAAAAAAAAAACGTCATCTGGTAGTCAAGGTCAATGCTTTAATAACTAAGCAACCTTAGATGTTATGGTAGTGCAATGCATAATATGATCTTTCACTTATAAAAAGATAAACAACCATACTAACAATGGATCAAAAATGACTCTAGATTAAATATACATTGACATCAATGCATAACATGGCCGTGCATCAATCTAGAATGCTAGAGGTCGTGGATTCGAACCTTATCCCTAGATGTGTCTGATTTTTCATATCAAGCATTTGCTGTTAAAGAATGTTATTAACGTTCAGACATTAATTAAATGTCAAATTAAGTGAACGCTAGTCACATCCGCTGGTATAATATAACCGAAAGACAACTATACTAGATAAATAGAGGCTAGCTTACAAAAACAATTTAAAAAATATGTTTCATTTTGTTGAGAAATATTGTTTAGTTCTGGGCAAATTTCATTTTCATCTACGATGAAATATATATCACCATCGTAACCTTTTGAGTATTAAAACCCTATTTATTAAAACTTCAACACGGTCACAGCCCTATGTTTTTCATCATTGTCAATAAAATTGTTCTAAATATTGATTAGTTCAGAATAAATTATCATTAAACCGATAATTTATCTGTAACCATGGTATTTCATTTTGATACTATAAGTTTAATGCTTTAAGCTTATTGTGAGTATAATTTATGCATCATGAATTTGATAAGTAATAGAAAACTCATCAAATAAGAAAAAGTCTCATGTGAACATTAATTCGATAAATTCCAGAAATAATTACCAAAATACTTTGTTTTGTATTTCTATTAATATTGATATCATAAAGGGGCACCACCTAGTGCCTCGAATCTCATGATTGTCCAGGTATTATTTTTCGAGGGTGGTGAAAATTGCTTTCTGACAAATATCACGTTTCTTATGCGTCATAAATCATTAGAGGTTATTATAAAGCATATTGTATCTATCTCATGTTATTTTGTATGATCTATACCCATCTTGTGATATAACACGGGAAACGGGAGGTGCGCATCCTTATATAGGATACTGATATGTTTATATATTATCACATATTATATTTACAAAACATGATCCTTAAAACGGTTTCGCTTCTCCCACCTTCTACTCCTTATATAGGATAATGACATGTTTACATATTATCACATAATATATTTACAAAGCATTATATATACGGTTACATTCCTTCATCTTTCCACGCACTATCCCGAGATTGCTTGATCAAAGATAGATAGATATATTTTGGGGTATAAAAAGTACTACACTTCGACCTTACGGCCCATTATGCTACCCCTTCTACTTTAGTCCGACGAGATTGGCTTCTCCCATTTGGTTGGTCATATGAAAAAAATTTATAAGATAATAACTTCAGATGACATTTGACGGAGATGAAATGATATAATTTTAAACTTTGCTGCTGGAAGACCAGCCAAGTAGCCGCGCTTGTAAAGACGTTGTGTGTACTTGGAACTGAGAGGTTATGGGTTCAAATTCCGACATCGACAGTTTGTCACTTATTAAGAAAAAAATAAAAGGGGCGGTTAATTGACTAAACTGTCGGCGTATGGACAAGAACGAAGAAACCAGCTATGCTTGTGAAGGTTTTTTGCAGTTTCCCTCACGAACTCCAGATGATTATCGGCATAGTTCCTATCATAGTCGGGTGCAGCCGCACGTCCAACCGATTCCTAGTCTACACACAAAATTCCTTGTCCTCCACTCACAACCTCACATCTTTAGGCATCACAATGCATCTTATGGTCGAAGTTGCTGCTGTGGAATAACCAAACAACTGTTTATGAAAAATTCAAATTGTTTACTTTCATTCTGATGTTAAATCCATACTGGATTGAGGATAAAATTATTCAATTCGTTCTGCATTCACATTTTCAAACAAAAAATATAGATTCAATTGTTATCTTCATTCCGTCATTTGTTATAAATATTAAATATCTTGTTAGATTCAGTTATTAAATATTCATACATCCATTTTCAAGCAGTCGGAAAGTCTATAGCGAAGTGGGTATTTATATATAAACATTTCTTTCTTTCATTGCCTCTGTATACATAGAATAACGAGGTATTGAGCTCCACTCTCACATTAAAAACCTCATTTTTGGCCTTGGTAGGTGTGTGTGTCTCTGGAGGGATGTATCTCAATGAACAGGAGAGAGTGATCGGTATGGAACCTTAAACTTCACTTTAATATTGTCGTCTCACACGACTACAAAGGTATGGCGAAATTAGTAGTAGTAGTAGCGGAGGAGAGATCGAAGCATGACAAGTAGTCCTTTCTAGGCCTATTTTACCAACCCGTAAAGGACAAGAAATGTGAATAGACTATGAATTGGTAGGTTGTGTAGCTGCAACCGAATTTGATAGGAACTATGCCGATCTTCACCGGGAATTTGTGGAAGGAAACTGCAGAAAACCTTCACAAGTATAATTGGTTACTTTCGTTCTTCACCTCACGATGACAGTTTAGCCTGATAGTTCTTTTTAAATAAATTTAATTGACAAAATTCCTCTGTTGGAAAACAAATCAACAATCTCCCAGTTCCGAGTAGAGTGCCTTAACCAAGTGGTCTGGTTATAATTAACTAAACTAGCAAAACAGTATGATATCAGAGTTAAAATTTAAATTAAAAAATAATTCCTGACAAAGAACTAGTATAGAAGTTTTTTAACGATCTCTAAGAAACCCAGCCCCTAAACCACTTCTATCCCCTTGCTCACGTGGATCGTTTCCTCTAGCTGTGGGGTCGTTGTCGAACCTACCCGTCTTCTTTGTGAATGACGGGACAGCGCTCCGCTTTAGTTGTTTTACCTCAGAAGGTGGAATCATCCGTCCCCTTACAGTCCTGACAGATCGGACTGTCCTTTAACCTCATAAAAGATAGGTGTTGAGCCTGCAGTACCTAACAGATAGGTGTTAGCACCCCAACCAAAAGGCTTATCTGTTTCCAGTTTTTGCTAATAAGCCAGGTTGACCTGGTAACATTGTACCCAGCTATAATTTGTTTGGCTTGTCGGTATTCTTAACAAAAGTTATGAACAACATTTGTATCAAGCATTTTTACAACAAAATAAATTATGCTCAATTTAAGCTCAATAGTTTGCACATTTTCTTTCAAATTCAATTTTGATAGTAAGTATATATCTTATTTCATTCAATGTGTATATATATATTCATCTTCAATGTTGAAGTGAAGGATAAGTCAATATAAGTTAAAAGCATTTATTAACCTGTATATAGAGGTCGTATGAATGTATTTACACCAGATTCTTTGTTTTCTATTAGTATTTTAAATAAAATAAACTGTGTTTAAATGTTTATTTCTAATTGGATTGTTTACATAAATACGATGTAAGATTGTTGTAATAACAAGAATTTTTTTTGTAATATACGTCTCCAAAGATAAATTGTAAGCCTCTTTAAGATATTCAAAGAACATCAAATTTACGTTTTATTAAATTTGTATTGTAAGTAGCTTTTTAAACAATATATATCGATATAAGAATATTAAATAAATAGATAATATTGAACAAATATAATTGGTAAAAAATGTTTACCAATTATATTTGTTCCATATTATCCAATTCTTTACAACAGAACTTAAGATATTTAACATGCTTCTTATTAGCAACTTTTGTTTTAAAAATTGTTACATAAACTTTGTAAGAATTTCGATCTCAAACATCTGTATTTATTTAGGATTACAAGAGCGTAATTCAAACATATACGTATGTAAGTAAGATTCCTAATAAGGCCCACTTACTGCAAAATGACTATAAAAACGGGAAATTGCGTAATAAACAAAAATAAATATAAATTTATTAAACATTGATATTAAAAAATTTATTAAATCTAAACTGCGTGGTGAATCGTTTCGCATTTTTTCTACTGTACGTTTGAAACATCGCTCTATCTATTGAATAGTTTTTTTTTTGTGTCAATTTTAGTTTTTTGTATCCGATTTTTCTCAATTCATTAATTTCCGGTGTTATTGAACAAAGGCATTCATAAGAGCTCATGTATTTTTGCATAACTTATTTTGCATAACTAATTATATCTCTTAAACAATGTGGTAAAAAAATCTGATTTTTTTCTATACGTGCATTTAATTATAATCTTTTGAATAAATATAGAAAAATGTACGGGGTTAAGTTTTAGTGATGTGGTTATCCAACTACCTTAATATGTACAAATAATTCAGTAAGTTTACAGATTTCTTTTTTTTTTTTTCAACTTCTCCACTTATTTAAAGCTTTGAGTCTGTCGTCGAGGTGAATTTGATAATATTGTGGCGTTTATTTGCTTCAATGTTTCTATTTTAATTCTTTTTATATATCCGTTTTGATGACTTGGCCTTTGATCAAACAAAATGGGACAGTAAACTACACAAACATTAATTACAGAATATGCTTATATTTGTTTAATTCATTTTTATTTTTACCTATGAGAAATAGCAAAAAAGATAAGCATGGATGCATTAATAAAAAGAGTAAATATGTAAAAATACTCAAACCACTTAAAATTTCGTTTGCTGACCTGTACGGATTTAAAAATAAACTTTTATATAAATATTTATAAAATAATATAGGTTGTATTAAATATACACAAGTATACTTATGTATATATTAACAAAAAAAGGTAATATTAAGGTCGTTGTCATACAGTAATCGTGTTAAAAAGTTTCAGCTCAAAACGAACATCAATTAGTCTGTGATAGTAGACTAGTTTTTGATTTGAATGTACCTCATATACAGTCTACAGTCGTAGTATTGGGTAGTTGTGTTACAATAATCGTGTTAAAAAGTCTCAGCTCGTAAAACATATCAATTATATGAATAGATTGACAAAGTAGACGATACTTTTTCACTTGAATGTACCACGTATACTTGTTCGCTTGGATTACATAAAAATGTCAATCTTTTCCTTATCTATTACAATAATGAAACAGTTGAGGATGTACGAACACTGATAAAAATACTCAAAGATATTAAGGCTTCAAAAAATATTAAGCTTCAAAAACATTAAGGCTTGATTTTTTTACATGTAGTTGAAGTGCATATAAATCAATTATAATTGTTTCAGGGGTGAGGGGGGTTACGGGGGGCCTTGAATTAATTATTTAATGTTAAAGTATGAGTTTTATTGCATTGCTCTATGGAAAAAAACCCAAGAGCGTCGACATATTTTGATAATTTTCACTTGGAATAAAATAAGACGAATAAAAAAAGGACTACGCAATAGAAAATAGAAATATTAATAAAAAGATTGATCCAATAAATTTCCGTTATGCCGGGCACAAATTTAATTTGAATTTTAACTTACGACAAAAAATAAGAAACATTATTGTGAACTTTTATGAATGTACTATAGAAGATTTTGAAGAATTTTATAAATGGACTATATCTAGTGCTCGTACATCTTTAATAATGTTTTTTTTTTAAATATTTGAACAATGGCGTGAAATGGTTTAACTTACAAATTATTTGTATTCCTTTCTCAGTAATCTAGGTTTTAGGTAGACTATACCAAGATATCTCGGTATAATCCAGCAAACTCAAAAATGAAACTATTTTGTTTAGTAGCTAGATTTAAACTCTTGTAACCATTGCGCAAACAAACTGAACGTTATAGATGACTTGAACTATATTCATATTTTATAGATATATCTGGTTTATTCATGTTACAATATTGTATAAATTTTTGCATTAATTTTCGTAAAAACCAAAACGATATGGTTAGTATTATTATTTATTAAATATGCACTTACTTGAATAAAACAGAATAACGGAATATACAACATAAGATATTATGTTATATATATTTTGTTGTATCATATTTGACTTACAACAACAGCAACACCAACGGTAGATTCCCTTTTTGCAATAGCGTGGAGACACACAGGGTCACAAAAGTAGCGTAGCATTTTACAAAAATTGCATAATGGATTCGTATCTTATTAACAAATTTCCTCCAGATATTGTTTTTGTACCGATGTTAACGACGTTATTACGACTAAATGGCAAGGCCCCGACCGAGTCCCTATATAAACACCTATGTAAACGTAACGTCTATAACAATATCGGATAAAGCGACATATCGCTAAAAGCGACGAACCTTTATCGAAATTTATCGGCTATGTAAGTAAGAAGGATTAACTTGTCTTATTATTAGCTACGTCACTCGCAACATCCGCACCTCTTCCGCACTTTGTGAAATTTTAACGATCGAATAAAGCGTCCAAGTTAAGTGGTCCCTACAATGTTGTTATATCCGGTTTCCACTGTGTATCAATACATATACGGTTATGTTTTTGTGAACTCTCTAGCGGTCACAGTATTTATCCGATTGGAATGAAATTGAGTATTTGAGGCGCTATTAGTATTTGAAAGGAAAACTTCGTTAACGAGTAAAATCGGACAAGGGATAAGACGGGTTTAGAGAGAGGGGGAAACACAAAATTTGGTATAACTCCCTTAATATTGGGAAAATCGAAAAACACATCTGAAATAAACTTGTAGAAAATTAGTCATTCTATAATTTTGTTTCTTATCATTTTTTCTCGTGCACTCATATTTACAGAAATATTTACAATTGAAAATTGAAAGATAAAATCCTAAATATCTATCTCTCTGTACACGTTAGAGTTTGAGCAAAAACGATCAAGTTATGAATTGTAGCCAACAATGATTTTCTACAACTTTACTCCTCATACATTTTTCGATTGTTCAAATATTAAGAGAGATATTTTATATTTTGAGCTTTCTTCTTTCTCTATGCCTCCTTGCCTCTTGACCTTTGCCACCAGGGGCATAGGTGATTTATGTATTTTAAAGAAGTCCGCTAAGTTGGCTCAGCTCTTGCGTAACTAATTTTTTTATTCGAAACACTTTTATCCCAAAAAACTAGCAAATTTTGAAAAATGAGCCCTACTTTTGTGGCTCTTAGTAAATACATATACGTATATTAAGTAAAATATTATACACAATATTCGAGTTTCTGTATTCGAGTATGAAGGAAGATTATTATGATTATTATTATTATTTATAAATGCAAATGATTATATGATTACCACAATATGTTTCTTGTAATACCACATATATAGTACAAACATACAAACTATAGTCGAAATATGGAGTATATGAAGTCGTATTTTATATTAGTATAGTATTTGACAATTAAAATGAAACCCAACAAGTGAAAATAATAACTAAGTTAATTGCGTAAATACCTGGTATATACTGAATTTATGCAAACAAGTTTATAACGTTAAGTTGTTTATTTTTAAAAAGGAACATTTTTTATCTTTATATATTTGTTCTATCTCTTACAGTTTCAAAGTTGGGTAGTTTTTCCCATTTTGCCCAGACATGCTCCGATTTTAGTCCTTACTTATTAGCTCTAGAACACATATATAAAATTTCAACTTGCTATCTCTTTTCGTTTTTTAGTTGTCATGTTGACGGGTGGACGGGCAACTTTACGGAAATTAGGTCATTTTATGAACACCAACATCAAAAATAATTTTTGCGACATTTTCAACCGTGATTCATGCGTATGTAGAGTGTTCTCCATTTATAAGTGTATTTATACTAATAGTGGTATTGTATAAAGAATGCAGAGTTCAAGATAAATGGAGTACACTGTACATACGCATGAATCACATACTTTCCTCGTTTGTTACGTGGAATAATGAAATAGTTTCTCTCTCTCTCTACAAGGTATATTTTTTAAAAATTCTATTATTTTAAAATTTTCTTATACAGGCTGCAATTGATTTTAATGGATTTTAAGATGGCTGCCAGTTATGGATGTATTCTAATTATTCAAAACTTTGAATTTAGATAAATATTTTTCAAATAACATATGAGGGAAGTAAGTTAAATTTACTTAACTGTGAACACCTGGCTGCAGGTAACCGTAGCAGTAATAAGCAGCGCTACCTGCTATTACAAGATTTGTCGTATGGTATACTATGTTATTTAACAAGCCAAATTCTATTAACACGTGAAGGATTTAATTATAAAAAAATAAATTTTTAATTAATTAATTAATGTTAATTGCAGCAGAACTACCCTGGCAGACATTACATTGCCAAATTGTTTATATTGCAATAAGCGTTTTCAATAATATTTCAATCAATTAACAGATGAGGGAACGTTTTTCTAATGCCGGATCTTAGACCACACACATTGGACACAAGTATTTTGTGCTCATTACTTCTAAAAGGATTCAGTTCGCACTGTACACTTGGCTAGAAAAGTTGATGTAATTTTTTTTAATTTTATCGTTAATTTTTGCCTTAATCATTTGGTTTTCGAAAAAAAATTACGAATTAATGTAGTTACTATATTTCTAATGAACAACTTTTATCCGCAGCATTTTTTTCGAAAACCGAAACATTAAGGCAAAAATTAACTATTTACTTTAAAAAAAATGACATTAACTTTTATGGTCCATAGTACTCACAGAGTTCATACACATATAGTTGATTTTTTACATCGTATTGATTTTGCTTGACCAATATTATAATCAAAATTTATATATTATTAAATAACTCCTGTCATATATGTAACATGCATGTGTACGAGCTTTATGTTGAGCAAAACTTTTCTCAAACATATTATTCATACAATAAAGTTCGTATTTCTATATATACGAGTATATAACCTTTTATTGTGAACTACTGAAGTTTCTCCGTGAACATAGTATAGGTATTATGTTAACACTTGATTCAGTATTTATGTATGGAACAGTTACCATATGTATCGACATATTTAGAGAATTTGGCTCAAAGCAAAATTTTATGTATATACTTCTATGTACAAAGTTCAAGGTAATAAGAAGGTTATCTAAGTTCGATATTAAAAATCCTAATATTCAAATACAGGTAACCTGTATGTGTAACCTTACTGGTACAAATATCTGTACCCTTACGGGTTACCTGGGCATACCCCACCGTGTCTGAGGCTGCGGTGCTGGTGCTAGCAAAGGCCACTCATATCGACCTCATGGCAATCGAACGAAACCGACTGCACCAACTTAGAAAAGTGAGTGATCTAACAAATGACGCCAAGAAGCTAGAGCGGAAGAAAACACTCGACAACTGGTAGCTAATGGTAAAACTCACTCACAGAACGATGGACAGCTAAACTAATACCTGATTTAGCGAAATGGGTAGAATATCAACACGCGGAAACAAGCTTCTATATGACGCAATTCTTTACCGGCCACAGGCTCTTCAATGCGTATCTGTATCGTATTGGGCTTATCGACAGCCCAACCTGCTCATACTGCCTAGACGAATTAGACGATACGGAACATGTGGTATTTCAATGCCACAGATGGTTTACTGGGGGAAAAAGATCTGGGACGTACTTGGTGACACTGTAAAGCCGATCAGCGTCTTTAACTTGATGGCTGAATCAAGGAGAAATTAGGCTGCAATGATGAGCTACACTGAAAGTTTGTTAGCAGCAAAGAAAGCTGATGTACTGATGACGGCAACGATACGGAGCACTTAAATGGGCCGCTAGGGCCAGGCTGAAGCAATGCGAAAGCAGTTTCCAGTCTGGTCCCTTTCTATACAGAAAGGCAGAAAAGAGTGTTTTTAGTGGGTAAAAATTCCGCACTACGATCTTCAACTTCAATAGGCGGTGTCTTATTGAAGATTTTTCCTCCTCGAACGAAAAAAAAAAATCCAAATTCAATAAATATTACATTTTTTATTTTTTTGTAAACGTGAGTCTATCCATTCATTGTTAGTGTGGTTGCCTGTGCGGTTATATTATATTATCAGAGGTGACTAGCGTATAATTACTTTAAAATTTAAGTAATATGTCTGAAAGTTGGTAATAATATTTGAAATCAATGATTAATTAAAAAAATCATACACATCTTGAATGTGAATCGAACCCACAACTTCTGTTAATCACCGAGATGCTATATATGTGGGATATTCTTCACTATCTCGTTAACGATGTGTAATTACTTTTGTTTGGGACTATTTACATATTTCATTGTTTTTGTAAACCTGAAGAAATCTCCCGTTAATAATATAGTGACCATACAGGCAACCATACTAACAATGTATGGATAGACGCAAGTTCGAAAAAATACTACTTATAGAACAACACGTAGTCTAAAACTGGGAAATTTAGGCCAATTGTTTGTGATTTATTTAGACGATAGTATTTTCTTAAATATAACATTAAAAACAAGTAATGGAACCACTAACTGAGTTAATTGTATTAATACCTAGTATATACTGAGTTTATGGAAAAAATTTTCAAATAAAACTTGTTTATTTTATAGAGAAGATTTTTTGTTTTTAAACTTTTGTTATATCTCTTACGGTTTCAAAGATAGGCAGTTTTGCCCATTTTACCCAAACACGGTCCGATTTTGCAAATTAACGAACTTGACCTTACTCTTATGCTATAGAACACACATACAAATTTTCAGCTCGCTATCTCTATTATTTAGACAGACAGACAGACGGACGGGCATGCGGAAATGGCCGAATTCGGCCATTTTATCAAAACTTATGCCAAAAATTCATGCCTAGGTTACAAAGTCGGGACTAAACATAATATACCTTGTATATTTACATATACTGGGTATAATAATAAAGAAAGCAATTAAAAATGAATGTCGGAATATAAGAATGTTTTTTTTTATATACTAAAAACTGTGCTATGGACCACAAAAATATCGCTCATATTTCAAAATTTTTAGTTGACTTGTACCGTATTGATTCGTTTTTTGGGTGTTTTGAATAAAAAGTTGTAAGCATATTTATAATGCACCACTTTTATCCGAAACATTTTTTTCGAAAATCCAATGAAACACATTCATATTATTATAAAGTTTTACTCTTGTGGCCATATTGTACAAAGTAATATACTTAACACCTTGTAGACTTATTGTAAATCTCATGGTAGTATATGCGTTACTTCTAAGGAAATAGTTATAAACCACATCAACCCCTAAGTCGTCTATCAATTTAAATTCAAACATAGACCACAAAATATATCCAATCAATATTGTTATTACAATCAACATGTTTTATACCACATAAAACGGGTAAATTTCTGTTTAGTCAAACTTTCCATATGTTTTCAATGTCAAAAGACTTATTTACAAGCTAACGCGTTTGTGTATAATAGGGAATATGCATGAAAAATTTTTTTCACATTTATTTTCAGAATATGAAAATACTGTTAATACTGTAATAATATTTAAAAACGAAATTAAAATCCGACAAATATCAAGGAAGCTATAAGCTTTTAAAGATTATTATCTGTCGCTTTCTTGCAAAAATACTAAAAACGGAGTTTTACGTGTATTTTAAATGGTGAAAGTGTAATATGACGTCACATAACATATCAAGAGGGCTATCACCCTCTTTGTCTAATCGGTAATTTTAATCATTCATATCTCGCTTATTTTTAAAGTTATTTAAAAAGTAATTTTACCTTGATATTTGTCAAGTAAACGTGCTTCAATTCAAGTGAAAAAAATTTTCAAGCATATTCCCTATTATCAGATACAGGCATTCTCAAAAACTAACAAAGATATCTTGGTCTGTCAGTATTGAGTTCCTTAACTCAAATTTATTGGATTTAAAAATACATTTCATCAAAATCCGCTAAAGTATACCTGAGATGGATTAAAATTCTTTTTACCCGACTACGACGAAGCCAGGAGGGTTATTAGTTTAACCATGTTGTATGCATATATGTTTATCTGTTCCCTCATAACTTTTAAAATACTTATCATAATCTGACAAAAGAGTTATTGTTGGAAGCGTCTTGATCGTCCGTTGGTTATAGGCTATGACGTCACATGAAATTGAATATAACGCCCTCTAGAGGATATTAAGTCGTGAAAGAAATAAAAAAATTTTTTTTAATGATGCCGTGTTGGGTATTAAACGAAAAGGCTTAATTAGCACATCTTAAAAATATGTATATAAAGAATAATTTTTAATAATAATTTAGTAGAATTTTATGAATGTAATATATTGGATTTTATAGAATTTTTTGTTTGTACTATATATATATATATATATATACAGGGTGAGTGAAAAGTCATGGAGGTTTTTGAAAGGGTTGATAGGGAATGAAATTCTAAGAAGAAATGTCCTTGAATATTTTTGCAACTAACCCACCGTTGATTAGATATTAATTAAATAAAGTAACCAATGAGAGACGCGCGTTTACGGAATGACAAATGGTGGGAAATGAACGCAGCGGCAGCGGAGATACGTGAGAGTGAGCTCTCCCCACCACTACCGTACTAATTAAGCCCTTTCATTTAAATACACAACACATGAACGTCAGTAGTCTCGATTAATTTATTATTATTATTATTATTATTGATAATAATAATAATATTAATATTAAGAACAAACTGGGTAGTTTAAAGTCAAACCCCGCTGAACAAGTTATCCATTTTGTAGAAGTGTTGCGGAAAATTTAAATTATGAAAATAGGGTAATGCTAGCTAGCGTTGAGTGTTTCTATTGTAACTAGAACATACATAATTAATTCACTTAGCTATTGAGTTTCTCCTCTAAGACAGAGTAGAGTCTGATTGGTACTAGACAATTGCTAATTCCGTTCACTGTTCTTAATGCTTAATTCCTATACTCTATACTGTATGGTGTTACTTTGATAATGCACATATCAACATATGTGCATAATACCCCCATTTAAGGAACGTTGATTTACGTTAGAAACAATTTTGTGTACTAAACCCAGTACATACTTACCAGCAATACCATTATACAGCTCCCGTAAATAAAAGGAGTTTGTGAAACATTCAAGTAAATAATATGATTACTCTACGCATTTTTTAATAATATATAAGTAACGTTATGGTGCATAAGTAACTTTATGATTAGATTAGTGAATAAATTTTTTGTTTACGTATTTTTTTGTCTTTTTTTATTTAGAATTAACTTTGAAAAACATGGAAAATTGATAATGGAAAGACTCAGCACCGAACAAAGAACCAAAGTTGATCAATTTTATTTTGAAAGTCAGCATTTGATTATTCAGACACAAAGATCATATTGAAATTTCTTTCATGTTTCGACAATTTACCGATTGGTTCAGCGTTTTCGGCAACATGGACCGTCTGTGATCTTTCGCGTGCTGGAAGATATCGTGCAGTTCGAAATGATGTGAACATTGCTCGGGTGCAAGCAAGTGTTTAGGAAAACCCCGAAACTACTACCAGGCGACGTAACGTTATTTATATGCCACCCTTTCTAGAACAAAGTCGCTATCCTCGTTTATAAACTGCACAATGGGCTCGGTTTGATGCGGTTCTCACCATCATTCAGAGAATCTCTTCCAGAAGGTTTATGTGTACTCATGGCGACAAAAGTTGAAGTCATGTTTTTTAAATTTTATGATTGATTTATATCTTACCCATTCGGTTTTCGAATAAAAGTTATTTCTACATTTCTAATGAACAACTTTTATCCGAAGCTGTTTTCGAAAACCCAATCAATAAGGCACAAATCAATTATAAAATTTAAAAAGATGACATCAACTTGTGTGGTCTATAGTTTAATACATTCATATTAAATTTTAAGATGGTGCAAACTCTTGAAGTTTTGAAATCAAGTCGTAAAAAGATGGTTTTATTACACTTCCATGGTTTTCGCTAATTCAGAATTAAAGGTCTGAAAAAGGCCAACAGAAAAGTCCGCGATAGCATATATCTTCTCAGGATGGTTCCCAGTAACAATTTTTATCATTCAGAATTGAGGAGAATTTAATAGTTTAAGTTATTTGCGAAGCTATTTTGAGGAATATTCTGTTTTACCATAATATCAAATTAAGTAAACGCTAGTAAGCTCCGGTAGTATATTATTACCTTAATGTAACTAATCTTAAGTTTACAAAAACATTTATAACAGTTAAAAATAATAATACTTATATATCATGATAGTGAGCAACTATGCATATCCCGCATAAATATCATCTTTGTTGTTTAGTTGGTACAGCATTAGTACTGGAAGCCAGTGATCGTGAGCTTGATCCCTACCAAAGTGTGCACAATTTTTCATATGTAGTATTCTGATCATTTGAAAAATTTACGAATGACAAGATATTGAAGTAACAAGAGTGAGGCACCATTTAGGAAAATGACTCAGGATCATAGTAACTCTTGAGGGTTTGCAATTGTCAAAGTAAGAAATTACAAGTAAGATAACGCTCTGACCAGTCGATTTCAAGAAAAAAGCTCACAAAAAAGCACAAATTTTCACTGGAGTATCTATCAGAAAAATTTTACTAAAAAATTGGTCGAAGGTACACTAGATTCAAATCTGATGGTTTCGCGGCTGCGTCATTGATTATATACGGTTAGATTTTTTTTAAATATATAAACTAAACTGAAAATTTGAGCTTTTTTCTTGGAATTGCCTGGCCAGAGCGCTTTCTCTCTCAATCGATATCTCTTAGGCGGGACTACAATTGTACCAAGCCCCATCACAAAGTCAATTTCTCCAGTCGTACCAGCCCCTTGTGAAATGTTCAATTTAGTAAATGCTAGTCACCTCCGTTAGGCAACCATTCTAACTATGAATTGATAGCTAAGTTTACAAATACAATTAAAATGTTTGTAAACGTTTGTATATGAAGGTATACCGTTGTATCCTATACATAGAGGTTAAAAGAAATAACTTAATAAATATTTGTATGAGTAGATTTGTATTTTATCTATAAAATAATGTAAAGCTTATAAACTATGTCCGGAATGCGCATATTTCAAATTTCATAAATTTATGTAAATTTACAAAAAAAAAAGTAACTTTGTTAAAAAAAAATATAAATAAAAAAAATCATAAAAAATCATAAAAACAAACAAAATAAAAAATACAAAATGAATTTTGTAGATAAGATAAGTTGTTGAAATTTTTGAAATATTTTTTCTACGTTTATATACCTTTTACTACATTTCTATCCCCATTCCCCCAAAAAAACTGTTAGGTCCATAATTCTTGTGCAACGTTGCTACTCTGCTGTGTGGCTAACTTTGAGGTAAAAGAAATCCTGGTACTGTACAAAAAAATAATGGTTTTTTAATACCATTATCAAAAACCGTTTCAGAAACGTTTTTAAAAAAAAATGTGACACTAACTTGGGATCTATATGAAAGACTTCAAAGAAGGGCTTTAACATTTATCATTAAATTTCCAAAAACTGTATTTGTAAATAATACAAAAAAATTCGTTACGCAGGAGCTGGGTCAACTTAGCGAATTTCCCTAGAATACATAAATCACTCTCTAGCGGTCATAATTTTAGTGTGATCAGAATGAAATATAATATCTGATATGACTTTAGTATTTGCAAAAATTAAATTTATTAATAGCCAAAATATAACGATGTTGTATAACGATTATAGTTAATAGTTACTATGGAAACGACAATCAAAATTTTTTACAATAAAATATATTTCATGTATTCGTATCAAACAAACACAAAATATTAAATATCTCTCTTAATATTAGAATAATCGAAAAATGTATCAGGAGTAAAGTTGTAGACAATCAAGTTTGCTACAATTCATTACTTGATCATTTCTCTCAAACTCTAATCTGAACAGAGATATTTAGAATTTTAACTATCAATCTGTAATTGTAAACATTTCTGTAAATATTAGCGTAACAGAAAAATGATAAGAAACAAAATTACAGTAAAACTTAGTACCTACAACTTAACTCCTGATAAATTTTTCGATATTTCAAATATTAAGGAAGATAGTCAAATTCTGTGTTTTCCCCTCCTTCTAAACCACCTTTCCCCTTGCCCGATTTTACCCATTACCCGTTGACCTTTAGAATACTAAAAGCAACTCAAATATAAATTTTTTATATATAAATTTTAGCGATAGTGATTTTTAACATCTTATAGGTAGAATTGATGGACATTTGAAGAAATTTTTACGAAATTCCAACATTGGTGCAAAAACAATAGCTGCATTTCCTTTGGAGGAAATTCGCTAAAAAGAATCCAAGAATCAAAATTTGGATTTTGCATCCTCGAAAATTTAGAATATCTAAGCTTAAAGTTATGAACCTCTAGCTCAAAAATTATTTTATTTCCCTTATGAATTACGCTTATTGATACGCTTATGAATTAGTGTTATCATGGTACAAAGTTTCCAAAAATCGTCAAAATCGTTTTCGAGAACACATTTCAATTGCAAGAGACAACAATATAAAGTTTATATTAAAATGTATATACTTCTCACTCAGGGGCATCCCGGGGGTAGTGCGGTGCACCATGGCCTCCGGGTATGATAGACTCCCAGAGCTTAAGACCAAAAAGCTTTACCTAAAAATTATGATATTATTTGGAACAAAAAATTGTGTATATGTACAGTTTTGTAAAGCTTATTTTAGAAGAGAGTGGCGGTGTTGGATAACTCATGCGCCACGCTTATAAAAGATATTTTATATAATTGTGTAACAAACAAAAAATTATAAATTATTATTTATAGTTAAGTCTAGTACGAATCAGCTCATGAGTACCAGAAGCTTTTTGCCTACATTTGTTTCGAATTCTATTCAATATATAGTACTTATTATAAGATTGCATAACGCCAGAGGGTAAATTAGTAGATTTTTATATGAACTCAAGAAAGAAAATGTATTGAAATTTGGACAGGACAACGTCTGTCAGGTCAACTAGTAAAATAATAAATATATTAATTAAAATTACATCCACTTCACTTATTTATAGACCTACCAAGCTAAACTTGTATAAACACAAGCAAATTATTACAAGAAAAGACGTCTCTTTACGTAATATTTATGTTATTTAGAATATAATAAATTATACTTTGTTTTAAATAAATTCTTTCGAAAATAAGTGGCAAGTGCATGTGAATAGAATGTCGATAAATAAAAACAATTACAACAGGTCACAACTACAGGCCAATAAATTAAAATTAAAATTTTTTTAACCCTTCAGTAGTCGCGTGAAATTTTTTGACTCACGTGATCGCGCGCAGACCATCGGATAGCGTATTTTTTTTATTTTATTTATACTGCACTTTTAACATCTATGGTCATATGTACAGTGTAGTGATTGTTTTTAATGTCTTATATATAATGTATAAATTTGTAGGTAATCAGCGTCTTTAAGTTACTAAATAATAATGTGTAGCTTGAATATATGTAAATTAAAATACATAATTTTTTTTAAATAAATAGACTGGCAATATTTATATCAATATCAAATATTTATAAACTCCAAAGAACAAAATAAAATACTATTGCATACACACACGTTATATATATATATATAAATATATATCGGACAGTTATTACGACTAAATGGCAAGGGCCCGGCCGAATCCCTATTTCAAATCCTATGTAAACAAACCGCCTATAACAACATCGGACAAAGCGACGAACTTTAATCGAAATTTATCGGTTACAATGACAAACCGTCATATTTTTTCAGTAAGTAAGAAGGATTATTTTGTCTTATTATTAGCTATGCACTTGCTCCCATCCATAATATATATATATATATATATATATATATATATATATATATATATATATATATATATATATATATATATATATATATATATATATGTATATATATATATATATATATATATATATAAAGTGTGTCTACTTAAGTTGGCTCCATATGGAAAACTTTTGTATTATAAGGTTTACGAAAAAAAGTTATTCTTTATTAAAAATCTTAGCATTTGAAAATATTAATATTCAGCTATTCAGTTTTGACATCGAATGTATAGGGTGTCTAAAATTGAAAAAGTTCGATATGAATGTTTTGACCACTTATATTAATTAAAATTTTCATTATAAATTAAATTTTGTATAATTTTGTTCTAAATGTAGACCATATAGAACAGATTATACGGGAAACGGTTCAAGAAGGCAAAAACGAACTGAAGATAACTGTTGTTACTTACGTCAACAATAATAATTGTATTTGTAATGTAATGTATGAAAAATAAATGTTCTGTATTCATTATTTTGTTACATATAATTCATTAAATGTTTCAAATCAGCAAATAAACGTTTGAAGTACGATACTGGTTGATTAGAATAACGTGTTTTATAAGTAGGATTTGCAAAATTTAATTTAAAATTGAAGTGGAAAAAAAAATTCCTATCGAACTTTTTCAATTTCTGCACATCCTGTACATTCGATGTCAAAAGTAAATAGCTGAATGTTAATATTTTCGAAAGCAGAGATTTTTATAAAGGATAACCTTTTTTTGTAAACTTTATAATAAAAAAGTTTTCCATATGGAGCCAACTTAAGTAGACACACACTGTACATGCAAAACATGCAAAAAATGATTGTACGAAGATACTAAAAGCATCGGTGGGAAAATTTTAAATAGCTGAGCAGCAAAGATGAACTCTAGGTCCACGCGCGACTACTGTAGGGTTAAATTATATAGAGTTAAACAAAAACAAATGATTGAATAACAAATTGAAAATTAATTAGATTAAATAAGATCTAAGTTGTTTCAAAATCAACAAAAACATTTTGACATCTTTCACAAACGTACCATTAAAAAAATGTAAAACTATATTTTATATATTATTTCAAAATTATTTTAATAAAAGAAAATTAAAAAAAATAAAAAATCTCTGTAAACTTTTAATCATGTATTCAAATTTTTATAATATCACAAAAAATATACCACACCACAAACATGTGTTCAATTTAATGAAGCAGCCAAAATGGAAGCACCAACTGCAGAAATGTTTAAGTACAGAAAATGAAAACATATTAAAAGAAAACAAAAAAAATGAAACTGAATATTTGCCATTATTGAAAAAAACAGTAAAATTAGATGATCAGAATGTAAAAAAATATACAATGGACAGTCAATTGGAATATATTGATAAAATCGTTAACATCTGTGTTCAACAAATGTTCCAACGTTTCTCAAAATTTTCTAAACCAATTAGTATTCCAGATGAACCTTTACAGGGAAAAGGTCTGGGAATAGAGGAGAAAAGTATTGCTAATAATATATATTTTTACCAACCATTATTGCAATATATGGCTGAAGATGATCCTTTAATTGAGAGGGGTCAAATGAAAGTGCCAATGATGACCACTCAGGGAAAGAAAATTAACCAGAAAAATATTTGCAATAAGATATATCATCAAGATAATATTGTAGATGATCCTTTAATTGAGGGGGGATATGGAAGTCGGGAGCTGAAGATGGTTGCTATCAATGGAAATAAAATTAAAGACAGAATGAATCTTTTTGACGATCCTTATGATGATCCATTAATTGAAGAAGGTCGGGAAACTCGGGAACTCAAAATTATAAGCTGTGAAAATAAATCAAAGAACGAAAATACTACAAATAATATATTATTTCTGCAACATAACACAGTAGATGATCCTTTAATTGAGGCAGGTTCCGGAAGTCGAGAATTCAAGATGGTTGCTATCAGTGGGTGCAAAAAATAAGAACGGAAACACTACAAATAATAATACTGTGGATGCTATTTTAATTGAAGTTGAGGGTAGTCGGCAATATAAGATTGTCAATATCGGTGGAAAAAATGGCAAAATGGCAAAATGACTAATTTTGAAGAAAATTTAGTTAAGGAAGAGCCGGTGACTCGAGAAGACAAATTTTCAAATACTCCAATCGTGGAACAATTTGCATAGTTTTAAGTAGACTTCTTAAAAGGGTTAATTAAATTTATATCTCAGATTTCGAAAAGGACACAAACGTAACTTTCTGGCTATAAATATTGCAAATGATATCACCATATTTACCGGTGAAAGTTCGTCGTTCGGAAATAAATACAGCTCAGTTATACTTATTTTTCTAATAATCCAAAATTGGATAAAACTGCGAAATTTGTACAATCGCATATAGGAAATAATTGTGGACATAAATTGGAGAACTTTGATTATTCTATGCAAAATTAATTCCTTTGTTAATTTTTTTCGAATTTCATCGGTTATATGAGATAAAGGTGGTTAAAAAAATTCAAATGTATCAACAAAAATCGAAAATATTCAGAATATATGATATTGCTCCGACACCGTTTTCCATATCTAAGCCTGCATCCAGAACGATATTATTGAGATTAAAAAGTAAAATTGATCCAAGAGATTACTCACTATATTTTCTCCTCTGTAGTAAATTAACCAACAGTTTTTAAGTTGAATATTGTTTCGGAGATCTGAGATTCCAAATTATTGCTAATAATTATAGAAAAAAGTTTGACTATCTATCCTTGGATACTGACCATTTTACATTTTGAGTATAATATTTAAACTCGGCCTGTTGCACTACCATACTCTTGATGTAAAGAAAATAATAATAAAAACAGCATTCTTTAAAATATATATTTTTTTAATTTAATTTTTAGTTTTATGTAGTTTCGATTTCGTAAAAAAAAAGAGAGTCTTTGGATCATGACCGAAGATGTTGCAGGTATTTCACGTTAGATGTGGCAGCTATGTCAGTTTTGGGACCATTTGTTAAACTAGGAGCTAGTTAGCAAATAGCAAATATTACAACAAAAACATCAACATGTAGGAGCTACATAGTGAATTCTATGAATTTCTTGGAGTAGAGTTCTAAGAGTTGTGCTTCATCTCATAAAGGACTTGTACACACTAGTATCGTCTGTGGTCGAAATTCGACCAATTTTATCTGTAAAGTAGCGAAATTATACTTGTTTTTCACATAATTGGAAATTTTTCCCATATAGTATTAATACGGATAAAATTATTTTATTTTTGTAACAATTTTAAAATTCATTATTATCACATTAAAATAAGCATCGATATTACAATTACAGAAAAAATGGCGAGGGCATACATTGACGTAAAATTAATTTCCTACAACCTTATTCGTATAAAATTGGTCCATTTTACCAATGTTTAGAGAGAAAACCGAAGTTTTGTATTACCCCTCCCTCTAAAACTCTTTTCCCTAGGCCAAATCTACCCACTAATATACTGGGAACATATAAATTTAAACCTCAATTGATAACTGATCATTTTGGTCACGGCGTCTTGTGGCCAAAACATAAATTTTAATATGATAACAGAAGGCGCTAGGTAAAACTCCAGAAAAACTATACACTTCAATATTCCTGTATAGGTCTGTTTTCTGACCGTTTCAAAGTTATAGGCGGTCCAGATCTTTAATATAGTTTCTAGTTTTTATAGAATTACGTACATTAACAACCTTTTGGACATAAATTTTTTGTCAATAAATTTAATCAAACTGTCAAAATTCAGAAAGAAATAATTATTTGGCATAAATAAAAACACACATAATGAATTACTCTGTCGGTTGCAAACAATAAACTGCCATGTTTTTTAAACCCGCCCTCAGGTCAGTTTTTAAAAGCCACAATTTCTTCGAAAATTCGCTAAAACAAATGATCTAAACAAAAAATTATCATAAACTAGATTAGATCTAAGTTGTTTCAAAGTCACCACAAAAATGTTTTTGACATCTTTCAAGAACATAAAAATGTAAAACTACCTAAAAAAATCGGTCTATTTACAAATTTCTAAAAAATATGTACAAATTTCTGTCAACTAGTGAAAATGAATTCAAAGTTTTGTAATACAACAAAGTCTTTTTATTTAAATCATCATCACGCTCAAGCTTTAATTAAATACTCGAAATATCAACATCAGGTGCAAAAAAATTTATGTACGGAAAGTGATCGAAAATTAAAAGAAAATAAAAAAAGTGAAAATATTAATAAAGTACCAAAATATCTGTCATTAAAGAAATTCTCTTTTAATTCATTAATTGAACCAAAAAGAACTGCTCAACCATTGCTAATTCATTATACCAAAAGTCAGAGGGATATTTTAAATACATTAAAATCTCTTAAGACCAGTATTTATCAAATCAGATATTCGAAAATGATCAATAAATTATTAAACAAACCAGAAAAGAAAATATCTCCTGTTGATGAATCATCAATCAACAAAATAGTTGATAACTGTGTTCAACAAATGTTACAATGTTTTTCAAAAAGTTCTGAAAAATCAAAACATATTTTCAAATCAAAAAAGGACAAAAGTATGAATGAAAGAAGCCCATTATGTCCATTTAAAAGTGTTCAACAAGTACATGACTCTTCTAAGAAAATTGAAAAATTAAATAAAGGTCATAACAAACGAATTAGTTCGAACAAAATACTAGATTCATCTGTAAAAGTTGTCGAAAATCTAACCAAACTCGATAAAGGAAATACAGCATTTTGTTCATGTAATTTTACAGGAAGTATGATTTCATTTTACAAGCCTAAGCGTGTAGAAGATGCTTTGAAAATTGAAACAAAGGATGTTGAAAAATCCAGAAGTAATTATTGTAAACGCTTAAAATCGAAATCAATCGATACAAGTCAATCACAATGTGTTCCTTGTCAACATAGTGAATTAGTTAAACATCAGCAAAATGAAAATAAACATAATTATGAAACGAAACTTCAAGAAATCATAACAAAAATTCAAACGATTACCGCTGATGTTTATAAGGTAAAAAAACAAATTGATAGTTTAATTGTGGATCAAAAACAGGAAATTATTAAAAATAAAATATATGCTATTAAAAATAGTCACACAGTTTTAGACTCCGGCAATCATTTACGACGTAATAATCTTGTGCTAAATGATGATAAGGTTTATTCTTGTTTAAAAAATTATCCTTTAATAGAAGATAATCGAGAGGGCCAGAAATTAAAGGCACTTTGTACCTCTAGAAATAGCAACAAGAACAAAAAACTCACACATGATCTTGTATTTTCTAAGGAAAGTATTCAAAACAATCTATTATTGGAAAAAGATTACGAGATCAAGTTTACCAGTGAACATAAGATGACCGACAAATCTATTGCTAAGGATTTTGTAGTTCATCAAGATGAACCTTTAAATCACGTAGGTCCAGAAAATCAAAAATTCAAAGAACCTGTCATCAGTAAAGATAAAATTAAGGAAAAAAATTTTGTTAATTATCTTTCACTTCTAGAAAACAATTCTCAAAATAACCCAATAGAGGAAACTCGAGAGAATGAGAAATTGAGGAAACTAGATATCAATGAGAACAAAATTAACGTGACAAATTTTGATAATAATCTTGTACTTCGTACACACAGTGGTCAAACTGGCCCCATCGTTGGTCAAGAGAAAGAAGGTCGAGAATTAAGAAATCTTAACAATACGAAAAATACAAGTAATATTAATATTGAATTTAGTGAAAACAGTGTTCAAACTGCTGATCCCGTAACCATGAAAAGTCAAGACAGACAAGAAATAAAGATAAAAAACAATGAAAATACAACTAAAATGAAAGGCACTCCAAATGATTGTCAAGAAGAAACTTTGATTCAAGAAGTTCAAGCGAATCGTACCGTTCGCGAGAATCAAATCGTTCCCAACAATCGGGTCACCAATGAAAGTAAAATAACGGAGAAAAGTCCCTCCAATGCTCTTACGATCCATCAACACTACATTAGTAATGATCCATTCATTGAAAAAGTACGGCAGAATCGAAGGCTCGAAAGTAATGAAGCTTTGACGAAAGAAAAAACGTGTACAGCAATTTTTTTTCATTACAAAAGTGATAAAAAAATAAGTCTTTAAATAGTAAAATCTAAACTGTGCAATCAATGCTTCGAAGTGTATCCAATCGTTTTTTTTTCTTTTTTTTTACATTTTCACAACCTTAAAACAATTATAAAATATTAAATCTACACGTATACTACAGTTTTGTGCCAGATTTCGGTTTATGCGGTGTACAAAAAAAAAATTCGAATTAATACAGATTCTAAAATTTGAAACTTTAGACCAGTGATTCTCAATCTTTCTTTTGTCGCAGCACACTTTTAACGTTTTCCAAATTTGACGGCGCACAAGTTAAAAAGTTGTTTACTTACCCATAATTGACTGTGTAAAATAGTTTATGATCATAATTTTGAAAATAAAATAATATGTACTACAAAAACAACAGTACGTTTATTAAAGGATTAATTTCAAGTTAATAATAATAATACTTATAATGAGAAATTTGAAAGTTTTTGATAATTTCATTTATATTTGGTCGTAAAAATGACAATGCTACTCTCATATCTACATTTAACAGTCTCGATCTTTTTTTCGTTTTTGAAATAATTTAACAGTTATTTTAAAATCACAAAAAATTAATAACCAAGTTTATTCAATATTTTGTTTTAACAGTCCGATCATTTGTAAACAAGCATTGGTTGTGGAGATCTGGTAAACTTAAATTTTCGTACATTGAACGGAGATCTGTATTTTAAACGTTTATTTTTAGTAAACGAAATTACAAATCAAATTTGGAATTGCTCCGAATTGTTGAGTTCTTGAAACGTAGGTAATATTGTAGATAAATCCAGTTGTTATACTCCAAGAATGTATTTTCTTATCAAAGTATAAATCAAACAAACGGGAAAGTTTTCACTTACAATAAATAAGTTTTTCGTCTAAACTTTGCTATACATGACACACAGAGCAAACGCCACACAGTAAACATTTCCATACATTATGGTAATGTACAGGTTGTTTCGATTAATTTCACACAATTAATATCACTGAATGCCCTGAGCAGCCCCGGATCTACGATTTTTTAGCCCCGAGGCACAAACTTGATAGTGGCGTCCCCTTTCTCCAGTGTTTGAGATAAATTGTTTAAAAAAACTCATAAATTTTTAATGGGTGGCATTTTTTGTGACCGAGAAAATAAGTTCCCTGGAGAATGAATAAATAAAGTTTTAAAATCAAATGAGTAATTGATAAAACAACGTGCGCTGGATGCTAGTCTCTTTGTCTCTTTGTTTTTTTTTTCAAACATCATATTCTAATTTTGGCGTCCCCTGAATGTGTCCCGGTTTTCCCCCTAAATCCGGGGTTAGCCCTGAGATCAACGTACTTAAAAAATAAATCAAATTAGAATTCAAACTGTGAAGAAATACAATCGATTCATTCGATTTTAAATCACAGAATGTTTAAAATTTATTGTAAAGTTTCTGATGCAATGTCATCACCCATTAATTAAAACAAATATGAATTAAATAAAAAAATATTTTTTAACATAAATGGATAAAAATATTTGGCTGGAACAAACATGGAGAATGTTTTTGGATCAAAGAATAAATACAAAGTAGACATTGTTCTGGTTAATGACGCTATTTCAACGGTATGAAGGAAATGTTGCTCGAAATGAATATTACTAGCCTAGTTCTTTTCGGAAAGTATGTCAGACAAAATAAAACTTATTGGAATACTTAACGAAATTAATGTGCTAGATCTATCTTAGTACATTCATAAAATAAAAATTCGTTACGCAGAAGCTGCTTCAACTTAGCGAATTTCCTTACATAAATAACTTTCTAACGGTCACAAATTTATTCTGATCAAAATGAAATGTCGTATATGATTTTAGTATTTGTAAGGCTAATTTTATGAATATATGACATACGTCAAGGAGAAAGGGGAGCAAAAATATCAAAACCGCCTCAAATACCAAATTCCATTCCAATCAGATTCAAACTGTGACCGCTAGAGCGATTACAGACACAAACATATATATATATAAATTAGATATATATATATATATATATATATACATATATATATAAATTTTACAGATGGAGATTATTAAAAAAATTATTAAGGGTTGGATAGTTCCCGGTTAAGTATCAGTCCCTCCGATATTCTTTCATCACTGATGGCATTTTTTTTTCATTTTGAAAAGGTGTCCGCTTTCTAAGTCTAGTATTTATAGGTCTTTAGAGGGTGGGTTATCGTGTGAGTAACCTATTGGCATCCTATGCGTACTTATCGTGTAAACGAGGTTTATACGGCATCTAAAGACATGCTATTATTTTAAAATTTTATAATTGATTCGTGCCTTATTTATTCGGCTTTCGGAAAAAAGTTTCTAATAAAAGTTGTCAGTATAGTTCATAACATAGTCAATCAACAAATTTTAACCGAAGCATTTTTTCGAAAACCGAATAAATACGGCACAAATCCATTATAAAATTTTGAAATGATAGCGAGACTTTAGACGCTGTATGTACCTCGTTTACAGTCAACATTCGTATCGTTGGGTAAAAATAGTATATTATTAACCATGGGACTAAAGTGACTCTTTTAATCCGGCGAGTGGAGTTCGGGCGGAGCCCTCAGGAACAACCACTCAAGGGATTAAAGGCACTTTAATCCCACGGTAAATATACTATTTTTTGCCATTTGCACTTTACTAAAGTAGTACTTTTCTCTCATATGGGAGAAAAAGTTGATATTTTTTCCCTTCAGGGAAAAAGTAAGTTTAATACGTATCCAAACAACAAAATCAAAATGACATTTCAATTTAACAAATTTTTATTTATTTCATATTTTTGGAAAATAATATACTATATATGGAAAAAAAGTACTACTTTAGTATGTAGCGGTGTCGCTTCATCATTAAATTATTATTATAATTTTGTTCTTCATTTTATCTGTTGCATTTCAACTATAACTTCCCTCTATTACCCCGGTTGCTTTGAATGTTAACAACCTTGGTAATTAACATATTAAATCAATGACATTTGACAAATCAAATTAAAAATATCAATTTCAATTAATAAAGATCAATTATATCTTTTACATATATTTATTATTTATTTGAATAATAATTATTTAATATAACAAACATTTACATTACAAGTACCTATTTGGAGAGAGTAAAGTCGTCATTTTAGTCCCGAAATTGCAAAAAACTATACATATATATTCATATATGAAACAAATATGAACAATTTTCTTTGTAATAAGTCGAAATTTTTTTTCGATTTATACTATTGTCTACTAATTAAAGAACAAAATAAAGCAGCCTACGCTGCTTATTTAAAGACACATTGTAATAATATATTCTACATACATTACACATATAATAAATATACTTTAACACCTTCAATTAACATCAATAAACTTCACAGAACTATATTTACTTTGACCTGGGTGAGGGTGGGGCTGTTGTTATTTTGATGATAATAATAACATATTATAATACGAATTAAACAACCAAGGAGTGTTTTACAACAAACATCTTACAGATATGTACTTAGCAACTGGTGAGAAATAATAAGAAAGTTTAAGCACAAGATAATGAAAAAAAAAGGACCCGTCATAATGCCTTGATATGAAGTAAGACATTATATATTGTGTGGCAAGAAATTTTCCATTAAGAAATATCACATTAAAGATGTTTTAAAGTTCGACCGATCTATGAGTAGTCAAATCAACAATTAAATCAAACTTTATACAAATAAACATATATTTCCTTTTTAAAACAAACCTTTCATAATATTCGTGTACAATAAATTTCATTCAATAGTTTTTAAACAAATTTGTATAAATTCTATATTTGTGTATAATTTTATATTTTCACTAGTTTTCTCATCCGAGTTTTCGTAAATGTAAAAAGCCGAAGCTAACTTCAAAAATGACACACTTCCCAAACAAATTATTGTCCCATATTTTATCCTCCTAAGGGGTGAATTTCCACAAACGCTGATACAACAGACTATTATTAATAAGCAGAAGTCTAAACACCAATTTACATATTTCTAACTTCAACCCTCTTAGGGGATGAATTTAAAAAAATTTCTTAATGCTCACCTACGTTATACTGGGATGTTCTGAAATTCACTCAAGAAAACTATACCACAATGTAGAGCTGCAAAAAAAAAACAAAAAAGTTTTATATCGTTTTTCGATTTGAGGCTTAATTTTTAAGATATCAATTAAATACAATTAATTAAACATTGATAAATTCAACCAACCACAGAGCGCATAGTGTAAGGAGACGGGACCTCTTACCGTCTGCGAGCCTTTAAAAGGTAAAGCGCCACGATCTCCTGCTGAGGCCACGCCTCCCCTCCTTACACTATGCGCTCTGTGATTAGTTGAATTTATCAATGTTTAATTGATTGTATTTAATTGATATCTTAAAAAATAAGCGTCAAATTGAAAAACTTTATTAAACTTTTTTGTTTGTTTTTTGCAGTTCTACACCGTGGTGTAGTTTTCTTGAATGAATTTCAGAACAGTCTGTATAAGGAACGCAAAATTCCATGCATCTAAACTCACCAATTGGGTGTGAGTGTTTGTAGATCTTTATTAAGTAGATATTTTATGGACAGTCCATATTTTATGTTTATGTGAGTAATTAAAAATTAGTGCGTTTTTTTTTCGTCTTTACCTGCGATGCTGAGTAAATAACCTACAATACAAGTGACAGTATTCCGGTATTCAATGTAAAATAATTATTTTACATTGTGTTCCAATTTGTAGTATGTAAATATGTAAATACACACCTTCCTCATATCAATACCCCTCTCCTAACATGTGACATACTAGCTACAAGGAAATGTATTAACATTTTTAAAGAAAATAGCAAAAATAATTGTAAATATAACAAGTATTATGATTTTGTTCAATTTAACAAAAACAACAATATAAAATTAATGTAATATTTACAAACCTGAATGTTTATGAATACATTTACTACAAACATCCGTGTAATATAATTACGTCGTTATTGTTTCTTTTTTACTATTTGTTGTTGTTGTTGTTTGTTCCTTTTGTTCGACTGCCATTTATATACATTCTCAATGGAATAATAACCAGGGGGTTATTAAAACAGGCCATAATATCCTAGTCTATCATCTCATCTCTGATATATAGTAGTCATGGTTTCAATTTTTAATTTATTAGTAAACTTGGCCACAAAAGTTGATGTTATTTTTTGATGAGAAACATTTATTGTGGCGGATTAAACCGTTTGTTACCTGGCAACGGTATGGCGAAATTTTTTCACCATACGATCAACAAGTTATTCTTAGGTGATATTACATAAAACAAATCAGTTTTAAAAGGAGGAGTTTTTAAAAGGATGCTCATAGATGGCGGTACATATATAAGTTCTAAAACTCATTCATAGGTAACAATACGTACAGGTTTAAAAATACGATACGCATTGAATGTCTGAATGATATTTATTGGTGAAAGAAAATGTATTTAATAAGTTGGGAATTTCTTATAACATAAAGATATATGTTTACAGTACATAAAATACTTCTCTTTGTGTATGCACACATAGAAAAAAGGAAACATAACAATTAGGACTTGAGAACACACTGATAGAAGAAAACAGGTTAATTAAAGTTAACTTTGAGAAAGTCATATACACCCACTCACCCATATATTAAGAGAAAAATAGTTACAGAGTGTTTAAAAAAAAGTGTCATAGGCCGATATTACACTGTAAAAGGACTTTTCTAAAAGATTTTATCATATTTTTATACCCGGTGTATACAATATATACCAGGGTATATAAGGTTAAGTTCAACTTTGCTGTCGGCTGTCTGTCTGTCAACACGATAGCTCAAAAACGAAAAACAATAATGATTATTATGATTATGATTCCATTTTTGATTGTGCCATATTTATTTCCTTTAAGAAACCACTTTTTTATGCATATTTTCTAAAGAAAATAGTTTGGATGTTTCATATCAACAATACAATTTTTTTTTAAATTTATATTTGATTTGTGCCTTATTCATTCGAATTTCGAAAAAAATTTTCGAATAAAAGTTGTTACTATAATTATAGTGAACAACTTTGATTCATAGCATTTTTTCGAAAACCGAATCAATAAGGCACAAATCAACTATACAATTTTTTTAAGGTATTTCAAAACTATTTTATTTGGTTATCAAGAATTTCCCGAACTTCACAATATTAGTAAAATGAATCCTCAGAAATCAGCTGAATTTTTTTGATAATTTATGTAAGTTGGAGAAATTTAACATGCATCTTCATAAACAACATGGTGAAAAAAAATGCACTATTACGATTGTTTTTACTTCGAACTCTCTTAATATAGTCCCTGTTGTTTTGAAATTCGACACATATTTCCTCAATTCCTTAGAAATATTTTTCCTTAAAACTTTGGGAGAATGACCATGGGATTGTTAAGTTTTTTGATAAAATATGCGTAAAAAAGTGCATTTGTTGCATGTCCGCAGCAGAAGGTTATTTTTTATGGTTCAGTTTTATGAGTACCGACGCGCTGTTTGAAAGTTGTTTGAAATTAGATACTAGTATATGTATGATGACTAGTATATCTATGATATGTTATATGACGAATGGGAACACTGACGACAAGTGTTTTCAACAACGCGCAGGAATAGTACTAACATATTTTTTTTACACATATAATTTCTGATATAGTTCTTCTCGCAGCTGATATAGTTTGGAAATACCTTAAATGACATCAACTTTTGTAGTCCATAGTACCTATTTTGTATGTGGTATCTATCTCATTTATTCGACATATAGGTTAAAAATTTTTTCAAATTTGTTATTGTTTATTTTTAAGTTTGTTTTGAATTTGCTTGTATCATTGGAGTATGCCCGCAAGTGAAAAATGTATACAGAATTTTAGTAGTCATATATTTAATATTGTGTGTTTTTTTTTTTTAATTAGGCATATTATGTTTACATGTATGAGACGTATGTAAATCGGATGAGAAAATAGCACAGTATTCCTTTTAGCCTGTACTTTTAATAAATTAATTTTCAATTATTAATATATTAAAGATCTAAATAGTGAGCAACTCGGTTTTACAAAATGATAACTGACTACTTTGGTCACAACTTCTGGTGACCAGAAAATAAACCATTATTAGATTGCAGTATACGTTATAGACGGTTCAGATCTCTAATATATTTTATAGTTTCTATAGAAATACATGCATTAACAAAATTTCGGAATTAAATTATTTGTCAATAAATTAAAAAAAAAAAATTTAAGTTTTATCATTTTATTATTAAAATACAAGTTTTTATCTAATGAACTCAAAAATAGAAAAACAATTTTTGCCTGGAGTCATCACTGTATAATAATAAATAAAAGCATGGGACGAACATTTAAAATCCGAGCACCACTAGCATATATTTATAGTTATATATTGGTGAAACGGGGAATGAAAATTTATTTTCTACTTTTTAGTGCATTAAATAAAAACTTTAAAAAAAAATTGTATGTCAATTATTTTTTTTCATTATATTTTGTTTGATTCGACGTCATTTCTGATGTTACTGAGATGACGTCATTTGAATAAAAAAAAACTAACGTTTCCTAGAATGGTTATGAATATTGAAAACATTTTCTAAATTACATATTTTCAGTAATTTATAGGTCGTATTTATCATTTACAATATACGAACAAATAAAATCCATACAAATCTCGTACATGCAATAAATATTCTATATGTATATTTGAATCGTAAACTTTACAAATTCGTATTGCATTGTCTAGTTCGATATTTTATAGAGAATGTATTTGAAACAATACTACGGTACTTACAATACTACCGTGCTATATGTGCGTCCATATTACAACCGGAGAAATAACTAAAACATTTTAAATTATTGTAAAAATTGTTTCCGATTGAACATAACCATGTTCCAAGTGTGTCACATAAAGCTATACAACGTTGTCACTATTCAAGTGCAGTTCACTCGTAATCGCTTTTTTTCTAAAGAATTTGAGGAAATGGAAATATAACATTAAGCTCAATGTTCTTTATTCAATACAAAATCCACGAATTTTCATGTGTCACAGTGCTGGCAAATAGTTTTTGTTTCGTGGGGCAGGTTTTGAATTGTCCAATTAAATCTTTTTGAAAACATTCCTTTTTTTTAGATCGGTTAAAAACAATTTTTGTCAAAGTATGTATAATAAATAATATACTTACGAATTAATGCTTAACTATGGAACAGCCATTAATTACCTGTAACCAAAGAAATAAAAAAATATTAAATATTTACTAAACGAATGTACAAGAACAATTGTAAAGAAATATATATATATATATACAATTTGTTTAATTTACGTCTTTGTATCATAGATCCCACGAGTATGAGAGAGTACATATGTTCATATACATTAAGCAATGTGTATGAGAAGGAGGTCTTGTAGGTTTGTGTCTGTAGAAACAGATCAGTTGTTATGTTGTTCAAAGTTCTGTAGTAACTACACGGTGTAGTTTAGTATGCTATAACATCTAATAGAGTGTGTTAAATATGTTTACTGTTGTCTTCTTAAGCATAGCATTACTTCTAACAATTGAAAATTCTTTTTTGAATATCCCTTATTATTTGTATGTGGAATGTTTGAAAATAAATGATAGTATTCTATTAACGGTATAACATAAAACAACAATCCACACAAATTAAAAGAAAAATAAAACCTCAAAAAGAAAAGAAAAATCACTTGCTAAACAATATCCGAGTGGATTGTAGAAATTTGCCCGGGTATTTTCTAGCATTTGAGGAGAAATATTCGCACAAGTGTCATCAATTCTTTGCCTTAATTTTTGCAAATTTTCAGGCCTATTCCGCGAATAGATCTGTGTCTTGAGAAAACCCCAAAAAACAAAGTCGTAAGGAGATAGATCTGGCGATCTGGGTGGCCACTTTATGGTTCCAAAACCACTCATAAGACGTTCCTGGAATGTTTCTTCCAGAAACTGCCTTACTATCATGGCATTGTGTGCAGGGCAACCATCTTGTTGCAACCATACAGATTCCAGGTCTAAATTAGGAAGAGCTCTAACAGTTGGCAAAATATTATCTTGTACCAACTCAAACATTTTCGAGAATCTAAAGATCCGTCAATGAAGACTGGTTTTTAAAAATGGTTTGTAATTGTGATGGTTAATGTAATGTAATTGTAATGGTTTGTAATCCGTCAATGAAGAATGGTTTGTAATGATGTTGAATGTTTAAAAAATGATATCCCATTGTTGTAATGAGATACCAAAAATAAAATAACACGTATTCAGTGCATACATCACAAATCTCCCACTCCACAGGCGTCCTCTAAAGTATATCGTTCGACAGAACAACCAACATCCATTCCTTAATGTATATGTACATATGTACTCTCTCATACTCGTGGGATCTATGATACGAAGATGTAAATTAAACAGACGGTATATATATATATATATATAGTTTATTATAATTTTGTAAAAGCCACTATTCAATTTTACCGATTAAGCACATTAACGAATTCGAATTGTCTGATATCATATACACGATACATGCTAAGCGTAACGCCTCTGGTGGTCATGAAACAAAAACAAACTACAGAAATAAATTAACGTGGGCATATATGTAAATTTAATTATGCAAACCACATTATCAATGATACCATTTTTATGGGCTGGTAAACTTTGTATATTAAATGAATATATATTGACAATTCTATCCTGGTCGATATGAATTTCACTAACTCTGATTTCAACGTAAATAATAGACTTAATGCCAGTCGTTCAAACTTTAATTTTAATGATAGAAGTAACAATAGTTCAGTTATACCATAATAAAATGTTGAATTAATTTTTCTAAATCATTTTATTAAACATTTTTGTCTTAATAGTAGTGTTGACCTCATTGAATATTATTTTAATAAACTATTTCAAAACACTTGGCAAATTTTATTTTAAAATATCAAAAAAAAAGTTGTTACCATATTTATAATGAACAACCTTAATCCGAAGTATTTAGTCGAAAACCGACGAAGCAATAAGACACAAATAATCAATTATAAAACTTTTAAAACTGACATCAAACTTTTGTGGTCCATACTCCATAGAACGTAACTTAAGGATGTTCCAGCATACCACCACTTTTCGATAGATTTTGCCCATTTTTGTTCACAGGCTAAAAATAACGTTTTCTAAGAACTCCCGAGGTTTCAGAATTTTTGACCGTTTAGAACGCGAGATATTTAATATCAAAGTTATCATTCTCTCTCTCATTAGAAACATGTAAAACTTCATGCCCATCCAACTATTATCTGTTGCATCGACAATATTTTAACCACAAAAAGCTATAAATCCGCGAAGGTCATTGAATCCGATATCTCTGACCACTATGCGCAAATTATGTTCATTGACGGTTTGAAAACTTCATCACCTCAATCAGATGTCGTGAAAAAAGATCGGAGAACATTTTCCGAACTATCAATTGAACATTTCTGTTCAGTCTTATCGAGTCATGACTGGCTATCAGTTTTAGAACACCATGATTTTGTGCATACATTTAGACTGTTTTATGACACACTTATCTCTGATTTTGAATCTTGTTTTCCGAAATCAAAACCGAGATCTAGTAAACCAAAGCATCCACAGAAGGTCGGTAACTGGTTTGATGGCAATATAAAATTAGAACGGGATAATGTTTACGATTTATTTGTATTAAGTCAAAAATTCCCCGAATTGAAAGAAATTTATAAACTAGCAAAGAATAAATACAAGCTGTCAGTACAAACAGCAAAAGCCACTAGTATAAACAATGTAATTAACTTTGCTAGTAACAAGTCAAAAGCAGTTTGGGATATGATAAACGCAGAAGTGGCAATAAAAACCGGAAAGAACAGACAAATTGAACTTGTGGTTAACCATTCTACCATTGTCGACCCTTTTCAGATAGCTGGTGTCCTTAACGAATACTTTGTCGAAACCGTTGTTGATATGACAAAGAATTTGGACCTGAAACCAGCTAGTCTAACGTCCCGTGTATCCAATACACTTTATCTAACCCCCGTCATCCCCCAAGACATAGTGTATATTTTAAATAAGATAAAAAATTCTTATTCCGCTGGAGTTGACGAAATACCTACAATTTTATTAAAAAGGGCTCAAATTCTCTCGATTCCACTTTCCCACTTAATTAATCTTTCGTTTAACGAAGGTATATTCCCTGATCAATTAAAGGTGTCAAAAGTCATACCCGTTCCTAAAAACAACAGTGCCAAAACATGCCAAGAGTATAGACCAATATCAATTCTACCCTCTCTATCAAAAATTTTTGAATATGCTTTTTTCGAACGCTTACGCTCCTTTCTAGAAAAAAATAAGATAATAAATCCTCATCAACACGGATTCTGTAAAAATAAGTCAACGGAAACAGCATTAATGTCTTTTATTGATAACATCGTCTCACTCATCGACCAAGGGCTTATGGCAAGTGCAACTTACTGTGATTTTAGCAAAGCTTTTGATACAATTGATCATGGAATTTTGTTATACAAATTAGAAAAATGTGGTATCAGAGGAAAGGCTTTATCGTGGATTGAGTCCTATTTAAATGATAGGCATCAAATAGTTTGCTGCAGCGGTGTATTATCGGAACCAAAACCTCTTCGAATGGGAATTCCACAAGGATCTATTCTAGGACCCGTCTTGTTTATAATTTACATAAACGACCTTCCTTGGATTCAATGCCCTGCACATAATTTTATAATATATGCTGATGACACAACAATATTGTCATCATCCAAAACTAAAGAGGATCTGGACAGAAATATTAAACTTGGAATCACTGCTATTGAGAAATTTTCTGCTAGTAACGGTTTAGTGCTAAATAAGGAAAAGACAAAATTAATGTACTTTTCCCTTAAAAGTGTAAAATTCGAAACCGCAGTACTTACAGCTGTTGATAGCTTTAAATTGCTCGGTTTAAACATAAGCAGTAACCTTAGTTGGGCCGCGCACACTGCCCTCTTATCCTCTAAACTTGCCAGATTGGCTTACCCTCTGAGGAGATTACGTATGGTTTGTAACGATTTATCGGTTTTAATGACTTTTTACTATGCATTTGTTTACCCACAGCTAAGATATGGAGTCTTATGTTGGGGAAATTCTTCAACAGCAAAAGACGTCTTCATCAAACAGAAGATGATATTGCGATGCATGTTCAACTTAAAACCGAACACGTCATGTGTCACATTCTTTGTGGATAATGGTATCCTCACTTTACCATCAATTTACATTTATTTGGCAGGAATACATGTGAAAGAGAATTTGTCACAGTATTCGAGGATGGGAGATTCTCATAGCTACACAACTAGAAATAAAGACATGCTTTCCATCCCAAAATACCATCTTACAATTTGTGGGAAGAGTTGGCAAATTTTTAGTAGAAAAATTTACAATAACCTCCCCAAGGAGCTGCTGGAAATGCAAAACAAGAACATGTTTAAAAAGCACTTAAAAATTTTTTTAATTAGAAACGCCTTTTACTCCATAGATGACCTTTTTGTTTAACACTAAATTGATTTTGATATTATTTTATTTGTTGATTTTGTACTAAGTTTTCTATTAATTTCTAATCTTATTTTATACATTGTTGACTATTTTTATTTTTATTTTAAACTGAGTTGATTTTTAAATTGATTGTTTATATTTTATTGTTAAATATTTCATATTTTATTGTTAAAATTTTTATTTTTTTTTTCTATCCAATGTTGACTATTGTTTTTATCTTATACTGAGTTGATTTTTTTAAATTGTATGTTTATATATTATTTTAAATATTTCATATTTTATTGTTAAAAATTTTTTATTTATTTATTGTTGACTACTGTTTTGTTTTTTAAATATTTTTCTGTTACTGTTTTTTTGTTAAAATTACTGTTTCAAGTTCGTTGTTTTTATTTTTTCTGTACTTGCTTTTATGCATGTTTATATTTTTGACGTAGCAAGCATATCTATGTATATCATTTGCGAAATAAATATTATTATTATTATTATTATTATTATTATTATTATTATTATTATTAAAAAATACTCGACAGAATTTACAAAAAAACTAACATAGTAAAGATTAATATTTCTTATATAAGTTTTTTTTTTAAATCGTGTGTTACCGTTTTGTTTTCGAATTATAATAATTTAAAATATTATTTTTGTCCAATTATACCACATTTTGGTAAATAGGGGTCTGAGAACGTGATGCGCCAATCACTCACAAGTTGCATCAAGTAAAGAGTGAGAATTGTTACTGTTGACATAAGCAATAATAATATACAGACTGTGTTGGACAGCTTTTCCTATAGTAAATCAATGTTAAATATTATTTTTACTGGCTGTCCGTATGGTACTGTATGAAGTCAGTCAGTACACATGTGATGAAAGTGCGCTTTAGTATGTGCATTGTGCATCACAAAATCCCCTCTCTTTAATGACCAGCAAACAACCATACGCGTACAGTATAGCTGCGAGATAACTGACTGACTTTATTTATATGTGTACTGACTGACTTCATACAGTACCAGACGGACAGCTAGTAATAAATAATATTTAACATTGATTTACTATAGGAAAAGCTGTCCAACACAGTCTGTATAGGTATATGCACAGAGAAATGTTGCCAGATCACCGTACCAGAAATATTTGATAGTATGTCTAAGTATCTGTAAGCCAATAATATCTGTAAGTATGTGTACACAGTGATGGAACATCCTTAAATAGCTATAAATAATAGAATACACCTATACATATACACAGGTATGTTGATGGTTATAATTATCGAGATATTATTTTTATTATTTATTAACAATATTAATTTCATTTGCAAATCGCCTTATCAAATAATTTCAATTATTTGTTTTCAATTCATGTATTCAACCATTAAAAAAAAAAAACCCAAAAAAAAAAATTGTATAAAATTATTAATTTGCCTCCGATATTCATACATAAATCAACCACAGAAACAATAATGTATATAATTTAATTAAAATTCCTAACGTTTGTGTAATAATTTCGAATATTGTAAAATATTTTTGTTTTAATTTATTCATATATACTACCTATTTGTGTGATACAGCACACAAGATAGTGGCGCAGTTTCAAACACATGAATCAATGTGTATGAAACGAACCCCAGAAATATTTAAATTCATTTTATTAGTAATAATGTTTACCACATACACTCCCGTTCATAAACATAGAATCACCATAGTAAGTAACATTCTAAGCTCATATATTACTAAATATATGAATGTTACGTACAATAACACTTAGAATGATTCAACTGGTTCAATTTTTATGAACGGGAGTGTACAAATCATAATACAAAAACTTAAAAATTTATGTTCAAAATACACGAAATTTGCTACGTAGAAGCTATACTATAGTCTGGTAGTTTGTTGTTTTTCTTGAAAATGACGAAGAATTTTTTAATAAAACTTTCACTATCATTTTTTCACTGACAAAGCAAGAAAAGTATATAAAGAAGAAAAAAAATTTCATAATTCATAATACAAAAGAAAAATTAATTAAGATTTAGTAATTTAACAGGTACAGACACCAAACTAACTTGTACAACAATAAATTATATTATTCACTAAGACATTTTCGTACCAAATACAATTACAATTTTCGTCATTTCACTTCATTGTAAACTTTAATTAATGTTACTATATCGAGTGGAAGAAACATTTTCTTTCATTATATAATATGAATTACCAGGTAGGTATATATATATTTATTTATTCTAGTGAATTATTATTACTTACGTGAAGTTTACTAATTACTTAGCGTAACATACAGTACAGTCAATAGAGAATATTGCGTTGCACTAAATTACAGGAATAATTTTTATTCCCAGTATATGTGTAAATATACAAGGCATATTAAGTTTAGTTTTAGCTTTGTAACGCTTGAAAATATTGATCGCAGAAAAAAATTTTTGTTATAGGTGTTCATAAAATTACCTAATTAGTCCATTTCCGCATGTCCGTCTGTCTATCCGTGAAGCTGATAACTCAAAAACGAAATGAGATAACGAGTTGAAAATTTTTGTGTGTGTTCTAGAGCAAAAAAGTAAGGTTAAGTATGTTAATGGGCAAAATCGGAACGTGTTTCTCCCCGCCAAGGGGGAAAATTTATATCTTTGAAACTGTAAGAGATAGAAAAACAATTTGTTGACAAGAAATCTTCTTCTCTTTAAAATACACAACTTTTATTAAAAGTTTTTTGGAGAATTACTCCTTAAGAATCGAGTAAAATATAGTGATAGAATGGCCTCGTTACAATTTTTCAGTAACTCAGTCAGTCAGGTTTATGTCTCGCTGTATAAAAGTTGTACATCGTTTAAGCTGTGTACGTCTTTTACTGCACTCAGTCAGTCAGTATTAATATGGTATATATTGTACATAATATAACATGTGCTTTCTATTTATTAGACGTTTGATTATTATTATAGTTTATTTATATAAATATTTTAAAGTTTTGATAATTAACATTATAATTGTGGATTATTAATATTGATAATTATATTCACTGGTGCAGATAATAGTGCCGGAACATCCGAAAAACATGTGGTTGCTAAGAAGGTTATAATTCATATATTAATATCATATATATTGTACATATGAACATGTGCGCTTTCTATTTATTGGACATTTAATTATAAGTGTAGTTTATATAAATTTGTATGAGCTATACCTATAATTAAATATTTAATTTAGTATGGACAATATATATGGAGCAAAGACAATCGTTCTTAGGGAGTAAACTCTTAACGTGCGTCGGAGCTGACACACACACTTTTTTTTCATAAACTCAATAGTTTTCTCATAATTTGTGCTCAATGTTGAAAATGAGAAATACAATTGATAGGTGAACGAAAGCATGTATGTATACACGTATATAGCATCTATACATACTATTTTTATACCCAGTATCTTTGTAAATATATAAGGTATATTTAGTTTCGTTCCGATTTTGTAACGCTTGAAAATAATGATCGCAGAAAAAAAATGCATATCATACAAAGTTTGAATTTGAAGAATTGTTCAAACATTGATATACAAACTCAGTATATACTGGGTATTCAAACAATTAACTCAGTTAGTTGTTACATTACTTGTTTAAAAATAATTATGTTCAGTATCACGCACTGAATGTAAATGAACAAAATCCTTACAAATTTCGACCCCGGAAGTGCCGCCATTTTGAGATAAACTGTATAAAGCTGTAGATACAGGCCAATATCACCATTATCATGCACTTTAGGCCAAACATTATAATAACCTTTCTTGGAGATAATAAGATTTCCTTTTTTTTTGTTTCTTAATTTTTTTGTTTCAGTTACCGTTTACGAGTTATACGACTGTTACTATTTATTTATTGACTTTTTGACCGATAACTCTTCTAATAATTGTTTAAACAATAAAATGCTTCTATCTTAACTTTTAAACCTACAAATTACCTACAACTTTTATTTAAAACTTTTTGTGTAAAATTAATATTTTTAAAGTTATAAGGCGTTTAATGTCGCACTACCGGGTGCAAGGTTAATAAAAACGAGGTATGCATAGTATAATGATGAAACTTCAATAAATATGTTAAGAAATATGAATGATAGTGACATAATTAACAATAATAATTTTCTTTCTAAACAATTATTAGAAGAGATATCAGTCAAAAAGTCAATAAATAATTAGTAATAATCGTATAAATCGTAAACGGTAAGTAATAGAAAAAAATTAATAAACAAAAAAAATAGGAAATTCAACTATCCACAATAAAGGTTATTACCATTTTTGGTCTATTACCATTTTTGAAAAAATAATTGGTCTTTTGTGCCCATAGTATTTTGTACCTCATTTCCTTCAAGGATGTTCCAGAAGTCCTTTAGAGCCCAATCATATGGTTCATATAATCCCGACTTCTGCCTGCATGGTAGGCTACTGTTAGGTCCTTGTCCGTTTCCAAATTCTAGTCATTGATTCATTAACTTTGTTCTTGGGAGCGGATGGATTGTGTTTTTCCGTTATTCCAAGATAAAGCTCTGGCACTTCACTGATCAGATTGTGCTTAGACTGTAGTAAAACCATCAATGAGGTATAGGAAAAGGTTGTGTATTGATTAAAATGTTATAAATTCTTCTACGATTTTAAGAAAAATAATAAAATCCAATATTTGTAAATGAAAGAAATGAAAACATTGTTATATATATATATAGAGTGGCGCAAAAATACCTTCACGATTTTTAAATTCAATTATTCTTTCTGGCATTTATATTTACAGAGTTTCTATTTTTTAGATTATATAGTAAATACTTAGGAGTTTCGATATAGAGTGATACCAGCCTGCAAAAAAGATAAATATCGCAACTTTTTATTTGGAAAACGGAAGAAGCTTTATTTCTACTCAGAGAAACTATCGACGATATTTTAATGTCAGATATGCTCCTTCTAACCATACGATATTACTGATTATTTTCTTTGGGGCTATCTGAAAGAAAGGGTTTATGTAAACAACCCACAATGCTTGGAACAACTTAGAATATTAGGCGAGAGTTGTTGGGGATATCTCAAGAAACTTCATGAAAGGTCAGATGTGCTGAAAAGAACTCATAGTTTTCAGCGCGAATGGGATATCATTTGTTAAAAATCATTTTTCGTAAATAGTTGGAAAAAAACTTCATGAAACACACTTTATATTATGAGTTGCAAAATATAACTTCTCATATACTTTTTTTATATCAAAATCTTGAAGGTATATATATATATATATATATATATATATATATATATATATATATATATATATATATATATATATATATTATTTATTTTTTGTTAGTTTGAAGTAAGAATTTAAATTTAATTATATTTCAGATATAAATGTAATTTAATCAATCAATTTTAAATTGAATTGAAAACTTATAACATATTTTGAAGTAACTATGTAGTTCGTTTTGTAGTACTATATGTAGTTAGTACATTATTATATTATACAACCCCACATATCATCCCCTCTTTAACTAACATAGAGTAAGCATTTTGATTTGATACTTGCTTGTATAACTTGAAAACATCAACATTACTTAAAATTGATATATTGTATTATAAAATACAATAATACAAAAACATTATTTCCGATTCTAAAAGTAATCATGAGCTTGAAAGAAAGATAACGGAAATACAGATTGTCTCATTTTAAGATAGATGTCGTGATACAATACTGTCAAAAATACTGTTTGTTTACATACGTGTATTCGAATAGTACAACGTATAGTGATGTATAGTGTTGTCATGTTGTATCTGTTCAGTATGCCGACACGTGTACTTATTTATAAAATACTTCACTTTGCGTTGTTATAACTAAACAATGAGACGGTCAATAATTCTCGGTGTTGTTTTTTTTTAAATACGCAGAACAAATCCAATAATTTATAGTTATTTTATTAAAAGATTCTTAAGTTTCGTTTTTTTATTAAAAATAAAAAACTGGTCGAATTACTGCTTAAAATGTCAAGACTATAAGACTCCTGGAACACCTACGAAGGAAAGGATATGCAATAGATCGAATTGGCCGCAGTACAAATGCTCTTTACAAGACTCCTGATTCGAAAGTAATCTAATCTACTGTCCACGTCTCGATAATATGATTGACTCGGAGATGTATGTGCGAAATTCATAGTATTTACAGTGATGGACAGCCCTTGCACTTTCATGAATATAACGTCCATATTTCTTACTAATTGCATATATGAGAATCTAAATCAATTTTATGCCATAGAATCATCATTAAAACAAAATTTATGCTTACATAAAAAAAAAACTTTTTTAATATAGTTAGTTGAATATGTTGAAAGTCTAATTATTCTAAATTAAATATAACATAATTTACTTTACGTGCAAAAAAACATGCATTACACAACTTTGTTAATAAAATTAAACTTTTTTATTGGTTCTTTGAACAGGGTTTTTGTAACGTGATGGCTTTCCGTTATTAATTTAATATAGAAACTTGAATACAATAAAAATGAACCAGTAAGTCATCCACTAAGTACACGTATTCTACAGTCAAACCTGAATGTGCGATAAAACTTGGTAGATTATAACACTCTCTTGATTGAGACTTAGATAGATAGATTGTAGAGGTTGTTCTGGATGGGCTACACTTCGACCATAAGGTTCATTGTGATGCCTAAGGATGTGAGGATGTGAGTAGAATGGAAGGAATTTGTGTGTATAGACTAGGAATTGGTAGGATATGCGGCTGCAGCCAACTATGATAGGAACTATGCCGATACTCATCTGTAGTTCGTGAAGCATATCCGGTTACTTAGTTCTTGTCCATACGCCGATAGTTCAGTCAATTAACCACCCCTTTTTTTTTCTCTTAATAATTGACAAACTGCCGATGTCGAGATTCGAACCCATAACCTCCCAGTTTCCAAGTAGACATACTGCGCAGACATAACGCCTTAGACCACTCGACCACTTGGTCTGGTATATGGATATGTTACTCGTTGCTAATTTGGTGCGTGTCTTACTCCATATCACCAAATTAGCAACGAGTAACTATTTTCTCTGTTTTCGTTATAAGAGAAACTTTGTCTCATCCTATGATATATAATCGCTTACTCATGTTTGACTGTATAATACATGTTGTATTGTACTTTAGAATAATACTCAATAGTTCATTTGTATTACATTGAAGTGTAATATTATGGTATTATAGAAGATAGCATTAGTAAGCGTACTTAAAACAATTGAAAACTATTGATATTTTATTTGAAAAAAAAATACAATATCTATAAATGTATTCGACTTTATATGACTACTTTAAAATATAAAATGTTATTAAAACATTAAATTTACGTTTTTTTCATGGCTTACGAATTTATTATTATTCAATTATTTGGCATGAATCAGTGTACAAAGCTACTTCAACTTAGTGAATTTGCTTAGAGTACATAAATCACTTTCTAGCGGTCACAATTTTAGTCCAATCAAGATGAAATGTCGTATATGATTTTAGTATTTGCAAGGCCAATTTTATTAATAAATGACATACGTCAAGGGGAAAGGGGGACATACAGAAAAAAGAAACCAAAAAAATATAAAATATCTCTTAATATTGGAACAACCTAAAAAATGCGTAAGAAATAAAGTTGTAGAAAATTATGTTTGCTACAATTCATCACCTAATCATTTTTGCTCAAACTCTAATGTGTACAGAGATATAAAAGAATTTAATTTTCTATTAAAAACTGTCAATATTTCTGTAAATATTAGTGTAATAGAAAAAATGATAAGAAACAAAATTACAGTAAAACTAAGTGCCTACAACTTAACTCGTGATAAATTTTTCGATTTTTCAAATATTAAGAGAGATGTGTCAAATTTTGTGTTTCCCCATTCCTCTAAACCTCCTTTTCCCCTTGACCTATTTCACCTTTTAACGAGCTTGACCTTTTGAATACCAAAAGCGACTCAAAAGCCAAATTTCATTCCAATCGTATCTATATCCAAATATCTGTATATAAGAGGGAAAAATGCTGGGTGTATGTGTATTTGTCTGAATTGTTTGGAGAAAACTGAAAAGGAGATCAGATCCTGAGGCATCACAATGGACCTTTTGGTGGAAGTGTAGCCCGTCCAGGGCAAACGCTACAAACTATCTATCTATGTCAAAGTGGACCGATGATTTTATGCATTTGAGATATTTATTTTAAATCTATGTATATTTAAAATAATTTTTTGTTCTTAGTTAAATATAGCACCTAACCAATATTTATATTTTATCATTTCAAAAACATTCGACTAAAATTCCAGTTATTTATATCAGAGAAAAGCTTTTACATCAAATGAGTTTTATACTAAAACATTCATGAATATTTTTTTTAATACTTTTATATTAACGTTTTATGTTTTTGTTTCCATTAAGAAAATTTTTGACATTCAATAAATTTTTTTTGCTCTGTGTTTCTGTATGTAAATAATTCTTTTTTACTGTCACTGATGTAAAATGTAATTTTTTTTTGTATTTTTATTTCATTTCATTTAGTTTTATGTATATATATATATATATATATATATATATATATATAAATATATATATATATATATATATATATATATATAAATATATATATATATATATATATATATATATATATATATATATATATATATATATATATATATATATATACAGGATGAATCGAACCAGGCGCCTAAAAATAATGAAATACTCCTCTATCTATTTCTATGATCCTCCCATTTTTTAAAACATCGAGTAGAATGTTATACGTACATGTTAATATGTTATACGTATCTGCAGAACTAAGCTGCTAGGCCAATACTGTACCTCTCACAAATATATTCGCAACATATATTCACATATATTGTCTAATATATATGCAGTATGCAGTACTACCTTCTCCATTAAAAATAGTCCACTAAATATGATATTCATTTTGTAGAAAGAAATAGAGGCGTGCACCTACCATGCGCCTGATTCGATTCACTCTGTTTATATATATATATATATATATATATATATATACATATATATATATGGGGTATCCAAAATGTTAACAAATTACTAGGGGTTACTGTTTGATAAGTTTTAGCTAGAACTACCTTATACGATTTATTATGCCGTGTCCATACTTTTTAGACACCCTGTACATTTATTATAAAAACATATATTACAATCATGCATATAAATAAATAATTATCTACTTCAATTTATTATTTCCGAGGTAAGTATTTAAATGTATATACAAAGTATCTGTCAGTTTTTTACAGGAATATAATAAATTATTATTGTTTTTAGCGAATTTCCTTTCATAAAAAAATTTATCAATTGCAGTTGTACTGATAAAAAGATTTCACAAATATTTCTTCAAATGTAAGAAGTCTATTTATTTATTTTTTCATATCAATATTAATAATGTATTGAAGGGGTCGTTACTTCACGAAAATCCACTATAATTATTAAATAAAACAATTTTTTGAGATTTTCGTAACAATAATTTTATTTTGACTAGTTTTGGAACACTGTTCCTTCATGAGAAAATATATGCTATAATATAAGATTTTGAAATCTTACAGGCAAAAGTTTTAAGAATTATCTTTGTTTCGAACAATATTTATTTATATTTTTATAACGAATGATTTTTACTCGAATAATGAAGGAACAGTGCTCCAAAAATGGTCAAAATAAAATTATTGTTAGGAAAATCTCAAATTATTTGTTTTATTTAATAATTATAATGAATTTTCGTCAGGTAAAGACCCATATAGTATACGCTATATAGTTTACAAAGTATACGCAAGTTCTTTCAAACTATGTCTTCGAAAATTTAATGGAAATTGACATTAGTATTATATTGTGACGTATACACAAAAAATAATATGTGGAATAATAAGTTAATGTTCACTTAAAAGTAATACTGTTAATGATATGAAAAGATTGACTCATCCATCTATTTCATCCGTGGTGAAAAGATATCACCAATATCACATAGCATGGTAGTGCGTCAGAGAAAGTTTAAGCATAGACGTCTACCGAACCTTGTTTTATATGAAGGATTAGAGACAATTTTTAGGCCTCTATATTTCAAGAACCAAAAAGCTATGAAATTTTGAATCGTGAAACTTACCATCTGTTGATACGTACCAAATTTTAACATTCAAATTCAACAGCTTTATAGTTTTCAAGATATTTAACCCTAAAAATCTACATTTTGGAGACTGACTGGGTCATTGAATGATCATTAACAATATTCTAGAGTACTTCCACTTTCTCTAGAAAGTTGATTTTTGGTAGGAAGATAGGTATTTGACTTAAACCAACAAGAAAAGTCTGACATAGAAAAGAAATGAGAAAATTATTGGTATACATTTTAAGTCTCCATGTTCAGAGTATTTCATATTTTACTAGACAATTTGTAAGATTTTATTATACTTAAAATACAATGAAAAAAACTAGCGAAATAAAATATAAAATACCCTGCACTGGAGAAACGTACACAAGTAATTTATACCAATCATTTGCTCACTGTGGTTAAAAGCTTAGTCCCTACATAGATTTCACTACTTTTGAAGACGAACATTTTTGGTTTAGCTCGGATGTCACTACTTTTTGGATGTGATTTAGTCCTTTCAAATTTCTATTTTTGGATGGGATTTCTTCGAATGTGCGTTTATTCCACCCAGTTGATGTCAAAGATGACCTTTGTGGTGCAACAATCTTGGGCAGACAAGTTTGCTCATAGAAAAAATCGGCCAGGAATAAAATACAACTTAGATAGAGGAGGAAGCATAAAATCTTATATGTCTTTGTTAATAAAGTAATGTTGCAGAGAATACCTTTTACTACAATTGAATCTATCACCATGGTGTAGATATAATATACACCTAATGAAAACTTGATGAAAAAAATATCCCCCTACTAAGAAAATTCAGTTTGTCGAATCGCGCAGAAATTTCTGGGCATATCAGTAAATAACAGCAGTTATCATATAAAAATGCTTAAAGTTATTTTAGTTTTAACCCAAATCCATTTTTAAATTTAATTTGTTTGTTTCTTGATATATTTCGATCCA